>AP025042.1:203523-293815 GCA_036186865.1 Eustoma russellianum | reverse complement strand
ATCCATGTATGTAATCCCAGTATCCTTCCATATCGTGCCTTGGTTGATCGACCAAGCTGTAACTAGAGCAGACACATCTTTACGGGAGTGATATCAGTACATATGTAAACACCGAGTCAAAAATTTGCAAAAAAAGGTGATTAGGTACAAACTTGAAGACCCATTAACAGACAGGAAACTTATTACCAAGTACCATAAGCCTGTACACTATGGCAGTGCATGGATCTTGCTTGAAACTCCTATGTCTTCAATCTAATGATTTTACAAAGTGTGCGTGCTGAACCTGTGTCAAAAGCTAAAGGCAAGTAAGAACGTGCAGTTCAATGATTGCAGCATCTTTTACCATCCCCTGATCCCCGTTAAAAGACTGTAACTGCTGGGTAGAGTTATAATAGAATCAGCTAAACCCCACTCTATCAGCCAATAGCAGTAATCAACCTAGCAATTACACTAGACAACCATGTCATGGCAACGCTGGAAACGTTTAGGCACAGAAACCAAGATTTAACAGGAAAGGGGAGGGTAGAAGGTAGGGAAGCGGGAGGGAGATGAGTAAGGGAGTTGGGAAAAGGATTTTGTTAGGAGAAGACTGGGCAAAGGCAGAAAGGGAAGATTGTTGGGTGAGGGTTTGAAAAACTAAAGTCCAGTTTACCTTGGATCTGAAATTGACATTTACTATTCGGAGAGGGGGGGAAAACCGACTTTGACAAGGTTTGAGAATCCATTGATCTTCGGTCAGTCTTCTTAGGGAAAAACTTACCCACCTGGAAGAGTACCTCTCAGGAACCTTGTAACTTGTGCCTCGGCCATCAAGGAGTGCGCTTCAGCAAAGTTACCTCACTTTGTGATCTCTTTGCAAATGCTTGTGATAACCATGCTGAACATCACGGGAATTACCCAAAATTTGCTATAGCTGATGCTAGAGCAACCAACCAATATTACTTCAAAACAATCACCTAATCAACCAGAATTCCTCTTTCTTGGGCTTCTACTTTAACAGACTCTCCATACCCTGCTGACTCGCTGAAGCTTATATAAGATCTCCACAGTTTGATGGAAAATGGGTAGACTGACAATGCTTTCTTGTGAAAACTCTCCCACATTGCATCAAAGCAAGATAAATTGTTCAAAACATCAATGGCTTCAACCCAGCAATACTCTGGTGCAATAGGAACAGCATGAAATAGTGCATTCACCAAAGTGAGCTTGCCCAAAAACATGTGCTGGGAGATGCTTTTCCAGATTCGACACTTTTCTGCAGTAGTTTGGAGACAGACATAGCTAGCAGGTAGTTAGAAGGCAGCACCTCCATCACAGCTTCTACAAAATCCACCAAATCCATTACCCTGTCCTGAATGTGGGGCAACAGCAATAGGCCAGACCATACGTCAAGTATCGTGTTCATCAGATGAAAGTTTGCTGATACAGGCGACAACAACTTGCTTACAAGCTGCCTGGCCATAGACTTCTCAATCTTCTGCATGAAAAACCTAGACAGAGGCTCGTAGGTAGGCAGAGCTCGGTTATCCATCAAAAAAACATTCAGATCTTCCAATATGGTATTAACTTTGTCTTGCCAATCGCGACAGCTACCGTCAGTAAGTACAAAAAGGGTTAATTCTCGCAAGCAATGAAGGTAATTGTCTGCAGAAGCAGCCTTCAAAGCACATTCTAAAGCAAATTTAGATCCAGTATAGTCATTTTGCAACCTTTTACAGAGTGAAAAATTCAGCATGCCAAAAACCTTATCTGACTGGTTGTAACCGGAAAAAGTAGTATATAAATCTGACACTGACGCTGATTGAAGTAAGTCATGCATGCCATCGTCATCCTTAGAAGGCAAACTTTCAGACTCTTGAACCTGTAAAACAGAACAAATCCATCGATTCATCAATTCTTTCACAAAGTCGATGTCCTCACACTGGAGTGCACACTCAAAATACTGATTCCAAAGACACTGTTCTCCAGGGACTTCGACCGGCCAGTTTCTAAGAGCATCTTCAAATCCATTGAAACTCATAGCTGACAAATTATATTGTGACCTGGCGGACATCAACACAAGTTCTAGACATGATGGATACAGTTCTGTGTATTTCTCCAGTAACTTTCTACTACAATCTGAACCCTCAAGAACTAATACACATCTAACATGATTGACAGCAAATATATGCGCGGCTCTCAGAGTTTCTTCATTTTCAAGTGATTCATGATCCACATATAAACCAAGAGAATCGACAGCCATTTCCATCACAGAAGAAGCTTCAAATTTTTCTTCTAAAGTTAGTGGAGCATCGGGCCAATCCAGAGCCACCGGTACCTTCCAACATTCAAAGCTATGTACAATCAGATCAGGCAGTTTTTTGTATACAAATAGATACAGGCAACAGACCCAGAAAACGACTTTGTCACAAAATTCCAAGTGTGTGATGACATCACGAATAGATGGTTGAAGACAGTCATCCGAACTCTTTGAGGAAAAAAGCCCAGAGATTTTCTCAATGGCCTTGCCAACGTTCCCAGATATACAAAGATTATTCGTCATTTGCAGTAGTATATCTAAGACGCATTGGCTGGCATGAAAGACGTCTCCATTTGACGTGGACATGTTGCAAGAAAGTGTGGAAAGAGCATCTTCATAAGCATCCGATTGATCATTGAGCTTGACTCGACTATGAATGAACATAATCCAGAGTTCATAAGACTCTTTATTGTTCTCAACCTGGGATTTTCAACAGGAAATATCAGTAATACAATTTATACCTGTCTTTGTTGAAAATTAGAATATTCCAAATAGAGAAGAAAATAAAGTCGGTCTATTTCAGTTACATATTTTGCAAGAGATTAGCGTTCGGTCATGTAAAAACATTAGTATGCCTCTCTTCTTTCAATTTCATGCATATATTGTACAATTTATGAATTATCTATGTCAAAAAGTACTGCAATATCTCTTGTCTACATAAATTTTCAGATAAAACCATGAATATCCAAACTAAAGAAAAAGCTAGAAGGCAGATAATTAAGTGTGACACTTTGCAAGAAACCTGAAAATCATGTCGCTTTTCTCTTTCCAAGTTTCGTAATTATAAGTGTAGAAGTTGACACAAGAATAAATGCAAAGGCTAATGATGAAGTACTCCCAAAAATCTGCTTGTTTTGCAATTTAGACATTTCTTCCTTTTTAAAATCTGAATTTTATTTGCATTGAGAAAAGGTGAAAAAGGTGAGCTAATTCCCCCCCCCCCCCCCCCCACCCTCCCGAAATTGAATCTCTCATCCGTAAAGAGTAACTCTTCTCTTACTTATCTTAGCTCACAATACATCGAAACCCAATGCAAGCTAACATCATACTTTAAATTTCATTACATAGGTATCCATGTCCAAACATAGCTCGACAAAGAATCAAAACTCAGAGTCCCTGCCCTTGTGCTTACCTCGACAGGTAAAAGTTCCATGCATTTAGGCTGCATTTCAGAGATGAGGTGATTATAACTGTGACTGTAATTGTTATTTGAGTCTTTTTTTTTTTTTTTTGGTAAGTAATTGTTATTTGAGTCATTTCGATCCAGAAAAGTTTGACATGAATCATGATTAAAATCATTGTCTGGTTTATAACAAATGTTTCTTTGAACCATGTCACATCTATACGAAAAAATAAATATCAATATCCATTAAAAATGATATATAATTCTTAAACTAATCTTTAATATGCTCTTTAATATGTATCGATTGACTGGAATTGATCAAACTGCCATTTTGTTCAATTGTAATCTTATAATTAGTCTAAAGTAACACAACATTCAAGTCTTTTCTCACTATGTGAGGTTGACTATATTGATCAATCATTTTTCTTGCGCTTTATTTATTTTATTTATTTATTTGTTTTGCTTTGTTTTTTTAGTCGTAGCCTACATCATACACTCCTGGTGCGTCGTCTAATACCTGATGCATAATATGCGCCTTCAGAATATGCATCTTTCTAAACTATCATATCATCTCGACCGTGATTCAGGCCTGAGTACCTAAAATTCTTAATACAATCTCATACCCTCTATATGACATCGACTACATGAATCATCTGTCTCCACTGTGCTCTATCAATGATCATATACTTCCCAATTGTCATATAAGTCATATACTTATTATCTCTCTCCATGTCTTCTTTGGTCTTCCTCATACGTTTAACATGCACATCATTCATTGTCTCGCACTGCCTAATAGGTGCATCTGCAAGACGCCTTTGCACATGTACGTACAATCTTAACCTTGTTCTCTTCTCATATATAGGAGGCACCCTAGCCTTTCTTTTTATATGTTCATTTCTTATCTTATACTTGTATATTTACACATCCCTCTTAACATTCTTATTTCCGCCACTCACATTCGTTGTTCGTGCTCATAATTGATTGTCTAACATTCAGACTCATACAACAGTGCAGGTCTTACTGTCGTCCTGTAAAACTTCTCTTTAAGCTTCAATGGTACTTTTCTATCACAAAAAAAAACTTGACGCACTTCTTCACTTTAACCAACCCCCATGTACATTTTTTGGTAAATTCCGCATGTACATTGTGATTCACATCCTCCTCAATTCTTCCATCTTTCTATAGTATAGATTCTAAATACCTAAAACTCTTACTCATGTGAATCTCTTGTTCTCTCAGTTCCACGCAAGGTTCTAAGGTCATTCTTTTGTTGCTAAAATTAAATTTCGTATAATGTCTACTTTTGACTCAATTTAAAGTCATTTTCTTCTAGTGTCTCCCGCCAACATTCCAGCATAGCATTGACTCCTTCACTAGTCTCATCCACCAACATAATGTTATCTGCAAATAACATGCTCTTGCTCTACGAAACTTTATTTTGAATGTGTCGAGTGACTTCATCTACAACTAGAGCAAACAAGTATGAACTTAACACCGATCCTTGGTGTAAACCCATTGTAACAGAGAACTTTAGGCTTAGTCTTACTGGAACCCTTACGCTTATCATCGCGTTCTCATACATGCCTGAATAATTTCTATATATGCTACTCTAACTCTTTACTTTTCAAGCACTCTGTACTGTATCTCTCGTGAAACTTTATCATATGTCTTTTTCAAGTCAATAAAGACCATATACAAATCATGCTTCTTCTCTAGATTTCTCTCCATTAATCTTCTTAGGAGATGAATAGCCTACATTGTTGACCACATAATCCCTTATTTTCGGTCTTCGCAATCTTGTTAAAAAGATCTGTCAGCCACATAATACCTTCTTTCTCTAGGCATTTCCAAGCCTAAATCGGAATGTTGCGTCGGGTCCAATCGCTTTACCATTTTTCATCCTTTTTAAAGCATTTTCTACCTCTGGCACTCGATTTTTCCTATTATATATTACGTTTCTATCCTTTTTAGAGTGACGTAATTCGTCCAATACGAGTTCATCTTCCATTGATTCATTAAAAAGTTTCTCAAAGTATCTTCTGTATCTATCTTTGATTGTCCATTCTTCTACTAAAATCTTGCTATTTTCGTCTTTAATGCATTTAACTTAAGTCAAATCTCGTCTTCCTTTTTCTTGCTCTATCAATTTTATACACATCTCTTTCACCTTCTATCGCGTCCAACCGCTTATAAAAATCTTCGAACCTTTTCGATTTGGCTTCACGTGTGGCATGTTTAGCTTCTTTTTACTAAGCCTATATTTTTCACAATTTTCTTGGTTCCTGCAAAGTTGAAATGCCTCATAACTAGTTTTTTTTTTAGTTTTTACTTTATCTTGCACTTCTTCTTTCCACCACTTAGATCCTTATTTGCAGGTGCTCGACTTTTTAACTTGCCCAATAAATTTCTCGCTACTTTTTATCTTTAACACACTATTCTCCATACTTCATTTGCATCACCACTTGAACTTCCTAAGACTTCTTGTCTAATACTATTTTTCTAAAATCTGCTTACTTAGCTTCTTTCAAATTCTACTATTTAATCCTGGGCTCTATAGGCGTTTGTTTTATCAATCTTTTATGTCGGATACGAACATCCAACACTACAAGATGGTGTTGCATTGTTAAATCATCTTCTGGGATCACCTTACAGCCTTACAAACTATTCTCTCTCCCACGAGTCATAAAATAGTCTATTTGCGACTTACTTGGTCCATTTTTGAATGTAATCAAATGTTCATCTCTTCTTTAGAAAAATGTGTTAGTCACAATAAGGTCATACGCTATTGCAAAATCTAAAATTGATCTTTCTTCATCGTTCTTATTCTAAAACTGAATCGTTGTTTTGTTCGTAAGTTAAATTTTATATATAGGCCAAAGTAGGCAAATTTATAGGGATAGTTGTCAACAGTGGACAACAACAAACATGACTAACTCAAAAAAAAAGCAACAGCAAGAATAGCTCGCTCAAAATACATGTGGCACCTAAGTATTCAATACTCATATACTAGTGCCAAGCGTTGAAGCTTTCTATTTCAAAGCAAAAACCCCCTGGAACAAGAACTATTACTAAGCTAATACTAGAGTTAGATGATAAGACTTGTCCAAAATATCTTCATTGGCAAGCCAAGGTTGATTGTCGACTCCCAGTTATTTGGCAAGCTAAGGTTGATTGTCGACTCCCATTTTCTTTTGTTTTTCTGTTTATTTCTCCATAAAATGCATCCAGCCTAATGGAATGCAAAAGTTCTATAGTTGTACTCTTACAATCTTTGCCAATCTGATAGTGAAATCTTTGTCACCACAAGCGTTAGTTGAATCAGGCCCCAGTTTAAAAATTTATCTTGTGTACTCATACTCTTCCAACATACAAGCCAAGGTATTATTGCATATCTTGGAAGATATGAGTACACCAAACAAATTTGTCCCAAGTAACTGCAGGAGTATGCTGGTCTAAAGCTTGGGATGCACTTCTAATTAAGAAACTACTGCCTGACTGCCACTTCCAGCAGTCACGTTCAGGACCCAATGTGATGTCCCTACAAACTTGATAGAAACTTATGACTTGGTTATCCCAATTTCTGCCATATGACGGATTCACTAGTTTCTATTCACAATATGAGATAACTTTGCATCTAATCTGACATTCAGTTTTCTTTTCAATTTTGGAATGTTTTCCCCCAGTATGTTAGAGGTCATTCTAAAAGGATGTGGTCTCACCATTATCAATTATCCTCCTTATGTGCTGCGTGTATTGATCCCTCACCAAAAGTATTCTCTTCCACATCCATGAATCACTTTGTTTTGACTGAACTTCCCAAATAGATTTCCTCTTTAGGATGACTAAATACATTCACTTAACCATAAGCTTTCTTTATTATCGCAAATACCAAAAATAATCTTCATAATGTAAACATTATTCAACAATCTGGGGTTATGATATCCTAATGCCACTTTTTTGCTTTGGTTTGCATACTAAGTCCATTTAACCTTTGGTTTACCAGAGCATATACCCTGGTAATATTGATTGCTTCTTTTTCAAGCACCAACTTAAAGGTTATAATTCTATATCTTTTCATAATAACACCTACTACTTAGTCTCTTAATGAGGCATCTATAATAACCCCTACTCCATTTTTTATCTTATTTTTCCAGTGTACCAGAGCTGAATTGTCTAACATTCTAGTTTTCTCACCTATCCACTTTTTTTATAAATAAACATTCATTCATAAGCAAAATTTACGACTTTAAAATAGATTTTTCTTAACAGCAACACGAGGCTTGACTGTTGCAAAATATAGGTGGCTTACACCTGACTATCCAAAAACTAGTGCCAACTTTTAATAAAAAGGAGCCTTAGAAATGCAACATAAGCCAAGCATACACAAAATACAGAGAAACTAACATCTACTTTACTACATACCCTTCCACCGTACATTAACCATCTAATATAAGCTCGATATAGGGAAGAGGAAGACAACATATTAAATAGAAATAAGCAGCTTTGGGTTTAGCCAGCAAGATTTCCAGTGAATATTCCCCAAGTCTCCAAACCAAGTAGCTTTCATCGTACATTAACCTATCCACTCTCTTTCAAACATAAAATATTTATTTTTCTCCTTAACATCTGTCTTTTCCGTTAAAGTTCCGATGTTCTATGTTCCTAGTCTATTACTCCTACATAACCTAGTATTTCTTCTTTTAGTATCTAAATTACGACCTAAGAAGTCTTTCTTATTTTTCATTGCATCCGAGTTCTCTAGAAGATGCAGTTCGTCTATCTCAATTGTCGCCACATTCGGACCATGTGACGGAGACCCTTGCTTAATTGACATTGCTAACAAACCCCATAGGTGCAGTGGTCTTTGCCGAGACACCGCATTCGTACCATACGGTGTGTTCCATTTGGAGAACATCCTAGCATTACCGTAATTTCTTGTTTGATCATAATCATGTTTAATGACAAAGTTTTACACTAGCTATCAACCTGACGTAATCCTCCTCTCTTTACCTCGGTTGAAACTTGCAAGTCGAAAACTCAACCAGGAGGAGTTAATGAAAGTCTTAGAGGGAAGTAAATTTGTATTAGTATTTGACTTAACTCATGACTCAAATTCCTGCAAATCACACACACCCAACACCCACCCTTGAAAATTTTGTCCACCTATGCTATTATCAAAAACTGATCTTACTTTGAAAAAGAAAAAGGTGGTTGAGAGAGAGAGAGGAGGTGTGTGGGGAGGGGGGGGGGTTCTCTGGAAGCTTGACTTTACCCTCTGACCTTTCCTGAGTTGCTAGTATGATGCATACGTGACTCAGAGACCATCTAAAAGAAAAATCGCAATAGACGAAAAAAAATTAAAGATACAAATCACATTTATTCATTTGGTTCCACTGGCGCTCCATTCCACATTGTATTTCATTTACACCAGGGAGTGAAAAGCAGAGTACATACCGCATACTGGAACAAGTCGTCCTTTCCAATTGATTTCTGGTTGCTGTAGTAAATCAGCAAGTAAACAATCCAAAGAACTGCAGATCCTTGATTGCTTTCAATAGCTCGAGCAAGAATGCTAAGAGCCTACATGTTTGTGTCAGAAGAAGAGGATGTGAACCGACAAGGAGGCTAGTACAGTAGATGTAGCACTAAAAGCTGAATCTCATAAATACGAGGCTACCTCATAACGTTTTTTACTCCTATTAGCCTCCTGGTTAAATTTAAGAAGAGCCGTTTCCAAGGACTGGGCAGCATCTTCATAATACCAATCAACCTGGTCGTAAGTAACCGAAGTAAATAACTGAAGATAAAATAGGTTAGGAACTATTAGAACACCACGGAAACAGGTAGCAGTTGAAATACCTCTTTCACATTTCTGCTACGAAAATAAGACTGAGGATTCCAACCACCATCAACCTCAATACGAGCTTCAGTGCCATGCAAAAATGGTTCGCTGGACAGCGTATCTGTTGGACACAAGCTTGAAAGAACCAAAAAGGAACTGAAAGACTTCTGCCATTCATTTCCATAACTTTGAGCTGTTGTCCATGGATGTAACCGCGACTCATGTTTCAAAACCTCTGAGCCAACAATATAAGTAGGTGGGACTAAAAGAAGATGACTGAGAGATTTGGGCAGCACTTCATTAGTATATGCTTCAATTTGTGATTTCTTTGCAACCTGGAAATCTGGAGGAAAAAGAGAAAGAAGGAATTGCGCCCTCAAAAACCAAAAGAAACTATTAAAATTAGAATGGAACACATTAAAAAACAGTCAAAGTATGCATATTATACCAGTATTCTCAGTTACATCATGTTCCCCATGGTCACGGGAATAATCTCTAATATGTTGCCATGAGCAATCATCATTGTTGCATTTTCCACGAAGTTCATACATACAAAGAGGCCGGGAAGCATCAATGGCAAAGTTGCAAGAATAAAACCCAGGTTGTTTGACAAGTAAACACTGTGATGCCTTCTCACTGGTGATAAAACCATTCAACACATTATTGCTTCCATCATGGACACTCTGTTCTGCAGACTCCACACCTCCATCAGGTACATTTGCATCACTCCTTGGGGGAGCCGACGGCTGTACACCTAGAGATTGTAAAACCTTCATGTGGCTGAAGACGCTCCTAATGGGGAGACATAAAACGGCGGCAATTTGCTGGCCTTCTAAAGGGAAGGAGAGATACATCCGATCAATACCAGGGGGGGTCGCATTTTCAGAATGGCTGACATTTAAATGGCTCCTGGTCAAAATTGGTAATGTAGAAGGTCCGTCTTCCTTATAAACATCTATATGAAGAATATTAAAATATAATTAAATTATACAGGTAATACTACACATCAGTAAAGGCTAAATGATGCAGTTTAAGATGTATTAAAATAATGTGACATTTCTCTTGATGTACTTAATTATTCTTTATAAATGGGTAGATAAATAAATAGACATATACCAACAGCGGGAGGACACAAAGAGCAAATGACATAAAGCGTGCTGGGGGTCGATTTCCAAAGAACTTATTAGAGAACTGCAATAAGGGTAGTTGCAGGTGCAACAGCAGAATGTGGGATATACAAAATGTTAAAACCATGACGGACGTAGAATGTGAAAGACTCACTTAAGATTAACTAGGTTTCGTGTTTTTTGGGGTATTTTAAGGGTATATGCTGATTAGGAAAAGGAAAACAAAAAGGGTAAAACGACATTCTGCTTATGAAGAAACCTACCAGTAGGATTTGATTGTTCATCATATGTTGACTGATGAGATAATGCATTTTCTGTATTAGTTCCCACGTCCATTCCACCATCATCGTCTTCATATCTGGGTTCAAGAGCAAGTTCCACAGTTTGGCTTTCTCTTCTTGCCAACTTTTTCATCTTAAGTTTTTCAAAAAGTTGAGACCTCAATGATGCTTCAAGAAGAAAAGAGTCTTGAGGACCATCAGATGATAGTTGTCTTCTTGACCCGTCATTTAAGTCCGTATCTATACCTCCATTTAAGTCGGATGCTTTTCTACACAAGTTTTCTACACTTCGTAAATAAAGTAGCTCCTCATCTTCATCATCCGGTTGACTTACACCAATCGGCGGGTGACAGACCTGATTGGACACATCATACTCCTTATGAGCCTTGGATGAACTGCCACCAAACTGACCGGATTGCACAGAATCGAAATTCTGCATATCCAGATGTCTGTCTGAATGATTTTGTGAAGCATTATTCAAGGAAGCAAATTCATGACACCCCTGCTTATTCTCATCCAAAGATGCCTGCACGTCACGGCTGGGAATCGGATGACCCGTAAAATCTGAAAATGTATTAGAGTTCAACGGAACTTCAATATCATCAAGATTCCTTGTGGTGAAAAACAAATTTGGGTTATCCATCATAACAGATCGAAGCTGTGCAGAAAATAGCTCCCTTTTACTATAAAGTTGCGAGCATCTAGCACTAGCTTCAAGCAACGCCCTTTGTGCCTTCCGATAAGCTGTAAGAGCATTTCTTTCTTCGATCTCACATTTATGTCGATGCTCTTGCGCTTCCTCTAATTCCTTATCTAGAGAAACTTCTAAATCCAGCAGTGACTTCACATCTCCATTTTCGCATTTCATCATGCTTAGCTTGTCCAAACCACTTAGAAAACTTGAACTATTCATGGTTGCCTTAATTAAGTAACCAAAGAAGATGGAGGGGGGCGGAGTGGTGGGTGTGAGAGCAACAACAGCACCAAAGTCAAGCATACAGTCCACAGTTTTACAAAGTAACATACTAATATTGAAGACAGTAATACAACGCTAACCTGTGAGCCAGTCTGAAGGCCACGTGGAACACTGTTCTGAGCTATGCCGCTCGAATAAACATTAATCACCCTGTCACTAGGTTTGACTTGAGTTTGATCCCTTGTTTTCAAATAAGTTCCAGAAACACATCTGTTTGACATTTGCAAATCTTGAGCAGTGATACAATCAATCTCCATCACGCTCTTCACGTAAAAAGAAAGATGAAATGTCAATTACAGTAGTCCCAGATATGCAGATGTTGGAAAGATCCGAACAAGAGTAAAATTCGGCAAAAAAAAAATGCGAATAAATAGCCATAATCTTAAAGTAGGTTAAGAGCACACTAGTACGCTTCAATACTGCATATAGCTTTCGAACTGGTCAAATCAGAAGACTTAATCACAACCTCTTACTTTCTAAAGAAAACTCTACTTTCTCTTTCTTTTGTCATTTTCCTCTCAAAGCAGATTCTCTCAGGTATAGAAAGCATCACTTTTTGTACACCAACTTCTGTATTTATTATCGTCTTCATTGCTGCACCTCCAGTAGATATGAAATTGAGCACAATTTTGCAAAGAGATAGCCTCATTCTTTCTCTTCTTCACTTTTTTTGGAAGAAAAGGAGGATCCTTAGGGGCCGTTCTGATTTTACCGGAGGGTTTTGAAGTCTCTTCTATTATGTCAACTTCCAAATTACAACAAGACAAAAAAATGCCTTACACTAATTTTAAAAGCTTCTATCTCAAATGCCAAATTATAAATCAAATTGATCACTGAGTTTTCACAAGTTTCATCTGCCAATTCTATGAACTTCATAGACTATAGTAAACTGTGTTTTCCTATTGAAAATAACTCTGAAACTGTATTTTACTTTCTGAAGATGCACCCATTTTTGATGGTAAGGCCATCAAATGCATGGCAAAACAAAATAACGCTTAATAGAAACTGCCAAATCACATACTGTATCGTTAAACCAAACTCAATGCAGCACAAAGTAGCAACAAACCTTTGTGAAGTGACAATTCTAACCGCCAGATTAACATTTGAATTGGACTCTAGCTCAAATAGCTGATGCAAGGCAATAGGATTGTATGGCCAATATTTGATGAATAATTTTCGAGGTTTGTGATTAGAAAGAAATACAAGGACTTTTTCTATGAATTGATCGCCCACGTAAGATTCAGAACTGGCTTATTCAATAAATGATCTTTGACAAAAGCCATCTAAACATCTGTAGGTCGATAGATGTACTTTTGGACTGGACCATTTTGGAAATTTATTGCTTCCCTCTTGACGGTATAAATCAATTCATTAACAAGTCATGGCCTGCAACATGTCCAAGAAAGCGGGAAGCAAAATTTATTTTGGAATCCAGTTACCAATCTAGTGATCCTTAATTAATGTCGTGGAGCCTATTTTTTTCCTTTTTTCTTTGGGGAAGAGCCTCCCGAGGGTGGGGGGTGTTGGCAGCAGCTAAAGGCCTAAAGGAAAGCTGAATGGCAAAAAAGAGAAATGCATACAAGGACCACTACCACCCTACTCAGCCACAAAGAATAAGAATAGAATAATAAAAAAAATTCTTTTCAAAACACTGATTATTCCAATGCAGTTGTCGTTGTTGGTATTATCGCAATTTCTTGGCTTGTTACGAATCCAGATCTGAGATCTAATTAACTTTAGTGCATAATAAGGTGTACACGGGCAGATATCCAGAAGAGCATGATGTTCAGGAAATGCTGGAAGGAAAAGAAAGACAGGCTATCTTTTAAAGACCTGCGAATCTAGTGGTGAGGAAGAACATTCCAGGGTCTTGCTGTATAGGCTGAAATGTAACAACAAGAACTTCTTTCTTGTTACGGTATTTCATTACTGACACGAAACATAAACAAAAACTAACCTGATCAAATCATCCGAACAACAAAGTAAGAAAACTTCACAGTGCCACTTTGACTTCAACGGCATTAGTCAATTGTAGGTGTACACCCAAGTCACGAAGGCAAAGTAGAAATAAGTGACAAACGAATGCCAGAATTGTCGAGAAAAACTTTGAGGTTCCGGGGGACACCAGGGACAATAGCAAAGTTTCCGCATCTTAATCAAAAGACTGTTCTTGTCGTTCGTTCAAGTCAGCCAGAGAAGCACGTGACTGGGAGAGCTGATCCTTCTTTGAGCTTCAGAATGATGAAATAAAATGACCTATTTAATACTCCATCCACCCCGAAAATGTTGTTATAGTTGACTTGATACAGTTTTATGAGACGTCGTTTAATACAATGTTAGCAAACTCTTTTATTGCAATGTTCGCGTTCTACCCTTAACTGTCACCGACTTTTTTCTCTCTCCTACATTAATCGTGGTAGTAATTCCAAAGGTATTATGGGAATATTGGTTATCAATGCACTTCCATTTTCGTAATGTGCCAATATTTTTAGGACAATCCAAAACAGGAAGTAAGACAATATCTTTGGGGAGGGAGTATTTATAGGGGGGGGGGGGGGGGGGGGAATTTGTTTGTATCCCTCGTCCTAGCCCATTTCATGATGTATGTTTACATTAGGAAGGTGCTCACTCCAGGCAACCTGAAAATAGTTTTTAACAAAAGCACCCTACCATGGTTAGGAATATGCCCAATTCAGAAAAATATAAAAGCCCCAGTATACTTAGGTTTCATCAAAGCGACCGCTACATGAAAAATAGACATTTGGATGGCAGTACATCTCCTGAGATCATTAGGAAAAATACAAATTGGGGTGAACGTGATTTAACATCTGATGACAGAAAAATATTTGCAGTAGGCCAATCAGATCCAACATTAAACTAACCTGCAACCTTAGAAGGAAAAACAACGTCCGAATGTAAGTGCATACCCCTACATTCGCAACACGCTGGACAAACAAATCAGAATATCCTCCCAAGCCAAAGCAAAGTGACAAATGTGGAGAAAACAAAGGTAAATCTAAATCACCTAAATTGACTATTCAATTATTCGTGCACTTCAACATTTATCTACCTATCAGCTGCTTGACAACTTAGGCAGATCAAATACTCCTGTAATATTCTCTTCCATTAGCTTCAATCTTCCCTTATATACCCAACATAAGGTAGCCACCAACCAACCCAAAAGAATTGACTAAAATCTCCACTATCAGTCGCAAAAAAGAAAAACTTTCACTTGATCAAAGAGAATCAGCATGACATACATGCACAGTAGTACTTACTAATCTTACCCGGTTATCTGCTGCCCTTTTCCTTCTTACATCAGCATTTTCTGGAGAAAGAACAAGTTTTGGATTGCTGTCACTCCTTCTGCTATCTAGAACCACATGTGTACCTGCACTGTCCAAGTTTCAACTAACCAGCCATCAAATGTTTCTGTAAAATAAGCTATGTGACCTTTGACAGAAAACCCATGTCGATACCTTGCTTGGCAACAGTATGGGAATTTGCTGAAGGAAGAGGGCCCCGTATCTTGTCATGATTTTGTGGCACCACAAGCCCAGAGCGAGAAGTCCTTTGGGAAACCACTTTACCATACTTTTCAAAAATATCCTTGTTGTTAGTCTGACATGCCAACTTTCCTGATGCTAATGTATGATCTACAGAATGTGTATTTCTATGGTGATCTAAAGCCAGTTGGTTTGACTGAAATTCGCTAGTTTTTGGACGCTTTTTTTCAGATTCTGTCATGTAACTTTGCAACTCATCAACAGACGATTCTCCACACAATCTCTTACGAGGATTGCTCGGATTCGCTCGAACTGCACCATTGGCTTGGTGAGATGGTTTTATTTTTAACTGACTTTCCCGAAATGCAATTAGCTGGCGTAAGTCTTGAAGTTGCTGTTTTCCAGTATTTACATGGACATTAAACTTGCGAGAATGAACCCGTTCTGCCCCTTTCTTAATGTTTATGGTGTTTCTATGACTGCGTATTTGTCCACCCTTCCTTGGATTTGTTCCTTTGACTTTGTTTGCAGCAGAAATAGATGGACGAGAAAGAGAAGCTTTTGCAGACATCAATTTAGCCTCTTCTGCTTTTTGTGATTTCTGAATTCTATCAGCTACCTGAGTTTGTTCTCTAGTCCGGGATGTATCACGCCGATTATTATCAGAATCACTCCCAGAGTCATCATCCGAGAAACTTATAACAAACGGCACTCTAGTCTTCTCGGAATTCTTGTGGTGGTTTATCTGCTGGAAAGCTTTTGAAGATGCATCTGTTACACTGGTGGATTTTCCAGCAAAATTCTCTGAGAACAACATAAATAGAAGCTTGAGGAAATAGCTTTCTTATAAAATTTAAAAGAGTCTATGGTATAGGATTCATGATTAACCTTACCAAAACCGTTCCCCACCCCATCCCTTCCTCCCTCCAGAGAGGAAAGGAGGGAAAAGAAGACAAAATGGAAGAAGAAACCAAGTTCTTGACGAGGGGTGGCTTAGAAAATGTCAGCATGTTCCGGGTAGTAGACAACCAAACAATTTCATGTAGAGCCTTTAATAACCTTGTAACCTCTTACCAGATAAAAGTATATGAAATGTGAAGATTTTCTAACAGACCCATTACTACAGTTCATACATAGGGCCATATTTGCTACTTCACAAACGAGATGGAGAACCTCCTAGCACTAAGGAAAGCCACCACCAGTTCACACACCCTCATTTTTTTCCCCTTTTGCATCTAACTGTTCTGATAAGTATGGCTCCACAAATAGAGATTAATAAGTTGACTGTTCATAGACAACCATAGAAGCATGTTCCCAACAACAACAGCAAGCAAACAGACCTGCTTTGGTATCTTCATTGATCTCAGCCACTGCCACGGGTTCAACCGCTTCCACTGGTGCTATTTCACAATCAGCAGAATGCAAAGCCGAGTCAGCCTCTTGAGGTTCCTGTGCGATCATATTTACTCCTTTACAACTCCGACTACATCCGAAACTAGAATTTTGCAATTGGGATAGCAGAGCTGGCCACTCAAAAGTGGGGCACAAAAAAAGGTAAGATCTGGGGTGGGGTTTCGTCAAGTTTCAAGAACCAATAAGACTCCCAAACTGAGAAACACAAAGGGTCTTTAGTCCAATAGAACACCTAAACAGTGAATTAAAGCCACCCAAAAACACACGCGCGCGCACAGAAAACAACTGTCCAACAAGAGAAACAACAATGACTTACATGTTGTGATGTTCATGTCAGCAACCTATACATACACATACAAAGACACCCACAGATGCATATGTACATACAGACATACACATACACGCATACTTACATACACATATATGTGATATATACATATACGTGTAAATGTATATATGTATGTACATACCCATATATGTAAATATGTATATAACAATTTGAGGAGGAGAAGGTTGGGGGGGACATAAAAATCTTAAAACAATAATTAGAAAAATAAGAAACTAAAACTCAAGCATTGGAAAGGCAACTCAGAGAAGTAATTAAAGATAAAACATAAATGAGGGGAAGGTAGGAGAGAAGACACAAAATATTAACTATAATCATAATAATAAGTACAATACAGTAACAAAAACCTACGCACTATAAGGCAGCTAAGAGAAAAATTAAAGAAAATATATCATCTACTAAGGCAATCCTCTAGGGTTCTACGAGTAATCTTAACACACACACACAGACACACAAATCGGTATTAGATGGGTGAAAGAGAGAAAGTACGGCATCGCCAGCGACGTCGGGCGACAATTCGCCTTCTTCCTTGCTCTGAGATGGTTGGTTTGCCACAGAAGCAACAGTGCTAGGCCTGCAGACTGTAACGGAAGGAGCAGCTAGCGTTTCTTCCATAGGTGCTGCAAATTGTTTGCTCGCTCTGCTTTGGTAACCGTCGTCAGCTATTAGCGCACACGCTTTCCCAAACTTCTTTCTAGCTTGCTCTTTTTCTTTTTTTCTTTTTTTCCTTGTCGAAATTTTTATCTTTCAATTATCAAGATGCATTAATAAGCTAGTTACTCCTTTCCTAGTAAAAATACTCAAATTTTTTATCTTGAGAAATTTTCATAAAATATTTTAGTTTTAATAAAAAACTTTGAAATATATATACATTTTGGAATTTTTTTTTTTTGAAGCAACTAGGACGTATTTGGCAGTGCTATCTTAGAAGTCCTTACATGTATATGCTAGTGTCGTCCAAGAAGTCATCTTCAGACGTCATTACCAAGTGTGATTTATTGAATTGAATTTATCCTCTAAACCCTAACTATAAACTTAATTCTAAACCTAATTCTAACCCAAAACTCTAAACCCTAACCCTAAACTTTAAACTCTAAACCCTTACTCTAACCCCTAAATATTAAACTCAATCCTAAATCATAACCCCAACCCTAAACCACAATCATAACCCTAACCCAACAAATTACCCTAACACTAACCTAACCCTAATCTAACACTATGTCCTAAATCTAATCCTAAACTTAAACCATAACAATAACCCTGACTCCAAACCCTAACCATGGTTTGTGAAAAATATATGAAGATGAACAAGAAGAAAGAACTCGAATGGTTAACACAACAATTTATTCATTCAACATAAACAATACATAGAATACAAACAATTTATTTTTTCAACTCAAACATTATATAGAACACAAATAGTTTATTTCTTCAACACAAACAATACATAGAATAAAAACAATTTATTTCTTCAACTCAAACATTATATAGAACTCAAAAATCTAAACATTATACCAAAGATGTTGTGCAGTAGGACAAGTGTTGCGATTGTGGCATACTTGCTTACTTATATCACATGTTTGATTGTTCGATCTATCTCGCCGTAAATACGAGTTTATTCTGGTTTACCTCTATCACGTTTCTTGCAGACGGGATTGACTTCAAGTCTGAATGGAGCTGCAGCAAATGCACTGAGTGTTAAATATAATAAAACGAAGCATTGTACGTTTCTAACATCATATGACAAGAGCAAAATGGGACAACAAGATCCGCCGCTAAATTGTGTATATTCTGACATATCTTCATAGCGTATAAGTAGGGCATATGGTAAAGCTAAAATTTTCTACATGTGCAAGTCTTATTGTTCAGGTTTACAGTTTGAGAAACACCACCATGATCTGCTCCATGTCGAGTTACAACCTCGTACAATCCTTCTCGCATATATGCCTAGACCCTGTACTTCCCCGCATTTCTTTCATTCTCAATGAACCATTGTTGCACCTTGACTAGCCATCTGTCACATGTTGCTACATGTGACAAGGGCTCTTGCCACTTTTCATCAAACATCTTCACCATCCTTTTTAACATTGCTTGTGCACAAGCACTAATCGGTAAATATTTAGCCCCTTTGAGTATGTTGTTCTATAGCTTAGAGAAATTTATTGTTATTACATAATATCTTCTACCCCCATCGTTGGGACAATTGTCCATGTGTCATGTGGTATCTGCATAACATGATCGTATGCGGCTTCATTCAGTTTCTTCAGCTCTCATACGTTCATTAACCTGTGCACCTTGTTTCTGTGCCAGCTATCCACATCATACTGCTCAAAGCCTCACCATGAAATTTTCCTATGGTGTTTGAATTTTAGACGATTTAAACAACTTTATGAAGACTACACATACAATATGCACAAATTATTTGCAAGAATATTTATCTAAAAAATTGGCTTTGATATGAAGGAGACAATATATATGGTAGGCATATGATAATTGCCAAGTAGGATATTGGCTTATTGCAGCATGAAAGTCCTGTGGATTGATCAGAAATTAGACATACGCCTTGCATGTCGCAAAGTATATGTTTCCGGATATTTAGAAGCAACCATCCTCAATTATGTTTGCTGTCATCGTCAACAGTAGCATAAGTTAATGGAAATATATGATCAACAGCATCATTCGCAATTGAAATCAAATGTTTTTCCTTGGTTTGTCATACAGATGCGTATTGTCTACTGATATCAATACCTGAAAAAAATTAACGGCTTGAATGCCCAAAAAACTGAATCAAATACCTTTGCTCAAGAGTGATCAACTCGAATCATTCATCCACTAGACTATGGACCCTTTGTTTGATGCATCAATCGTAACCATGAAGCGAGCCAAGTCATGAAAGATTCAAGCCAATCATTGTACACCATTTTCATTGCAGACTTTTTCCTAGCCACGTCGTTTTATAATTGATGTCCACATTTGAGCTTCCCTTTATGGATTCAAGCATATCTTGACTTTCAAAATCCATATTTTGGCTAATATGTTCTCTAATCATCCTCCTAACTATTCTTGAATTGAAATTCATGTAATCCAATGTGAAGTTGACATTTGTGCAACTTTGCAGCTCATGGAAAATCCGATCTTCCAATACTGATGGGTTTGCCGCAGTCTTGCTCTAAGAAGCCACTAACAACCTTAGGCCTTCCAATATATGCACCTGACTGTACCAATATTTTTTCATGCTTGCCACAATATTGAAATACATGTTATACTTAACAGACCATAATTGCACAGCATGTTGCACGCCTTTTTTAGTTTTGAACAACATCGGTTCTTCTATGTGATCAGGTTTACTCTCCCTCTACAAAAGATATATAAACCCGCCACAACCATGAGTGAGCGTGTCTTCCAGGCGTCTGTAGTCTTCCAAAAACGAAACGTTGTCGTGAAAGTGAGGTACCCTTGGCCGAGGCATATCTTCTTCGTCCTCCTCACCATGAGGTCCTCCAAATCATCTTCTTTATCTTCATCCTCCTCCTCACTGTCCTTGGATTATTCTTTATCATCATCTTCGTCTCCATCGTCGTCTTCTACACCTTATTTATTTATTTGATCTTCTACATTTGCATGTGTTGAGCAGCTTCTAGCAACAGAATTCGTAGATGCGACAATATCTCTATACGTAGTAGAACCAACAATAGTTGCGGTGGATGGTGGAACACCACTCATAGTCATGTATATCACCATAGTTATAAGAGTTGGACAACGAGTTGGTATCTCTATAGCAGTTTTCAAGTATTTCTGATAATAAATCTTAGCCAAACTGTAAACGTAACAGTTGTATTGGACTCAAAGAGGTAGAAACAGACCAACTTGATTTCATCAACATCTGCATCCAGCTCCAGTCTTGACTTGACTCGCTCTTTGAACTCTATGTATACCATATCACTTGATACCGTCATCATTTTCGTAGGCCCACTACTATATGATATTCCATTGTCTGCATGCAAATTTTTACCTTTGTAATACAAACCGATTAGGATTTTTGCGACCATTTTCCATGTGTGAATAATTC
This sequence comes from Eustoma russellianum, assembly GCA_036186865.1. NCBI lineage: Eukaryota > Viridiplantae > Streptophyta > Magnoliopsida > Gentianales > Gentianaceae > Eustoma > Eustoma russellianum. Next base: position 272,833 of record AP025042.1, on the reverse strand, counting down.
AAATAGATTTTTAGTTGGTTTCTTCATTCCACTATTATCATGATTAAATGGAATTTTATAAATGAACATTTTTGGCACCTAGGCCTTTTGACATACCTGTCCGGACTTTACAGGCTCTTGTACACCCCTGCCAAGGCCGTCCAGATCTGGGTGGTTTTGCACCCCTAAAACAATCTTTATAGCTCAAAAACAACATATCTTATTGGACGCACTTGGTAATGCTGTCCAAGGATGGCTTCCTAGATGGCACTAACAAGTGCGTCCAGGAACTGTTAATACAACACTGCCAAGTGTGCCCTAATTGTTTCAGAAATTTTTCCAAAACGTATCATATTTTGGAAATTTTTTATTAAAACTATAATATTTTATGAAATTTCTCTTCCTATCTATTTCGAATATTTGTCCAAAAAAATTACCATCATTTCACAAAATAAAAAAATGCGTTCATACTTCATAGTGAAAGTTTTCATATAAAAAAATATTTATTGCAATTAATACATAAAAGAGAAAAAACAAGTAACAATAAAATAGCATATAGAACATCAAACGAAAGTATTTTAACATACATGTATTAAATGGTAACTCTAAAATAATGTGTCAATGTCGATTATGACTATATTTTTTTTAGACAATCATCAAAGTAATGTCATATCATAGTAGTTACGTAAAAGGAAAACCATCTTTATTTAATTATTTATTATTAATTAAAGATTTACTAATATAATGTATACATATTAGTTTTTTACGGGACATATTAGTTATGATTACTACACCATTTTTAAATTTGTCTTCCTACCCTCTCTTCCTTGGACCTTACCGAGGGTTGGTTACCAAACACCAATTCAAGGTTTGTCATAACTTCCAATACCAAAAAGAAAAAGAAAATAGAAAACGCCTTCATGTAGGACTAAGCGTCAAATAGTTCAAAACGTGATATCTTCGAATGATATCTATATTTTCGCTTTGGTTACCACGGTATAGGTTTATGGATAGATTCAATCGACGAAAGTTCCTTCCGTTCAATATTAACAACATGTTGTGACCAGTTAGACTTAGTTTATTTTGTTAGAAAATCAAGTCGTTTTTTTTGTTAATTAAACCTCATTTAAAAAGAAACGAATATCGTTGCAACCTCATCCCACCAAATAACCGGACATTTTGAATAATAGATAAATAAATAAAAATTAGATATGCATAAATATATATATACACACACACACACAAAGACATATACACATACATATATCTAAATATATATATATATATATATATATATATATATATATATATATATAACATGATGTACCAGACATGAGATCTCCTAATATGTTTCATTTTTTTATCTTATTTAATAAGGATGTATCCCGTACATTCAATTTATATAAATTTATAAATGTGAAATGACATAATAAGCCGGTAAAAAAAAGATGAGACACGAAATCGATTCTTCCACTAGGCATGTCCTCTCAAGTTGTTCATTATTATGAAAAGAAAAAACTGACCTCATACGTGAGTGATAGAAAGCATCATTAGGTCACATGCGCGTTAAGGAAACGTAACTAATTAGAACAACGTTTATATGACACACGGTGCATAAGGAATTTTACTTATATAGAATATACTAATAGTAAAATACATTGACCATTCACAAACTTGTATTTTCATCCAATCCTTTGACTTTTCTTTTGCCTACATTATTATTTTACTTTTACTTGGGACATCTGTATGGACTTATTAAATCTCACAGGCCGGGTCATGTCTCACTGTTTTAACTGATCATAGATAAGGATATAGGTGATACATTAATTCATAGATAGGGACTTATGAAGATCGTTCCCCATGCACTAGGCTCTCGCGTTTGTGCAGAATGCGAGGAGGGATCGGATCACTCTGCAATCTGATGTACGCAGCCTTACCTTACACTTTGTGTAAGATGATGTTTTTGCGGCTTAAACCTGTAACCTAAATATCACAAAACAGTATTCTTACCCGTTGGTCTTAGGCATAGATAGGGACTTATATACATAGTTTATCGGTAAATGAGTGTTAACTTTGCCATCTGTGTTGGGTTTTGGTGCAAGCTGTGTAAATAATATTGTCTCTCATGCAATTGTTTTGGAATATTTTGACAGGCTAAAATATCTATGAATAGGGTTCAGATCTGAAGAGGTTAAAAGTAAGACAAAATATAATGCATTCTATCACGCGTCGTCATATGTAAAAAGCAGTTTTTTAAAGAATGGATGCTGCTTTTTGATACGTGGAGACGCGTATTTGGATGTCTCATATTTTACACCATCTTTAGCATCCCCAAATCTGAACCCAGCGGAAGAATCTAAAGGTTTTGGATTTGAATGAAAATGACTATCGAATGCCGAATGGTTTATTGTCTCATGCTAGGTTTATAAAATTAAAAACAAAAAGAAAGATAGAGATCAAATTATATTATACTTATCATATAATCTAGAAAAATTATAGTACAACAGCCTGCAATCAAAGTATCAAAATAAATTTGTTTTATCTTAAGGCAGTATTGATAGGATGATAAAGATTGGTTTTGCATGTCTGATTTTTGCAGTTGACCATTGACGTGGATGGAGCTCCAATAGGCCAAAGCTAGGCCAGTTCATCATAGTTATATATATTATTGTAATTGTTTTTTTGTTACAACAAAGTTGTATACGTGCCATGTGAGAATAAAAAATTCTTATCTTTCAAGAACGTTAAGAAAAGGACAATTATAAGTTTGCCAATATAAAATGACAAAAGGAAACAGATTTTGCAAATTATACAAATGGCAAAAATAAAATTAATCTTTTAAGAAAGTTTAGAATCATAGTCATAAAATGGAAATAAAAAATGCGACGCTTTGATGAGGGAGTGGGTTCTCCCCCAACCTGTACCAGAGGCCCCTTAGCCAGGTGGGATGTAAATCGAGGGATGTGCTCCACCGGCAGCCCTGCAAAGGGAGAGGACACTCGAGACTCAGCCAGCCCAGAGGCAACCCTTGTAATATTTCAACAAGGATTGTCTCCACACGGACTCAAACTCGGGACGTCGGGGTTTTAGCCCCAATCACCATTGCCACTTACCACTGGACTATGCCCCTGGAGGCGCAAATGGCAAAAATAAAATTAATCTTTTAAGAAAGTTTAGAATCATAGTCATAAAATGGAAATAAAAAATGCGACGCTTTGATGAGGGAGTGGGTTCTCTCTCACTTGTACCAGAAGCCCCTTGGCCAGGTGAGATGTAAATCGAGGGATGTGATATCCCCTATAGAATGCGACGCTACCAATATAGAATGCGACGCTACCAATATAGAATGCTTCACCAATATAGAATGCGACGCTACCAATATAGAATGCTTCACCAAACTTTCTATATTGGGGCGGGGGGGGGGGTGGGTTGCTTCTACGTTGTTGTCTTTTTCTTCTTCTTCAAGAGTTCGGCCAAATTTAAAAAATATAGGTAGCACAGCTGATTCTTAGGATCAAAAGAGAGGGAGCATCTGAGGTTGTATCCTCTCATCACAATCTCCTCATCCCCTTCTCTACCGTACGACACGTATCAGTAGGGGATAGTGATGCTAGATAAGGGTTACCGTATCTAGCCTCATCACCTTCTGCTGCCATGTATCGTGCGGTAGGAAAGGGAGTGAGGAGATTGTGAGCGAGAAGATCCCGTCCCGTAGCACGCAGCCCTACTCAATGCTAGATGAATATTAACACACCTATATGGTGCTTTTGTATGAAAGGCTGCAGATATTTTTGTAGTTTCTAATTGGAACAGATGTAAATTAATTTATTTGATTATCAATGAAGTAAAACCTGGGCAGGAACTCTAATGCATAAGGAGATTTATTACTATTACATAGTTCCTTTATTATATAATGATATGTCTGATCCGAGCAGCTGGAATGCAAATGTGTCATCAAAGGAATACTCCGCACTATATTCAATTGTAACATAAAACATACGTAAGATCTGATAGAGTTTTATCTCTCAAGTCTCTCCATGATTAAATCGGCAAATAAAGCATAAGTATATTTCTAACTGTATAAATTAACTTTGAAAGAAAAACCCTCTTTATGTAGTGTTGCCCTACAAATCTCTCACCCCCATTAACTCCTAAACCCTTCACCCCTATCTATACCGTCCGACACGTGCAGCAGGAGGAGATGATGAGGCTAGATGAGGAGGTAAGGTTGAATAGGTGTATAAAGAGGGTGGCTGCCACGTGTCGGACAGTGGGGATGAGGTGAGTGATTTGGGGATGATGAGATCTCATCCCCCCAGTTTAATGGGTATCTTGGAGGAAATTTTGGATTTGGATCATCATCCTATAACTCATATGATGTCACATGTCTATTCATCAATCAACGAATCAATCATTAACCAATATATACCAACGCCATCAAAAGTTATCGTTAGAGTCTAGAGAGATTGAGAGGTGAAAAGTTTGCTTCCATTGAGACCCCGGCTCCATATGGTACCTGTATAAATGATACAATAATAGAGATATGATGTGCTAGTGTGTTAGTGAGAGAATTCAGTAAATACATATAGAAAGCTTCCGATATTAAAATAGTTATAAGTCACATGTCTATTCTGGCTGAGAATCCTGATCCTAATTACAACAAGCTAATAACATGGTAACTTAAATGTAATTATGTCGTTTTCCATATATTATATTTTTTCAGTATAGATGATGAACACTGCCAAGTAAAAAGGTTTCCGTTTATGCAAAGTGTTGATTGGGGTGATATTCAAATATTTTACTATGTGGTTGTAATATCTATTCAAATCTATCATTTGAGGATAGTTGGAGGTAGAAATTGACATGGCATCGTATTCTATTGAACATATTCTTGATATGGCAAATCAGTGAACCACCATTGATTTATGTGGTGTGAAATTGATATTCTTTGATGCTATTTTGAATAGATTGGACTATGCTTCAATACATAGGCTTGGTTCTTTAAACAATGCTTTTCTATTATTAAATAATGAAATATACGAAAAATCTATACATCGAGGGGGTAAAGTACCATTTCTCCCACACTAAAGACTCGAGTTAGAAACTATATTTGGTGCTCCTTCTCGAGTCAGAAAAGACGAAAAAACCGATTCAATTGATGTTTAATAATGCTTGGTTACAACAACGTCGTTAAACTCGAATAGACCTCAAGCCTGAAATCGGCTGGACGATCCGGTTCGTTACCTTTATTGTCCTTGAAAAATAGGTACCATCAAGAATATCTTTGTTATCTTTATCAGTTTATTCTAGTACAAACGTGATTGTACTAGAACCTATGCAATGACTCTTATGCGAATAAGAAGGAACATCAGATTGCGAGACCATTACAGCTGTTGTAGTTCTGGATATGGGAGAGGTTCGCCGTCCTTTATCCTCGCACTGTTAGGAGCCATCTGGAGATGAAGGTCTCGAACATCTTATGCTGCAAAGACTTCCAGCAGAAGCCACTTAGCCAAATACAAATATATATTATCCATAGTTTCTCGTTATCAGTCGGAGGGACATCATCTGCACACATGTACATTAGAGGGTCACAACTGGCAGGTCCCTTGGGCATGCAAACGCTGGAGGGTTTTCACAGCTAGGTACATTATTTCAGACACCAGCCATCGGTAACAGATATGCATTTGGTCAGGAGGATGACATGCTTGAGATTGACGATCATCTCCTCCCTTCCGATCTCGATGCCATGTAGGAGGCCAAACAGCTACATAGAGATTTATAACATGCGAAGACGCAGATACGTATGGCATCTAAGGGACCCGATATGTCGATACTCCAATCGCAGTCACAATCATAGTTGCCAAAAGATCTTATGTCCACCCAGACGTAGTGTAGTTACTCAAAGACGACCTATACATAAGAGGCATTATTTTACTGGTGAGAACATCTGAAATTTATATTGTGCGTATGACATTTTATATATAGACATACTTTTGTACACTTTTAATATATTCTTATTCTATGTTACTTTATTTCTGTTTTACTTGTTCATATTTGATCCGGTTTACTTTGAAAATTGAAATATTTTTTTTTAAAAAACACGTCCGTATAAAAGGTATACACAAATACTGAGTTGTCATTTTATTTGAATATATTGTAAAAAAATTATGAACGAGAAAAATGTTACGTTTCTATCAAATTATGTGTTGACACAATCGTAAAATTAAACTACACAAACTTTTTTTTGGATTATTTTTAAAAAAAATTATTGGCAGACCATGGTTTTGAACTAACCGCAGTATGCCAAAAGTCAAAATAAAACATTATAATTCTGTCAAAATCGTAGTCTATTTCACAATAAGTACACACTTGAGTTTTTTTTTTTCTAACCTCTACTAAAATGCATTTTTTCATAAAACTATTATTCCCCCCCCCCCCCCCCCCCCTCTTTCTCCGCTGACAGACGCTCCAGAATAAGAATATTACGAGGAAAAGCATAAGTCGGAGCTCCCTTTCTCCTCATTTATTTGGTCATCACACAAGTCTATCTTAAAGAGCAAGGAGCTTCTTCGTCGGAGCCCTAGATTTCCTCCTGAATCCTTCTGCATCGCCATATTCCTTTTTCTCTCCTGAAATCATGGTCAGTGTTTCTATTTTTATCGCTTATTTATTTATTCCATTTTCTGCATTCGCGATTTCTTTTGGATCTAATAATAGGGTCCCGATTTGAACTCAAGGGCGTTTAGTTAATTGAATCCGATCGTCTATCTTTAGGAATTTAATTGAAATTCGGATATTTTGTTACCGCTCCAACGTTGTATAAGAGTTGAACTTATGGTTCATGGATCTGCTTCACTTTTGATTATGTCGATTAATCACTTTTCTTTCACCCGATCCTTATGCTCCTATATTTTTATTTATGCTCCTTATTAGTATTATATTAATTTCAAATTCTGTTTGTTTCCAAAATGTAATATATGTTGAACAGGGGGTGTTCGATATATAGGACATTCATATACATTTTCTTTGCTTTACGACCCTTTTGATTTACCTTCAGCTAGAAAATGCTCGAGCTGATGACTTTCAACATTAGCTGTGGCGTATCATCGGTTCGGTAATTTAAACAGTATATGGTGTGACTGCCTACATATCATGGGGGATTTAGAAAGGGACTACCATAATCAATTTTAGAGCTTAACAATGTTAGCTTTCCAATATCCAACCAAATGAGATCCTAGTAGCTCTGATTTCTTGTTTTTATTTGTTGTATTTAAAGATAAGAAGATTACAGGACTTTAAATTGGGACTTGGATAGGAATGATGCTAAAAACCATGGTGCTTGGCTAAACATGAGCTTCCATCAGTTTCATTCATTAGGCAAATTATCGGCATTCAACATCTTCAATCTCTAGATTTCGGTATTGGAAATGTCACTCGTAGCATTATTGAATATATTGGAAGAACATGGTAAAATGTACATTTGATAAAGACTTTAATATTCTCAAATATCAACTGATCCTAATATTTTGCTTTATGTAATCGAGTGGATGCCTTGGTTTCTAGAATCATATATCAGAAGGTAGCTATATGAGTAGCTGTGTGTAAAGTAAAAGCTTATGTTGGTTTAGTTTGACTTAAAGAGTTGCATTCTATTTTTATTCTTTACATGTATTTTTTTTGTAAGTCAAAATTTCTTATATATGCCAGAAATGGCGAAATTACAAAAGATGGTTGCCTTAAGGAAGCAAGACCAAGCCTAGGTTGCCAAAAAATATAGGTGGCTTACAATTACCTATCCAATATCGACAATTTGCCTTTACAAAAGAGTTGTCATAAAAGAGCAACAGCAAGCCTAGCTTGCTCAAAATTACAAGTGCCTTACAACATTGAACTTCCAAACTAAACATGTACTTATCTTCAATATATTTTAGTTCTTAACTGGTTGAATTTCTATTACTACGGACTCCAGTGGAGTATTGATGTAATACTTTCTCTATCTATTGTAGGCTAACTCAGCATCAGGCATGGCTGTAGATGATGAGTGTAAGCTGAAATTTATGGAACTTAAGGCAAAAAGAACTTACCGCTTCATAATATATAAGATTGAAGAGAAACTGAAGCAGGTTATGGTGGAAAAGCTTGGTGAACCTAATCAGAGCTATGAGGATTTCACCGCCAGCCTTCCTGCTAATGAGTGTCGATATGCTGTTTATGACTTTGATTTCTTCACTGAGGAGAATGTTCCAAAGAGCAGAATTTTCTTCATTGCATGGTAATTTTCCTTTTTGGTCATTTGAACATGTGACGTCATCACTCTTTGGTGTATTTGTCATGATTTCGTTTACTCATTGGTGAAGGTCCCCTGATACATCAAGAGTGAGAAGCAAGATGATCTATGCAAGCTCCAAGGATAGGTTCAAGAGAGAGCTTGATGGTATCCAGGTGGAGTTGCAAGCAACTGACCCGACTGAAATGGGGCTTGATGTTATCCAAAGCCGGGCTGGGGGAAAGTGAAATGTCTTGCAGGGTTCTCCATATAGACTGCATGATGTGTGATGAATGTTCATATTTCATAAGATGTGGCGAAGTAGTACTTGCTTAAAATATGTATTTGCTGCACATTGTTTCTTGCATTGTTGAATGTCCGTGATTATATGCTCTACTCGCTATTTGTGGGAATGTATCTACGTATTTGGTGCGTCTTTGTTAGGGACTTGTGTATCTTACACAGAGGTAAGGTGATTCACTTCCTCTGTCTCTTTTGAATCTGATATCCAAGCTCAAGTTTTCCTTGTTTGGATGTGCTGCACAAAAACCATCATTTATCTTTTTGAATCATGTATATATTTTGCAAAGTCTACTTTGGTCATTGTGAAACATGTCAACATTATGCAATGCTTTGTTGTGGCTACCAATCCTGATTAAATTTACTTGGCATCCAGTATTCAATAGTTTGAAGAGGTTTCATGCATCCAGCTTTTGTATATACCCTTAACATGTTAACGTTTAGAAGGGTATAAAATGATGACTAGTCGTGGGAGCAATGAGGTAATGTTGTTGTTGTTGTCGTGGGAGCAAAATGGGGACAAGTTGTTCCGCTGGTTTGAACTTGGATGATATTAGCCAATTCTAGCATTACAAAAAGTGCCACAGCATTGTGCTGCAATAGTAAAAATATTTTGCTCCCGTGAGTCATGAAGTCAATTTGCTTAAGCCTTAAGGTGGAAAATGTCAATGGTTTTAGGAAACTAACGTCATATGATCCTTACAAGATGGTAGCACATACATTGAATCTTAGGTTCTCAAACGATACCAGTTAGGGAGGGTGTTATAACATTGAACTGAATCAGAATCGTCAAGGAGACAATGTTAAACCAGCCTTCCAAAATGTTTAAAAAGAGCAGCAATAACCATTATTTTGACTTAAGGGCTTCTTAACAAACTATAGACCAATCAATCATACACAGTATATCTTAACGGCAGCAAAAGCTATCGTTAGGATCTGGGAAGGGTGAGCGACAGACAAACAATACCTCTATGTATCTAGAGTTTGAAATCCCTGGCTCAATATGTACTTGCATAAATGACACAATAATTGAAAGAATTGATACTTCCTCCTTACCTTGCCTTTTGTATTTTTTCTCCTTTTAATATGTTATATAAGTATGGATCCACCTACTAAATCACAATTTCGATCAATTGTTTCGAGACTGCCAGGACGGAGCCGGAATCTCTAACGGGTAACAAAGGAACGCCCACCACGTGACAATCCGGGAGGTGGTGAGGCTGGATGGAGGTCACCCCCACCCAGCCTCAACACCCCCTGCTGCCAGGTGGCAGGCGGTCACAAGGGGGTGAGAGTTGTGGGCGGTCAGGAGATCCGGACTCGCCAGGACGAAGCTTAAAAAGTTGTTATTTAGTTATGTTAACTCATATTAACGTCACAACGTCTAAGTGTCTAGCCTAACAGTATAAAGTGTTACAACTTAAGTCGCACCTTTACAATTTAAAGCGTTACAACCTAAGTTCCACGGCCTACAATATAAGGCGTTACAACTTACAACATGGTAAGCATGTCACATAAATACGAGTATAAGCTGCCATTTAAGAGGGGTGGATGAAAACTACTAGTACCATTTAAGAGGAGAGTGTGAAAAGTACAAGCACTATTCAAATGTGTGAAGAACATAGCTGCTCAGATCCTATATGTGCATCTATTCAGTGTTGTGATAGTTAACAAGCTTATTCTATTAAGAGACTTGGTTTCCTTACAAAAGAGAGAAGTCGACTCGGTAAAGGTCTTCAAGCTGTTTTACGACCTTAAGGTTACGGGTTCAGGTTCAAACCGTGAAACAGCTTCTTGCACAAAGTATAGGGTAATGCTATGTACATCAAATCGCGACGCGATCCGGCTCCTTTATCAATTACTGCTTTGTGACCTTAAAGTTACGGGTTCAAACCGCGAAACAACTTCTTGCACAAAGTATAAAGTAATGCTACGTACACCAAATCGCGACGTAATCCGGCCCCTTTCCGAATCCTACACAAATTCTCCTTCCCAGGCGTTTTTCCAGACTCTATGCAAATGCGAGAGGATAGTACACCGACAACGCCTTTAAGAAAATGCACATAGCTATCAACTTCAGAGCATGAAAAAAGCTTCTGCATTTACGTTTTTTTTTAAAAAAAAATGCCCATAGTTCATCATGCGAACTCGAAAGTGAAGAGGAACTTTTGCTCCCTCGGTGAACCAATTAGTGGTGAAACCCTTCTTCCCTCCACCAAGCAAGCATACCTAGTATATTCCAACAACAACAAAAGTTATCGCTAGAGTCTGGGGAGGGTAAACGACAGACAAACAATACATTTGCTTCCAGTAGGACCCCCGACTCTATATGTACCTTCCTCCCTCCACCAATAGACTTTAAATTTCTCAAGATCACCAACTCCGCCACATTCTTGATGTCCTGCCTTCATGTAAAGACCTTAGAACTCTCCAGCCAATTCATGACCAATTGATTATACAGAGCCATTCTTTATATAATTTTTGTAAAGACCCACTTAATAAATCTATACGCGTCCTTTCAAAGATGCGATTTTTCTCGTTTGGTGTTCGATTCCGCCTTCTTTTTGGTGTTCTTTTCTTTTTCTTCTTTTCTGTGTATGTTTTCTGTGTATGTGGGGGGGGGGGGGGGGGTGCACACAGGCAGCTACAATATGTCAAGCGCAGGCATTCTAAAAGGCAATGCAGAGGCGGTTGAGATCAGAAGAGGTCTCAAGTGAGACAAAATATGAGGCCTTCAATCACGCGACGTCACGTGTATGAACTTGTCTTTTTTTTTAAAAAAAAAGGTAAACCGCGGGCCAATTTGTGGCGTCGTGTGATTGGAGACCTCATATTTTGTCTCACTTGAGGCCTCCTCTAATATGAACCCATGCAGAGGGATAACAAGGCGCTGAAAGTTAGAATTTCATTCAATTCAACAAAGTTAATTTGGTAATAAAAAATAACAAGCCAAAAGAAAAAACTGCCCATCTAAGAATTTGAACTGCAGAAATCAAGGCCACCCCCACCAAGTCACCCTGAGCATCAAATGCCATATGACATCTGTAACTCCATAAAGGAGCCACATTCTTTTGAAAAGACAAGACAAAATTCAACAAACAAGTAATACCATGAAATCTTGTAGACAATTTCATGCTGCAGACTGAGCAGCTTCCCTGCTAGCCCGTTATCCCTAGAGTCTTTTCATTTTACCATCTTGAACAAATTAGCCAATCTGCAAAATCTTACAAACTTCACAACATTTCTTGTGACCGCCTTACGCATCGGCTAACCTTTTTCTTGAACCCTTCTCTATTGTCTCTCCATTCCTTCTGAATTGCAGAAATAAGCCAAAGAGCCTAGGTATTAGAGGAAATACAGAGGTGCCAAATAGGCAAAAAAAAAAAAAAACCAAAGCAGTTAAGATCGTCAGCGACGAGCACAGAAACAACAATATCTGAACTCATTCAACACACACTTTGTCCCTAGACCAAGTGTAGAGTATGAACACGGGACGAAGGGTAGAATATATTATTTGTTAAAGGAAACTTCAACAGATACAACTGAAACTTACCGCAGCTTCAACATTAGCAGGTGACTCGTCATTGGGACTTGAAAGCATTGATATTATGCTCAACATTATACTCTCCACCTGAAAATATAAGCCCTCAAGATTAGACTGCTATCCTTGCTCATCATTCAATAGCTTGAAAGTGGGTCCAGGGTTGGGAGAGCCTCTCAGGTGATTACAACAACAATACTCGAGTTTTATACCTTCTATATGACATCGGTTATATAAATCAACTGTTTCTACTGTGTTCTATCACTGACCATATGCTCCTCAATTGTCATATAAGTCATATCCACTGAGGTGATTGTCTCATTAAAAAAATTAAGCATAAAGACTGATCAAAACTTATCAAAACGATGTTAAAGTGAAAAATCAAAGGTAGAAAGACAAGGAACTGATAACAAGGTTCATGACTGGAGACATCTATTGAGATGACCTCTTCGTGGACCATGAATATTGAATGACGAAACTTGATCTATTAAACAGCAAAAAATTTGATTAACCAAAAAAAAAAAAAAAAAAAAAAACCACCCGAATTTTCAATCTTGAGCTCTACACTTTAGGTTGATTTTGCACTTTTTTGTTTTCGTCTTTGTCTTTCAACTATTTGTACATATCCACTGTTATGACTATTTTAATATCGGAAACTTTCTATTTATGTTTAATAAAATCCCTTCACTATTACATATTCCTATTATTGTGCTATTTGTGCAGGTACATACAGAGCCAGGGGTCTCACTGGACGCAAACTCTCTATCTTTTGGGATGAAGATATTGTTTGTCTGTCTCTCACCCTCCCCAGACCCTAGCGATAGCTTTTGCTCTCATTGGGATATACTGGGTATGATGATTGATGGACATATATAGCTCTACAACCACTTGAATCGCTTAGAAGACAAGAGAGAGAGAGTCTAGAAGCAATCCCGATTCTCACAAAAGTATGGAATTATTCTCTTAGGTGATGTCAATATAACTTCTATGACACCTTAATTATGGCAGATGGATGCGGCTTGTTCCCATTAATTCCACTTCAACATTTTAAAAACAGCAAACTCCACAAGATTACTTGAAGAGTGATAGTTGACTGCTTTCATTGGCATACTAAGGATACACAATCTTTCAAAGCTTATTGAGAGTGAAACAATCCATCACATTTTCAAAATACTTTATGTTAGAGATTGATATAGAGAAAATAAACTCATCTTCATGAAAAGTCATATTTACATGGAACTCATTACTCTTATCCAAGTTCTATAACGTGCAAATTGGAAACAACTATCCACAAGAGACCAATCCTTTAAAACCTTTCCTACTGCATTACTAGCCTTGTCATTTACTGTTCTGAACAGCCATGAATGCCCCAACAGAAGTGGATCACGCAATTTCGACAAACATCTCAATTTAGGATCTAACTTTTGATACGCAATCAAGCAAATTTGAGCTCATTGCAGTTACTGAACGTAGTTTCTATTAGCATTCAGTTGCATGCTACTCAGTAACAATTATTAGTTCATGAAACAATTCAAGCTACAACATATTAATTAGTTAACAAAAGGTTTTCTGAGTGGAAGTATGCTCAGATTATGTCTCAAATCCTGCAGGCAAATAATCTCTCGGTAAATTACACTCTCTTGCTACCCTAATAGAGCTCCAGGTTGGATTTAAATTCAAATTCCAGGCTATTAAGCATCCTTGGTAGAATAATTTTTCTTGAGAAAACAGATGTAAGAGCACATTTAAACTGACCAACTCTCAGGTTTTGAATAAGTAGCCACTCTGGAGAGTCTATCAAAGAGAAGATGGTGAACTTTTTCTGGAAAATTTATCAAAGAGAAAACAGTTAACTTTTTCTTTCATTTCACAAGTCAAGGTGCACAAAAACGAGTCCTAACTTTATTGAACAAAATCCACAGCATCAGCTTTCATGGACCTCTAGAAGTCATGCTTCCTAGGAGTTGGGCAAGAACAAGACAGGATCCACCAAATGGACCTAAAACTGGCAGTATTCAACCAGCCTCCCCCCCCCCCCCCTCTTAGCTATATTTTCCTTTGATTTAAAGCCTGTTGCTGTCTGGTTTTTCAAGCACAATGCAGACCCATAGAAGTGAACAATAGCTTTCGAACTTAACTGGGCTCACAGAGCCTGAATCAAGCACTAAAAATATCTTACAAAAGCACCACTAAGTATACTCAAACCTAAGCTAAATTTATTTGATCGGAAACTATGACTGGCACAGTATCATGAAAAATGGATCATGCCATACCGTGTGCACAGGTGACCAGCGCTCACTCGCGAGCTCATAACCATTTGGATCATCACCAGGAGGATGAAGGATTGAAATGCACACTTTGCCGTCAGGGTAAACTGTTCAAGATTTCAAAATATTCAGCCCCTAATGAACATTGCACTGCATGAAATGTATCAAACACACATACACATCGAGTCAAATGGTTGTAGTAGGACACATACCATTTGGGTGCCATATCTCTGAAGTAAATTTTACCGTTGGAGGACTGTTTGGATAATTCTGAGGAAAGGTCATGATAGCAATAAAGAAGCCTCCTTCACTGCAAACAGAACTTCACACATTAACGTATTTCATTTGAGATAAGAAATACCCTACACTCTCATGCTATGAGAAAGCATCTATCAACGAACAAGTGAGACAAAATGTTGCGACTAGAAGAAACCATACACAATAAACAGTTGCAGTTTAGTTCGCCTCTAAATGGATGGATTAATTGAGCGTACACTAAAAGTGTGCATTAACTTTCCAATTTCAATCTCTACATTCCGTATAGCATTTCCCAGCCAAACCAAAGCACCAGACTCCAGATAATTCTAAATGGTTAAATGAATTACCAATGGCCACTCGTTGCAGAGTTACCTCATGCTTCAAGTTTCGGGTACCTAGAAAGGTCCATGTTATACACCTCCACCATAACACCTCAGCTGATACAACGTCAACCGGGATTTGTGTATATCATACTATTCCAAGTTCATCGTCAAATTATGAAATAATAAACAGGACAACTAGCACACTGTTACAGCCAATGAATCATCTGCCATGGCAGACAAGACAGAAAACTGGTTTCTTCTTCGAGGGAACAAAGTGCGCAACGAAAGAGGAGACACGAGTGTCAATTTAGAGGCGTCCGCAAGATGAAAATCAATGCCACCACATAGCTGCTCACGCACCTTTCCATGTCCTAACATTATAGGCCATTGATGCATTCACCAACTATCAGCACACTGAAAAGCCGGTATAAAGAATCATTTTTTGAGCAATCAACATGAACGTCGCCCCTTTTCCCCTCTGAGTTAAAGAAAATTATGACTCTTGACACCATCTTCGTATCAAATAAGGAAAAACAATTCGAAACAAATACCAAGTAAGGTTGTTATTTAGAGTAGACTACTGAGACTCAGTCCTCTGAATTCACAAAAAAGAAACTCCGGCCTCTGACAAATTGATGAAAACCCAAAACCCCAAAAACTAACTTTGCAATCACATCCAAAATCAAGTCACCGAATAAAATCACAGCCAAAATGACTGAATAAAAATCCAAACTTCAGGCGATCAAACAAAGTAAACTCACTATAAAGTATCAGGGGGGCCGATTATTGTTACACTCCATTCGAATAGATTATTCTCGTCAACCAAACCAGCCGAAAATCCATCAACTGGATGTTTACATAGATCTGCAACAAAACAAAAATCAAGGATCTTTCGCCGAATAAACGGAACTTCATACAAGATGGTCCAATTCAAACAACCATCACAATCCAAAAATACAGAAAAAGTGAAAAAGATTAAAGCTTTTGACATACCCTTTAGCTGTTTTTGCAACAGAAGAATAGCTTGAGAAGGTGAGGCCATAGCAGAAAAGAAGAAATAGCAAAATTACAGAGGTAGATTAACTAAAAGGGGTATTGGAGAGGGAGAAGAACAAGGTTCTAGGGGGCAAAAAGAAAAGGGTAGAAAAAAGGGAAAGCTAAATAATATTAGCTAAAGATCAAGATGATTATCTTTCTTGGCGTTTCTTTAGGAGACACACCTCCCCAAATTGGTCTACTTCACATGCATACGGATTTGTATGCAATGGAAGAGAGAGAAAATGAAAAAGAAAGAGAAAGGTTCCATCTTAGATTTTTGTCCGCAACTTGTTTTTTTACCTTCTCTGTTCGAAAAGGCGGGCAAATACACGTAGGCAGTATGGTAATTTGGTAATCCCCTGTAACCATCTTTCTGATGGCCGCATATTATTTCTTTAATAAATGTACAAATTCTACTACTCTTATTATAGATGGACAAAATTATATAAAAGATCATTCTCTGACTCTTAAAGTCTCTATCGTCTCAGTCTTAAGAATCATTGTAAAATATGCAAATTAGGAGCTTAACGGCTTTCTAGGTTAGATGAATATCAAATCACGAGTCCAGCTGCCTACTAGGTTAAATCAGTGACTTACACAACGTGCCTCCACAAACTAGGCCTCCAGCCTAGCAGTAGTGGAACATCCACATTGTGCGTTTCTCTGGATTCGAATTTTTGACTTCTTAGAACAAATCTCAATCCAGTTGGTCATCTTAAAACAAATCACAATCCAAGTAACAAACTGGATTATGCCGTAGGGATTCCGTTTCTAATACTCTTATATAGATGGACAAAAATAATATCACGATTCGGTTTCTAACCTGAACCGGGCGTGTAAATCTGATTCTTTTAGTCTTTGTTTGACATATATTTATTCCAAATGTTTGGATAATCATTGTTTTGATTCACTGTACCTACTTATTTGTAAGGTTAGTAACTAATAAGATATGCAGGTTAGCAAGTTTTGAATGCTCATGATATTTTTGCAATGAAGGGAATATGAATATTCTTTACATTGAGAGATCATTAGTCTTGTTGTTTAGATACTGTTTGTTTTGATTCATTGTACCTATTCAATTCTAACGTTAATGGCTATTTAATTTCAAGGTTATTGTTTTATAATTTGACCTTAAAGTTCTTTTGAATGGAAAGATATTATAGAAATTCTTTCATTAAATTGTTTATAGATACAAGAAATTTGTTTTAGATCTAGTCGTAGAAAAGTATTTACGTAGCCTTTAAGTGCTTGCCTTTTTTTTTATAAACATTCTTTAATTAAGAGACGACACAGATTAATTTAATATGTACAGTAATACCGATGTGTATACACTCTGACCATGATTAACGAAATTATTCTTACATCTCATCTAGTTTCTGTTTCCACTGACCATGATTAACGAAATTATTCTTACATCTCATCTAGTTTTTTTTTTCCATCCTTGGACCACCTGTGTTTTTTAGAGGTGTTTGGTTGGGGATTTTTCATTAAAAGTATAGGTTTGGAGGAATTCAAAGCCATAAAAGTTGTTTGTTTGGAAAATAAAGGTGTGGATTTCGGATTAATATCCAAGTATTTGATAATGAATATCGTTTTTTTGATATCCTAACCCCTGTATATCAATATGGGGAATGGAGGATATGACCTGTCAACGCCGGTTAACGCCATTGGCCACCGCCAGTCTGCAGCCGCCGACCAATCACTATTCTGGCCGATCAAATTTTTCCGGTCAATTTTTCGACCACCCACCTTCGATACATATTTCAATTCCGATACGTTCCAAACATATCAACATCAATCATACCCATTCATGTTTTAATGCCAAAAAACTATCACTTTTACGTTCAAATCCATACTCCTTCATACCCGTTCCGATTCTGATTCCAATACCTAAGTGCGAACGAAACTTGCCCTGCTCTTTTGGACCAAGACATAAACCTCATATGTCTTTCTAATAAGTCTAATTAACCCTGTGAATAGACCACTATACCCTTACCAACACTACCATCTCTCTCATTTCCTCCATTTCAGCCACCCTCTTCCACCTCCCTGCTGGAGATAATTTCCACCAGCTCCAACCAACCCCCTACTACCTCCGCTGCTTGCCACCACCATCCCGCTCCTTTCTTCCATTTTAGCCACCATCCATCACCTCCCGGTAGACAGCCCTCCTCTCCTAGCCACCATTTGCCGGAGACAATTTCCAACAGCTCCCATCAACCCTCTACCATCCCTGTCGTCTGCCACCACCTTCTACACATCGCAGCCACCCCTACCTGTCCCTCTCCATCCAACAGCCCCCACCAAGTCTCCTTCCCTGCCACATTCCTTTCTCCCCACCATCTTCTTCTCCTGCCCCATCTCCCCGCCTCTTTCAACACCACCACACCACCACCTCCTCATCCTCCACAACTTCTTTGTAAAACCCAATCGGTGTGCTCACGTCTAGTGCTTGTTATCTACTTTGCACAGATCTCAATCTCTATGTTAGATCTATCACGGATCTGGTTGTTTTAGATCGAACCTCGAATCTTTTTGCAGAAGACGATGGCTGTAGGGGTGGTGCCATTTGGTGGTAGACATTGGTTGTGCATTTTGCAGAGGGTATAGTGGGGCTTGGTGGCAGACAGTGGTTCTGGACTTTGGAGATTTGGATTAATGGGGCTTGGTTGTAGCTCGTAGGACAGGGGAGGGTGGACGGTGAATAAGGAGGGGGCAGGGAGGAGGAGGTGAAGAAACAGGAGGAAAGAGGGAGGGAGGAGGGAGAGACAGGAGGAAATGGACGGAGCATTTAACGGACGATTGAAGACGTCCGGAGCATTTGCCGGCGACAGAATTTATAACATGTTGGTATTCGATTGGGGATATGATCCCCTACCGCAAGGAGGTGCGGTGACGCGTTACCGCACGACACGTGACAGCAAGGGGGTGGTGAGGCTAGATGCAGGTGACCCTCATCTAGCATCACCACCCTCCTTGCTGCCACGTGTCGCGCGGTCACAAAAAGGGTGAGGAAAGTGGGGGTGAGTAGATCCCAACCCATTCGATTGAACTAAAAAGTTGCAAGTTCAAATAACCGCACAAACAACATAGGTAAATTTATTGTTATCTGGGCAATTAATAGCTTAGACAATGATATCCGACTCAATTGAGTTAAATGACTGCTAGTTTAGTTTACACCGGATACCTTTTGTGTTTCTGACAACATTTTATCAATGTATGAGACTGCTGAATGTGACGACAAATCCAAATATCTATACTGTGGCTGATAAAATTCGAACCGACAACATAACCATCCGACGATAAAGTTTGAACTTTGTAAGGGTTGCCACTCACGATCCTATAAGAATGAGAATTAATGGCTTAGACAATGATATCCGACTCAATTGAGTTAAAAAGCTGCTATTCTAGTTTATACTGAACACCTTGTGTGATCTTGACAACACTTTATCAATGTATGAGACCGTTGAATGTCTGACGACAGATCCAAACATCTATACCGTGGCTGACAAAATTCGAACAGGCAACATAACCACTCGACGATAAAGTTTGAACTTTGTAAAGCTCCCTGCCACTCCCGGTCCTACGGGAAGTGTAAGGATGTAAATGATAGATTCAGATAAAGAGCATGTTATATATACGAATACAGTATTATAGAACCGAAGCAATGGAATTCTCCACAAATGTTTCCACAGAGATTAAAACTTCTAAACTTTCTCTTTCAAAATGATTATTTTTGTCTGTTTCGATCATGTCCTGCGAACGTTTTGAACTTTCAACTACTAAGGGGAATCTCTAAAAATTCCGGAAAAAGAAAAAAGAAAAATAAATAAGGAAAGGCGAGAGAGAAAAGCGGCAAAGGAGGAGCAGTGCACCACGAAGAATGAATAAATGAAGGGGCCCACGTCTTGTGAATGTTTGGTCGTACAGTAATCCAGGGTGTCTTTGAATGAACGTCAAATCTAACAGCCAGGATTTATCCTCCTTCCCCGTTATAACCTCCCCAGTATTCCAACCATGGAGGACAGAGAGAAAGACAGAGATGAGCTAAAAAAGCAGACCTCCCATTTTACCATACCGTCGCTTTGACCTACGCCTTTCCACCAAATCTTATCTCTGCTTCCTTCTATATAACTCATTGTTTGTTTCTCTCTTTCTCTCTCTCTGATCGATCTGCATCCTTTCTATTCTTAAAGGTACTCGTCTTTTTCTTTTTTCAGCTTGCATTTTGATAATTCTTTTTATTTGTTTTCGTTTTGTGGATTCGATTTGGTGGATGGGATGAATCGATGTTTGCTAGTTTAGTCGCTTGATTTTTTTTCCTTTTAAGTGTTGCAATCGTTTGTTTCTTCATATTTCTGCTTAGAAACGTATCGTCTTATTTTGATTTGTTTTTATCTGGAGTTTACAGGATGAACGGAAATTCCGATTTATGTTGAGTTCGCGGGTGAATCCGAAATTTTCTGTTTGTGTTTGAATTTTGCTTATGGTTTGGCTATTTTGAAGGAATTGTCGTGTATGATGTTGTGGTCCTCTCGGTCATATGCAATTGAAACAGCAAGAGATTTCCTTGTACATTGTCTTTATTGAATATAAGAAATTTCTGAAGGCACAACCAATTGTTTGATTGACAGAATGACGAAATTGAATGTGTATTTGATGATTTTGGTAACTCTGTTACATTTGGTGTTGCCTTTATCCTGATTCTACTATTGCATTGATCTTCAGATAATGCTTTGCATGTTGATGATTTGTTTAACTGAAGGAACCTTAGGAAAAACTGACATATTTATGGCAAAGTTTCTCTCCTAGTTTTTTGGATGTATTTGGTTATGGCAGTTATATTTTTAATATAGAAGAGGAGCAGGTTTGAGATCATTTCCTTTCTTAAAACTTTTCTTGATCTGGTTTCGTGTCAGGAAATCCTTAGCTGTTCTCTACTTGTTTTTATATTTTTTTTTAAAGTTAAATTTCGTAAATATTAAAATATACATACAAGGTAACTATTATAATTAGCTACCCGGCTCCACGAGCAATTGCTCAATTTTCTTTTCAAACCATCAATAAGCATAGCCTATTATTTACGAACAATTCAAAATCCTATCAAAAAAGAGACCATAACTATTCTTCCTCTACTTCTACCTGTATTATATAGCTTTACAGCTTTTGCGTCAGTGTCCTCCGTTACCACTGAATCAGGCTGTCGAATTTGTTCTTTGACCTCAGTCCCCTACTAGGAAGAACGTGAACATCTTGTTCTTGGTTAATTTCCACCAGATCAACATCATTTTAATTTCCTAGAGGGATTTTTCACTTTACCTCTTTATTCTTCTCCTTTAGCTTGACTTTAGCAGCTTCCAGAGTTTCTTTTACGTCCATTTCATCTCTTCCATCCTCAGCTTCTATGCAGTCACTTATTTTATCTTTGTGGTTTCCTTTTGGAAGCTTTCCTTTAGAGGAAACAATTGCAATTGAAAGCACTTCCATTTGTTGCTTTGGATTTTCTTCCAGTTGTGAGTTCAACTTTTTTTCTTTCTTCCTAGTCATCCTACGAGAGAGCTTTTCTTACCTTTTTTTCAACCTTACGTTTTTATATCTTTATATTCAGAGAAAGACAGATCTTTCTCTGAGTTACTATCCGAATCATAACTATCTTTTCTCATCAGAGGATCAAAATTATTTAATAACTTTTGAAACCACTTTCTCAGTCTGTCTTACTTATATTTTATCATGGGATAGAGCTCTTACCTTTGGAGCATTGACAACCACTTGCTTCTTACTAACCAACTGTTGGTGTGTAGAGTATACCCTTTCTTGGTCTTCATCTTCAATCTTCAGCTAGGCAAGACGAGGTGGGTTGACAACCTCGTGTTTTTTTTTCTTTAGAGTCAGTATCTTTAACCTACACTCTCTTTTCCTTTCGTCCTGAGTTGTTCAGTACCTTTTTGCAACAGGTGGATCTTTGTGTCAGCCAAGTGGCTAGATGGCCTATTACCGTTTCCACAGCTTCACAAGAGTGAACAAAAGTAATACACTTAGGGTATTGAATTGGAATTCACTCATAAGTAAGCTCTTGAGTAACCTCTTCACTGTATTCATCAGTGAAGGTCACTCCTTAGGAAAAGTTTCCCCAACCATAATTTCCAACGTAAATTCTTGCAAATGCAACTCGTGTTTGAGCACCGGTAGCTTTTTCCATGTAGAGGGGTTTGCCAAAGAGACTCCTAATCCTACCTAGAGTGTACTTGTTGAAATATTGTAGCCTCAGAGAAGGCAACCTCACGGAAACATGTATAGCATTTAGTTTTAGCTTTTCAATCATCTTATTATCAGGAGTCCAAGGCCACAAGAACAGGACCCTGTTGTCAAAGGAAATTAGAAGAAGTTTCAGAATTTCGTTATTACAATCTTTTTATTGGAATCTGAAGATGAATAGGTCTTTATACACTTTTTGTTTTTCTATTAGCTTTTGCAAAGTGTTTGAGATTGAGAAAGGATGCTTTATTGTCCATTACTTGACCAATGATGGAGGAGTCCTATTTTTGCTTCCACTGCTGACCTCATTCGGTGGAATTGCAAAGGATTTTTCATCCTATCCAACATCGAAGCTGAAAAAGGTAAGGATAGTTGTCACTTCAAGTTTGAAATCAGCTTTAAGCTGGCTTGACTACGCCGATTTAGCATAAATTAAGCCTTACATGCTTAGGTCGAGTTTAGAACAAACAAGAAACGCATTTTCGGAAGAGAAAGTGTTGAGTTTTTGTTTGCTCGAAACATGCCGGCGTCGGAATGGTAGAGGAGGCTGTGGTAGCACCTCTGTGTTTAGATCTACTTAGGATCAAGTAAATCTAGGCATTTCAGAGGAGGAAAGTTTGATTTTTGTTCGCCTACCACGTGGGATTGCGGCTGGAGTGGCCGAAGGGGGCTGAGGAGACTTCGCCGGCAGTGGTTTTTTTCTTCAAATGGTGGAGCAAAGGTTGTGGAGGGACGGGGTTGGGAAGTGGAGGTGGAGAGGTTTCGGGTTTTTTTTTAAGAGAGAAGGGAGTGAAAAAGTAGGCAGAGAGAAACAAAAATTCGATTGATCCCACCTGCTTTAGATCTAATTAACCTTGTTTATGTTTGATGCATTGAAATCCAGCCAACATGTTCAAGGTAAAATGTCCAATGTACTATAGGCTTGGTGTGACGCTGATCAACCTGTTGCTTTTAGTAAAATTACTTTTCTAGCCAGAACCGTAGCTTTATATCTTTCTAAGATCATTGTACATCTCTAAAATTTCCATTTCTTCAGACAGTTTTTAGGAGTTTTCTTTTAACATGACATACCAACTTTATGCTATTACAAGGTGCAGTTGGACTATCTTATCATGTTTATATAGCTTATTTGCTGCATGATGTATTTTGGATAACAGATCATGAAGTCACAATCTGGTGAAGCAAATTGGTGTTTTAGGATTTTTCTTCTCACCAGTGTGGTATTGCTTGATCAGAGCAATCAAATCCAAATAAATAGACTTGAAAGCAATAATACGTCTTAGTGTTTTACGTCATTATCTGTGAGCGCATGATTGCAAAAAGATTGTATGGAAAGTTAGAAAAAGGATATCTGTGAGATATCTCCCCTTGTTTTATTGAGAGACTGATGCTTGTCAGGACTTAGCTTCAAATGGCAGATTCAGAGGAGATTCAACCACTTGTCTGTGACAATGGGACTGGAATGGTCAAGGTATCTGATATTCTAATGTGCTACAATTTTACTGAAATCTGCAATCTTGCAGTTGGTCTTTTGACATTCTGCTGTTTCACATGTTTGATACTTCATACTTTGAAGTAATTTCTCTTACTTTCCCATTTCTTAGGCTGGATTTGCTGGAGATGATGCTCCACGAGCTGTATTCCCCAGCATTGTAGGTCGGCCTCGTCACACAGGAGTGATGGTTGGGATGGGACAAAAAGATGCTTACGTAGGTGATGAGGCTCAATCGAAGAGAGGTATCTTAACCCTTAAATACCCCATTGAGCATGGTATTGTTAGCAACTGGGATGACATGGAGAAGATTTGGCATCACACATTCTATAACGAGCTCCGCGTGGCCCCTGAGGAGCACCCCGTCCTTTTGACTGAAGCACCGCTCAACCCAAAAGCTAATCGTGAAAAGATGACTCAAATAATGTTTGAGACATTCAACGCACCTGCTATGTATGTTGCTATTCAGGCTGTGCTTTCCTTGTATGCTAGCGGTCGTACAACTGGTGAGTCTTCCATTTGTTAGCAGTTTTTACAATTTCTCTCTCTACTGGACCGGCCCTTCCCATGATAAAAAGTTGGAACCAACTTCGACTTCATATAGCCAGCGGAGATGAATTCGAGTCTCTTCAGAAAATGATAGTTTTTCACAGTAGAAAACTTACCTTCAAGGATCATTCTTGTTTTGACCTTAGCTGACATAGATTATCTCTTGAACTGTGCTGTACAATGTTGTAGTATGTCATTTCAGCAAGTTGAAGCATTGTCGGTAGAACTTCGTTGGACCCAAGGTGGAGTTTTCTTTTGAATAGCCTAGATGTAATTGTAATTTTTGCAATGATCCTGCCTGGAAAATCTCTAGAAGATATATTGGAGATTCAGTGTTAATATTGTAGAAAGTGAAAAATTAAAATAAATATTATTATGTGGTGTGCTTTTGTAGGTATCGTGTTGGACTCTGGTGATGGTGTTAGCCACACAGTGCCGATCTACGAAGGATATGCTTTGCCTCATGCCATTCTTCGTCTTGATTTGGCTGGTCGTGATTTGACTGATCACTTAATGAAGATTCTTACCGAGCGTGGTTACTCTTTTACAACCACAGCCGAACGAGAAATCGTGAGAGATGTGAAAGAAAAATTGGCATACATAGCTCTTGATTACGAGCAGGAGCTGGAAACTTCAAAGACTAGCTCTGCTGTGGAGAAGAGCTATGAGCTGCCTGATGGACAAGTCATAACCATTGGGAATGAGCGTTTCCGTTGCCCTGAAGTCCTTTTCCAGCCTTCAATGATTGGAATGGAAGCTGCTGGTATCCATGAGACTACTTACAACTCCATTATGAAGTGTGATGTGGACATCAGAAAGGACCTCTATGGCAACATTGTGCTGAGTGGTGGATCTACAATGTTCCCGGGCATTGCAGACAGAATGAGCAAGGAGATCACCGCATTGGCTCCGAGCAGCATGAAAATCAAGGTGGTTGCACCACCTGAAAGAAAATATAGTGTCTGGATTGGAGGTTCTATCCTGGCATCTCTCAGCACCTTCCAGCAGGTCCGTCTCCCTATAATGGACACTGAAGCTTTTTTTTTTTATTATTAGTAATCCTTGACATTGATATGAATGATGATGATTATTATTTTTATTTGGCAGATGTGGATTGCAAAAGCAGAGTATGATGAATCTGGTCCATCTATCGTCCACAGAAAATGTTTCTAAGCTTGAAAAGCTGGATAGGTGGAACGGCTTAGGACTGCAGCTTGAAAAACTTCTTTTAGCTATATTTTCTGCATTTTTTATTCTTGTGTTGGGTTGATGGGCTTGAGATGAACAAGGAATTTATTATTGAACAATGAGTATTTGCAATTTATTTAAGGTAGAAATTTCGATTATTGACTGCTCTTGCTTGTCATTCGTACATATTTCAAGTAATAATGAGGAAATAAGGTAAACTGTGGAGCTAAAAGATTTGAAAACAAGAATCAAGATGGCAAGGGGTACAACATCTTGATGTCTTCTTGGTTTTAAGGTGTTCGCATTCCCAGGTATTGTAAATTCTATACGTGATGGCTTGACCTGAAGCTTGGTAATCCATGTCGATTTTCTTGATTTTCAGGCAGCCGTTTTGGTTCTGAAAGTCTTCAACTGTGGCAAAACTGAAGTTGCACGTGATCATCAAATTGAAGTTACATCACATGAAGCTTTTGCTTTTCAGAACCTTTCCAGGTTTCATGATCTGACTACTACGTTCAGGAAAAGCTCTTGCTCTTCCTAATCTTTACTGTGTTCCGTTTGCGAAAGATTTTCATGTTGGATCAACTTTGGCATCCTCTTGGATTTTTCGGCCATCTTATCCCTTTTTGAACCTGCTTGTTTTCGAGTGCCAACCGGTCTCTTGTAAGTTTTGAGAGAGGCTGCCTATCATGAGGTCGCATTCAGTTTACTGGAATGGTTATCCCAATTCTTGCTCCTTGTCCTAGCCGTTAATTTCAGGGTAGTTTGTTATCCTTTTTCTATCTCATTCTCTAACCCTTTATAAGAGGAGAGAAGATAAATCAAATGAGAGCCCAAACCATTCGCTGTGTCCAAATCTTAACGTACGCAGAAAGTAAATTTCCTATAGAAATATTCGATGAGGAGGGGATAACAGTATAGGATATGCTTTTGAAGTAAAGCATATAAGGTGAGAATGATGAAATGCAACGTAGATGAAAGCCAGTATTATAAAGTAAGCAGGATAAATATGTATAAAGTAAGCACTATAAAATGAGAAGAAGTCAATACTTCAGATGTTTAAGCATAATACCCTTAGTCTTGAGGTCACAACTGGGGGATAGGATCCCCTCACCGCAAGAGGGTGCGGTGACGCGTGACCGCACGATACGTGGCAGCAAGATGGGGTGGTGAGGTTAGATGTAGGTGACCCGCATCTAGCCTCACCACTCTCCATTCCTGCCACGTGTCGTGCGGTCACAAAGGGGGTGAGGAAAGTAGGGGTGAGGAGATTCTAACCCCCACAACTAGCCACTTGAGCCAAACTTAACTGGGCAATTCGTTTCCATGCCTAACCATAAAGCAAAAAGAAGTTACCATCAAGATAAACTTTTTCTTAGTATCAGATTTTGACTCAAATCGCAAATTTTGAGTTCATTAGTAACTACATATTGATGATTGTTCTTTAGCTAATATTCAAATAACAAATTTGGGGTTCATTAGTAACAAATTGATATATTTGTACTTGTTCTTTATCTGATACAAAGATAGACCAACAGCGGATGACCATCTTGGATTTAACAACTTGCCGAGATAGCATTTCCTCTTATTTCTCAATGTGAAATGCAATTACAAGTTATTATATATACGTCGGTTATAAAGGGAGTTAAACGAATCGAATAATTCACAAACAGTTTAAATTTGATTTGTATTTAATTCGAGTTCGTTCGTTAATTTTACTTAAACGAACTGAGTTTGAACACCTAATTTGATTTATTTACTAAAACCAACCACAACTGTTCGCAAATTGTTTGGCTTGTTTAAAAAGTTATAAATGTTTTTGAGCCGAATTCGAACAAATTTTGAAACTCATTAAAGCAAAAGAGCCGATCCAAACAGTTTGTTTAACTAAACAAATTCGAATTCAAAAACATAATATTTGGCTAGACTCAGCTGCTTCCGTTAACACCCCCACCGGTGACCATCTTGGATTTAACCTGAGATAGCATTTCCTCTTATTTCTCCTTGTGAAATTAAATTACAAGTAGAAAATAGGATGATTAGTCGTACTAATTATTCCGGGACCCATCCTCATACTGTATAGAGGCTTATACACTAAAAAAAAAAGGCTCACAAGCAAAATTTTCTATATTCCTCGACATCCTTTCGTTCAAGAATTTGTATGGGTTAATTCTCAAAATAAACCCGCCACTGGTATACATTTTGAGCAAGAAACTTTCGACCTTGTTAATTTTTGGCAAGTGATGATCATTCCGCAATCTTTTCAGAGGAAGTGTAACTGATGCCCATGCCCAATATGCATCCTAGCGTTCCCCGTGCACTAGGCATCGCTTTGAGATTTGATGTATGCAGCCTTCCCTACACTTTGTGCAAGAAATTGCTTCCGCATAATATGCATCCTGATTGGCCATTGACCTTGATCGGTTAAAAAACTTGCTCAGGTTTCACCTTTCACTGAACGTTGCCAACACTAATAATCAAACAGATTGCTCGACGCCTTTAAAGAGAAATACACAGAAACCTTTCTCCAAGTTAGAAGAGATACCATTACGAAGAAACCCTAGCCCTTCTCGTCGTCGATTAATCGGTGCAATTAAGGCCGGATGGAACCTGAGCCACCAAATCAGAGTCCCGAAGAAGCAGATTTGTTGCAGCGAAGCACAAAGAAAGTAAAAAGGCCTGCAGACGGGGAGCCCGGATCCCCGGTTCCGGATGCAGCGATAGGAGAAGTTGGCTGGGCTGGTTTATTCCGGCAGGCTGAGGAAATCCCAGAAATATACACTGGGAATGACAAAGATGACGATACCTTGAATGAGATGTTGGAATGCTACGACGAAGTGCGTCTCTATCCGGATGACGAAATCGATACTGGAGTGCTGTCCATGGAGATATCAGTGGAGGATTGTAAAGAGCTTTGGAAGCTATGGAGGAGGGCCCTCATCATCAAAGTCTTTGGTAAACAGGTATCCTTTAGAATCCTTGAGAAACGTCTCTGTGACCTATGGGGAATGGGTAATAAGCTAGATATTGTGGATCTACCAGAAGGATATTATGTTGTGCGATTTTATTCTCAAATACAGTATCTTAACGCACTTGAAAATGGACCATGGATGGTCCAAGGTCACTATATCACAGTTATGAAGTGGAGACCTTTTTTTCGGCCAAAACCAGTAAGGTGACCACGACTCTGGCCTGGGTCCGTGTTCCCGATTTTCCAATGGAACTGTTCAAGGAAGACCTATTATTAGCGGTTGGAGGGATGTTTGGGAAAGCCATTAAGGCCGACCTCACCACCATGAATGTTAATCGGGGTAGGTACGCTAGGATTTGTGTTGAGATTGATTTACGCAAGTCTCTCCCTGCCCGTTTTAAATTGAATGGAAAGTTATTCACTATCGAATATAAGGGCTTGGATCACATATGCTTTACTTGTGGGTTGTATGGCCATTCGGCCGCTGAATGTGGGAAGCAAGAGGTTGAACAGGAGCCTAGGCAGGCTGCCCCAACGAAACAAAACGGTAGCGATCCGGCTGCCCCTTTAGGACCTTGGATGATTGCTGCCAACAGTAGGAGGCGTAGAACTCAACCGGTGAGAGAGGAGAAGAGAACGGAGGAGCTCAGTGTTAGAACAGGTAGAGGCAGGCAGAATATAACTGGGGGGAGATTTGATATTTTAAGCGAAGCAGGGGAGGACTTTACAAAGGACAACAATGATGATGATTTGCAACGAGAACTGCAGGGGCTGGAAGATAATGGCCCGCCTGTAATGTTTCAGGCAATGTCGAGGTCTCGGGAACCCAGGTGGTCAGCCGCAAGAAGAAAGGCGTCATAGTGAAGGAACCTAGCAGGGTTCGAGTACAGCCCAAGAATACAAAGACATACGAGAGACACACTCTCGGTGATCATCTCTTCGAGGATGATCTAGGAAGGTTGACAGTAAGAGCTTCGCCATCCAGAGGCCGTGGCTCATATTCGAGAGGCCGCAGTGGTGTTTCTGGAATGCGACCATAAGAGATATCACAAATGGGGGTCGGAAAACAAATGATCAACTGAGGATGGTTGGGCATGAATTGGGTGAATGGCCTCAGCTCTCGAATCTTAGACGGGATAGCGCGGGCCCTGGAGTTGTTGAAATCCTTAAGCATCATCCACCAGACTGGGACAAACGGCCTCTTGGGACGGGTATCCCCGAGGACTTAAATATAGGCATGGAGGAGATGCGTACAGGCAATGGCGAAATGAGGATGTCTTCTTCCGAGTTAGTCAATCCGGCAGAAGCCGAACAAATCAATTGTCAATAGCCTTTTATGAAGATTATATCTTGGAATTGCCGCGGTGCAGCGTCTCCGCAATTCAAGATCGCTTTCTCAGACATGATTCGGGATCATCGCCCAAGCTTTGTTTTTATTTGTGAGACTCGGATACAGAGTTGTCATGCTGGATGGATGTTGAAAAAATTTAGATTCTCTAAATTTGTGGCGGTAGAGGCTCGTGGATTTGCGGGTGGACTTTGGTGCCTTTGGGACGAGGAGTGTATCGACATTAAGGTTGTTGGCTATACTGCTCAAGTGATCAATTTGAGGGTGAAGCTAGAAGGTAGGACATGGGTCCTATCGGTTATTTATGCGTCCCCTACTGCATCTGTCCGGGACACTTTTTGCGACTATATTGAGAGAATGAGCAGGGTGGTCCGATTACCATGGGTTTTGATTGGTGATTTTAATCAAGTTATCTCCCAAGATGACAAGGATGGCGGCCGTCCTGTTCAGGGTGGGTCGGCGGCAAGAATGGAGCGGATGTTCACCTATTGTGGGTTATCGCAGGTTTACTTTTCAGGCCCGCGATTTACGTGGACTAACAATCACATCGGGAGATTAAAGATTCAGCAACGCTTGGATCAGAGTTGGGCTAATGATCGGTGGCATGACATTTATCCTAGCGCTGGGGTGCTACATCTTCCACGTGTACATTTGGACCACCACCCGTTGCTCTTATCACTTAAAATGCCCGAATATTCTCCATCTAATAAGTTTGATGGCTTCCGTTTTCAAGAAATCTGGATGTCTCATGCCAGCTTTGGTGAGTTTGTGAAAAATGCTTGGGTTGACCTTCCATGCGGCATTACTGCAACAGTAGACAACTTCGTGGAGAAGGTTAGACGTTGGAAGGTGGAGGTATTCGGGAATCTTACACACAATAAGAAACGTTGTCTGGCGAGGATTAGAGGGATTCAGGAGGCATTGTCTATTCGTCCGTCTCGTTTCCTTTCTAAGTTGGAAGGGGAATTAATACATGAATACCATTCTATATCGCGGCTTGAGATTCAACACTGGCGGTTGAAGGCTAACCTTGATTGGCTCGGGGAAGGTGTGCAAAATACACATTTCTTCCATAGAGTGATGGCCAGACAGCGAAGACAGAGGAGAATTGCGGCCTTGAAATGTACTTCTGATACTTATCTTTCTGACCCTGCGGAGCTAAAAAGCGGAGTCCGAAGCTATTTTGTCTCATTATTCTCGGATTCCCAACAACCTAGCGCACCATGCCCGCGGCTGTATTTTCCGGTCCTGTCCC
Organism: Eustoma russellianum; assembly: GCA_036186865.1. NCBI lineage: Eukaryota > Viridiplantae > Streptophyta > Magnoliopsida > Gentianales > Gentianaceae > Eustoma > Eustoma russellianum. Next base: position 241,800 of record AP025042.1, on the reverse strand, counting down.
ACTCTGATAAAAACCTCCTTAATCGTCCGGTGACTGAGAAAGAAGTTGAAAGGGCACTGTTCCAAATGGGGCCTCATAAAGCTCCGGGTCCTGATGGGCTTCCCCCGTCGTTCTTCCAAAAAAATTGGGGTGTTGTCAAGGACTCGGTCCTTAGATTTGTTTTCCAAGCATTTCGGGAAAAACGCTTCCACCCCTCGTTGAATGATACATTGGTGACGCTAATTCCGAAAACTGATAAACCGGAATGCATTAGCCAATTTCGCCCGATTGCCCTTACTAATGTGGTTGTGAAGATCATCTCCAAAGTGATCGCTAATAGGCTGAAGCTACTTATACCCAAGTTGGTGTCTCCGGAACAATGTGCCTTTACTGCTGGCAGGACCACATCGGAGAACATTATTATTGTCCAAGAACTACTCCATTCGATGAGGAACAAAACCGGAAAAGAGGCGCTATGGCAGTTAAGATTGATCTTGAAAAAGCATACGACAGAATTGACTGGCAGTTTTTGCGTATGGTTCTACTTGCGGCGGGGTTTAGCACGGATATGGTTGAGCTAATAATGTTCACGGTGGAGTCGGCTACCCTCTCAATTCTTTGGAATGGCGAACGGCTGGACAACTTTAAGCCGACACACGGTATCCGGCAAGGTGATCCCTTAGCCCCATATATGTTTCTCCTGTGTATTGATGTACTGAGCAGAGATATCCACGAGGCGGTGCTCTGCAACAAGTGGAAACCGGTGAAGGCGTCAAGGGCCAGTCCAGGTATTTCGCATGTCTTCTTCGCAGATGACCTTATGTTATTTGGGGATGCCTCTGAGAAGCAAGCTAAGATCATGGACAGCATCCTCTCTCACTTTTGCATGATGTCTGGTCAACGATTAAGCTTCCGGAAGTTTGAGTTCCTTGTTTCCAAGAATACTTCGCCGATGGTGGTCGGTCTATTGAAACGAAGGCTTCGCATGAGTGTGACTGACAACTTGGGTCGATATCTGGGCATGCCTTTACTACATAGTCGGGTTACCACCCGAACCTATAATTTCTTGGTTGAAAAGGTGCAGACAAAATTATCTGCGTGGAAGGCACGTCTCCTTTCTCAAGCTTCTAGAGCGCTGCTTATTAAGTCGGTTCTCTCCGCTTTGCCTGTGTATGTGATGCAGACATCAAAAATACCGGTGGGGACGCTTGAGGCGTTGGATAAACTGATGCGAAATTTTTTTTGGAACGAAGTGGATGGCAGCAGAAAACTTCATTACCTAGCGTGGGAGAAGATCTGCCAGCCTAAGGATAGAGGAGGCCTTGGCTTTCGTAGGTTAAAACATATGAATTCCGCAGTCCTGATGAAATTAATTTGGGCAATGCTCAGTAATAAGAACCAGTTGTGGGCGCGAGTTTTATGGGGCAAGTATGGGTCGCCGCTGGAAAACTCTGGGAGGCAGAATATGTCATTTGTGTGGAGGAGTATTCGCAGCTGTGTTCCAGACTTTGTCAAAGGGACTGCATGTTCGCATGCTGATGGATCTACGAGCTGCATTCACTGGACGGCGGATGGCTCTGGTAAGTTTACGGTGTCCAGTGCATATAGCATGCTTACGGCTGAGACGCTTGAGATAGAGAGACAAGCGTGGCACCGCATTTGGGGGATTCGGGGGCCGGAGCGACTGAATCTCTTTTTATGGCGATTGCGCCATAATGCTCTTCCGACTGCTGCTTTTTTGCGAAAACGACATCTGGTGCATTATATGGATTGCCCTTTTTGTGGTCAGTATAGTTGTGGGGATATGCATGAGGTGAGGGACTGCTCGTGGGCGAGAAGAGTCTGGAAATTCTTGCTCAACCGTGATTGGGCTCACGCATTTTTTGGGAGCTTAAACATGACTGAATGGGTGGATTTCAACTTAACTCACAATTGTGGCCGTTCGGGACATAACGCACGATAGGATTACTTATTTAGAGAAGCGGCTTACTCGATATGGTCGTGCCGGAATGAAGTGCTTCATGGACGAAGGGTTGAGTGCATGCCACTGGGAGTGTTGATCAAGGAAATTTTGAAGCGTGTTAGTCTCATGTTAGTTGCTAATGGCATTATTGTTTGTGAATAGTGGATAGCCACTTCTTTGAACATAGGTTGTCTTGATGTAAATGTTTTTTTTTGATGAATGGAAAGTCAATCCTTTTGGGAAAAAAAAGTTAGAAGAGATACGGCGTTAAGGGTAACTTTGTATAAAAGAAAAACATGTCAAAATCCCAAATTCTTCTGCAGATGATTGATCCCTAATTATGCAGTACATTCCTCTGGAATTTCTTGTTTACGCGGATTTGCTCACTGCAATTTCCAACAGCGAGAGCAAAACCAGGTAGTTTCACAAGAAAATTTTGCTCTACAAACCCTCACATTTCCACAAAGCTATCCAACCACCTCAGCTAAACGGGAACAGAAAGGGCCCTTTTTTTGCGTTTAGATCCTGACCAGAGACAAGTTACCTAGGACCATCATAAGTGGAACATCACATATAGATTTTCCAAAGGCCAGTTCTATAACCCAAAGACATGATAGCTATCTCCCACAACATGTTGGGAATGCTCAGAAGGTTGACTTTTGATCCAGGTATTTCAGTCCAATTCACAGATATCTCGATTACCGGGATACGGAAAAACTTGCACAAATATACCAGTTCAACGTCAAAGCACCACCTGTAAGAAGAATCAGAAACCAATATGATCACTCATGGAATGCAGCAACCATCAACGGATAATTAAGGTGTTCAATACTCGTCTTTGCATTCCAAAATTTTCCTTACAAAGATAGAAATTAGAATGGAGAACATATCAATGGACGAGCTGGACTTTCAATTCACTGGAGCAAGTTATGAAGAGTAAAACCATTTAAAGAAAGCCAAATTTCAATTTCTTCCACATATTCTGACTCAAAAAGGGAGCTGAATATCATTTCAGCATTATATCTTCAAGTCACACAGCTCTTAAAGCTAATTTGGAAATTGCAAGGTCAGTTTATACTCATCCCAATATGTGTTATTGTGTAAGCGAGATGTATCACCAGTTATCCTGAGATACCAGGAAAAGAATACGTTTATTGCTTGTCCTTTAACCTGTGAAAGCGCCCCCCTCCCCCCCTTCCAATAGTGGAAAGAAGGCTTGAGTGTTGTTATTGCCTTTAACCTGTGCCATTTATTTCTTTCTCACACTAGATGATGAGTCCACCAATCCTGAATTATTCTTACTGATTCATGCGCCTTTTATGTTAAAAACTTGACCAGCAGTTTTCTACACCAAAAAAGAAAAAGAAAAAAAAAAAGAAAAAGTGGGAAAGAAGAAGCAAACCTTTGCAAACGGATGTTTGTGAAAAGCTTCCGTGCAGCAGCTCTTGTAAACATCTTGAAACCACACTGTCCAAATATGAACTTCAAAGAGTTAAAAAAATAAATCTAAAGTGCTCTTTTCAAGGTTTACAATCATCAGGAAGGCAACGGAGATTCCTAAATATTTTAGGACAAATATACCTGTGTATCGCGAATTCCAGGTCCAGCAGCTAAGATAACCACAAGATGAAAACCCTTCATCAAAAAATTGCGGTACCACTTCCTCTGGGAAAAAATACAAGCTCAACGAGTGTCAATTGTTTAAAAATGAAATACAAAGGCAATCATGTTGAACTTGTAAGAAAGAATTTGTGAGACTGAACAGTTGCCAGAGCCTTCTCCTCAAGATGAGCACGAGAACCAAAAGCAACAACTGGAATATCAGAGGTTTTCAAGGTTGAATCCGCTTTTGCAGAACCTCCAAGTTGAATTTCCTTTCTGGCTACTGCGTGTATCTGACAACCACAGGTTAGATAATCCTAGGAAAATCAAATGGCCAACCTATTATACTGCATGAAACCATTTACTCCATGAGAAGTAATATTGAAATGACAGTACAAACCTGATTTTCAAGCTTTTCTAGGTCATCTACTTTTGTTGCCCCATCAGCATCAAGCATCAAAACTAATTCGCCACGTGAGTGGAGCATTCCCTGTTTTACAATGCTTTCACCAAAGCAAAAGGCTTGAATCACTCGATGTGACTCAATCATGACCACTACATGAATGAATTAATTGCTTAGATTACTCACTTTTCTTATGGCCTCTCCTTTCCCATGGTTCTTTCCAAGAAGAATAACTCTTACATTTTCCACTGTGTACCTCTTCACAAAGTCAAAAGCTACTTTTTTGGTTCCATCTACACTGCCGTCATCAACAATTATCACCTGTGCGAAGCCATCCAGAAAGAACAGAAAAGTGTTACCCCAAGTGCATGAACAAAAACAGAACTCATTAGGTTGTAATGGCCAAAATATGGTAGAGCCTGTCCCCTTCGGGTTTGGGGCCCTCACCACAACACCTTGTCGCTAACTCACATGTGATTTCAAGTAAGAACGCAGAGTTTTCTTTAGTCAAAATGGGATCAGCACTTTTTCTAAGCAATGGTAACCTCAGGCCCATTACTTTGTTAGAACAAATTGTACTTGATGGCATTCTTCCCTCTTTCTGGCCCCCCGTTTTCTTTTCTTACTTTATATTAGTACACATATTCTTTGTCTTCTCCTTTTATTATCAGAAAGAGCTATAATAGTTTACATTTACTCCAAAGCTTCATGGCATATCCAATGCATCCATGAAGGGTATGCTTCTCACTTCGAACAAAATTGTTGGCCTTTACAGAAGGACAACTAACTTCAATCGAAGCGCCAGCATTTCATTCAATTCAAAACTAAAAACTCAAACCATAAGAGGCACCATGTATCGCTACAAGGAATCATGGGAAGGAATGCAGCATTAATAGGGGCAAAAATTATACATCCAAGCAGAATGAGTGAACTAATTTCCAGGTTTTCCTTGAATACTATGCATTTGTTGTATATGCAACAAATGCCTCATTTTGTCATGACCAGAGGCTACAGATTCTTGGCTATAGAAGAGAATGTTGTAGATCAGAAATAAATTCTCACACTGTATTGGCAAAGAAATTCAGAACGAGCAGTTAATCTCATTTTGACATGATGCATAGCACCCTTGGGGTGTTTTGAGCATCAACCACCCGAAACGCAAAAGGAAGCTGAATATAAGTGAGGAAACTAGGGTCTCAACTGTGCTACTTGGTAATTCATGGAGAATACCATATAGAAGAGGTTGAGACAACCAAGTGGTCTTATTCAAACAAGTCTGCTGCAAAATTCAACTGTAACCAAATCCTTCCTTTTCAGTGAAAAATGCCACTTATGCACTTCAACTTTCTTTCCGCATGGTTGAATGAGACAAAATTGTCTAGAGCAATCATTTTTTTCCACGATATGCAATCATTGTATAGCTTGCATGTTGGAAGAGAATGAATACACTAGACAAACTAATTGACTGAGGATTGATTCAGACTAATTGATGCAAGCTGACACGGGTAGGATCCACTCTTCCACCTCCAACAACCTTTCCACAAGGGGTTAGGCACAAAGAAGTAAACTTCTCCTTGCTTCCGTTGTGTCGAAATCGCTGGCCTAAGCAATACCTTAGATTCAAGTGTGCGTTTGTAGGCAAACCTCCAATAGGCCCTCCTAGACGGTCACTTCAACCCTTGGCAATCACCCTCAATTTGCTCAAGATTGAGAGATATTAGCCTTGATTTTTAGTGCAAAATCAAGAAAACAAGGTTTCACCCTTTTGGGAGAGAAAACCAAAACTCAAATTGGATTCAATAAAGATGTCGTTCTTTTTTTTTTTTTTTTTTTGTGGCCAGCGGCCTTGACTAAATAAAAGGCTGAATTTTTTAGCCCAAAAACAATCAAAAAGAAAGATAAACTCTATCCTAAAAATTCTATCAAACGTTTAAACTGAGATAAACTATAATGTCTCTAAAACTATCTAAAAAGTGACGTTCTTTTTGCCATTTGTTGTCCAGCCAGCCGATCCTTTCCCTTAATTTGATGACTTTGGGGATCAATTTTGATGTTTGGATAAGCTTGGAGATATCTTCAAAAGGGGGTTGAAACTTTATCTTGAATTATCTTGCAGTTGACTTCCAAAATTCCTTTGACTTATCTTTCAAAAATTCCTCCATCTTTATCTTCCTTTTCCTTTAGCCGTATCAATCCCTCCTTCCTGAAAAAGATTCGTCCCGAATCGTAGCGCATATCACACGAAGGATAACAAAATAATAAACATAAAGAAACTAATAACAAAATAATAAACATAAAGAAAAAAAATAGAAAATAAGAAATAGGAAATATAAAACACACAATTATGCAAGACTAACTAAAAATGATGGGTATCAAGAAAATGAATCCAACGCACGTTTGGCTCGTCTTGCACATGCCTACATAAGAAGTTCGCTATGTCAATCTCAAGCTCTCTAGCTTGACTTCTTGTCATAGGCCCAGAGTCTAAATGATGGAATCCACGATTCGCATCACTAATTCTTGCTTATAATCTGGCAGGGTTAGTGAGGACCATTAGCACCTCTTCTTCCTGTGCCCCTATTCAACTATGATATAGAGCAAAACCATGAACAAGGTGAATTGTAGGGGGCTGGAGAAATGACTAACAGCAAACTATCCATTGGCTCAACTCAAACAACACTTGGACCTCAAAGTTTCAGAAAGATGTCGCACATTTTGGGGTTTTTTGCAGTTGTGTATCATATTTGGAGAGAGAGGAATAGTAGACTTCATCAGCAAATCGCGAAGGATCCTGACACTGTCATTAAGGAGATACTATGGAATATACGCTGCTCTGTGGACTCATGGAGAAGGTACAAACTAACAAAGCCAAGCTGGGAACTTGCTTTGAATTTAAGAGTTTCTATGCAGATCTTTTCAGTTCTTACAATGCCACCCAACCAGTCATGTTCATGTCTGCCGGCCACATCTTCTGTCCTACTTGGACCACGGTGTTTTCTCACTATCTGCTCAACTAGATTGGTTTCTGGCATGCAACAATCACCGTTCTCTCGTATTAGTGCTCTCAGGTTAGAAGTGGAGGTTACTACCTCAAGGTTTCCTCGAATGCTTATCCTCTTTTACTTCCATTTGCAAGAGATGGTCAAGTTGCACTATGCCATGTTGGATAGCCTATCCTTTGGTGGACTTTCCCTGACAGCATAATGTTGGGGCATTTTGGCAGGGAATTAAGGACGTCTGGACCTGACCCAAACTTCTTAACTTTCATGTTTCTTTTTTCTCTATATGGTCTTTTTTTGTCTTATTTCTGCTTGGACATAATTAACTAAGACTATTCCGAGGCTGTAAATAGACTAGCTTTAGTAATGGAGTTCACTGTTGTCAGCCACCTTAGTTTTGTGCAAGATATGCTTGTTGTTGTCTTTTAAGCAACTATTTTGTACAGGTTGACAGTTAGATTTCCTTGCATTTTGCGTACCATTGGCTTATGCTTGGCTGACATTGCCATCTTCGGGCAATGTTTTGTAAAGGTTGGCACTAGATATTGGATAACTCTTTGTAAGCCACATGCTAATGTTAAAGCTAAGCAGTTATTGCTTTTGTTTAAGCAACACGTTTTGTAAATGTGCCATTGGCTTTTATATGAAATTATACTTTTAAAAAAAAAAAGTTGAGATAGATCCATGTACTTAACGCTCAAGCAAAAGTAAATAAAACAAGACTTAGATACACACTTGTTCATTTCTTACATCACCGGGCCTGATGTCTCTTAAGAATCCATTGGCATCTGATACTGTGATGGTAACTTTGATTTCGAATTTTCACTAGGGATGATAGGTTTTTTAATGAACTTCTTCATTTCAATCCAAAAGAAACAATTGGAAAACATTTTCAAGAAATAGAATGTGATGCTTAACAAGCACAGAATCGTTGCATGTATATGGCATACCTCAAAAGAAAATGATTTATCCTTTCCAGCTCGCCGTTGAACGTAACTACAACAGACAAAAAAGAGCGCATTCAGAGATGATAATGAGACAGAACTTCATTGAAGCTACAGAGACCAAATACAAATACATCATGATGGTGCCTTAGGGCTTATCTTCAAAGCACAATTAAGACCGAGTATTGGATCCTGCTTCCTTCATAGACATACGTGCACAGGCACAGACACACACATACACACACACACATATATATATATGTGTACATACATATATATATATATATATGTGTACATACATATATATATATAATCTATAAAGACTTGCTTATTTGCCTGCATCACTAGATTGATATCAAGTCAAAGACATGGACTTTCAAAAGTAAATGCTGGCCCTCGTAAATTTGATCAGTGTAAGGAAGTACCAGGTAAAACTGATAGATCACTATAAAGAGAACAAATGAACACAGCCTTACATGAGCATGGAAAGGTAACAACCTCTACATAACCACACCAAATACTTATTCAAGGCTTGCCAAACTATGGTGGAGTTTCGAACCACATTATAATGGTAAAATCTAAGTTGTTTTGTAATTGTGTTTGGATCTATTAGATTTGTATTTTTTGATTCAATAAAGATGATATATCAAATCATCAATATAAACAATATAAAATATTAAATATGGTAATCATTTTGATCCTTGAAATGAGATCTTTAATATGTGCTAATCGGCTATCACTAATTTAGTATTTTATACATTTCGGTAAGGTGAAATGTATGAAAGAGAAAAACTGAAATTTATTGGGATGTGCGATACGGAAGATTTTTGGAATTTAAATGTGGTTCCAAATGGTGTCTAAGTGGATATGCAGATCTTTTTCTCCTATCTCCCTTGTGCCCAAGTGTATATCATGTTTATTTTCATATCAAAAGTCTATACCTCATAATCACATAACGATCTAAAATAGAAGAACAAGAACGTCGCATCATTACTTGGAAACTTTACCCGAAGTACAATTCACTATATTAACATTGCTAGCCAAAATAACAGCTATTAAGATGAAGAGGGCACGGAACAGAAACAGTCATGCATACCTGAGAGTCTCATCAAGCGCGGCAGGAAGGCGATTCTCTTCATTGTATGCAGGAATAATCAATGATAAATACTTCTCCGCAGGATCAAAAATATGAGGACATGGAACCTGGAACGGGTAACAAATATGATATTTTCACAACTGAAGAAACACTAAACATACAACAACAATAGCCCCTTAAACTCAAATGAAAATTTTGAAAATATTACGGTCAACTAAACTTACCTCTCCTACTAAATAAATAAATAAAGCTACCTAAATAGAAGGGGAAAAAATAAATGTGCATCCGCCTGCCTTCAGATGAAACAAACTACACATTAGGTTTAAAAGTTAAGATAAGTAGAACTTCTTTTGAGAGACACCAAGTTTTAGCCACAATAAACTTATTAGTGAATATACATTGCTTCATTCACGTTGAACAACGTGACCAGAAGTCTGTATGCAAGTACACCATTACTCCAGAATAATCTATCAGAAGCCTCTAAATGGCCCTCCAGGGTAAATTTACTCCGATTGAAAACTAAGGGGGGTGTTTGGTTGGGAGGTTAGGAATGAGGGACATTGATGTTGTTTGTTTGGGGAATTGAATGTATGGGTTTCACTTTGATATCCAACTATTTGGTAATGTATATCGTTTTTTGATATACTAGCCTCCTTGTCTATCAAAATGTGGGAATGTGGGAATGAAGGGGAATGAGGGGCCGGCGGCCACCGCCTCCAGCCGCCGGCCGGTCAAACTTTTCTGGACATTTTTCCTACCACCCACATGCGATACCTATTCCGAATCCGATACGTTCCAAACACCATCAATGTCTATCATACTCATTCCCACTTCAATTCCAAACATCTATCACTTTTAAGCCCAAAATCATATCCTCCAAACCCATACCCTATCATATCTATTCTGATTCTGTATCTATCTATTTTAAGCTCAAACCCATATCATCCAACCCCATACCCTATCATATCTATTCCGATTCTGATTCCGATACCCAAGTGACAACCAAACGCCACCTAAGCCCAAACACATATCCTCGAACCCCATACCCTATCATATCTATTCTGATTCTGATTCCGATACCCAAGTGACAATCAAACGCCACCTAAGACATATTCGTGATACTTAGTCAAGATCACCCGATAACACAAACGCAAAATTCCTAGCCCAAGCAATTAACTGAAAGAAAATACACAACAGCTCACCAAAGCACATAATCACAATTAAATCCTAATCCCAAAGTATGTTTCTTTCACATGCTAATCGCATTTAGTACACAAACTCCAGCAAAAGTATCAACATTGGACAGTACAAACACCACGAAAAACTCAGTGATAGCCTATAAGAGGTCTCAGAATAAACGGCATAGGACATTGAGGAAATTATCGAGAAGCTAACCTGCGTCAATGAATTAGGGTCCTCGAACATAGGAGCAGCCTCAACGTGACTGCAAAGACGCAAAAAGAGAAAAATAAGAAAATCACTGTTCATCCAGACCGTATCCTGCAACATAAATTCTAAATTCATACCCAAAAAATATTACTCTTGGATAGGAAAAACAAAAGGGGAATTAGGGGTAGGTGAACTGGAAAAAAAAATGCGTACTTGTGATTGAATTTCCTGCGGAAAGTCTCGAAGACGATGGCAGTAGCTAAGCTTAACAGTACAATTGAAGCTATGATCAGCGCCACCTCCGCCGCCGTCCACATCACACCTTCCATCTATTTTTTCTGTCCGTTGGCTGAGAAATTCCGCCGGCGAATGCCTTAGACGGTGTTGAAGAAGTCCAGACTTTTTCCACAAAGAAAAATCAACGTCAGACTACCCAACCAAAGAAGAACACGTCATCTTATTAAACCTTTTTCCTTCTTTTCCGGAGTTCGGTAGCTTTAGGTTGCGGTTGGTTAAAACCTTCTGGTCGTGAAGTCGAGCCCTGTGCCTTTAATTGGGGATGAGATCTCCTCACCGCGCGGTGACCCAGAACGCGACACGTGGCAGCAGTAGGGGGTGGTGAGGCTGGATGAGGGTTACCTTCACCCAACCTCACCACCCCTCTTTTTGACACGTGTCGCGCGGTCACTCACGCGGTGAGGGGAGAGCGGTGAGGGGATCCTATCCCCTTTAATTGTTGGGCTTTTTGTACTGTGATAGGATAACTTCACCATAAAGGGGTGCGGTGATTCGTGACCGCGCGACACGTGGCAGCAAAGGGTGGGTGGTGAGGCTAGATGCAGGTGACCCTTATCTAGCCTCACCACCCCCATTGCTGCCACGTGTCGCGCGGTCACAAAAAGGATGAGGAAAGTGGGGGTGAGGAGATCACAACCCTTTTGTACTGGCCTTTAACTTTCGCATCAAATAATTCAAATGGGAAGTGTTCCAATGCAGTCGTGCCTATCGTTCCAAGAAGTGATTACTACCTTTTGCCCCTAATGTTTGGTATAATCGTCAATAACTCTAATGTTTAGAAATACATGTTTATCTTTCAGATGTTTGAACTAAAAGGTAAAATGACATTTTAAAACATAAAACTAAAAAAATTTAATAAAAAATCAATAATGCCCCCTTTTCACTATTCATCTTTTTTTTTGGGTGATAGGAGGCAGCGGCTCGTGGGAGCGGGGCAGAGGAGAGGGGGCTCGGGTGGCGGCTGGTGGGGGTGGGGTAGGGGAGGAAATACTATGCTACTGGTTTGTTGATGAAGGGAGGTGGCGGCTGGTGGGGGTAGGGTAGAGGAGAGGGGGCTCAGGCAAAATTGGTGGAGATGTGTGCTAGTGTTGGAGGGAGTTTGGATGGTAGGCAAGAGTTGATAAGAAGAAGATGAAGATCATAGGGGCAAAAGAGACAATTATTATTATATATATATATTCAAATAACATTTTTTAATTAAATCAAGGAGGGTAAGGATGTATTTTTCAAAAATCAAGGGGTAATGATGTATTTTTAAACATTAAGGGGGTAATTACGATTATGCCAAATATTAGGGGAGCAAACGTGTTGATTAAAATTTCAACAAGGTGCATGAGATCCGAAAATCACGCAAAGGCGATTTTCCGTTCTACATCGGCGTAAACGTAACCGTTCACCTTTTGGGTACCGTCCCACGCCGGACGTCCGGCAAAGCACTCCTACTGGTCTCTCTGAATAGCGAAATGATGACAGAAGAGCACATGGAAACAACTGTGGAAGAAGCGGATCAAATACATCACAGTGTCAAGAAATATAAACGCCATGCTTCGGGGGATCCTGTGATGACCGATGATCAACCACACGTAGAAAAAGGGGCGTGGGCGGATCTGTTACGATCTACCAACGCAGGCAGTTTTGATGATCTATCGGATATTTATACCGGCGCTGATGAAGATGACGCTTTGACTGAAGACGATTTTAACTTTCAACGTCTGAATCTGGATTGCAATATGGAAAATGTTGGCCCTGGTCGCGTAGCTGTGGAAATTCCAGCGTCCGAATGGCAGGCACTATGGCGTCCATGGCGTCGTGCGTTGATCGTAAAACCACTAGGTCGAAATATCTCCTTCCGCGTCCTCTCACAACGATTGACAGACATGTGGACGCTGCAGAAAAGGTTAGATATCATTGATTTGGAAGATGGATTTCATGTGATCCGTTTCTACTCAAAGGAAGACTATATGTACGTGTTGGAAAACGGTCCATGGACTATCCAGGGACACTACCTCATGGTGAATAAGTTTCGACCAGGATTTCAACCCTCCACGGAGACGATCTCATCAACACTTGTATGGGTAAGGGTTCCACGGCTTCCACTTGAATATTTTAGTGAGAGCGTTTTGATGCGGGTTGGCGATAAGTTAGGACGTGCGGTGAAGATAGACCACAATACCATGCACGTGACACGTGGTAAATATGCGCGCGTGTGCGTTAAAGTGAATCTACAAAAACCATTGGTTTCGACTGTTATACTTAACGGCCATGTGTTGAAAGTGGAATACGAGAGTCTACATCAAATATGCTTCATGTGCGGAAAATATGGTCATCGGGCTGAGGTCTGCACGTTACAGACATCCACTACACCCACTGAGCCGACTTCAGCACCTGCGCCACCAGAACAGGTACTGCCGAAGGATCCTTTTGGCCCGTGGATGGTAGCCCGCAGTAGCACACGACGGAGAAATACGAATCTGCAACATGTACAGGATACTGTGAATACAGCATATGTTCAGAAAGCAGGAATGCAGAAAAACGTTAACAACAAAAGCACCACTGGGACTACCACCTCACTAGGAGCTGGGTCACGTTTCAACCCTCTTGTAGAGGCCGAGGATTTTGAAGCAGATAACCATGCTGACATACCATCTATGCCTGGAGACCAATCGTTCCAAACCATTCGAGACTCAGGCCCTCCCGTCACGTTTCGCGCTACAACAAGGGAACAGATCATGAAGCCACGCGAGAGGAAAACAAAGGGTATCCCGGTCAAAGATCCGACGAAGGTAAAATTTCAGCCACGTAATGTACCTAATACAGTGCCTTCTAGCGGTTCCGTAGGTTCAAAGGGGAAGATGACAAAATCTATTGAGTCGACCAATGTTGAACCTACTTCGACCACGATTAAAATACTTCAACGCCCCCTGCAAGATCTAACAAATGTAAATCCAAGAAGTGTAGTAAGCTATGAGGGCCACAAAGAAATGAACTTCCAACCCCCAATAGAGGAACTCCATCCGGATGAGCAGGTCGGGGATTTGACCAAATAGCATCCACCGGACCATTCTATGGATGTCCAAGTACTTGAACTGCAATCAGAGACAACTATTATTCAAGATCAGGATATGATTGCGGGTGCAGGGGTGGATATTGACCCTGGCAGAGGTAATCCCTCTGATCCTAAAGGTGTTTAGATATGAGTATCTTGGCATGGAACTGCCGCGGTGCGGGGTCTTTGGATACAATGCGAAAGATTGACAGTCTTGTTCAAGACCACCGACCTAGCGTGTTATTCATTATGGAACCAAGAGTCCCAAGCCCTCGCGCTAACAGAATAGTGCGCAAGTCCAATTTTACACACCTAGCAGTTGTTGAGGCAAGAGGGTTCTCAGGTGGTTTATGGTGTCTTTGGAACTCTAATATTATATCCTTGCGTGTTCTCAGCTACACGGCTCAAATGATAAACGTGGGCGTTGTCGAAGAGAGTGCAGTGGAATGGATCATATCATTCATCTATGCTTCACCCACACCGGTTATTCGGGAGTCTTTGTACCAATATATCGAACACATGAAACATAGTATATCTATTCCATGGGTGTTACTCGGTGACTTCAACCAAGTCATTAGTCAGGAGGACAAACGTGGTGGCCGAGCTGTTCAGGGATACGCAGTAGATCGTATGCGTAGCATGATCGACGATTGTATGCTCCTACAGGTTGACTTTTCAGGACCACGATTTACTTGGAGTAATGGCCAGCACGGACGTTTTCTTATCGAACAGCGGCTAGATCAAGTATGGGCGAATGAAGAATGGTTGCTTAAGTTCCCCTCCTGTACAGTCCACCACCTCCCACGTACACATTCGGATCACAATCCATTATTGCTCACAATAAAGACTACAGCACCCGCATCTACCAAGACTATAAATTTCAGATTTCAAGCCTGCTGGATGATGCACGATACATTCCCGGAATTCATACAAAATGCATGGAGAGATGAAGATGGAGACCTCGGCCACATAATTGAGAGCTTTACTAGTCGCATAATCCGGTGGAAAACTGAATGCTTTGGTAATTTGTTGCATCGCAGGAGACGATGTCTCGCTCGCCTTGCAGGAATACAACGCTCTCTGGATCAACACCCATCCCGCTATTTATACTTGTTGGAGGAAGACTTGAAAAAAGAATACAATAATATCCTAGAGCAAGAAGAGGTTTATTGGAGACAGAAAGCCAATATGGAGTGGATGACATCCGGCGAACGAAATACTCGTTATTTTCACTTGGTCATGAGGATGCGCCAGCAACGGAAACAAATCCAGCGCATAAAAGATCACGCAGGCAGGTGGTTAGATAACCCCCAGGAGGTGAAGAACTACATTGGTGAATATTACAGAAACTTGTATGACGAATCTCCTCTTGCACAAGAAGATTCTTGCATCGACTTACCTAGGCTCAACCATTCTGATAGACGATGGTTAAATCGCCCCATTACTGATGACGAAATTGAGGCTGCAGTTTTCAATATGGGTGCTTATAAAGCTCCCGGACCAGACGGGCTACCACCGATTTTCTTCCAGCGTAACTGGTCCATTGTCCGACCAGCAGTAACCAGATTCGTACATGAAGCCTTCCGCAATCGTTCATTCCCTGCTGCTATGAATATGTCCTACATCACGCTCATTCCGAAATGTGCAAATCCAGAAGAAGCCTCTCATTTTCGTCCCATTGCCTTAGCAAACGTGGTGGTTAAAATTATCACCAAGATTATAGCTAACCGTCTGAAAGCCGTCATTGGCAAGTTGATCTCCGCAAATCAGAGTGCTTTTATTCCGGGTCGTCAAGCTGCAGACAACATCATCCTTGCACAAGAGGTAATGCATACAATGCGGATCAAACAGGGGCGATCGGGGTATATGGCCGTAAAAATCGATTTAGAAAAGGCATATGATAAGGTACGCTGGTCCTTTTTGAAACAAATAATTGCGCATATTGGTTTTAGCAGCGAGATGGTGGATATTATAATGTTCTGCACTAGCTCCGCTTCCTTTTCGGTGCTATGGAATGGCGAAGCATTACCGCCCCTCCAACCAAGACGTGGCCTGCGCCAAGGCGACCCTCTAGCCCCGTACCTTTTCCTGCTTTGTATGGAGGTTCTAAGTAGACAGATTGAAAAAGCGGTTGAAACCAAAATTTGGTCTCCTATCCGGATGTCCAAGACTGGACCCTATATATCGCATTTATTCTTCGCAGACGACCTTCTATTATTTGGAGCATCAACAAACGCGCAATCTAGTGTGATGGAGAGGATTCTAACAGCATTTTGCGCAACCTCTGGACAAACAATAAGTATACGAAAATCTCAAATTTTGGTCTCAAAAAACGTTGCTGATCACTTTACTCCGGATGCCCTCATGCGCTTGGGTCTACAGTGTACTACCGATATGGGATCCTATCTTGGCTTACCCCTGATCTCTGGCAGAGATAAAAAATCTGCCTATGCAAGTATATTAGACAAGGTGCGCAGTCGACTGGGGACGTGGCAATTAAGACATCTCTCGCAAGCATCTCGGTATCTACTGGTACAAAGCGTTCTCTCTCTCTTATGCCATCCTATGCCATGCAAACGGTGCGGCTCCCATCCAGACTACTAGATGATATTGATAGAACCATAAGACGTTTTTTCTGGAGAGAGACGGGCCAGAAGAAAACGTTACATTGGTGCTCTTGGGACATAATCTGCCGACCTAAGAATAGAGGATGATTGGGTATAAAACGCCTACGGGACATGAATGTATCTATGCTTGCTAAATTGGGATGGAAGTTCTTGACTCGACCCGACCTCCTATGGGTCCAAGTACTACGATGCAAGTATGGTGATCTCATGTCATATCAGACAAAGGCAAATTCTTCCACACTATGGCGACATATACGTACTACTGTGCCATTACTTCGTTCTGGATTAGAGTCGTCTAACACACTCACCACGGACGACCAAGCTCAACCGAAATGGATTGCTACCAACTCAGGCCAGTTTACAGTAGCAACCGCATATCAAATCCAAGTATCTCAAAATCTTCCTCAGGCTACTAGCGAGTGGGACGCGCTTTGGGCGATGAAGGGGCCATTGAGGTTGAACCTATTTCTATGGCAAGCTTACAACAACTTTTTGCCAACTGCAGAGCTACTGTATAGCAGACATATTTTGCAGGAACCTCGGTGTAAGCTTTGTGGGAACCCAACCGAAAACGCATTTCATGCCCTTAGAGACTGTCACTGGGCACAGGCTGTATGGAGTCGATTGTTGCAACCGAGCGGCCAGCTGGACTTTTATGCTGAAGGAAATTGCAAGAAGTGGATATTATACAATGTAGGTAAATCGCACACAGTTGGTACCACGAGTATGGAATGGAGATATCTTTTCCGGACGACACTATATAAGATATGGCACTGGAGGAATCAAAGAGTCCATAACACTGATGAGCAACCCCCACCCGTGTGGCGTGCCTGCAAAGAGAGTCTCGAATATACTCACAAGCTTGCTCTATCTTCTTCGCTATTAGATGTTAATACTTAATGCTAGTGACAGAGTTAGTTTGCACTCAGTGTAGATATGCGATGTACGATACTGATTTATTCATATGAATAAAATGTTCCATTTCCCTCAAAAAAAAAAAGATTAAGAGTGCAAATAAGTCAAGCGGTTTGTGAACGAATCGAGTTTGTTTTGGGCTTTTTTTAACTAAATTGACTTGATAATGCTCGTAATCAAACTTGGTTAGATTCGGTTACTCTTTTTTGAAATGATATTACTGTTATTCAAATGCTAAGTCTGCAATTGCAACATCAATTACATGAGGTGGAGGATTAGGTCCCCAAACTTGATTCGGTTACTTAGTGAGCCAATTTTGAGAATATTGATGCTCGAATCGTTAACTCGTGAGTAAGCTCGAACTAAAATATATGTACAATTTATGTATAAGTTGATGTTATACTAGTATTCTCGATTGACTTAAACAATAAACAAAAAATGATAGCTACTAATTATTCAAATAGTAATAGCTTTTTCATATAAAAAATAATAATGATTCAACAATATGGGTCAAAATGAATCTTTATACTTATATGTACCATTTTCAAATAAAAAATTATTTTTTATTATGTTCGAATAAAATCGAATTTTGTTCGAGTTTGGTTCAACTTCAAAGGTGTTTAAACTCGAGCTTGAGATGAAAAAGAAAATAAAGGTCGTGCTAAAGTTCAAGATCAACATATTTTAAAATTACTCGATTCGATTTGGCTCATTTACATCCAAGACTTAAGAAAAATAAGATATATATGTGAATCTTTAAAATATTTACAGAGAGAAAATTCAAGTTTTTTAGGATCCTAAAAACCTGAATTACATTTGAATCAACTGAAGGTAATATATGGCCTTGTTTTTCTTTAAATTTATATATGTATATGTATGTATATGTGTGTGTAGACAACAACAAGAATCATATCCGGTATATTCCAACAACATAAAAAGCTATTGCTGGGGTCTGGGGAGGATGAGAGACAGACAAACAATACCTCCATCCTAAGGGGTAGAGAGCTCACCTCCAGTTAGACCCTCACCTCTATATGTACCTGCATAGATGACACAATAATAGAAATATAGTGTGCTAATGAATAGTGAAGGGATTTAGTGAACACAAATAGAAACCTCCGATATTAAAATAGTCATAACTGTATATATGCACAAATAATGAAAGGTAAAGACAAAAAAAAAATGCAAAGTCAACCAAAAGTATAGAAAATATCTAAGCTTCTAAGTATACTCGATTACTCTCTCTCATAACTTCATAGTATGACTTATCAACTTAATCTTTCTGTAATTTTTACAACTCTATGCGTCTCCTTTGTTCTTATATAAAGGGAACACGACACTCTTTTTCACTCAGGCTGAACTCAATTTCAAACTGCTTGATATCTCGAAAAAGATATACATTTAAACCCAGTTTAAGTCATCAAATCTCCAAATTTAAAAGTACAATAGATAAATTAACAAAATAGTTACGATTCATACTAGACAATACAATGTAAGTATTGGATAAAAATAATTAAATAATATATGATTGATAAGATTCGTTAAGCATTCAAATCAAGTCAATTAATCCTCGAATTTGGCTCATTTTCCTTAGGAAATGTTTCGTTTAAACTCAGAAATCGGTATCAAAATATGAATGGCTTTTGCCTGTAAACTCATAGTCATTTGATATAAAAACTAAATTTGATATCATTATCAAATTTGATATCATTATCATCTGTGTTGTAGACATATTTGAGTAAATCATTTGACATAAAAACTAAAATTGATATCATTATCATATATGTTGTAGACATATTTGAAATCCGAATCTGAATCAGCACCGGAATAAAAACATATATACACACATACATACATACTTACACACAATCAAATACCATATCAATGTATATAACAAAAATAAACACTACATATAATTTATGGGATTGTTAGAAGGAAAGTATTTAATTAGAATATTCTTGATTGTAATTGACTGATTTGTAGGGATTTAATGGCAGATTTGTAGGAGGTAATTATGCTGTAATTATACAGAGAATATTTGTTTACCTTGATTAGATAGGAGGTGTGGTGTATAAATTGTAATGAATTATACAAAGAAATACAAGCAAGAAGAATTTTCCTCAATTCTTGAAATATCTATAGTTGTCATGGTATCAGAGCGGGTTGAATCTTCAACCTGATTACCAGAACGTTACTCATCTGAGACATAGGCTCAGATTTGATCATCACTGCCCAAAAAAACACTACCTTGCTTACCACAGAAATTGTTCTTCTGAGACACGGGCTCAGAGTTGTTTTTTCATCACTGCCCAGAAAGCAACAATAAACATGTCAAATTCAGCATCCATTGATGAACCACAAACCCCACAAATCCCAAACAATCCTGACTTGACAGATCTGGCTGTACAAGTAGCCAGCATCCTTCGAAATACCCCAGCCAGAACCCCAGAAATACCCACCTTACCATCACAAATGGCCTTTTCCACAGAAAGCCTTTCAGTAACTATCAAATTGAACGGAGACAACTATGCACTATGGGCACCACTGGTTCTGCGAGCCATTATTGGCAGAGGGCGGAGAAATCACCTAACTGGTTCTCCTTCCCCTCCTGCGCTAACTGACCCGAATTATCCAGCCTGGGAACAGGCAGACAACTCTGTTTTCACATGGATCATACAGACCATAGAACCATCCTTGGTCACAAACGTTACCCGTTATCCCACAACAAAAGCTTTGTGGGATGGACTTGCCTTAACATATGGTGCAGAGAGTGACTCACTGCAAGTCTACGATTTACACCGCAGGGCAAGTTCAATCAGACAAGGGGAAGAGAACATTGAAAAATGTTGGAATAGGTTACAGGACATTTGGACAGCCATTGATGCCCGTAAACCCAATCCTATGACATGCACACAGGATATCAATACTTACAATCGGGAGATGCAAGATCTCAGATTGTTTCAGTTTCTTACTGCAATTGATGAACGTTTTGACAGGGACCGAAAGGATTTACTCAAACGAGATCCTTTACCCAGTTTAGAATCTGCTTACAGGGAGATTCGAAGGGCAGAGGAGAGACTGGCGGTGTGGAAACGAACCCCCTCAGACAAAGAATCCTCATCGGGGGTAGGCCAAGGCCTAGCGGCTCGTACATCAGCCACCAGAGGCAGAGGCCAAGCGCAGGGACGAGGAAACCCACAGAATCAAGGTAGAAATGGTGGAACAGAACGCTCAAATACATCACGGCGTAATGATGACAAGGATAACCTAATCTGCAGTCATTGCGGCCAGCGAAGACATAGCAGAGAGCAATGCTTCCAGCTGGTTGGCTATCCAGACTGGTATGAAGGAAAACAAAAGCAGGGGGAGGTTAACCGAGGCAAAGGAACCACCATGGCATGAGTTTCGAACCTAGCCGGCAGTAAAGCACTCGGAGAAGACAACGAAGGAAAAGAGGCAGCAGCAGGAGGCAGCCAGGAAATAGAAGGAGGTATTAGGGTTGGGAATATAAAGCCCAACCCTACTTTAGTGCGAAATTCCATTTTTGTCCCTGCTGTTATTTCTGATTTTACAGTACTAACCCAGGAATGTTCGCATATTGCAGAAAAACCCCCTCAGCTTTGTCCGCCTTTAAAAAGGCACCCTTCAGGTTTCGCTATTTCCCAAACAGCCCCGCCTGGCTCTAATATTACCCAAACAGTCCCTACTGACCTCAATATTCCTCAGCTCACCCCTGATCTCTCAAAAAATTCCACAGTGACCCCTGATATTTACCAAAATGTCCACCAGAAACCCAACACCTCCCTTGCACTTCATATTTCCTCTGTACCGCAAAATAAATCTACTTGGATTCTCGATAGCGGTGCAACAGATACAATGACTAATGACCCTCGTGATTTTATTAAATGGCACCCACCTACTAAAACCCATATTGAAACTGCAAATGGGGATCTAGTTCCGGTAACTGGCGGGGGACATATAGCTTTTAGTTCAAAATTGTCTTTATCTAATTGCTTATATGTTCCATCACTTTCGTCTAAACTTTTATCTATCAGCCAAGTTACTCGTGAATTAGATTGTGTTGTACTTATGTACCCCACCTTTTGCCTCTTGCAGGATATTCGCTCGAAGGAGATTCTTGGACATGGCACTGAGAAGGAAGGATTGTACTACGTGACGGATGTGGTGCAACAGGCCGGTCCAATCTTGCCACCGGGACAGCCCGTAAGCAGCTTTGGTTATGGCACCGTCGCTTAGGTCATCCTTCATTAGGTTATTTGAAATTTTTATTCCCATCATTGGTTGGGTCTCAGAGTACTCTTTCATGTGAAACATGCATTCGTGCTAAACAACATCGTTCTTCATATAAACCAAATAACACTCGAGTCAATAATGTGTTTAGCTTGATACATTCTGATGTTTGGGGACCGTCTCCTTGTGCAACTCCTATGGGTTTTCATTACTTTGTTATCTTTGTCGATGATTATTCACGTATGACTTGGGTTTATTTTCTGAAACACAAATCTGAAGTTTATACCAAATTTGTTGATTTTTATAATATGGTTGCCACTCAATTCCAGCAACGTATTCAGATCTTACGCTCTGACAATGGTGGGGAATACTTATCTACTAATCTTCATACTTTCTTCCGGGAACATGGTATTATCCATCAAACCTCATGCTCCAACACACCTGAACAAAATGGTGTCGCTGAACAGAAAAATCGTATTCTCCTTGAAATGACCCGAGCCATGATGCTCGAATCAAAGGTTCCTAAACATTTTTGGCCTGAAGCTATTGCTACTGCAACATACCTACTCAATCGATTGCCTACGAAAATCCTTACTCATCGGACACCTTTATCCGAACTTGCCACTCAAACGTCTATTCCATCGTGTCTAAACCTACCTCCAAAAATCTTTGGTTGTACCGTGTTTGTCCATGTTCCAAGTACTCACCGTACTAAATTTGATGCCTGTGCAGAAAAATGTGTCTTTGTTGGGTATGCTACCTCTCAAAAGGGTTACCGCTGCTACAATCCTCGAACCCAGAGGATTCATGTTACTTTGGACTGTACCTTCTTGGAACACGAGTATTTTTATTCTGACCACTCTTGGTCTCAGGGGGAGACTTCTGGAGAGACCTACGATTGGTTACATAACCAAACCTGTCCGGGTATTCCAACAGGGCAAGTAGGTGACGCCGACTGTGCTTTTCCCGGAAACGTAACTACAATCTTACTTCCAGAACAGTCCAATAACCATCCTTCGACGGATACTCGGCAAGAGGTAAGTTCAGAAAATACTCTTTCCGAACAAAAGAATAGCCCCAAAGAAATTTTACCTGAGTCCACTTATACTGTTATATGCGAACCTGTTCTGGATAGTACTAACATTTCAGGAAAACGGCAAGGGAAAGTTCTTCCTCCCCGGATAAATAGAGGTGTCCCACCAGTTCGATATTCGCCAGGAAAGATGTCCAAAGGAAAAATATATCCGGTGACGGGAGCAAAAGGTTTTTTGGCATCAGTATGTGAAAATGTTATTCCTCGAACTGTTGATGAGGCTATGGACAAACCAGAATGGTGTGAGGCCATGAAAGAAGAGATGAGGGCATTATTGAAGAATGATACTTGGGAGAAGGCAGATTTACCAGAAGGCAAGAAAGCTGTAGGGTGTCGTTGGGTGTATACTATCAAATACAAAGCAGATGGGAGCGTTGAAAGGTACAAGGCCAGGTTAGTAGCTCGAGGTTATACTCAGACATATGGTATTGATTATGATGAAACTTTTTCACCAGTTGCTAAGTTGGATACCATACGAGTGTTGTTATCTATAGCAGCTACTAAATCTTGGCCCTTACATCAGTTTGATGTAAAGAATGCATTTCTCCATGGAGAGTTGAAAGAGGAAGTATACATGATGCCTCCTCCGGGTTTTTCCACTGACTTTGCTGTACATGAAGTATGCAGGTTAAAACGCTCTCTGTACGGACTAAAACAATCTCCTAGGGCTTGGTTTGGGAGATTCACAGCCTTTATGAAAAAACAGGAGTACCTCCAAAGCAATGCCGATCATACATTGTTTGTGAAAAGGCGAGGAAATTTAGTTACATGTTTAATCATTTATGTGGATGATATAATTATTACAGGAAGTGACAAGGAGGAAATGACAGTACTTCAACAACAGTTGTTTTCAGAGTTCGAAATGAAAGACCTGGGAGATCTAAAATATTTTCTAGGGATCGAAGTTGCTCGGTCTTCTCAGGGAATCTTTATTTCTCAGCACAAGTATGTACTAGATTTGTTAACTGAAGTTGGTATGATTGACTGTAAACCAGCAGATGCTCCTATGTTAGTTAATCACAAGATGGAGTTTGCAGAAGGAAAAACGGAAGTAGAGCGCGAGAGATATCAGCGTTTGGTTGGGAAGTTGATCTATCTCTCTCATACTCGACCAGACATTGCTTATGCCGTCGGCATTGTGAGTCAATTTATGCACCGACCCCAAGAACATCACATGGAGGCAGTAAGAAGAATTCTACGATACTTAAAAGGGACATCTGAACGAGGTATATTCTTCAAGAATCATGGTCATCTTAACATCGAGGTATACACTGATGCTGATTGGGCAGGAAATCTCGTAGATCGACGATCAACTTCAGGGTACTTTGCATTGTTAGGAGGAAACTTAGTTACGTGGAGGAGTAAGAAGCAAAAGGTCGTGGCTCTCTCCAGTGCAGAGGCAGAATTCCGAGGCATTGCAAAGGGGGTAATGGAGATATTGTGGCTAAGAAAATTGATGAAAGATATTGGGTTTCCAGTAATAAGCTCTTCAAAACTATGGTGTGATAACAAGACATCTATCCATATATCTGAAAATCCAGTTCAGCATGATCGAACAAAACATATAGAGGTGGATAGACATTTTATTCGAGAAAAATTGGATGGAAAAATTATTGAGCTACCGTTTGTTCGTTCTGAAGATCAACTCGCAGATATCCTAACCAAGGCAGTAGCTGGAAGAGCGTTTGACACCATATTGGACAAGTTAAGCATTGTTGATCCCCATGCTCAACTTGAGGGGGAGTGTTAGAAGGAAAGTATTTAATTAGAATATTCTTGATTGTAATTGACTGATTTGTAGGGATTTAATGGCAGATTTGTAGGAGGTAATTATGCTGTAATTATACAGAGAATATTTGTTTACCTTGATTAGATAGGAGGTGTGGTGTATAAATTGTAATGAATTATACAAAGAAATACAAGCAAGAAGAATTTTCCTCAATTCTTGAAATATCTATAGTTGTCAGGGATTATTCAATAAAGCGTAGGTGATTTACTTGAAAATTTATCCTCCTCGTATTTCCTTGAATATTTCGAAGGCAAGATGTAAGCTTAAGGAAACAATGGTGGACAAACAATATTGCCTTTTTCAGATGCTCCTAATATTTTCTTTTCTTCAGCAGCAATATTTAAGGCTAAAAAAAAAAATTCATGGTGGAGTAACAACAGCGCAAGAAGACAGTTATTGCAAGACTCCATTGAAGGTTTATATCAAGACACTTATTTGTGATAGAAGTATTGTTTGACTGCCACTTACCTTCCCCAGACTTTAACGATAAGCTATCGTTGGAAAATAATGGATCCAATTGATTGATTGATATATATTCTCCCTTCACATAATAACCAACCAAACACCTCTTAGTGAGTCGTTTGAGTGGATTAAGCTCGTTTATTTCAATTTCAAACGAACCATAACAACTTATGAGATGCTTGTCTCATATGCACTATTATATTACATTTGCTAGTACTATATATTTGGTCTTCTTGTTGCATGTTTCGGTATTGTTATGTATCTTTTTAGTTTTAGTTTGGGCGTTTGGTACCTCAAAACACAAAATTTACAGAAAAAATTTGGATCATTCAGTTTTTTTGAAAAAAAATGTTATATAATGTGAATAACATATGAACAGAGAGAGTCTAAAATATTATATTTTTAATAAGAAAATTCATTTTTATCATAGTTTTGGAAGTAATTACACATGTATCATGCACTGCTTTGTCAAAACAATAACATGGCATACAACACGGTTCTTATGAAACTGTATTATGCCACTTTTACAGTAGACACAATACGAGTTTGACAGAACCGTGTGCACAACACGGTCTTGTCAACACCGTACTATGTCCACCCCTTTTTATTAAAAAAATCTTGTTTTCTCAACAACAAAACGAGTTTGTATTTATTTTTTTACGTTTGTGTCTGTGCATGTTTTCTATAGGAACATAACATGTTAAATGACGGTCCCGGTGCATTAGGCTCCCGCATTTGCATAGGGTCCATGGAGGGGCCGGATCGCTACGAGATATGATGTACGCAGCCTTACCCTACACTTTGTGTAATAGGTTGTTTCCGCCGCTCGTAACATTTTCTCAGTAATAATTTTCTTGTATCCATTTATTCACACAAAATGACAACTCCAGATTTGACTTTTTTTTACGGCCGTGTCTACGCTTATTTTTTATAAAAACATCTTCATTTCAGCACCAAATTATTTTTATCTCTTTGCAAATAAAATGACACCTCTAAAAATTCAAATATCTTTGTATTTCGTAGGTAGAGCCGTGCAAATACGAAATAAAACAAATATAAAACCCAAATAAAGAAACATAAAATAAGAACAAACCAAAAGTGTACACAAATATGTCTCAATACAAAATATCACAGGCATAATACAAATACAATATGCATCTCAAATGTGGTTATTGTAACGCAATGCTTCCTACATCTCAGTCTCTGAGCAGCTCTACTACGTTTGGATGGACCTAATACTACTCTTAAAATAAAAGGTCCTATGCTCGTTCTGGAGCATCCATAAATCCCCTATCTCTGGCCTCAACTCGTCAACAACACCGCTACCGCTAGCAAATGTTACTATCACTATACCTAAATATGTAACAATATATTAGACACAAATATAATGTAATTAACATAATTAAACAAAATACAAACATAAACGCGTTATATCAAAAAGGTAAATAACAATAATTAAATAATGTTATACATTAATGCACTTTCAACTCCAATAAATAATAATAATTAAATACTTTTACACGTTTATGCAATCCAAATAAGTAAATAACAATAATTAAATACAAATACATGTTCATGCAATTGAAACAAGTAAATAACAATAATTAAATACTAATATACGTTCATAAATTACAATAAATAAATAAGTTAAAAATGTTAAATGAACAACCAACAAGATAAAGAAAGTTCGTGTCTAATTTCAGGTGTGCTTTATGTTGTAAGTAGATTCCATCAGAGCTTCGTTGCGCTTTACAAATACGAGAAAAAATTAAAGTGAAAAATAAGAGGTATTTATAGCCAACTATGGTGTGTCACAACACGGCTGTGACAGAACCTTAGTGTACATGACGGTTTTGACACAACCGTATTGAGCACTACAATTTTTTCAAAACCATGTTGTGTCCACAGTCAATGGAGCACACCGCAGCCAAAATCTAATTGGGACATCTACCACAGTTTTGATATAATAATGTATGATACATATAAAATTACTTTTAAAACTACGATAAAAATAAAAAAAATTATTGACTATAATATTTTTTGTTTTTTTACTTTATATAAACAGTTTATATGAACCATCATGAAGTTCATCATCTTTAATATTAGAATAAAGAACAAATGTAAAGGGAACGACAAACGACTTTCTTTTGGTTTCACTTTTTTGGTACAATAAGATGTAGTACAAGGATATATGTCCTCACCATCTCATGATTTATCATAATCACATCCGCATCAAAGGGCCAAGGCTCATCATAGTCTTTAGTGCTACTACTCCTTTAGATTGGTCCTATCAATATTGATATTAAACAAAAACCGGCCACCCAAAATTCAGGTGACAAAAGTAGAGGTGAGGATATATTGGGCAAGATACATGAACCCTTTATAGGGTATAGATTAGTTGGTAGTCAGATTAAGACATTAAAACTAGAAGGACATATGTTTGGATCAAGACATTAAAACTAGAAAGACGCATGTTTGAACCAAGACATGGGTAGCGTAAGTGCAATAATACTATCTGAGTCAGTACTGCCTTACGTCATAGTATACGACCCAATTGAGTTAAATAATTGTTGACTCATTTTGAAGCAGACACTTCGTGTGAGTTGTCGGATAAAAGCTTTACAAATCTAGAATACCGATAAATTAATGATTTACATGATTCATGAAGCTATTTTAAAGCTGAAAGGATGAAGTCTTCCGGAGTACTTTTGCAACTAGGTTACATGAACTCTCAAAAGTATGTGGTCCAAAGATAAAGTTTTACATACAATGATTATACTTACAACAACAACACATATCCAACATATCTCAACAACACCAAAAGTTATCGTTAGGGTTTGGGAAGAGTGAAAGGCAGGCAAATAATAACTCCATCCCAAATGATAGAGAGTTTGGTTCCAGTAAGACCCGCCACAATGATTATACTTGAGAAGGAAAATATAAAAAGTAAGTAAAAAATTAAGAGTCGTGAAAACCTCTACGTTGTACAAGTACAGCTGGAATGAAGGTCTCAACCGACAAATAACCAGTTGGGTAACATGGTGTGCTGTGACAGCACAAATGGCTCCGACTCTATAAGATTTTTTCATTTTTATTTTTTTACAATACAAAAAGTTGAACCCAAATCGTAAGATGGATGATATAAATTGATAAATATGTCTATATATACATCTTTTGAAACTTATTTAGTAAATTCATAAAAATGATTTAAATGTAAGTCACAACTGAAAACCATATACTGTGTATTATCAATCAATCATACCAAGTATATCTCAACAACAGTAAAAGTTATCGTTAGGGTCTGGAGATTGTGAGCGGCATGCAAACAATACACCTATCTATTGGATTGTGAGCGGCATGCAAACAATACACCTATCCCAATAGATATAGAGTTTGCTTCCAATGAGACTCTCAGCTCTATATGTACCTGTATAAATGGCACAAAAATAGAGATATCATGTGATATTGTGTTATTGAGGTAATTCAGTAAACACAAATAGGAAGCTTCTGACATTAAAATGCCCATAAACGTGTATATTATATGCACATACAATGCAAGACAAAGACAAACAAAAACAAAAACGTGTAAAATCAACCTAACACGTAGATTATATAGTGTGTGTTATCTAACTAGATATCTCAAAGACTCAATATCAACTAATAGCATTTAATAATTGATTATCAAGCAATATGATTAAGACACTGGAATACATAATAATATACTTAATTATCAAATCATGTGGTTTGTACATAATCGGTGATATTTTCACGAATTTTTTTCTTTCTATTGACAAATGATAAGTGCATAGGCCGTTCTTCAGCAACTTATGCTCTTAAAAAAATTCATTAGCTTAACAAATTTTGAACTGCCCGTTAAATAATACGTCAAAATTTACAGAATACAAAAGCTCACAAGTCACACCGTGTCGAGGTTGAACTTGTATTTACGGGAGACGTTAATAATTAGTGTACTACGCACATATACTAGTGTAGTATCGTAGCTAGTCGCTTAGTCCGAGATTGTACTTCTGTATTGGATATATTGAATAAAGATCATTCTTCCTCGAAAAAAACGTTAATAATTAGTGATAATTCTCTTTTAGTCCAAACATCAGGGGAGTTAAAGGTATATTTTTAAACATCAAGGAGGTTATTGGAGATTATGCCAAACAGTAGGGGGCAAAAAGGAATTATCCCCAATAATTATAATCTTCATTCTGAATAAATATTTCCTTTCACATGTTATCATTTTTTTTTTAAAATAAGGAAAAGAACACTTTTATTTATCAAAATAAATCAGCTGCATGGCTGCAAGTACAACTGATGGTGGGGAAGTAATCCATTGATTGATTAACCAAACCATGTTCGACATGTTACTTAATGATTATAGATAATCATCCATAGTATCAAAGTCCTTCACACTTTTGATATATGCAATTTTAGAGCAAAAATGTAAAATCCCTAGCTGGGCCCTCAGCATCACAGCTCCAAAGAACATGTGTAGAGGATGCAAATCAGGAGCCCAGCGGTCTCTTAGATTGGGTGAGATCTTAGGCAGTGACTCACACAAGGTGTCCTCCTGCAAATCAGGCCTTCGGCCTAGCAACAGAGGAACACCCACACTGTGCGTGTCTCTGGAATCGAACTTTCATCCCTTGGAACAAATCTCAACCCGAGTACCAACTGGACTATATCCTGGGAGCTGATATATTCAATTTTCTAAACACAAAGGCCATACCCATGCCCTGGGCCCCAATGCTCATGCTCCATGGAGCTGCATGGATGATGTAAATCAGGTATTCAGCGACCTCTTAGGTTGGCAAGATATGGTTAGAGCCTACACAAGATGCATACTGCAAACCGGGCCAGAAACTCTTTACCCCCAATTGAATCGGATACTAGCATAGTCATTACTGACCAAGACATCAGTACACCCACGCTGCACGTGCTCCGATCGATCCTGTGTCTTTCTAAACACAATTTCCTAACCCAAATACCAGCTGAGCTACGTCGATATATACACTATTCTGATTCGAAGATCTTACAAACTCAACAACTTAAATAACATAAAAATTACCTTTCGTAACATGCTTGCCGTTGCATGTTTTAGAGCATGCCAGCCATCAATGAAGTACCTTGTTAGTATCCCGTGTTCTAAAAATGATGCAATAACTCTCTCTCGTGTAACATATATATAACGCTACCAATTTACGTGCTAATTTTTATATGCGTTAAATGCTCTTGGATTTAATGGTTAACTAGCCATTCCTATCTCTGGTATTTAGATTTGAGTTTTTCTAATGCATAGATAAAAAACTTATGCATTGATTTTGTGCAATTGAAAAATCAACTAATATTAAATTAATGAAAGAACTGTTTAATGTATACGTACTAATCTACGCATTTCTGTCACGATCATACTCATACTCTTACACTAAATACGATCTGAGGTACTAATGTTTGCTGTATCAACCGTGACCATAAGACATAACTATTTATGTTATAGTCTTAGTTGCTAATCTAAACATTATGAAACAGATCCTATATGTTCTTATACCATGTATTTCTTCAAAAGGAAAGCCAAATACATAATGTACTGACTACTTCATGTGCAAAAGAAAATCCAAATATATACTTGCCAATTCAGCCATTTCTGTGGCATCAAAGTTATAATTTTATATCATGTATTTTTCCAAAAAAAAAAAAGGAAAGCCATGCATATAGTGCACTGTAGTTCGAATTCCAAGTTGAAAATGAAAACCAAACACATAATGCACCACTGTTCGGGATATGATCACCTCACCGCAAAGAGGTGCGGTGACGCGTGACCACGCGACACGTGGCAACAAGGGGGGATGATGAGGCTAGATGAGGGTCACCCTCATCTAGCCTCATCATCCCCCCTTGCTGCCACGTGTCGCGTGGTCACAAAGGGGGTGAAGAAAGTTGGGGTGAGGAGATCCCAACCCCCACTGTTCGGGGATGAGATCTTCTCACCCTCAATCCCCTCACCCCACTTATGACCATGCGACACGTGGCAACAGAGTAGGGTGGTGAGGTTAGATGCGGGTGACCCTCATCTAGCCTCACCAACCCTCCTGCTGCCACGTATCGTGCGGTGACGCGTGGGTGAGAGAAAATGGGTAAGGAGATCCTATCCCCACAATTCGAACTTCACATCTTGATTTTGGATATCAATTACCAAATACATGTTACATCTTGATTTTGTGAACTTCACATTTTGTTTGACCGTTCAGGATGTCCCAATCCGTCATCCTAAATAAGCAGGCATCTTGGTTGAGTCCAACCTTGAATCACTGCCCGAGGATTTTATAGGTAGCCTCAACCATGTATTACAAAATGTATTGTGTTTTCCATGAAAAAAAGTTGTACTCAACCAAACCATTAAGGATCCCTGCCACCTTCGGTTTCACAGGAAGTGTAGAGATGCAAATGTTTTACATTTAGGAGATGAAGCAACTTAAGATTCATATTAAATGTTTTCAAAGGGAGACCGGATCGCTTCACCCTTTTCTCCTCACTCCACCGCCCACCGCCCGACACGTGGCAACAGGAGGTGATGGTGTGGACAGTGGGATGAGGGAAAAAGAGGGCACAGGATCCTATCCCTTTCAAAGGGGCCTCAATCATTTAGTACAAAACACTTAATTCGTGTTGTAAGTTCAGGCGGGGGCATCTTGACGTAGAACTTAGCTCGTTATGGTGGCCGATACTATTTTATAGTACCCATAACATATGTTACAGGCGTGACAACATCATATGTCATCTTTTCGGTCTTTATCTCTATTTACTGAAAACAATGAATGAATTCTGGATTAGGATGATATCTAAATACCTAAGCTTTTTATGTTTTTTTTTCCTAACGTGGGTCAAGGGCGTCACCTGTAGAACCACACATGAAGTGACTCTGCTCGGCCGCAGTATGCTTAAGCAAAGTCCTACCACTTAGTAAGCTTGATCTCCCAGCCCAACACGTTGCGCCACTTGACCTTCATGCAACTTAAGACTACCAACAACGCAACCCTTCATCTCCGCATGTTAACCATTTAAAGGAGAATTGTCACCACAACAAACATCCGCCGCCGCGTGTCGGCCATACAAGCTAGAACTGTCACCTGGATGGCCATGTGTCATCACCATCTCTGTCCTGGGACATGCAGCTCACAGCTATAAATAAGAGCTTCATCAGTAGAAGCAAAGGGAGGTCCTTTCAGAACCTTTTGTAGTCTCAGAAAGTCCACTGACAGATCTTACGATCTTCTCGGCTTAGCCCAAGCCACATCCGAACCAGACCACTACAAACAGTATTAAACAGGTTGCTTCAACCTCTACTTCTAGCATACATTATATATAAAAATGTCCATAACTGACTTGAGCGTCGGAGAGTTTTCCCCATGACATTCACCATGAACCTCTAACGTTACCTTTCCTTCTCAGATTCCAGAGACGGACCCTAACGGAGAGTTGACGTCATACCACAAGGATCGTCTCCGATCCATCTAGTGAAGATTCGACTTCATCAATTATATATATTAACTCGATAAAAACCATGATACACAAACACTATAGAAGGGATGGGACATATGCATTGATGACATGTGACATTTGTTGAAAAGAAAAGACAAGGAATAGATATTTTTAGTGTATATTGATATTAAATACTTAAATTATTAATTTTGTTTGAGGATACAACTTAAAAGTTAATATTTAGGTTCATCAATTGAAATTTTCTAACCAAATAGTTATTACATGTTTAACCTCATAATAAAATAAACATATGAAGTATAAAAATGCCAATCCAAAATTCTCTATTGGTTCTACAAACTATCAGAGTATTATTAACTTCGTACTATAAAAAGGAAATTTATAATACAAAAAGGGACAATACCAACGATTTATGAAATTCATAAATTCACATCCGACTATGTGTGTTTTTTCCTCCTAATGGTAGAGCATCGTAAAACTAAAACTAGTCATAATATATAAATAAAATAATGATAAATCAATATAGATGAACGTGTTTACAAATTTTGATCGCGGTAATTTGCATATTAACGGAATGGTTACAATATAAATCATATCATTATGAAATCGTGACAAATTTATAACGAATAATCATATAACAAATGTGTAACATATTTGGTTAAAAAGAATATACAAACTGAGCCTGCTGGTTGCCGGGAAAGTGGGGGGGGGGGGGGGGGGTGACCGACGAGGAAGATCAGATGCAGAAGAAACATGGCTAGTAAACCATAGAAACCGGAGGTGCAGCATAATTGATGCTCCTCTGATTAGGCAAAGCAAGCATAGCCGTATGATCCAAGAAATCTTTAAGCGCATCCACCGATTCCAAGATCATCCGTAGATCAACGGCACACGAGAACCCAAAGCTCCCAACTCTCCGTACAGCATAAACATAGAAAGTAATAGCCCCTTTTCTGAATTTAAATCTCGCCGTTTCACACGCAACCAACCCTCTAATTAGCTTCTTATTCACTTCCCCAAGTGGGATCTCCGACGGCCACTGCCTACCGACGGCAGCCTGCATATTCTCCGATTCAAACACAAACAATACCACTTTCGATTTCTTTGTTCCGAGCCCAAGTGTCAAGGTATGCCAGGCGTGGTGGGCTAAGATTGTGAAATTCGTGGGCAGAAAAGCAATGGTTGAAGGAAAGGGAATTGAATTCTTCAATGTGGGAGGAGGAAGAGAGAGGAGGCGGAGGAGTTCAAGAGGAGAAGCACGGCGGATTGTGAAGGATTTGACGATGAATTGGCCACCAAATCTTAAACCTTTTACCTCAGATGTGGGCTTGAAAGCAATATCTGAAGTGGGTTTTTGGGTGTGATCATTTGGGTGTTTGTGTTTTGGCTTCTTGTTGTTTTTCTTGAGCTTTTCTTGTTTTTCTTCCATGGAGTGCAGGGGTGGTTGGAGAGGCGTTGGTGGTGGTGGTTGGGTTTTGATTTTCATTATGTGATTCACAGGGAAAGGAGTGAAGTGAACAATAGCTTTTTTAAGCTTTAGATCATGGGGTGCTGCATCTTTCTTTCTTTAGTACCTATCCATCGTCCGCTTTTGTTTGTGACTCTCTACTTGACCATATACAAACATATACCCACAGCAACAACACATACCCACTATATCTCAACAATATCAAAAGCTATTACTAGGGTCTGGAGAGGGTACCAGCAGACAATATCAAAAGCTATTACTAGGGTCTGGAGAGGGTACCAGCAGACAAACAATACCTCCATTCCAAAGGATAAAGTTTACTTCCAATGAAACCGCAGCTCTACATGTACCTGCATAGATGACACAATAATAGTGATATTTTAAAAAAAGTAAAATATATCAGTACCGATTATATATATATACACACATACATACATACATATATATATATGTGTGTGTAAGCCTATTTTATAAAAGGTGTATATATATATATATATATATATATGTATTCCAATTTAGAAAAGCTTTGATATTTCTCTTTATTTAATTTTCCCCCTGATTTTTGCATTATCTAATAATTACTTCATTTGTTCCAAAAATGTTAGTTCTACTTCAATTTTGTTTTAGTTCATCCAAAAATTATTATATGCTTTCTAAAAATAGGAATAGTTAATAGTCAAAATTTTTATAACATCTTTTCAATTAATACTTGTATGATTTCTCTATATTAACTCAATAAACTAAATAAAAATAGTTTAAGTATAATGACAAAAATAGTTTGACTTCCCAAGCTATAATCAAGTTAAACTAAGACAATATTTTTGTGACCGAGGAAGTATTTAGTTTTTCTCCCCTAAAAACGTAATTTGTTTAATAAAAAGATTAATCTCAAAACAGAATAGGGACGAAGTGGAATGCTACATATTTATATAAATGTATCTAAACATAATTAGAAGAATATTCTGATAAAAAAATGCATTTAATTTTGAAGCTCAGGTGGAAAAAGATGCCTATGAATAAAAAGGAAAAAAGAAAATTCGTGTCATGATTATTACGGGAGAATTGGGAAACATCAAGCATCTTATTGTCCATATATATTCCAATTTCTAGGTGAAGCGGCTTGTAAAGTTGTGGATGGCCCACAAATTAAAAGGTCACCTAACTATTCTGCCACTTTCTCTTTCGAATATTTTCATAAATCACCATTATAAATAAAGTTCTAGATCAAAGTATTACATATACAACAACATTACCTTATTGTCTTATAAATTTCCTTCTATAACAGAATATGAGAGGGTTGATATGCACAATCATACTTATGTTTTAGAAACACACAGAGGTTGTTTTCCGATGACCCATAATGAAAATTGTGTGAAGCTGTGTCGATCAACTGTTATTTCACAATATAAAAAACACAGCCAGTTTAGTGAGTCATTTTGCTTATTTCATCCTATTCCAAAATCTTTGAATTTATTGGAAATGAAAAGAAAATATTACATATGTGATCTTGAAATTGTAGTAGTAAGGTTGCTTGCGTCATGTGTGGTCAAGTTCCAAATAAGTTTTTATTTTTTCCTAAAGTATAGCTAAAATAATATTAAGATATCAGATTGAACTCCAAATAAGTTCTGTTACCGTCTGTGTACTGGAATATCAACAAAGTCAAAGTAGACTGCCGAAGACATTTGAAAACAATGACATGGAGCAATTTTTATATCTAATAAATACAACTATCCTTTTTAAAGCACTTTTGAAACAACTCTTATTTGACATATACTTCTACATGTACACATACATATCATAATTTATCCTATTGTTTAATATTTTTAATTATATTTTATTAAACCACTTTAAGATGCAAATTGCGAAACATCCTTGCAATTGATTATTGTAAAGCGAATAAAAGAAAAGGATATATAATTTCCAGTACTTTGACCTGTCCAGAAATGGGTTTTTATTTATTTATTCCTCCCAAAGTTGTTTTTGTCGATTCTTCATATCATAATCATTTCAATTGATCACCCATTCCCACCGTAAATTTTATTGTGGTCATTCATCAAATAGTGACTCAATAAAATGATGACAAATAAGCTTTATCTACATGTAAGCAAAGGGGCCAAAACAAGGGACCTATAAATATTCTACACATTTCATTGGTCATTGACCAACTAATCATACTTGATCAATGATCATTGTAAAATTTGTGCATTCCCACATGTTAAGCTGAGAAGAAAGAGAACATATTATTACGTTAGCCTTAAGAAGTGTCGGATAACCAAGTTATTACATGAACAATAACTGATTTGACGGTCACTTGAATAAGCAGTAGCTTGTGGCTATTTACTTCATTTATTTTTCAAAAGGTTGGTGATTTCTACGTTATGTTAAACTCATGGATTTAAGCTTCGAAAATATATTCTTGCACAAAATGTAGGATAAGATTGCGTATATCAGATAACTAAACGATCCAGACCTTCCTCGAAGATTGCGTACATCAGATAGGAAACGATCAAACCCTTAGGGAAACGATCTAACCCTTCTTTGGACCTTTGCACAAAGTGTATGATAAGGTTGTGTCCACATTTTAAACTGGCCCTGATACCATGTTGAAACTTGTCTTACATGCGGTGATGTTCATATCTACTCAAAACCTTAACAAAATGGGTGGCGATATCCATCCTTATATAACCTATATTTTTTAAAATGAGTGGTGATACTCATCCTCATATAACCTATATATTTTTTAAATTGGCCAACGTAACACAATATTCTGAATAGTATTTTCCAGCTTCGAGTGAGGCCAAAATGATCTCTTTTTCTTTTGTCCCAATTAGATGGCACTCACACAAGAAGTCCGGATAATTTTGAGCGTCGACGATGAGTCGAAGGGGTCGGGGTCATAAAATGCTACTAAAAACTACTATTACTATCTGGTATAGGATCGTCTCACCGTAAAGAGTGCAGTGACGCATGACCGCACGACACGTAGCAGCAAGGGAGAGTGGTGAAGCTAGATGCAGGTTATCCTCATCTAGCCTCACCACCCCTCTTGCTGCCACGTGTTGCGTGGTCACAAAGGGATAAGAAAAGTGAGGGTGAGGAGATATCAACTCTTACTATCTACCTACTCTTAAATCCACCAAAATCATATATATATATATATATATATATATATATATATATATATATATATATATATATATATATATATATATATATGGGTAAGCAATCATTACCCTCATATATTAGTATATCTTTTTCCTTTCTTATATGTACATATGTTAATAGGATAGAATGTATTCGTAGATTCTCGAAAAGTAACATAAAAGATCTCAATTCACGTACTAGAAACCCGCCTCTGCGTCGAACCCATGCTTGCCTAGACTATACATGTACTATTATATATGGACGATAAATTATCCGGACAGAACTTAGGCAACGTTAGTAAAATGTTTGTATTCGTTAACTTTTCCAATCAAATGAAAGATAAAATAAATGAAAGAAAGACCAATGAATTCATACTCTCAAGGTTTGTCTTTTTACAATTGTCTTTCGCATATAAACAGAGCAATCTAGTAACCAGCAACTATCAAATCCTAAGGTGTTACAAGATTGGAATCCATCGGTCAAAAAGAACAAACAAAGATATAAAAAATTTTATGATAGTATAATCCGGGTCCTCTTCGCTTCTCTTTTAAGCTTAAGCAGCAAATCGGCACTGATCAAAGCCTGAAAAACGTAAATTCAAAAGCAAAGTTGAGTCAAATACAAGTTGTGTACAGAATTTCACTTGTTGGAGTGAATAGTTCAAGCAAAAAAGGTTGAACCCCAACCCTAAGGGGCCCTGGCCCGACGAGACAGCTGGAAGAATGTAAATCAGCGGCCCGTTAAGGTGAAGTCACAAAACACGCAGACCCACATTAGAGGCCTACCCTCAAGACCCACATTGGAGTCTTAAGATAAGACAACCACAATGTAGGCTGCGGGATTCGAACCTTGCATCTTTCTAGCAATTATGCCTCTTCGGAACCAACTGAGTCATGCTCTGCGGGCGTTAGAGTGAATAGTTACTTCTATGTACAAAACAAAGTTATTTAAGTGTGAACTTACTAGGATCAACATTGGTAACGACAGCGGATCCAGAGAAATCACAGTTGTAATCAAAGTGACCTTTGGTTTGATACCACAAATTCATGACATAGGCAGCCCTCTTGGCTGTCTCGGGCTTGAAGCAGGCATGGCCGGGTTGAATTTGGGAGCAATCAAGACCTTGGCTGCAAACATAGTTGATGTTTGCTACTAATGCTGCATCGCTTGCCCCTGGCTTTGGCACACACCACTTCTTACTTTGGGGCTGTGGGTGTGGGTGTGGGTGTGGGTGTGATGGACCACGATGTCTGTTCTGTCCGTTTGGTGCAGCCTGTTTTTGATCCAAAACACGATCCTTG
>AP025042.1:160368-201598 GCA_036186865.1 Eustoma russellianum | reverse complement strand
GGCTGGCCATGAAATTTGGCAAAGTATCTTTTTTCTTTTTTTGGTTTTGATGCAGTCAAAGATTTTGAAGAAAGTATCGACCATCTTTAGCATTATGTAAATTTCCATGTGGGGTCAATGATCTTGATTTTGGAATACGATAGAATAAAGCAAGATGATTCACTAAATTGACTGCGCTTCTTATGTTGTGAAGTATTAACTGATCGATACGGCTTGATGCAATTTTCGTTATGAATTATTGGGAAACAACTTCTATGTGACACATGAGTATGGTTGCATACATCCAATACTCCATACGTCGCAATATACAGGAACTTATAAGGAAATAGGGTAATGTTACTGTTGTTTAGGATTATGGAATGCTTACTCTAAACATTCAATAACAAAGAGAATTTTCCATTTTTGTGAATTGTATTTTTAAAACAAAAACTGATATTTCGATCACAGCTCAGAAATTTCGATATGAAACGAAATCATAGATTAAAATGTCGGAAGGAAGTGAATATTCCTCACAAATCACGTTGGCATTTACTGTTATAATTTTCTTTCCTTCCTTGTATATCTCCTCAATTGTAGCTTTCTTTGTACAGTACACATCAACTCTATATTGCCTTGTATAGTAGCATGTTGTCTAGGCCGATAATTGCTCTATAAAAGCGTGTGTTGTATTATATTTATAGTTACAAAAGGTGGTATCATTGAATCTCGTCGTTTTAGTTTTAAAAAATTTCGTAGATGATGACACGAATTCAGCAGCCTAATACATTGGTAAAACTTTTTGGCAGACAGCTTACACAATATGTCCACTATAAATTGGACAATCAACTCTCTAACCCAGTTAGGCTGGATACTATGACTTAGACCATTATTGGCTCAGTGCATCCTTGTAGTTGCAATGTCTCATTTTAATTTTAAACAAATTCGCAGATGTTGATCATGAATTCAGTAAGCTACTAGATTGGTGATGCTTTTTTACGAGACAACTCACTGGCAAACAACCATTTAAACCAATTGGACCCAATACTATGGCTTAGGCCGTTATTGGTCCAGATACCAATATTGCACTCATGCTAAGTGTCCTGGATGTCTTTATAATTGAAATGTCATAACACAAATACCAACTGAATTATGTCATAACTCCAATCCTTTTTAGAGAATAGCATCCTTCTGTCGTGTAGTTTTAGACTTTCTGCTGCTCATAGTTTAACAAATTATTGTATAGATCATTTACTTACTATAAAGATTGGTCAATTATTGTATAAGTCAATATAGATATTGCTTATTCCGTAGGTCAATTATTGATACAGTTGATGTTTATTTGATTCTCAGTACCTAAAACATATGACTGGTGAACTTTCATGTTTATTTGATTCTCATGATATTATTTCATGTACAGTGGGCCTCTCGAATTGTCGGTCGACAGACCATGGCTACCAAGCAAGGTCGTGTGTCTATTGCTTCTTCTTTGCATTTGCTTAATGTCTTGTATGTTCCGGGTTTGCAATGAAACTTGATTTCTGTATCATAGCTTATTGGTGACAATAATTGTGTTCTTCAGTTTAACGATTTTATTTGTGTGTTTCAGGACCGTACCAATTGGGATGGAGGTATTGTTTGTCTTACGCTCACCTTCTCCCGACTCTAGCTATAGTTTTTACTGTCGTTGAGAATGAGTATGTGTTGTTGTTGGTTCGTGTTATAAACGGATGATATCCGCTAGAAGAGTTGAATTACTTCCTCGTAGTTTGCAAAATAAAATTTGTAACGTTTGTGTTCTTGTCAAATATACTCGAGATAACTTTCCTATTAGTTAAAATAAAGTTGCTGATTTATTTTTGTTGATTTATTGTGATTTGATGGCGGTGGTCTTATCTTACTCCTTGTTGTGTCAAGTATTTCCTAATTATTGTTGATGACTATTTTCGTGGGATTTGGATTTTTATTTTAATTGAAAAAAAACCGAAGTTCCTGCTATTATGCAATTAATTTTTACGCTAGTTGAACTTTTTTTTTCCTGGAAAGGGATCATTCATTTATTTCATCCGAATAAAGACATCTGTACAATGCGTACTATCGAGGCTATTGTATACTGCTCTATCATCTAGTCACTACAATTCTCTACACTTTGTTCCCACGCAATACGGATGTTTCTAACTCTATCATAAATAGTGTGCAATATGCTTTGCACATCCGGCCGTGTGAAGTCCTCTTCAAACAAAGTCTTGTTTCTTAACGTCCAAATAGAATGGTCTACTTCGCGAAAGATGTATGGCCACTGTTCGATCTGCTGCTCTCCACTCTGACCCGCCATTAAGTTCCAGTCGACCCATACAGACGTGTTTAGACCAGTACTGAAGAAGTGTCGTCGCCTAGAGATGGGTACCAGCTGATACCATACTCGTTTTGCCCAAGGACAGTCTCTTATAGCATGAATATTATCTTCGGGTGTTTGATTACAAATCGTGCAGAAAGGAGAGTCCCTTAGGCATCTTCGATACAGCAGGTCACCAGTTGGGAGTCTACCTAGTCGCATCTGCCACAATAAGAAGTTACCACGTTACGCTAGTTGAACTTTAATTCAATAAGGAATTCAGGTTATTAGAAGTGACAATGAAACCGAGTTTAAACGTTTGTTGCCTTATTTCTCTGAAAATGGGAGTGTTTGAAACATCTTGTAGCGACGTGTAGATGGTAAACATTGACATATTCTTGTTAGCCGAGTCTTATTATTCTAAGTTAATTTTCTTATCAAATTGTGGGAGAGGGGGATGGGGAGAGATGGAATGTGTCCTTACTACAGCCTATTTAATTAGTCGTACTTCTTCGTTGTTATTGCGTGGCAAGACACTCTTTGAAATTCTTTTTAAAAAAAATCTCTTCTTATACGATCATTTGAAAATTTTCAGTTGTCTATGTTACATTCATAACCAATTTTATCATGGTGATGAATTTGCTAATCGTGCTAAACATTGTTTTTTTCTTAGATATTCCTAACTTAAAAAGGGTTGGCATGTTTATGATCTTGGCAATCATCGCTACTCTGTTTCTAGGAATGTCATTTTTTTCCGAGCAAGAATTTTCCATTTATGTTGGTAAACTTAACCCTTTTAAGTTATAATGAAAAATATTCTAACTTTCTGTCTTTTTCGAAATCCGGTACTTCATTCTAATGCCAAACACATAGAAGTAAGGTACCATTTTTTATGAGCCCATGTTCAAAATGGGTATATAATCATAGAACATGTAAGAACTGATGATCAAGTTGCTGATATCTTTACCAAACCCCTTAGTCAAACTACTATTGAAACCTTACAAACCAAGCTAGGCATGTTGACTTGTGATACTATAGCTTGATTCTATCTTTTGCATGATTTGCAAAATAAAGCGAGAGATATGAGAATTATGATTTTAGATAGATAAGTCATTATTTTAAGATTGAATAATAAGTTCAATTGGCTCAGGGCATATGTTAAGGAAGAGAGTATAAGTTGAGAAGGAGCATATATGTTAAAAACATGTATCTAAGAAGATTTTGAAAAGAATTGGTGAGTTTTTTCAAAACAATTGGTATCGAATTGGTAAATATGTGATAACAGTTGATAAAAATTTGTAGCATTAAAATTTGTAAGGTTATTTTGAAAATCATCTAAAAAGGGGAGAATGTTGAGAAATATGTTTGAATAATTTTCAAAATTATGATTTAAATACTTAAGAAAGTGTCACACATGTGATGAATGTTAAGGAGTCGAAACATATTAAACAAGTGAGAAAAATGACATCAATCTCTCAAGTTTACACACTTTGATCGATTGATGTACATCGATCGATCCATGTAAGGCAGAGGAAAACCAAAACCTTTGATACATCGTTCACTAAACCTGATACACATCAATTGATCGATGTAAGACAAAATCAAAACCACGACCTCACTGTGAGACATTGATCTCTCAAGCAGAGGCACTTCGATCTATCGATGTCTAAGATTTCTTGAATTTTTTTTCTAAAGTGTGATAAACTGATTGTTTTCATTTGCATATGTTCCATATATGTTTACTGTATTTTATTAATTGTTTTTGATAAATATTATTATGTCTTATGACTAATGTGCCTTGGAAGTTTCTAAAAATTACCAAAAAGGGCAGAAGTGGTATTTTAAGTTCTTGTAGGTACTTGACATGGAGAGAAAATAATTCAAGGATCCATTTATATC
Organism: Eustoma russellianum; assembly: GCA_036186865.1. Taxonomy (NCBI): domain Eukaryota; kingdom Viridiplantae; phylum Streptophyta; class Magnoliopsida; order Gentianales; family Gentianaceae; genus Eustoma; species Eustoma russellianum. The sequence goes on along the minus strand of AP025042.1, from coordinate 197,388 downwards.
TTATTCATCACTATGAAAGGTGTTCTCTTATGTATTTCTGATCATCGGAGTTATTTTCGGAGTTTTCTATCACGAGGGGTATTTTCGTAATTTTATCCTCCAAGGGCATTTTGGTCATTTTACTCAAGTATAACACTTGAGTTGGATATTATCTTTATTACGGAGCTCATTTATGGTTTTCTTGAAGATCATTTCATGGTTATCTATCTTATTCTTGTTTTGGTGATATTATTGGCATCGGTGGGATATGTGACAGTTTTCGATGTCACATTCTATTCTTATTCTTGAAGACTTTTATGATTATATTATTGGAGATTTTCATCTAAATTTTAGCAGAGAATTTGAGGTATTATTGGTATAAATTCACCACAACTTACAAGGAGAAAAAAAAGGTGAGAGTTTTGAATTATATGTTGACAAAGTATTGTCAACTTTATCTATTGTTTGCTCTTCACTAAATCTGAAGTTTTACACATATATATGTCTAAAAATGTGTATATGCAGGTGGCAAAGGTGTTTTATTCATATTGCGATACTTGTACAAGATTATGACACTTGGACCAACCAAATACAAGCTAGTTGGCAAAAGTTGCTAACTTGGAAATTGCATTTGAAACCAACTGCTACAAAGTCTGATTTGGAACTGATTTTTGTTCAAAATTTGCAGCCATCGAATTGCCTATTATCATGCCAAGAGTTGAAGGATTCTTGATGAATATGACATCTTATCTTTGCCTATTATCTTCACAAATTCCACATCATTTTTGAAGACAAAAAATCGGCCATTTTGAAGTGCAAAGGTGGACCAATCATGTTGCTTGAAGTTGCTAAGTGTACAAAGTGTTTAGGTGGTCATCCAATGAAGGGAAGACACTTAAGCTTTAATGATGAAGACATTGACAAATTAGCATTCTTATCTTCAAGACTCGTTATACACTATAAATAGGAGGCAAGGTGAAGAAATGAAGAACACAACTTGAGAGCAAACTTGAATAATACTATCTTGCTATCTTCTCCATTCTTATTTCTTGTTCATACTTTGTGTAACTAAGGTGCTCCATTGACAGTTGTTGAATAGCTACACTATACACCTCTTGTTTCACAATTTGTAAGATTGATTAGCCAAATTCTATAAGACTACATCAATAGGTGATTGATGCGTTGCAACCAAAGTTGCTTAGAGGTGATTATCCAAGTCTTGAATAGGATTGGTGTATAACTCAAGGATCAAGCTTAGTTCTTGTTGTATTGATGTTTGATTCATGGTAACATTTAAGAAAAGGTGTTCCTTGGGACTGTAGTAGGTCACATTGACCGAACCAGGATAAATTCTCGGTGTTCTTGTCTTGCTTCTTCTTTTCTGCATTTTGCCCGCTTTTCACTGCATTTTTTACCCAACTTGAAAAAATAGCAAAATGTTTTTAAAATTCGTAATTTTTGATGGAGTTATACTTAAGACTATTAGCTTTCATTTGCAACAAGAATCACTCGATTTAAGCAAAGGAATGTTAGTCATTCAGTCTTGAAAGATAACTGCTCCATTCTGGCTGCAATCTGATCAGTTTGTAAGAAACGTGCATTCTGATTTTATCAAGCACAGTTTCAGGTCAGTGCCTTTCGGAAACATAAACTAAACATTTTAAGGAGTATTTTGATATAAAAATCAATCTTTTTGACTAAGTAAACAAAGAGATATGGGCTTTCAAAGTTCAGCAACATTCTGTCCAAAACTGTTCAGATTGACCATCTAAATCTTTTTATTTGATTGAAGGGTCAAACGATTTTATTTTTACTTCATTTTTGGATAGAGTAAAGACGTTGAAATTGATTTCTAAAAATTTTTACAATTTTTGGATTTGTGTATTGAGACTTGTAAATTTTTCAAAAACAGTTACTGAATCTGAGTGACTTTAAGATTATGTTTTGAGAAAATTTCTATTTAAGAATAGTAGTGCAATTTCTGTTAACTACTATTCACCAACTTCTCCAAAGTAGTCGGAACTCACCTGATATCCTCGGAGATCTTCAATTCTCCAGTATGGAAAACATTTGAAGAACGCAAGCCTGCTTTCAAGAAATCCATACATTTTAGCATACATAATATAACAAAGATACATTTCCTTTGTGTAAATCCTCAATAAATCATCGTACTTCGCTCTCATAAGTTTGACTCACCTAGAATCAAGATGTGTAACCAGAGGGATGAGATCAGAGGAGACCTAATATGATGCAAAATATAAAGTTTCCAATCACGCGACGTCACGTGTACAAAAAGGTCTTTTTTTAAAAATAAATAAATAAACAGCGGGACTTTTTTGTATACGTGGCCTCCCGGCCTAATATTTTGTTTCATATCTCATCCGGTAACCGGTCGCTATCCAAGCTTTGCTGTCGTAACTACGTGCATATAGCGCTCTTCATGCCCATGCCTCCATATTCCTTTGATAAGCAATGCTATCCTAACAACATTTGTATAAACCATTTTCCTCTCAAAATTTAATCTATAACGAATTAACGTTTGAAAAAATAATACTTAAACAGCTAGTTACATTTTATCAAAAAGCCCATTCAATACATTTTATATATTTAATAGTTTATAAAGTTATATTGTTAGCTATTGTGTTAAGTTTATTATGTCATGTGATTTAAACAACATAATTTGTACATGAATAATTTTTATTAAATAATTCAATCAAGTGAAACAGAACTAAACATAAAGTAAGATGACATAGTAAATTCGATTGCACTATCATTTACCTGCTTAGTTTACTCACCGTTTCCTTTTAGAGGAATAATAATATAACGCACACACGCAAACACAAACACACACACATATATATATATCGTATATGTGTGTGTATATGCATATATCGTATATACGTCTATACATACACAGACACATAAATACATATATATATGTGTGTAAAACATACACACACATATATATGTATATGTTGTGTGTACATATACGTATATGTGTGTGTGTATACTCACTCATATATATATATGTGTGTGTATGCTCACTCATATATATATATATATATATGTGTGTGTGTATGTGTGTGTGTACACACACACATACATTCATACATAACATATGTATGTATCTGTATATGTAACATAGCTGACTGAAAAACTGATTCAAAATAAGAAAAGTCAACTGATCACTGGAATTCCAATTTTGTTACACACACATACATTCATACATAACATATGTATGTAACTGTATCTGTAACATAGCTGACTGAAAAACTGATAAAAAAATAGGAAAAGTCAACTGATCACTGGAATTCCAATTTTGCAACTCCTAAATCATCCTGAACAATAGGGTAGTTATTGAATAAATTCTACTATTTTCTCGATCATCAATTAAAAATTATATGGTAGTTATTTAGTCAATTTTAATATTTACTCAATCATGAATAAGAATTAGAATAATTACTAGTGGACTTCATATTTTGTATATTTATTATTTTTATATATTAATTATTTTTTATTTTATTAGTCTTTAAATACATAATAGATATGAATTTAGCATCATAAAGTTTGGACGGAGTCAATACACAAACAGACTTTTATACTGTGAGCATCACTAAATAAACACTAAATATTTGTTGACATCTCTTTGTTTGATCTTCATCTTTGTCTTTACTTACAACCTTCTTTGCAAGGCGGCGATGTAGAAGTAAACACCTCCAAATTCAGCCTTTTAGATCAAAGGGGTGTAAAATTTTTTTTTTTGTTTTTGGTAAATGGGTTCTTGCTTCGAATCTTGCTTTAGTTGTTGCTTCAGTTCTCGTGTAAAGGCGGAGAGTCCTTATGCAGGTAAGATTTTATTTTGTTCAATTGAATTTCTGAAAGATTCTTACTTTTTGTCAAGTTGGGTTTTGTTGAGCTCATTGCACCGTTTAATTATTGGGCCAGCTTCTGATAAATGCAAGATTTTTTTATTTATTTTTAATGAGGATAAGTTTCAGGCTTGGTTTTTGACCTCTGTGTTTGTTCTTGCTACTATTCAAGAAATGGGATAGTGAAATTTGTTGATATGTCTCATTGGATATCCTTTGGTTTCAATCCTTGTGTCAGTTGATTGTATGTATTTGTAATTGAGTGGAAAAGCATTTAGTATTGAGAATAATATTTGTTGGGGTGTATTCAACTTTAATCTGGAACCCGGACTTTTCATCCCTTTAAAGGACGAATATATTAAGATTATGCAGCTGAAAGAGATGCAGCAGTTCTAAGATTAGTGGTTGAAACATAGGATTGCTCAAGACATGTTACATGGGACAAGTAGAAATGTGTTCAGCTTGGCCCTAAATTTGATGTATTTAAGATTTATTTGTCCTTGAAGCTTTAGATATTTTAGATGAAACTACAGCCCCTCAAGCACCTAGATCAAATCCTTTTTCTGTGATGGTTGATTCCTGATACGTCGAATTAGAGGTTAATCTTAAAGATGGATGTGAATTAAATGGTGCCTGTTTCCTCAGTTATTAACAAAGACCCATAATTGGTCAAGAAGATGTGTGGTAGGGAACATGAGGTGTGCTTAATGACCTCTAATTGAAGTCATTATGTTTACAGGAGCAAATACGAATTCATCTGGTTCAGGACCCCTGCGGAGCGAGAGTGAAATTTTAGAATCAACAAAGGTCAAAATTTTTGGATTCAACGACTTAAAGGTAGCAACTAGAAATTTCCGACCAGATAGTGTATTGGGAGAAGGTGGATTTGGTTGTGTATTCAAGGGATGGATTGACGAACATACATATAAAGCTTCCAGGCCAGGAACTGGATTGGTTATTGCTGTAAAGAGACTGAACCATGAAGGTCTACAAGGTCACAAGGAGTGGCTGGTGAGTACTGCCAATAGTAGAGTATCTCTGCTGAGACGACGTGTAACTGCTGATAAAAGAATCATAGCTAGCAAATGAGTTTATTTATTTATGCTTAATGTAAATAATTTTTCCTCTGAAATGCAGGCAGAAATTATGTATCTTGGGCAAATGCAGCATCCTAATCTGGTGAAGTTGATTGGATACTGTGTAGAGGATGACCACAGGATGCTTGTATACGAGTTCATGCCTCGGGGTAGCTTGGAAAATCATCTATTCAGGAGTGAGTTATTGAATATTTTTGCAAGTCCACCACTTTAAGGGAAAGGACTCTATTTGTTACAGAACTAATGATTCTCTAATCATTTACACAGGAAGCTCTTACTTTCAGCCGCTCTCTTGGGACCTCCGTCTAAAGGTAGCTCTGGGTGCAGCAAAGGGACTTGCGTATTTGCATGGCCCGGAAGCTAAGATCATATATCGTGATTTCAAGACCTCAAATGTTTTGATTGATTCTGTAAGTCAAACAGCTCTTTTTTCCTACTACTATGCTCACCCATGTGTCTCGGAGTGCTTGTTGCTGATAAAGTTTGTTTCTGAACTGTTCTCTGGCAGAACTACAACGCAAAGCTCTCTGATTTTGGATTAGCAAAGGATGGACCTATGGATGGTAGGAGTCATGTATCCACTAGAGTTATGGGGACCCCTGGCTATGCAGCTCCAGAGTATATTGCCACAGGTACATAAATTTCACTGAATGTTGTCACTAAATGAAACAAGATTATGCCGCATACCTTTCATTTATGGTTTTTTTTTTTGCAAGTAGAGTAATTATTTCATTCCCAGAACTGAGCAGAAGAATTTTCAAATTATGAGGGTTTATATAACACCAAAGATATCCAAAAACTGCTCAGGAACAGTCGGACAAGTAGGGAATGTTGGGGTGAACCAGAAAGTGTGGGTAGAGCCGGATCTAAGCGTTGGCTAGGTAAGCGTCTTGCCTTGAATGGTCGATTAGCTCAACCAATTCTCTTTTAAGAAAGGCGAGCAGGTTATGTAATAAGTGCTCCTCTCTGAGTTGGAAGAAAATGGAATTTCATTTGCATCATGCTCGGACCTTAAAGAAGTGCACACTGAAGATCTTATAGTTTCTTCTATTCCTGATCACAAGCCACCGTGAAGACACAGCCATCCTAATATTATCAAGGTTCTCCTGGACCTTCCTTGCTACTGCCTTACTCTTTCAAGAATATATCCTCTTTTATTTCTGTTTGTCACAGTGCATACAAAGTGGCTGCCACAGTTGGCAATGCAACTTCCTTCTGGAATCTTGTCTTTCGGTGCCCGACACATATGACATCATTGTTTGTCAAGATGGTGCCTCTGCTCTCTTTTCAGAGCACTTAAAATGTAATACCAGACTTTTCGAGTAGGAACAAACAAAGAATAAATACTTCTGTTTCTCCAACTTTTGTTCACACAGGAGGCATTTACTAAATCCAAGGATTCCCTAGTCCACCAATTGCTCCTGTTTGCTGAATCTCTTCCAGCAAGTTAGCCAAATATAGAAGCATATTTTCTTTACATGCTTTTTTGTCCACATTGAAGTAGCCGGTCCTGATTATGCCGTATATTCGTGTACATTATACTATTTTGCTTCCTTTACGTAGAATTGAACTTTTAATATTTCGAGCAATGGAAGTCATGGATAAATAGTTCTATTTTTTTTATTTCATTTAGCCATTCATATCCATTTCCTTGGTGAGTTCCACCGCATTACAGTCAGGAGATCCGTTAGTGTCGTAGTTGATGGTGGAGCATGCAGCTTTTTCACATATATATTAATTTATTACCCTGTAATATGGCATGAGTGTCATTAATGAGCTTTGGTCGGCCACTGTTGTTGCCAAAATTATCTGGTGTTGTTTTTAGAGCTTTCTTGTAATACTCCGGCCATATTCCAATTTGACCTTTTCTTTTTTGTCTATTGTTGAAGATGTTCCACATTTTTTACTTCTACATTTCACTCCAAGATCTGCCTCTCCGTTCCTATGTGAGTCGATATCCGTTTCGGAATCAGTCTTTTTGGTTCTTTTGCAGGCCACCTGACTATCAAAAGTGACATTTACAGTTTCGGGGTTGTCCTTCTAGAAATGATCACAGGCCGTCGAGTACTGGACAAGAACCGCCCCCCTGGGGAACAAAATCTGATTGAATGGGCAAAGCCTTATCTGGCCAGCAAACACAGAATCCTGCATGTTATGGATCCCAGAATAGCAGGTCAATACTCAGTAGCTGGAGCATTGAGGGGGGCAACAATTGCCATTCGATGTCTACATATAGAGCCTAAGTACAGACCACATGTAGATGAAGTGGTGAAAGCTCTAGAGCAACTTCAAGATTTTGAGAAGACTAGTGAAAAAGACGAAACGCGTTTGGACCAGCAGAAGACGTGTGCTCAGCAAGCATCCAAAAGAAAGGATACTCCATCTCAACCTAGACCATCTGCTTCCCCTGTATTTCTTGAACCCATGCGTGTACATCAATTCGCGTCAAGGAATAATGGGTAGTATTTTTTTGTTGCATTCTTGCATCAGAGAATCAAATAATGCAACAAAAGAATACTACACAGGAACTAGTTTGTCTGGTCCGAAATCTTGGACTGGACGATCTCGCGAGAGCGCGAAGGACTTGCACCATACCAGCAAGCTGTTTTGCTTTGTACAGTAGTACTTAAATTTCTCTGTGAATGGTAGATAGGAATTTGTAATGATTATACCATGCACGATGAAGATGTATTGGAAAATTTTCTCAAAAATCTTAACCATAGTGGGGTGTGATCCTTTGGACCATTCAAGTTGTAACATGTATTAGGAAAAAAGGTGAGATAATTGACATGTAATATGAGTTGCACACATATCTTCTTTGTTAGAATGTGGATGTCTTTAGATCCAAACTTTGAGTTGGTTTGTTAAAAGTGGTTGGTTGGGAAGGATAGAGAAGGAAGTTTCTGTTTGGCCAGAAACTCTCCTTGTTGAAAATTCAATTAATTTACTGAGTGAAATACATGGCTCTAAAATCCTGAGATTTGGGAGCTTAGGCAGATATGTTTACTAATAAGAGTGTCTTAATTTTGGCATGACCTAATGCCCCAAAAATTAATTAAAATATTCAATCAGTGTAATAAAAGAAATGCTCTCCACAGGCCTATACTTTGCCTTCCAAAATCAGATAGCAGTATGGGGGAAAAAGAGTGAAAAAGTTTAAGATTATTGTCCTACTCCAAGTCACACACACCTCCAAATAGACTCTAACAGCATAGTTCAGTTGTTACTTGAGTTGGGATTTGCTCAAAGAGGTTAAAAGTTCGATTCCAGGGACACGCACAGTGTGAGTGTACCTCTGCTGCTAGGCCGAAGACCCGGTTTGCAAAGGGACACCTTGTGTGGATAAATGCGTAAGATCTTATCCAATCTAAGAAGCCGTTGGACTCCTGATTTGCATCCTCCACACATGCTCCTTAGGGCTGAGGCAGTGGAATCTCCGGGATGAGGGATTTCACCTTTTGCTCCAATACTCTACCAGCCTAATATTATCAAGATTCTCCTAGGCCTTTATTACTACTGCCTATGTTTTTCCTTCAGTATAGCCTCTGATTACTTTCTTCCCACACCCCATACACAGTTGACACCCTTAACCAAGCAATTTCCTTCTGAAACCATGTCCTCCATCGGTGCGCTCAAAGCCCATGTCATCACTCTTTGCCAAGACCTGTGACCTCCGCTCACTTTTCAGAGCTCTTAAAGGTAATATCAGATTGTGGCGTATAGTTATGTACAATGTACTACACTTCGTCCTTTATTTATATTTGTATTTATAACGTTTCAAGCAATGCAATGCATACACATGTTGTTCCCTTTTCTGGATAGTTGTTCGTGTCTTAGTGAGTTTCACCTACATCCGACCCTCCATACTCCGTCATAGGCGGGAGTCTCTAAGGCAATGGGTAATGTTGTTGTTGTTGTTCTTTGTGTATGTTGTTGAGAACATTCCATCTTTGTACTTCTTCAGTGTACTCAACAATTTGCACCTCTATGCGTATGTCAGTCGTTAACCCTTTATCTGTGCCTAGTGATACAAGAATTGTTGGCTTCTAATATTCCTGTTTTGAAGTATATAAAGCAGATCCTAGCTATGTGTTTGAGTTTTTAAATTTATATGCACGTTCTTTTCAGTTCTTTTGCAGGCCATATGACCACCAGAAGTGCTATTATCATATTTTTTGGGATGTCCTTATCGAAATGTTCACAGACCGTTGAGTGCTGGACAAGAACAAAATCTGATTGAATGTGCTAATCCCTACCTGCTGGCAAGCAAATGCTGACCCCTGCATGTCATGGATCTGAGAATGGCAGGTCAATAGACTCGGTACACAAGTAGCTGGAGCATTGAGGGTGGTAACAACCGCTCTTCGATGTCTACATACACAACAACAACAACATTATCCCATTGTTTTAGAGCCTCCAGTCTATGGCAGGGAGTGAGGGTCGAATGTGCGCAACTATACTCATGTGTTAGAAACACACGGAGGTTGTTTTCCGATGACCCATAATAAAAATTGCGTCAAGCTGCCGATCAACTGCTACTTCACAATATAAGAAGCGCAACCAATTTAGTGAGACATTTTGCTTTATTCCATCGTATTCCAAAATCAAGAAAGGATGTATCATTCAATGTCTACATATAGAGACTAAGTACAGACCAAACGTAAATGAAGTAGTGAAAGCTTTAGATCAGCTTCAAGATTTGGAGACCTCACCAGAAGACATGTTCTTAAGAAGCTTCCAAAAAGAAAGGGGACTGCATCCTATTTTAGAACATCTGCTTCCCCGGTTGTTTCTTGAATATCATGCGCGTGTACAAATTAGCATCAGACAATCACAGGAGATAATGCATTCTTGTAGCAGAATCAGATAATGCAAACAAGACTACCGCCTATGAACCAAGTTTGTCTGGTCCAAAACCATAGACCAGAAAATCTCATGAGCCCTGCATTGCACCACATCCATATGGAGTGGCGGAGCCTGGATTTTAAGTGGTATATGCACCACTATTTGTTGAGAATATTGCCTCACATTGGACATTGTAAAATAAAATACATGAATTATATGAGGTACCACCACCTATTGATTTAAGGTTTTGAGTGAATACGGATCTCATCTCATATAAGCCAAGTTTCAATATGGTATCAGAGCAAGTTTAAAGTGTGTACTCAAACCTTGCTTGACTTATGATTGGTCATTTATTGTCTCCCTTCACCCAAGTCCAGATGTTTATGCACAGCTTATGGTTTGTGATTGCGGGCAGGTCTAAGGTGCGTGTGTATGTAAAGCCACGTTGACACGTGATGACTGGTGTTGAGAATATTATCCCACATTGGACACTTTAAGATAAAATACATGGTTTATAAGAGGATGAAGTACTACCACTTATTGTCTTAAGATTTTGAATGGATATTGATCTCACGTCATATAAGCCAAGTTTCAACACTATCTGTTGTAACTTTAAATCGGTAATATCCAAACTACACCGAAATTTTCAAATGGTACATAAATTCTAAAACAAACCTAAACTATTATATCATTCAAAATAATTGCACCGAAAGAACAAAAAGAAAATATAATTTGAGGATGATCAATTATTAAGGCAATAAATTTGGTGGAATGATATTATCTTTCCGACGACTATCTCAATATATAACAATAACGATCACTGAAACGTTAGTAAAATTACACTCCCACCATTGTAATTGACGAGGTCGGATTGTCTCGCCAAGGTAAAAGTCGAAATATCCGGGGTCTAAGGCCGTTACCCCTCCGTCACCTGTCCTCCTAGGAAGCCTGAGAAAGAAAAGAACGCGTTAGGGTCCCAGGGCGCTGCCCCGGGGAAACCCTCCGACGCTCAAGTCAGTTGCGGGCATTATAGCGTATGGCTTTAACTGAAATATAGGTTGGACGAAACCTGTTTGAGGTCGGCCAAGATGTAGGCCGAGCTGGGATGAGAACAGCGGGGTGTTTTTCACTTGTGATTTGGACTTGGGTTTTTTCCTTACAAATTCGACTTGGAGCTTCTTACTGTTGGATAAGCTCTTTTATAGTTGGCGAAGCTGGGAGCTGCGTGTCTCAGATGGTTGAGATGACGTCTGGCCCGCTTGCATGGTAGCCGTGCAGCTGTTAAGGATTGCTGTACTGGCACCTTCCCTCCGTATGATTGACATCTGGAAAGTTGGATATTGCATGTAGACCACGTAGCATACAGTTGTGACTGTTGTAACCTGGCCGAGATCAATAATCAGAGCCGTGGTCGAGAGCAGATCCAAGGCCGAGATGTGTTCTTTTGGCCGAGGTGGAACTGTTGAGGACTCAGTTTCCTTTGGCCGAGCTGGATGTATATCCGCTCTTCTAAATGTCCGAGATACTGTTATTATGGCCGAGGTGCCATTTAGAAGGGCAGAAATGCCGAGGTCTTGTGATAAAATGCTTGGGCCAAGGTTCTGGCCTAGCTATTCCAGTTGATAACTGTAGCCGAGATAAGATCCATTGGCCGTAGTAAAACCACTGAGCCAAGGTGAAACCTTTAGGCCGAGGTGGAACCCTTGGGCCGAGGTGGAACCCTTAGTTCCAGTAGGGTGCTGACCATGTAGTCGAGATGGTGTGGGGCCTCCGTGGCCGAGGCGGAATATTTGTCCGCGTAGGACTTGGTCAGTCGTCAGGCCGACCTGCGGCACTTAGTCATTTCTGTACTCTTGCTCTAACGTTGACTGTCATTGACTGACGGGTGGATTTTCTGGTATCATCAGTAATCGTTGCGTGTATTTACATTGATCGTTGTTTAAGTAAATAATATTGACTCATTATATAATACTAGGAGTACAATATATATTTTAAGATGTGAACAAGTTTTTTCTTTTTTCACACGAGTGATTGGAAATGAAGAATAAATACATATCTTTATTATTAAAATAAGATGTCTATTTTATTTGTCTCTGTGTAAGTCTTAGTTCTTACGAAAATTGACTATGCTAATTTGTCTTTTTTTTTATTAAAAAAATTTATATCATGCTTCCGTGTTTGTCTATGGTGCAAATAAGGCGCGGATCGTATCGCGATTTGATGTACACAACTTTACCATACACTTTATGTAAGAGACTGTTTTTACGGCTCGAATTAATCCGTGAGCTCAAACTCACAAAGCAATCACGCTAACACTCGATAAAATATATATAGTATCCTTTCCCTTGTAGGGTTGCTTCTGGGCTTCTGAATCTCGTGTGTCATCTCCCTTGTAGGGCTGCTAGTAGAGCACATCCCTCGATTTGCATCCTACCTGGCTAAAGGGCATTGGTACAGGTGGGGGAGAACCCCCTCCCTTAACAAAGATAAAATATATATAGTATTATCATATTATAATTTTTTTTTTTTTTTTTTTTTTTTTTTTTTTTTTTTTTTGCAATAGCCTAACGGTCCAATTTTGCCATCCCCATTATTTATAGACGTTGCCCTCGCCACGTTCGTCGCTCTAAGTCAGAAGTACGTTTCCTCAAGAAAAAGAAAAAGTCTGAAGTACGTCCAAAACTGAAAATACAGAGCCAACGCCGGGTAGTTCTTTGTCGTCATCAAATCTCCCCGCCGGCGAATCAGAATCTGATAAGGTTATTTCGTTTTCCTTTTTGTTTCTGTTTTGGTTATATCATCTACGCCATAAAGTTAGGGTTTAATCACCAGAGTTAGGGTTTCGATTAGACCGAGTCTTTTCAATCTTTAGTCATCTGTACATCTGGAGTATTATCGGCTGTCTGTCTTCCGAATTTCTTGGTTTTTAGCCAGCGAACTTGATCTTTTCTTGGTAAATAAATTGTATCGGATTCTGGTGCTTCTTTGTCCATTGTATTCTACTCAATTTTTCTGTGTTAATGGCATTAAAATGTCGAATGTATCCTTTCTATGTCAAAAAGAAGAAGTTGTCAGATTTGTTTTTCGTCATCGTTGCTGGTGGCATATGTTGGAATAGTTGGCACTTTTTGTAGTTAAATTGCATACTTGTAATCGTCATGGAGACGTCGACGATCTATTGGATCCAGAATCGATATTTTTACTAGCAGATGGTTTATCTTTGTTCAACGAGACTGCTATTTTTTTATTTTTTATTTTTATTTTCAGCATATGAACCATGCCGAGGTACAGTTCTTGTTACTCTAGTCCTCCAAGAAGAGGATATAAGCCCTCCAAGAAGGGGATATGGTGGAAGTAGTGGAAGGCCCAAGGAACGGGGCCATGGCAGTCTTTTGGCTCGGAATATTCCTCTGGATTGCAGGTGATTAGGCTTATTATTCATGAAGTAATGTAATTGTTTAATTACTGTGTGGGTTGCTTCTACATATATTGCATCTGTTTTTTAACAGGCCCAAAGAACTTCGAGTTCTGTTTGAAAGATTTGGGTTAGTCAGGGACGTGTATATCCCGAGAGACTATTATACCGGGTGAGCTACATTTTAAGGAACTTTTATGAAATCTATTGTTTGATTCACATTTTTACCATATTTCTCCACTCCTTGTACTTCAACCCATATTACTTTCTCCTCCCCATCCTCATACCAGGGGTTTAGAAGAAAAAGAACAACCATTTCAAATGCACGAGGGAGAAGGTAATATGGAGAAGTGTAGCTGTTGCCCTGTCATGCAAGTTATATTTGTTGTATAATTCATTAAGTACTTGCTTTTATCAGGATAACTTAGCAGTCAATATCAGCTCCCCTTTTCCTCTCTTATAACATGGCACAATCTCAGACTTAACTAGTCAAGATCTTTTCCAACCTCCCCCCCCCCAACACACAAAAAAAAATGGTTTTGCTTATCAGTGAGGTCCTAGATTGAGAAGATGAAAAAAGAAAGCAGTTTAGACCAGTTAATCCTTTTTATTATGTGCATGTGTATATCTGTTTCTTTGACTACATGCATGTGTATGTGTTTATACATATATTTTCAATAAAAATTTGATTAGCTGCAGTGTATACCTTGAAATCTCATCATTTTGTTTGTCTTGCTTTTTCTTGTGAGTTACGGATCTATCTGGTTGTAGGGGGCGTCAGTTGGTTTGAAGTTAAAACAAGCCCAAGGCCCCACTGGTTGAAGCCTCGGTCTTTATGATTGCCTTAGATTATTGGCCAACAAGGCTGTTAATGTTCCAAATGAAGCATGTGTCATTATGAAGAGAAAGATAAAAATACAGTGTTAGATGTTTGATGAGGAAGGAGATTGAGTTGGATCGGTTGAAGACAACAAGAAGATTTTAGTCCTGGGATGACATTGATATGAAGTGCGTTTGTATTACAAGCATTTGAAGAAACATCGAGTAATTTGCATCTTTTCAAGTTGGTTTCATGCTTGATAATAGAAGAAAGACACCAGTTTGGGTTTCTGTATAGAAGCGCTATGGAGTTCATGCTTAAACATCAACAAGAGGTATTCCAAGCACTAAGATTATTGCAGCAAGTTTATTTGACGAGGACAATCCTTATTCTTGTTTTCCTATCTTTGTTGATTTTTCCTTTTTTTTTGGTCGCCAGAAATATTTAAATATGAAGCTTCTCTTTTCTACTTTGTCCAGGCAACCTCGTGGCTTTGCTTTTGTAGAGTTTGCTGATCCGTATGATGTTGGAGAGGCTCAATACCATACGAATGGGCAGATATTTGCTGAGAGGGAGATATCTGTAGTTGTTGGACGGAGACTAGAAAAAGGCCTGAAGATATGCGTGATAAGGCCAGGCCTGGGTGAGGTTCCATTTTATACTTTGTGCTTTGTTGGTATGCAGCCAAGTTTTTCTGACATTTCTTTCCTCTGCTCAGTAGAGGATCTCTGGGGTATGCAGGAAGGCTATCTTCTTATCATGGTGAGTGCCGGTTTAAATGTATGATGTTTTACATGTGTCTCCGTTAAATTGCACCACCACCTTTCTTTTTAAGTCAAGAAGCAATTTAAGGCATGCTATGTTAGTTCATATTACATATTGGCAGGTCTTGAAATGGCATCTTATCATGGTGAGTGCTGGTTTAAATGTATGATGTTTTACATGTTTTCCCATTAAATTACACCACCTTTTTTTGTTAAAAGTTGAGAAGAAATTTAAGGTATGTTAAGTTAGTTCATATTACATAGGAGGGTCTTGAAATGGCGTTGGAACTGGGCTCTTTTTTACTATTGTTGCTGTCGAGTGCATGTTTTTTGGGTTCATCTTCTGATGTATTTGTTTTATAACTAAAATGACCTGTATAAAAATAACATGCTTCTCCGAGCTTCAGAAGTTGCTTCTCCATTTTTTTGTAAACTTTGTTTTATGGCTGAGCTCTGTACTGGTTCCCAGGAAGCTTAATTCTTCTTTGACTGCTTCATTAGTAGTTTTAAGGTAAGATTTGGTGCTTGATGTCGTTTGGCAGCAGGAGCTGTGTAGTTCTCTTGAGTTTTGATACCTATGCACAAGTTAATGTTTAAGTAGTCCCTTGTTTTGTTGACCTGAATAGTTGTTTCAAATGATGATTAATCTTCTGTCATTAACTGCAGTATTACTATTGTTATTAAGATAGACAGGAAGTTGCTTTCTTTGGTGAGCTCTTCAACAAAGAAATAAAGGAACCTATGGGTGTAATTGGGATACCAAATTTTCCATATGAAAAAGCTACAAGTCTCAGCTGTTGATTATGAACATAACTAGAAATCTGGACAATAATCATATCTTAATTATCTGAGGTTCTGTCCCAAATGCAATCTTCAAGGTAAAAAGTAAAAAAGTGTGCGCATTCCTGGGCCCCTTCCCAATCTGGACAATAATCTTCAAGGTAAAAAGTCTCAGTTGTTTCATATTGATTTTTGAAACTCTTGAGTCATGTCTTTGTTTCATCTTTTACTGGGCCCCTTCCCAACTTATCTTCTCCTCTCCAGCTCTGCCACTGTTGTTTTCTTGTCTGCTTTAATGCTGTTGTGATGCTATGTTGCTTAACTTGGTCCTTTTTGTTGGGGGAAATACCTTTACAGTGGGTAATATATTGTCAACCTTTTCATGCAATGTGAACTGTAGCTTTTGTGAATAGTCTTACTTTGACAGCACTTTTTTGTTTTGCCACCTTGCTTTCTACCTCTCTTAAAACACCTGTTCTTTTACATATACAGGTCGGTCTCGGTCCCGTTCTCGTTTATGCTCGCCTCGTTCTCTTTATGGATCAGGAAGCCGTCATAGATCCAGGTGAACAATGAAGCAAAAAAGGTTTTCCCGTCTCCTCAAATGAATATTAAAATCAAAGTAAAGAATGAGAGATGAGAGACAATGAATGAATACTTTGATATAAAGTTGTTAGAATCGTAAATGATTCTATTCTACTACCATTTTGTTTTCAAAGTGGATTTTCAACTACTCTTCTTATTACTCTTAATAATAACAATCACAACAGTACTCGCACTAAAATCTTAGTGTAAGCAACCACAACTTCTTGTGCAATACAACTTTGTGTAACCATAACAATTTCAGCTCTAAGCAAGAGCAAAATTTTGCTTTCTCACAATGTGTTTTAAGAAGTAATAGGATTTACACTTTCTCACTAGTCTAAACACAAGCAAGAGATCAACTATGTATGGTTCTTCTTGTGTTAGACTTACAATATCTCAATTTACAATAATGAACAAAATAAGAGTTTCACAAACTTTAAGCATTTTTACACAAACGATAGAAATTTACAACAATATGAAAAATGACAATTTGAAATTTACAACAATATGAAACTTTTACACAAAGGATAAAATTGTATGTATGCCTCATGTGACCTTTTTCTATTTTTAGTAAGTGCAATCCACGTTTTTGGAGGCTCTCCTATGTCTTCAAGTCAATCTCAAGCCTTGACAATTTGAAATTAGCCTTTAGCCACTCTGTGTATTGATTTGATACTCCAAAGCCACCCTAGAAAATCTTAGACATGTGTAATGTTAGAGAAAAGTCCACAAGAAATTTGAGCAAGATTGGAAAATGAAAACACCATGAATTTTTCTTAGATTTTGTTCTAATGGTCATAAAAATTTGAATTCTGGATGAATTTGAATGTCTGCATTGAGATATCGATGTCCTCCATTAAGGTTTCAGTTTTGAACTTGCCATACATCGATCGATCTTATCCATAAATGCTGAATGTAATTCTGATAGTACTATCAAAATTACATAAATGCTGAATGTCAAATACAAACTGCTACTTTTTATACCTACATTAGAGGTTTAATGTAATCAATTATAAACCTTTAAATGGATAAGATATCCTATACCAAATATGTATTCAAAATTTGATATGAAATCCGAATTTTGACAAATACATATATCAGAAAAAAATCAATATGAAATAGCATTTACAGTTCCATTTGGACAGTATGAATGGAAAGTAATGCCGTTCGGTTTAAAAAATGTCCCATCAGAATATCAAAGAATAATGAATAATATATTTATGGACTACTCGAATTTTTGCATTGTCTATATAGATGAATTAATATTCTCTAGATCAATAGAAGAACATTTTAAAAATTTATCTCAAAATGCAGAATTTCAAGATTGGTTCGAGAAATTTCAGAATTTGTTTCAACTCAGTATTTTTTAAAAAACAAACCTCTAATGTAGGTATAAAAAGTAGTAGTTTGTATTTGACGTGTGCATACTACTTTCTTATAGGTATAAAAAGTAGCAGTTTGTATTTGATGTGTGCTAGGAGAAAATATATAATAGACTAAAGAAAAATTCTCCTCAATAGATTTATAAATATACTTCAGTCGTTAAGAAAATCAAAGAACTTGTATCAGAAATACCTTGTTTATATATTGCAGATCCTAATCTACTAAAAATAGTAGAAACTGATGCATCTGATATAGGTATGCAGTGGTATTCTAAAACAAATATGTAAAGGAAAAGAATCAATAGTTCAGTATACTTCTGGTCATTGGAATGACACACAAAAATCATATGAAAAAAGAAATATTCAGCATTGTGTTATGCATTCATAAATTTCAAAGTGAAACTAAATCAAAAATTTCTTTTACGCATAGACTGCAAAAGAGGTTTTACAAAAAGATGTCAAAACCCTAGCTTCAAAACAGATTTATGCCAGATGGAAAGCATTATTGACTATATATAATTTTGATATTGTATTTGACGTGTGCGTTAAATTCTGATATTAGGGTTTGGAGACTTGCGATCTCTTCTTCTTTGGTACATCTTTTTCTTTAGAAATTTTATCGATAAATTTTTCGAAAAGTTTTTTTTTGTATTCTAGGATTTTCTATTTATTTCAATATATCTAATATCGTTTCTTGATCTTTTGCAGTATGTCTTTTTTATGACATTTTCTTATTGGGCTTTTTTGCTTTGTTTTTGTTTTATTTTTATAAAGGAGGTGTTTGAATTTTTCTAAAAATTTATTATATCTATTATTCTTACTGTATCTATTTTGTTTGTTACATTCTTTTTTATAAGGAGGTGTTTGTTACAAAAAATACGTAATTCGGACTACTTTGTAATTTTATATATTGGCAGATTCTTAAACCTTCCTTTTGTATTATACTTATCAGTTCTCCGTAAGTATAGGCTTACACCATTAGAAATTTAAGTTTTTTACATTTTAAATTCGGAGTAATTCAACATTTTTGTCCTTAATATGTGAAGGATCACCTATAAAATATAAAGATGTATATAATATAAGTAGCTACTGATTCAGGTATTGTTTCTCTATAATTGAGTCAAATAATGATCCCACCAACTTTTAAGTTGACCAGAGCAGAGAATCCGGAAATAAGATGTTCCGTTATTGCTTCGTCGGGTTCTAAATGCATTTGTTGTCATTGTCATTTGTGTAAAATATTCAGAATTTAGAATTCCGACATTCCATCGTATTGTACATGTATAAATAGAGTTTGAATTAAATCTGTATTGTGAGATCGATTTTATGTGTACATCAGGAGATGTTTGAATAGGAAATATTGATGTAGAGCTAAATGAAAGTTTTCTATTATTACTTCTTCAGTATTAACTATCTTATTCGCATCTGTATTTGATGTAGAGCTAAATGAAGCAGATCTATTAAACATTTCTTCCATTTTTAGGTTTATATTCTGGCTACCAACACCTTGATGCATACAAGATTTATTGCTCTTAGAAGAGGCTTATTACCCTGCGTGTACAAAGCAAACGCTTACCAGTTTATAAACAAATATCTCAGAATGTCTAAGTCACATCGATCAATGGATGTCCCCAGTTTTGGTAGATCGATGTTGGACAGTAAGGTTCCAACCTTGAACCTTTCCAACATAGATTGATCGATATGGATGTGTCTCTCCTTGAGAAACTAGAGGTCGATGTCTGACAGTGTGTTTTTCTCATTTGGCTTCAAATCCAAGTGTGAATTTCCTTTTCAAACTCTTTCAAAACATCTTTTCACATCATCAAAATATTTCATATCTCAACAATATCTCCCTTTTTGATGATTTTAAACCAATATTTTTAAAAGATGTTTTTGCTTGAAAAATCTACATTTAAGCTTTCTAAGGATTTCAAAACTTGAAATTTTACATTTTCCGTTAGTCCATGCATTATATCCAAAACTCTCCCTCAATAGGTAATCTTCCTAACTTGTGTTATTTGTTCTCTAAATTGATTCAAGTATATATTAAGCTCTTCAATCTCAACCTCAGCATCGAACTTGTACTTCGAGCTGCTGTCCTCCTCTATTAGGGCTTTTCCTTTATCTACATGAGAAGTAGGACTGAGTTGAGGTTGGGGGTTCTATGGGATCTGTTGGGAGGGGGCTGGTTCTTCGGTAGGGATGTGTGTGGCTTTTTCTTCTTTGTGTTCATTTTGAACACCCATCTTAGTGCTTTTTTCTGGGACTTGTGAATTTGTTGAATGTTGGCTTTGATGTAATAGTTCTTAGTTGAGATTTTCTCCTCATTATCCTCATCCAAATTCAAATTCGTATTTTTGAGCAACCGATAAATCAAATTGCTATATGGAAGTACATTGCTCTTTTTGGTGACAGCTTCTAATACATTTACAAAAAATATTTTCTCGAAATTCAATTTCTCCCTCAGGGCTATACGGTACGCTATGCAAAAGTCTAAATTACTTGGTAGTTTGGACGATTTACCATTGAATTTGACTATCTAAGGAATGATATACCTTTTCTCTGGACATTGGCTAACATATTCTCTTGAGAGAGGTTGGTCTTTTTCTTTTGTACCTTTGTTCTAGGACCGGTTGGGACTTGTTGGTAGGATTGTTGTGATACTTATTCCTCTTCCTGAGATGTTCTCGCCCTTTTGAAGCCATTTAGGTTGTTAGGGCATGAAATTCAGAAGAGGGTTGGATGAAAACTAAGAAATTGATTTAGAAATCAATGAGGTTGGTCTTTTTCTTTTGTACCTTTGTTCTAGGACCGGTTGGGACTTGTTGGTAGGATTGTTGTGGTACTTATTCCTCTTCCTGAGATGTTCTCGCCCTTTTGGAGAAATTTTTGATTCTTGAAGCCATTTAGGTTGTTAGGGCATGAAATTCAGAAGAGGGTTGGATGAAAACTAAGAAATTGATTTAGAAATCAATTGGGTTGAAGAGACATTAAAGTTTGTTCCAAAAATTTTGGGATAGAGGGGTCGGATTTGGAGTTGGTGGGTCGCGATGTTGGAGAGGATGAAATGAAGAATGTTAGGTTTTGCAGCTTTATATGCCTAGCGACTGGTGTTTATGTGCTAGATTCCAAAGTATGGCTAAGGAATCACATCTAGATGCCATAAAACATATTTTTAGGTATTTTGAACTTTGAGTTATTTTATCTTAGAAATGGATTTTTTATTTTAAGAGAAAATAGTGACTGCGACTATTCTAGAAACTTAGTATTGGTGATGATTAACAATGTTTAAAGGGTCAAAATTATCAAAAAGTCAGAAATCAGCATACATCGATCGATTGATGTAGCTGCTGAAAGACTGAAATACATCAATCTCTCACATAGATCGATCAATGTACCTGCTGAGAGACTGAAGTACACGAGTCTGGCACATCGATCGACCGTTGTCATCGGACGCTATGCATATAAAAGCTAAAAAACCTAACATCTTCATTTCATCCCCCAACATCGCGACCCACTAACTCCACGCGACCCACTAACTCCACATCGTACATCTTCAAAAATCCAACCTCTGTCCCAAAATTCTTGCAACAAACTTCAATTTCTCTTCAACCCAATTGATTTCTAAATCAATTTCTTAATTTTTATCAACCCTCTTGCAAATTTCGTGCCCTAACAACTCAATAATTTTCCATGGCTCAAGACCAGAGATGCTGGTCATTTTCTCTTGAGAGATGCTGGTCATTTTCTTTTGTCTCTTGTTTTAGGACCAGTTGGGACTTGTTGGTAGGATTGTTCTTCCATTCTCCCTCAATTCGGCTATAGATGTGAAAACCTGGTGTCCCTGATGAAGGATTAGATGATTTTGATGCTTGTAAATGGGACAGTTACAAGTATAAAGTGAACGAAGATAGTTAATTTCGGAGAAATATTTTTTGTGAATGTGTTGGAAGCTGTCACCAAAAATAGCAAGGTACTTCTATATATCATTCTGATTTATAGATTACTCAAAAAGACGAATTTAAATTTGGATGAGGCTAATGAAGAGAAAATCTCAACTAAGAAGTATTACACCAAAGCTAACATCCAACAAATTCATAAGTCCCAAGAAAAAGCGCTAAGAAGGGGTGTTCAAAAGCCCAACATCAACTCAGTCCTACTTCTCATGTAGATGAAGGAAAAGCCCCGATGGAGGAGGACAGCAGCTCGGAATACAAGTTCAATGCGGAGGTTGAAATTGAAGAACTTTACTTGAATCAATTTAAAGAACAAATTCGGACGAATGATCTTGAAAAGAAAAATGTAGCTCTCAAAAAAGGGATACAACACTTGAGACAAAGCTCAACGCGACCAAGTACCAGAAGCTCAAAGAAAAACTCAAGGCAGACATCTTCAGATTGTGTTTTTTGTCGGATGAAGAGTAGCTCAAGTCCCTTCCATTTTATCCCTCTTAGCCTAGTTAGGTGGTTATTTTTGTATTCTATACTTAATGCAAATTTGATGTTTTCAAAAAAAGGAAGAAGTCGTTAGTCGTTTGTTCATATTTTTCATTTTGGTATTTGGTATTTGAGTTGTTTGTTATTGGTATTGAATGTTTACGTTAGTGTTTGAATTGCTTCTACTTAATGCAAATTTGATGTTTTCAAAAAAAAGGGAGAAGTCGTCAGTCGTTTGTTCATTTTGGTATTTGAGTTGTTTGTTATTTGTATTGAATGTTTACGTTAGTGTTTGAATTGCTTCTACTTAATGCAAATTTGATGTTTTCAATAAAAAGGGAGAAGTCGTTAGTCGTTTGTTCATATTGTTTATTTTGGTATTTGGTATTTGAGTTGTTTTCATGTACTTGGGATCTTATATATGATTTTATCGATTACATTGCAGCAGGAGATGGGTCGGATTTGACAAATCCACCATTATCCAATTGTGGAAGTAGCCTGACGAGTTAATCATTAGCCGACTTGCCTCCAATTCTCTCCTCTTCACTTAAAATGCAATTAAAATCTCCTAGCACAATCCACTGCATTTGGCTTAGATTGAAGAGTGCTTCACAGCAGACGCCTGTCAACAAGCTTGTTGAAACTATAAGCAAATGTGGCTACCGAGTGCTCAACCCCGGTCACCTGAGATGTGATTTGATAATGCACTGCCTTGGGGTCAGTAGAAAGGACATGAACATCAGCTAAGGCAGGTTCCAGCATAACAAAATTCGTTATCCGCATGTGAGTCAAAATTATTTACCAACTTCCAACTTGCAAACTTTTGTTTTAAGAACAAATACGTCTTGTTGTTCAGCTTGGTTTCTAGCAATCCGATGATAGAGATATTGTGTTTTTTACAAAATTATAGACACCTTTGTGTTTTAGAGGTTTATTGTAGCCCCTAATATTCCAAAAACTAACTATCATAGAATAAGTGTTCAGTCGTACCATTAGGGGCTTTGAGCTTTTTCCTCAAGGGCAAGAGACTTCGATCTTGAAATCAATTTTGTGAATCCATCTTGGAATAGCGAGTTGATTCTTTGTACATGGTGCTCCACGTAGACGCTAGCTTGCTATGTCTAACCTGGCTCATCAAGGTTGACAGCAGGTAAAGCAAGGGCGCGATTTCCATAATTTGCTCAAATCCTGGTTAAGGTAAGGCTAGGACAATATCTCAGGACTTGTGCTGCAAGCAGGGTCTGTGGTGCGTGGCTGAGCTGAGATGGTGTTGGTCGGGTTGGATGAGTGATCGGGTGAAGCGAGGAGGTGGAAAGTGCTGAGTGCTGGTTGGCTAAGATGAGGTTGGCTGACTTTTGGTAGTTACTGCAATGTTAAGTTGCTAAGCAAAGCTGGGCTTCAGGGGAAAAGCAGAGGTGATCCAAGTTTTATGTCATTATAGGGCTTCCTGTTGTCGGCAAAGAGCGTGCTCCAAAATCGGCCTTGTGTTGGCTGAGCTGGGGTATGTTTTGGCTGAGCTGGTTGGATGTTTGAAGAGGGGTGCAGAAGGTCCACTTCGGCAGCAGAAGGGACTTTTCCAGGGATATGATCTCTTCACCCCATTCATGACCGTGGGACACGTGGCATCAGGGTGGGGTGGTGAGGCTAGATGCGGGTGACCCTCATCTAGCCTCACCACCCCCCTTGCTGCCACATGTCTTGCGGTGACGCGTGCGGTGAGGAAAAGTGGGTGAGGGGATCCTATCCCCTTTTCCAGATGATAAGTTGGTGGAAACATATGCAATAATACTTTGATCAATACCCTTCACTACATCTGGAAGGACAGATATCAAGCAATTTCACAAAGTTCAGAATGTTTCTCGTTTTAGAAAGATAACAAAATGGAAGTACTAAGACCTGCTTCCGCAAAGATGTTGATGACTGGCGTAGACAATTTTCAAAACAAACATACCTGTGCACATTCTCTATGATTTCGTGTTTCCTTCAAGGCGGTTGGATCCTCAACTTCTTCAGCTTGACATCATACTTGCAAACCCAATCTTTGGCACTCGGAGACGCGAAATGAGACCAGAGGGAAGGTATTTTCAGAAGAACAAGAACATGGTTTCAGAAGGAAATAGGCTACAGTAGAAAACCCTCGCATGTATAGACCTCTACCCGCATGTTCCACCATGTTTAACAACAGATAGATGTTAGATATATGCCAGAGGCAGTATTACAATTAGCGCACGCATCTACGAGGATGTATTACTTAATTAATCCTAAATGCAGAAGAAGTCCTTTGGCGATTAGATTCCACAAAACTTGCAAGATGGCAGCCATCTTTTTCCAAGTACATAAACAAGTCTAAGACAAATGAACAGAGCATATACATTTGATTCTACCTCAAGATTTATCATAAATTGATAGTTTCTCTTCTTAATTCAACTTAAATTGATAGTTTCACTTTATCTCTTTTAAACTCAAAAGGTGAAAATGACATTTTGAGACATTTGCAAAATTTTGATAAAATGTACTCACTAAGCGAACAACATTACAGGATGTCTTGAAACGAATACAATACTAGTATAAGAGAAGTAAGATAATTGACTGACTTGGTTTTCTCAGGCAAAATCCAGGTATATTCCAGCTTCTATCATGATAACACAACATGAAGCTTCCATCTCAACGAACCACAAAGCAAACCAAGACACAAGTTTTCTTGAAGATAAACCAACTTTCACACTGAACTTCCTCACTTCCAAAATCTGATCCAAGTTGGAATAGCTCAACAGTTTCTGGTATATGACCAACACAGTCCTCTACAAACGTCAAACACATCTGCAACCATATCAACTTAATGCTTTCCTTAGGCAAATGCGAATAGAACATATCATGGATTACTCTGAAACTGATCCAGAATACGAAGACTGTTGTACAATCCTCTTGGTCTCAGCCTTGGATCTTGACGAATTAAAAGAAGATTCTCCATCAAAACTGATGACTTGAGCTTTAGCCAACTGCTATTGGTCTCAGCCTTGGATCTTGACGAATTAAAAGAAGATTCTCCATCAAAACTGATGACTTGAGCTTTAGCCAACTGCTATCCTTTCCACTAAGCTCATCAAATCCAACCTGATTTTGCGTGTTAGAATCTTATAATGAGGTTGCATAAGCCATTGGCACATAGTAGAAGAACTTACCACGTAATCATCTACTTTGGCATTTTGGCATTCCTTATAACCGCAAAGCGTGGGAAGAACAACAATCCCAGGTTTTTCAGCCAAGTATAAGCTATTCTCCGCGTTAATTTTCACAAAGCATGTCTCAAGGGGTGTCTTCGCCAATACACTCATATGCTCATTCATCACCAGCAATTATAACTCACAAACATCGTTTTTCCTTTCTGCCTGAAAACAAGTTGAGTCAAATGTTTGTCCAACATAGCTTAAAGTTGAGTCCAATGCCTTCTTCACCCCACCCCCCCACCCCCCTCTCTCCTTTTCAAATGCATGCTATATAACTAGAGTTGCCCAAATAAAACAGAAATTTTAACCGATATATGACAACTACAATAGAAGGAACCACCGGAACATGTTGGCAATCATGCTGTATCCAAGTTACACAAGTTTTCCACAAGTTCTGGTGGTTCCCCAAACGGCATCATGTGACCACAAATCACAACCTAAAATCAAAATAGAACCACAAATTGACAGCCTGACAGAAACATTTAAGTGAACTCCTCATTCTCATTTCCAGGATAGTGAAACTTGAATCTGGGACCATTTTGTGAAGCATTTATGGACTTAATTACAGGTTGCAACGTAGTTCTAAGTGAATCCTCAATGGCAACGTATAATTCAAATGGATCAGTTCCCAAGATCTTACCACTACATCAGAAAACAAAGTTCTTTCTTTTTCTTTAAAACAAAAGAAAAAAGATATCGCCAGAGTGAAAAATTGCAACATAAAGAAAGAAAAAAATGTATATTGGAGGGATTAAACCAAGACTTTGATGTCTCAAGTATTAACCTTAACCTTCAAGATAAGGCATCGGACGGCCACACGAAGTAGTTCATATCAACAAAATCAAAATTTGATAATATTCTAAACGCAAGGCTCAAGAACAAAAACACCGATGGAGAAATCTTAGGCAGAGTAATAAGATATATAGAAAACCTTGCAAGGCCAATTATCGCGATAGAAGCGGCAAACAACGCGTTCGCTGGCCTCGGCGGTGGAAAAGAAGTCCTTCTCGTGAAGGATCTCGGTGTATTCCCCGTGACAGAGAGACATCCAACGGCTCCTCTTCTCCGGCATTTTCTTCATCTATTGCAGCCTCCTTTCTCTCAAGATTCCGAAATCTTCACTGTCCATCCGTTCTAAGGCCGTAATCTCCTCCTCCAGCTGGTCCTCCACCGCTCTCGCCACCGTCAGAACTTGCTTCTCCACAATCTAACAATAATTTGAACATTTCCATTTCCTCAAACTGACACGAAAAGAAAATAAAATCAGAGAAATACATCTACAAGAAATTAGCATCGGTGCGTACCTCTTGAATCATCGGATTCTCCATTGCAAAAGATTTTGAAATTCGAATGCAATAGACAAAATGGTTCGGGATTCGAATTTAAGAGTATCGGAGAGAAGAGCTACTGGTAGAAGAAAATGGTGAGAGAAATGTCGAAGGGAGAAAGAAATAGAAGTGTTCCTAAAGCGATTGGGCCGAACAGTAAAGGCCTAAAAAGAACTCGGCCCGGTAAGGACAAATCTGACAAGTTTCAAAAAGTAAATCAAAACACGAATCAATCAAGTCGGCTATGGTAGTTGGGTTAAACCATTAACCTGATTTATTAAGCTGACAGTTTGGACGTGTCGTGTTTAACAGGTTGGGTTATTTTTCAAGTTTGATATAATTTTGTCTTGAATTCAAAAAGATCAAACTCATACATGCAAAAAAATATATTTGGATTCGTGCCATATTGACGTGTCGTGTCAAAAATTATTCGTCTTAGTGAAATGGTACCGTCTACTATAGAAGAGATTCAAGAAAATTTGGAATAATCTAGATTTCTTTACAACCATTATACACAGATGAACTTGAATATTATAGGCCTAGAAAGAATCAACT
Source organism: Eustoma russellianum (assembly GCA_036186865.1). Classification (NCBI taxonomy): domain Eukaryota; kingdom Viridiplantae; phylum Streptophyta; class Magnoliopsida; order Gentianales; family Gentianaceae; genus Eustoma; species Eustoma russellianum. The sequence goes on along the minus strand of AP025042.1, from coordinate 170,306 downwards.
ATATAATTGTGTCCTTTTAATACTAGAAATGTACCACAAGAAATACTTAGAAGAGATTCAAGAAAATTTAGTGTGCGCTCAATTACTGGTCAAACAAAGTTCTTATTACTGATTTAGGTCTTAATATAGTATTAAAAGGACAGATGATCAAATTAATTGAAAATATTAATCGATTACATCAAACAGTTAATAGAATTTTCAATCGCTGAATACCAAAACAGAGTATCTTGATTCACAACTGATTGCTATTAAGGTGGCGTTTGGTTCGCACTTGGGTATCGGAATGGGTATGACAGGGTGTGTTTGGAGTATATGAGTTTGGGCCTAAAAGTGATAGTTGTTTGATATTCGGAATGACCTGGTTTGTGGGGGAACACCTTGTGTGGGTAACTGACTAAGATCTCACTATGAACCTGCTGGACTCCTGATTTATATCCTCCACACATGCTTATTGGGGCTGGGACGGTAGAGACCCTCGGGGTGAGGGATTTCACCTTTTGCTCCAAGAGAACGAGTTCGAATAGTAAGTTATGATATGACAGAGACTACCAAATGAGTTTTGACAGGAAGATTCTGAGTGGGCTGAGTAAGACGCCGGCCGGTCTAGTGAAAAAAATAAAGTGTAAATATGCAGTTTTTAAAGTGTTTGAGTTGGAATAGTATTCTGTATATTCTCTTAACCAACAATCATCTAAATATACACCTTCAAGTAAATCAAATCTTATCCAAGGAGAGAAAATATCTCAACCTTTCTACTCTATCCTTATCTAACTATATACACTATCCATAATATCCAGAATATTGTTACAACAAATAACAAATAATATCTCCAACAACAAATAATAAATAATATCTCCAATATTCCCCCTCAAGTTGGAGCGTGAATGTTAAGAAAGCCCAACTTGCATAAATGTTGATGAAAACGGTTCGATCCCAATGGTTTTGTGAAGATGTCAGCAAGTTGTGCAGCACTGGACACCTTGCGAGGTAAGATGACGCCAGTTTGAAAATGCTGGCGAACAAAACGACAATCGATTTCAATATGCTTTGTACGCTCATGAAAGACGGGATTAGCCACAATATGCAAGGCGGCTTGGTTATCACATAGAAGGGGAACTGGTTCCATAACAGGAACGCGCAAATCTTGGAGTAAACGACGTAACCAAACAATTTCACTCGAGGCATGGGCCATGGCACGATACTCTGCCTCGGCAGAAGAGCGAGAGACAACAAGCTGCTTCTTGGAACGCCATGAAATAAGAGATGGACCAAGGAAAATGACATAGCCTGTGGTAGAACGACGAGTCATTGGACATCCAGCCCAATCAGCATCACAATAGGCTCGCAGGTGCAAAGAATTATGAGCAGGAAAATACAATCCCTGGCCAGGTGCATGCTTAAGATAACGCAGCAAATAAAACATGGCATCAAGATGACACTTGCGAGGAGCATGCACAAACTGACTTAAAATATTAACAGCAAAACAAATGTCAGGGCGGGTGACAGTAAGATACAAAAGACGACCAACAATACGACGATAAAAACTGGGATCCGTGAGCAGTGGTGAGTCAGAGGAAAATTGAACTTGTTGATCCATAGGCGCCCGCGCGGGGCGACAACCGAGATAACCGCATTCCTGTAGAATATCCAGAACATACTTACGCTGATTGAGAACAAGACCAGATGAAGAGCGAGCAACTTTGATGCCCAAGAAATATTTGAGAGGGCCGAGATTTTTAATTTTGAATTGATCATCCAAATATTCTTTTAATGCAGTAATGCGAGCTAAGTCATTTCCAGCAACAATAACATCATCAACGTAGACTAAAACAGCAACAAAAGAAGTGTCCAAAGCCAAAGTAAACAAAGATGGATCAGCAGTAGATTGACAATAACCAAGAGTAGTAATAGCCTGGGTAAACTTATGATACTAATTACGAGAAGCCTGACGAAGACCATATAATGACTTGCGCAATTTACAAACACGTGTCTCCCCCTTACGAGCAAAGCCCTGTGGGATTTTCATGTAAACATCTTCCTCAAGATCGCCATGAACAAAGGCATTATTAACATCAAGCTGGTGAATATGCCATTGTTTAGCGACAGCAAGCGCAAGAAGACACCTAACAGTAACCAATTTAGCAACAGGGGCAAAAGTTTCGTGGAAATCCACACCTTCGATTTGCGTGTAACCACGCGCAACCAAACGGGCTTTATAACGTTCGATTGTACCATCAGGATTATACTTAATTTTATAAACCCATTTGGAACCAATGGCACGTTGGCCTGGGGGCAACGGAACAAGCGACCAGGTTTGGTTAGCTTCCAAAGCATCTATTTCGCGCTGCATGGCATCACGCCAATGAGAGGACTGAACTGCCTGTCGAAAAGAAGTGGGCTCATCCGTGGCAGAGATGGCCGCTAGAAAGGCGCAGTGAGCGGACGATAACTTAGAATAGGAAAGAAAGTGTGATAAAGGAAATACCGTAGAGTTGGCTGACGGAGGGGGGCGCGACGATGACACAAGAGATGAGGGCAGCTCAACCGCATAATCAACCAAACGCGCCGGAGGTTGGCGCTGCCGAGTGCTGCGTGGAGGCAGAACAGCCAAAGGTACAGGCGGCGAAGAAACTGGAGGGGTGACGGGGGACTGCGAACTGGCGGGGACTGATAAGGGTAGTACCTCATCCCAGCAATGGGCGGGTGAGGACGGCAGCTGAGAAGGGGAGGGTGGCATAGTTGCAAGTTGCGCAAAAGGAAAAATCTGTTCATGAAAATGGACATGACGAGAAACATACAAACGATGTGTAGCTAGATCAAATATTTTATAACCCTTTTGTCCGTAAGGATACCCAAGAAAAACACCGGGAGAGGAACGAGGGGAAAATTTGTCACGGGAACTAGAGGTTTGATACCCATAACATAAACAACCAAAAATGCGTAAAGACGAATATGTGGGGGGGTGACCAAGTAAAAGAGCATAAGGAGACTTATTATCAAGAACATGCAAAGGCATGCGATTTATAAGATAAGTGGCAGTGAGAACACATTCCCCCCAAAACCGAATGGGTAAGCAGGCTTGAAACCGAAGCGCTCGTGCAACTTCAAGAATATGCCGGTGTTTACGTTCGACCACCCCATTTTGCTGCGGAGTATAAGGACAGGATGTCTGAGCGATAATGCCATTAGCAGAATAAAAATCAAGTAGTGCAGTACTAGTAAATTCCAAGCCATTATCAGTACGAACAGTTTTGACAGCAAGATTAAACTGTGTACGGACCCAGTTAAAGAAATGCATCAGATATCGAAAAGTGTCCGATTTGTAGGCCATCAAATACACCCAAGTATAACGACTGTGATCATCAACGATAGTCAAAAAATAATGTGCACCAGATAAAGTAGGTGTTTTATAAGGACCCCAAATGTCACAATGAATAAGATCAAAATTATTAGCAGAGACAGTAGAACTTAAAGGAAACGGTAACCGAGTTTGTTTCGCTCGACAACAAGCATCACAAGAAATATTGTTTGAAACCGTAAACTGACAATCGGAAATGAAACGAAAACGAGACAACGATAAATGACCAAGACGACGATGCCAGAGAGTCGCGTCGTTATTCTGAGCAATGGACGATAGACTGGCCGGCGGTTGCTCCAAGTAATACAGACCATCGCGCAACCTACCCACTCCAATCAGCTTCCTCGAGGGCATTGCCTGTATAACACAAACATCCAACCAAAACATTACTGCACAACTCATATCCCGAGACAATTGACTGATAGATAAAAGATTGTATTTAAATTCAGGAACAACCAAAACATGGCGCAAGAAAAGACCATGGGGAAAAGATACCGAACCCATGGCACGAACCGGGACCAGCGAACCATCGGGTGTATTCACATGAGTGGCAGCCGATGGAATATCAACAGTAGAGAGGCTGTCCGAGCTAGTAACAATGTGTGCACTCGCACCACTATCCAAAATCCAAATATCAGATGCAGCAAAACGAACACGGGACTTACCCGAGTCTAGAGGCGGTAAGGATGCAGAGGAGGCAGCAGAAGGCATAGAAGCATTATCCTTAAACTGCTCAAGAAGGTGGGTAACTTGCTGCTGTTGGGCCGCTGTCAAACCAACGAAAGCTGAGGGAGGTGCGGCGGTGGTGCCACTGCCCACTGCCGCAACCTGATCTACCGAAGGGGATGCACCACGCGTGCGTCGAGAGCGCCAGTCTGAAGGGAAACCAATTAAATTATAACATTTTTCACGAAAATGACCAGTCTTACCGCAATGTGTACAGCGAGGACGCTCCCCCTTAGAGGATGACGGACGGCGCTGCGACAAAGAATTGGTGGCGACCATGGCGGCTGCTTCTAGCTGTGGAAGCAAATTCCGGGCAACAGAGCGTTGCTTCTCCTCTTGTGCAACCAGCGCATAAACTCTGCCAAGACTAGGTAATGGATCAATGCTAAGGACCTGCGACCGAACGGTGTTGAAATTCTCATCAAGACCCATGAGAAAGTCGAACATCATTTCCTTTTCACGGAGTTTCTCAATGGACTTGGTGACTTCACACATACATTTGCCACAATGACACCCTGGCAGGAGGTCAAAAGAATGTAATTCACCCCAAGCGGCTTTGAGGCGGCCATAGTATGCTGACACCGTGCTGTGCTCTTGACGCAAGCCAGCAATAGTGCGCCGTAGTTCATAAACGCGGGCATCGAGACCTTGAGAGAAACGTTCTTCTAAATCGAGCCAAACGGTCCGAGCAGTGTCAGCATGTGCTGCTGCACCTTGCAGTTCTTTGGACAAAGCGTTAGAGAGCCAAGAGAGAACAATGGCGTTACACTGCTGCCACTGTGCGTGATCAGCAGATGAATCGGCTGGTTGGACAATGGTCCCATCGACGAAACCAGCCTTATTCTTGGACTTGAGGGCATTAAGGAAAGCCTTCTTCCAAACAAAATAATTGTCACCTTCATCACTCAAAGGTTGAGTGACAAACACGAGACCCGGATGATCGGAAGGATGAAGATAATAATGAGACTTAGGGTCGACAGTGGAGGACGAAGACTGAGCAGCCATGAGAGCGAATGAAGGGTGACGGACTGACAGAAAAAAAACAAGGAAAAGAAACGCAGGTGTCGAAGCAAGAAAGGAACGTGATTGCCTGAGGAACGACACCCCTGCACAACTAGCTAAACGCGATACGCGTTAACAAATACAGACGACTGATGCTCTAATACCATAAAGTGTTTGAGTTGGAATAGTATTCTGTATATTCTCTTAACCAACAATCATCTAAATATACAGCTTCAAGTAAATCAAATCTTATCCAAAGAGAGAAAATATCTCAACCTTTCTACTCTATCCTTATCTAACTATATACACTATCCATAATATCCAGAATATTGTTACAACAAATAACAAATAATATCTCCAACAACAAAGTTGGTATTTAATCAACTTATAAATAACAAATAATAAATAATATCTCCAATAGTTTTATTTAATCAACTTATAAAGTTGGTATTTTGTAACTTAAAAGTCACATGTTCAAGTTACAAAAACAGTCTCTTGCATAAAGTGTAAGGTAATGCTATGTATATTAGATCGCGAAGCGATCCGTCTCCTTCCCAGCCCCTACGTAAACACGGGAATCTAGTGTACCGGAAACGAGAAAGTTACATGATATATATAGACCTAAGTATTAAATATCTAACGGACGAAGTTTGAGATTTAACATTTACTGTTGTTGCAAGGGCGAATTCAAGTCTTTGTTACATGGTATCAGAATTGACAATTTTGAAAAAGTGATTATCTCATATTAAAAAAATATGTTACAAAAATTAAAACAAGCATCATATTGACTATTTCATATTATCTATATTGATAAGTCAAAATTAAAATCAAATATTTACTTACATCATCGTAATGAAAAATAAAAAATACAAAAAGAAAACAAAAAACAAATAGATCTTGTTATATCCTCCTTCCTCTTGCTTTTTTTTTTTGGGTAACAGAAACATGAATATAACTATACTGAAATTCGTTACTAAAACATAATAAACAAATCAAGATATGTGTGTTAAGTAGACAAAAACTCAAAATCAAACCTCGATTATCGATTTAAGTACGTGATTGACTTAGTCACGCCCAATAGAAATAAACTATCTAATGACCTTATTCCATCTCAACTAAAAAAAAAATAAAAAATTGACATGTTTTAATAGAGAACCTCAAAGCTTTTTGTCATCTATTTCCTTCGATCTTTTCCATTTTTTTTGGTTGCGGTTGGTGTTTGAAAGGTAAAGTTGTGGATAACGATTCAGATTTGGAGATGATTTCGGTGAGATAAAATATAAGGTCTTTAATTACGCGTCGTTACGTTTAAAAAAAAATTGAAACCGCTAACCAATTTTTTTTGGGTTGTGGTTGGTGTTTGAAAGGTAAAGTTGTGGATATCGGTTCAGATCTGGGGATGCTCTCAGTGAGATAAAATATGAAGACTCCAATCACGCGTCATCACATGTAAAAACTGCTTTTTTTTTATTAAAAAAATTCTAAAACCGTTGATCAATTTTTACACGTGGTAACATGTATTTTGTCTCATCGACAGCCTCCCGGACCTGAACCGTTGTGGATACGAACATATGTTGCGTCTGTAGACGGCATTCAAATTCATTGCTTCGATTATGCCCGTCTCTTACATAACCATTTCGGTTACGATAAGTAACTAATTTGACCATTTCTTTACACTCATCCTCCTTTTCGTACCAAACAATTCAAACCCCTGACCCCAAAAATTGAATATTTCAAAATGGAAAAGTAGGAGACAAATTATCCCCTAACAAGTAGCAACTAAAGAAGGCTAGTTTTTCTTCAATGAATTAATTTGGGCATGCTCATTAAAGCATGAATAGGTGTTTGTAATGATCGTTGTTTTGTGACATTAAAGTTACAGATTCGAACCGCGGAAACAGTCTATTGCACAAATTGTAAAGTAAAACTGTATACATTAGATCGCAAATTGATCCAACCCATTCACAAATCTTACACAAATACATAAGCATAATGTAATAGGAACGCCTTTCTAGTCAATCACTACGCAAAATTTACAAGATTTCGAGTTATTATCTATAACATTTTACCACCACGTGCAAAAAGGAAATGTAGGAAAAGTATGAGCATATTAAACTACAAAAATCGAGGGAATACCTGCCCTTCTACTACTAATCTGTCAGTTTATTTAAATCTTACCAGTCAAGTTGTATTTCAGAAAAAATAAAATAAAAGTAGTCAAGTTGGCTTACGAAAGCTGAGATTCTTGACGGCAGAATTTTCTGTGTAAGATTAAGGAAAATAAAATAATAAAAAAAAACTCGTGATTGATCTTAATTTCATCGTAATCATCGAATATTGGAGAATTCCCAACCAAAACATGACAAAAGACTAAAAACTTTAGATCCACGTGACACAACCTATCTTGTCTGTAACTTCCCCACATCCCTTCCATTTCCATTCCCTAAAAAGAAGGAAACAACCTGTCCACTTATTAGCAAAATTCAATTAAACAAAATTCAATTAAACAGCAATTGATCACGATCTGTGCCTTCAATTTTATATTCTATTAGTTGTCATACTTGTCAGGAGGGACTTAAAACAATTAGTAAGATTGCTGTTTTGTGATATTAAGATCACGAGTTTGAGCTAAAGAAAAAATTATCTTGCACAAAATGTAAGATAAGACTGCGTACATCATGTGAGAACGAGCTTTGGAGCAATCGGTTAGGTTGATGCTTTGTGATCTTGAGGTCACGGGTTCGAGCTGTAGAAACAGCCTCTTGCACAAAGTGTAGAGTAAGACTGTGTACATCAGTTCGCGACCCCGCCACTCCTCGGACCTTGTGCAAACGCTGGAGCCTAGTGCACCGGGAACACCTAATTGTCATAGTTGTATTTAGTTGATTTTTATGTTATCCTGCTATCACTTATCACTGTAAGTTTACACCTAATCCTTCATCTGCTAATATGTTGAAGGCCTGATTTACGGGAGGACACCTTGTGTGCAACTGCATAAGATCTCACCCAATCTAAGAGACCGTTGGGCTCTTGATTTGCATCCTCCATACATGCTCATTGAGACTGGAACGGTGGAGATTCCTGGGATGAAAGATTTTACATTTTGCTCCAAGTTTACACCTAATCAAATTAAATAATATAATCAATAACGCAATGATAAAAGTATGTATTAGGGCTGTAAACGAGCCGAACAAGCCGAGCATTGCATTGTTCAAGCTCGGTTCATTTAATTAAGCGAACGAGTTGAAAATAAACGAACATATTTAATTGTTCAAGCTTGGTTCGTTTAATTCACGAACAACATTAACGAGCCGAACACCTTAAACGAACGGTGCCACTTACCGAGTTCGAACAAAAAAAGGTGTTCAAGCTCTGTTCATTAACCTTTTATCCGAGCCTTGGTTCATCGAGCTCGAGCTCGAGCTCGAGCCGAACAACCGAACGACTTGGTTTATTTACCGCCCTAGTATGTATACAAAATCATGCAATATCGCTTTCTTCGTACTCACCAAGCTTGCCCCTAGTTGTGCTTCCAAGAATGTCGTAAAAATGTTCTCTTCTAGTGTAGCCGTTTTCGTTTATTTATTTGTATGTAGTTTGTTAGGTTATAAGTTAGTAACCACAGTTTTGGTTCAGATTTGAGTTCTTTTCCAGCCTAACTAGGTTTGTTCGTTTTCCTTAACTACTGTCGTGTCTTTATGCTATGATATTCTTTTATTTAAGAATCGTCAATTCATGACATATAATACAAATCCAGAATGACATGATGATTTATATCCCAAACATACTAAGTCTCAAATGCATTATTTAAGTTTTGATGAAGATTGCATTAATCAAATACGACGACAATGTCATCTGTCGGGCTTGTTAGCAAGTTGAATCGCTACCGATAATGTTGTACGTTAAATTTTTTTTTTTTCATTTTTGTTGTGGAAAATTGACTAACTAAATTGACTTGATATCGTGTGTCTACATTATTCCATTTTTCATCTTTTTCCAATGTGAAAAATATGGTATTAACATCTGGGATGAGATCTGAGGAGGCCTCGTATGAGGAAAATATGAGGCCTCTAATCACGCGACGCCACGTGTACAAAAGGACCCACTATTTACTTTTTTTCCTTTTAAAAAAAATACTCTTTTATACACGTGGTGTCGCGTGATTGGAGGCCTCATATTTTGCCTCCTCAGATCTCATCCGTTAACATCTACCCATCCTTGGTGGACCAAGTGTCCTCGATGAGGCCACATCAGCATCCTGTGAAAGAAACTTAAGAGTTGGCTGGTGCAGCATACCAGGTACAACAGACCTTCACCGTGTAAAACATTGTTCCATAAATTCAAAAGGTGATTTATACCCTGTAATACTTAGTTTCATCTAGTTAAAGTCTCCCAAAATACAATAACAACATTACTCCATTGCTTTAGAGGCTTCCGCCTATAACAGGGTATCGAAGGGTCAGATGTACGCAACCATACTCATGTATTAGAAACATACAGAGGTTGTTTCCCGATTATCCATAATGAAAATTGCGCCAGACTGTGCCGATCAACTGCTACTTCACAATATCAGAAGAGCAACCAATTTGACGAATCATTTTGCTTTATTCCATTGTATTCTAAATAAAGGAAGAATGTATACTTAACTCCATTGGAAACGGAAACTAAAATATTACTATGATATCCCATAGCTTAGTTTTACCAATGTCACTATCGACTTAACAATATTGCTTGTCTAATATGTAGGTCTTATTATTATTTGTCTAAAAATAGCTAACACTAATGTAATCTAAATACAAATATATGATTTTAAAGATATTTTTATTAAATATTCACTATCTTTCCAGTTCTA
>AP025042.1:99502-152443 GCA_036186865.1 Eustoma russellianum | reverse complement strand
GTATTGCATATAGAAAGACTACATCACTTGGCTTGAGAGCATAGAGGAGAAATTTGATGATAATTGCATACTGCTGTATTGCATTTTTAACTTGCTATTAATTGGGGATTGCCCCTTTCTTTTTTCCTTTTGCTCATGTGCATATATTTCATCAAGTTATGGTCATGACTGTAAACGAGCCGAACGAGTCGAGCATTTTGTTGTTCAAGCTCTGTTCATTTAACTTAGCAAACGAGCCGAGCTTGTTCGTTTATTTAAACGAACATAATTACTTGTTCAAGCTTGGTTTGTTTAACTCACGAACAACATTAACGAGCCGAACACCTTAACGAACGGTGTCACTTACCGAGCTCGAACAGAAAAAGGTGTTCAAGCTCTGTTCATTAACATTTTATTCGAGCCAAGCTCGAGTTCGAGCTCGAACCAAACGAGCCGAACAACCGAACGACTTGATTCATTTACAGTCCTAGTTATGGACTATGTTTTCCGAATCGGACCGGGCATTGACTCGGTCTAGATCATGAGTCAATGAGTTTAATTGAGGTCAGATCGGTTCACTATTCATAATCATAATACACACACATACATACATATATATATATATATATATATATATATATATATATATGTATATATATGTAGACGCACACATGATAACCATGCTAACATTTTCTAGTTTGGAAATGATAACTTAAAACAACAACATTGAAACCATACAAACTACTTAGCCTTATCCAACAAAACTAATTGAAAAGATAAACATAATTAAAAAGTTATTTATTTGAAATTATATCGTTTATTTTTTGTTATAATTGTCTCATGGTTGTATTATACGTGACACTATTTTTCTTATTTAAAATAGTGTAAGATTCTTTGTAAAAAATTTATCCACTATTTTTTCTTTTTTTAATTTTAAAAGCTTTAGATTGTTTTTTGGGTAGATAAAGAACTTATCAAAAATACAAAAGGAAAGAAACGCTGCTCTTGTTTCTTTTCGGAAAGGTGGAAAATTTGGAAGACAACAGACGAGCATTTAATAATAAAAAAGAAATGTAAAACTACGTGGGTGATGGCAGAGGTTATTTGTTTAATATTGATGTGAATCATACAATTTAGGAACATAATTTTATTTTCATAATATTCTGTAATATTTTTTAGTAAACATTATCTATCAATAAATATTATTGAGTTTTTTTTAAAAAAAAGAATGTGTGGACTTCATGGTTCTGTCAAAGCCATGATGTACACAACTGTTTTGACAGAACCGTAGAGTACCAAAAGTAAAAATAACACACCATGGTTCTAGTCAAATCTGCTAGCTATTACACACTGTGGTTTTCACAGGGCATCGGATAAGACATAAAGGACGATTATACAGCTGGAGTTGATCCTTTCATACTTGTGCTATGTGAAAATATCTACAAGTAGTGGTTGTTAATATTTCATAACTTATATTCATGCTTTCGGTCAGGAAGTTTGAACGTATTTTTTTAAATACAAATCTAACGCATATAATATGTTCAAAGATTTTAAAGCGTACATTAAAAAAAAATGATTTTGTAATCAAAACCTTGAAGACTGACAGAAAAACTGAGATAGAAGACAGATGCAAAAGTCCAGATGATTTGCCCATAAAATCAAGAAGAATGTAGTAGATAATGCATCCTTTTTCATATATTGTGAATTTACGATCATATAGATCAAAACTTTGAAGACTTAGACATAGAAACTGAGATAGAAGATGGATGCAAAAGTCCGGGTGATTTGCCCATAAACTCAAGAAGAATGTAATAGAAGATGCATCTTTTTTCCTATATTTTGAATTAACTTCTTCTTCATCATCATCCGTACCCACAACAACAACATTATTCTATTGCTTTGGAGGTTCCTGTCTATGGTAAAATATGGGATTCGGATGTACGCAACCATACCCATGTGTTAGAAAGACACATATGTTGTTTTCCGACGACTCATAATGAAAATTGCGTCAAGTTGTGTCAATCAACTGCTACTTCACAATATAAGAAGCGCAACCAATTTAGTGAATAATTTTGTTTATTCCATCATATTCCAAAGTCAAGAAAGAGAGTGTCTGTGATTCCATTGGAAATGTAAACAATTGTTTTTAAAAATTATATAACCAAAATTGTCATATAATACAAGTGCATGGGCTTTCTGTCAGGTTCAGATCAGAAGAGGCAGAAAATGAGGCAAAATATGAGGTCTCTAATCACGCGATGCCACGTGTACAAATAACTCTTTTTAAAAACAAAAAAAAATTTAACCCTCTTCTCCTTTTGTACACGTACAACAGGTGATTGGAGGTCTCATATTTTGTTTCATTTTCTGATTCTTCCGATCTGAACCCCAATCTGTCAAGGGAGGACGTATGTGGGTGGCATGTGATGATGGCCTGGTGAGGCTGACCCGGAACTAAAGCTTCTGATAATTTTACTAAGATTCCAAACCAAATTTACAGACAGGTTGAGGTTTGACGTCAATATACACCCATCGGGATAGGATCTCCTTAACGCAAGGTGGTGCGGTGACGCGTGACCGTGCGACACGTGGCAGCAAGGGAAGATGGTGAGACTAGATGCAGTTGACCCTCATCTAGCCTCACCACCCTCCCTTGCTGACACGTGTCACGTGGTGACAAAGGAGGTAAGGAAAGTGGGGGTGAGGAGATCCTAACCCCACCCCACCTTGTCATGATGCCAACAAGCTCCCGAGAATGACGGGCCTTTTTGTTTTCGTATCAATTTCGAATTTGACAACGTTGGAGTCCTCGAATTCATTATTCTGTTTTAGAACCCATTTTCGAGGGATGGGATCCCCTCAACAACTTTTCCTCACCCCACACGTCATCGCACGACACATGGCAGAAAGAGGAGGTGGTGAGCCTAGATGAGGGCCACTCGCATCTAGTCTCACCACCCCACCTTGCTACTACGTGTCACACGGTCATGAGTGGAATGGGTAAAAATAGGGTGAGAAGATCTCATCCCATTTGGGATTTCGATGATGGGATATCTTTTCACTGCTACCACAAGTAATAGGAACACATTTTACTCCGCGGTTTTCTCTTTGTATCTTCAAGGTTGCCATGAATAATTTTTTCAGGGAGAAAATGCCAAATTCTTAGTCCCCGTAACTTTCAATATCTTAGCTTATACAACTGAACAATTTCAATATAGAATTAGATATGGTAGGTATGTCCCAGGACATAGCTTGATGAAAACAGGCAAGAGTAATCACTTTGAAAGAGGGATGTTATGAGTTCGAATCCCTCCGGGAGCATTTGTGCAGAATTTCATTGCTTGAGCTCCATAATGCTGTACCCGTGTATATAGCATGTCTTTTGTCTGAATCTGTCAGATATCTGATTTACATCCATACACTACCTGTAGGACCGGAAGTGACGGAGACCTCTACCATTTGTCTGAATCTATTAGGTACCTAATTTACAACCTATACACAACATATGTATAACACACATAATGCTACACTCAATCCTCTTTTACTTGAGTTTTCACATCAAGTACAAGATTTTTTTTATGGCTTTTAGGGTGACATATCACATAGACACAGTAAGCTTTTTGGTTGTGGATATGCACTTCTAACATGCAACATGTCTAGGCAATTCACTTTGGCCTTGTCTACGATGTTTTATTGGAAAAAGAAGTTAGATACATGAAATTCTTGTACACTTTTCATAGTGAATGAGCACTTGTAACATGCAACATATCTTTGCAATTGATTTTTCCCATTTTCAACACAGTTTTGTTGGAACAAGAAGTTACATACTTTATGTGCTTACAATATACTTTTTCATGTAAAATGGCTGCTCAGGTCAAGTCATAGCATCAGAAGTTCTCCGGTAGCCAAAAAAAGCAAAGTCAGGACTTAACTTGTTGGCAAAAGGGTTGAACCCCAACCCAAAGGGTTTCCACTGCCCCAGCCCCAAGAAGCTGCGTAGAGGATGTAAATCAGGAGTCCAGCGGCCTCCTAGATTGGATGAGATCTTATACAGTTATCCACACAAGATGCCCCCCACAAATAAGTCCTTTGGCCTGGCAGCAGAGGAACACCACACTGTACGCGTTCCTGGATTCGAACTCATGACCTCCTGTTAACAATCTCCAATCCGAGAGGTCATTAACAATCTCCAATCCGAATACTAATTGGATTATGCCCTGGAGGCAACTCAGGACTTAACTAGTTAACTATAGAGGCATGTTTTACCTACAAAATAAAAGATGATGTAGAACGTCTATTGACAGCGCATGAGTCTATTACAAACATAATGGATGCCGGCGCCATTATAAGATTTTTTGGTATCAAAAAAAGTGTTTTACGACAATTGCATTTAACTAGTTGTTGACTTTTGTTTCCATTTCCAACCACACACTCTTCTTTTATTTATAAGATGATAGAATAAAGCAAAATGACTAACTAAATTAGATGCGATTCTTATATTATGAATTAGCAGTTGATGGACACAGTTTGACACAACTTTAATTATGGGTCATCGGAAAACAACCTCGGTGTGTTTCTAACACATGGGTATGGTTGCATATATCCCGACCTCTATACTTCGTCATAGGCAGGAGCCTCTAAATTAATAGAGTAATGTTGTTGTAGTTGTTGACTTTCTTTCATTTTGAAGTAAAACTATGATCCGAGCAAATCTAATGATGAAAAATGTTGGTAATCACAGTGGTAATTATGAAGACCCTATTTGTTAGGAAAACTTTTTAAGTCTCATTTTGAAAACTTTATAGTGTCCCATAGTGTTTATATTAAAACAATGGACTTACATGCAGATTGTAGATTTTATAGGACATCATATAGGATTTTGTTTCTGATAAAGTGAATTTTTATTAAGGGGGACACTGCTAATTGATATTAAAAAGGGATGGATAAATTTCTCTACTTTTACACAAACTATTGTCTCGAGACTTTCTACGGACATCCTAATGTTTTACAGATATTTATATGTTTTTCTATTACAATATTCATTAATAACAACAAACATACAAGATTTGAAGTAGGGGCATTAACGAACCGAGCCGAACCAAATACTAGATTTTTTCAATTCGGATTTGTTAAGTTAAACAAACTGTTCGTCTCGGTTCTTTTAGCTAAACGAACTTTAAAATTGGTTCGATTTCGGCTAACCTTATAACTGTTTAAATGAGTTGAACAGTTCACGAATAGTTCGGCTCGTTTAACTAAACAAACTCGAATACCTGTTTGAATTCGGCTTGTTAAAAAAAATTACCGAACGAATACAAATCGAACAAAAACCGAGAAAATGGGAACAACGTATATATCCCATGAGATGAAGAACAATCGGTTGCAAATACACACCTAAAAAAAAAGGTACAACATATTCTGCAGAGACGGCCAATATATCCAGGAGGTGCATGCAATCAGCATAACGTAGGCAAAGGGAAGCTCCAGGATGGATATGACATTGCTGCGTTGGCCTTATTACATAGTACATGAAATCATAGGCAACAAACTTTCTTTCTCATGCTTGCCAGCGATCATGTGAAATGTGACGCAATATTTGGTTATCATAATCAGACACCAAGGACCATCGCTATCTTTTCACTCGTCATGTAGAAGATGAGTTACGTCTTCACAACAACAATAACATTACCCCCATTGCCTTAAAGACTTCCGCCGATGGCGGGGTATGGGGGTGCCGGATGTACACAACCATACATATGTATTAAAAACACATAGAGGTTGTTTTCCGATGACCCGTAATGAGCGTGAAGCTGTGTCGATCAACTGATACGCAGCCAATTTAGTGAGTCATTTTTACATAGATCAAAATCCGCACCTCCAAAACATAAAGATTATATATGAAGAATTACATTAATTCCACTAGGACCTCTTTCAAAGGGCTTGGATCCGCTTCACCCGGTGACACGGTACTAGGGGTGTTAACGAACCCGAGCCAAAACCGAATACTAAGTTTTCGAATTCGAATTCGTTTAGCTAAACGAATAGTTCAGCTCGGTTCGTTTAACTAAACGAACTTTAAAATTGGTTCGAGTTCGGCTCGATAACCTTATAACTATTTAAACGAGCCGAACTGTTCGCGAACATTTGGCTCGTTTAACTAAACGAACTCGAATACCTATTCGAATTCGGCTTGTTAACAAATAATTAACAAACGAATACGAACCGAACACGAACCGAACTCGAATAGTTCGCGAATGGCTCGGTTTGTTTAACACCCCTACACGGTACCAAAAGTAGTGAGGTTAGGTGAAAGATGGGCCAGCAGAAGACGTGAAGCTAGGCAGATGAACGGACTCCATTCCTCTTTCAAGGTTTATATACACTGTTTTCAATCCCGTTATTCCGTTTAACCTAAGCTGAGTGATAACATAGGGGGTTTGAGGGGAAAAGGCATGTACTAAGCTCCCGCGTTTGTACATGATTCAGAGAGGAGCTATTGTCGTTGCACTAAGCTTCCGTATTTACACAGGATTCAGAGAGGGGCCGAATCGCTTTGCGGTATGATGTACGTAGACTTACCCTACACTTTGTGTAACAGGCTGTTTCCACAGCTCAAGCCCATAACATCAATGTCACAAAAAATCAACCTTACCATGTTGTTCCAGGTCCGCTCTTTTAGAGAAAAAAGAAAAAACAAAAGCGAGGTTGTTAGGACCTTTTCAATCGGATGAGATCCTAGGAGATTAAAAGTGAGGTTAAAATTTAGGCCTTCAATCACGCGTCGCCACGTGTACAAAATCAAGTTTTTTTTAAAAAAATTACAGCACCACTTTGCTTTTGTACACGTAGCAACCCGTGATTGGAGGCCTCACTTTTAGCCTCCTAGGATCTCATCCGCTTTTCACTAGCATATAGATGAGAGTTCTGAGACTAGTTATAGTTGCTCTTGAAGTATTTTTACCATGCAAAATTTGCTTTCGTCCGGTTGAAACTGGGAGTGAGGCTAATGACCACTCAAAACTTGAAATGGTGATGGTAACCCCATGTATTTTATCTTAAAGTGTTCAATGTGGGACAATATTCTCAACATCCACCCTCACGTGGCAACGTGGCTTGACATACACACGTGCTTTAGAACCCGCTCTCAATCACAACCACAATCCAGACATGAACTTCTGGACTTGGGTGAGGGAAGACAATAAATGGTCAATCATTGGCCAGAGAAGATGTGAGTCTACATTTTAAACTGGCTCTGATACCATGTTGAAACTTGGGCTATGAGGTGAGACTCATATCCACTCAAAATCTTAAGACCATGGGTGATGGTACCTCATCCTTATATAACCCATATATTTTATCTCAAAGTGTACGATGTGTGACAATATTCTCAATATTCATACTGGAAAGGAAAATGACAAAATGTGATTGTGTTTGCACATCGTGTTCTCTTTGCAAGAAAAGGATGACGAGTCCTTCCACTTTACTAAAGGAAAATATTTGATCAATTTTCAGTGGGATGGATTTGAGAGAAGCTTTCTACTCAAGGGAAACTCCAATATATTAACTATATCATTTCATACATTTTGTTTCCCTGTTTTGACATTGTCAAGCATCTCAAATTAAAAATAAAAATAAAAAAAGGAAAGGATAAGCCTGATAGAAAGATGCATGAAGGAAGGTTGAACCTATGTCCCTAATATATGATGAACACTGTCGTTGCATAACATAGTTTACCCAAATGTACTGCGGTCACAATATGGTTTAACCAGAGTAACTGAACAATAACCAGAAACTATAAGCCCTATATCTCAAGTTGAGCTCATCGTTTTGGGCAAGACGTATGTTTTACCCATTGCATTAGATGCTCCTAGTTATGACAGAGTATAGGGGTGGATGCACGCAACCATACGCATTTATTGAGAACACACAAAGTTTGTTTTCCGATGACCCATAATGGAAATTGCGTCAAGCTGTGTCTGCTATTTCGCAAGTCATTTGATTTGTTACATCATATTCCAAATAAAAGGAAATATTCAGATTTTCAACAGTTGAACCGTTATACCATATGAGCCTGCATGGTATCGGTCTAAAAGTTGATTGAATCAGTTACAAATAAATTGTAGAAAGTAGAGATCTAGCAATTGTTTCACTCAGAAAGATCTGATCATTCTGTTACATATGTTTATACATATGCACACATGACCATATCGAGTTATTGAGATAAGCTTAGAAAAGAACAAATTAAAGAAAGCAAAAGAGAAAGAGAGATTGGTAGAAAGATTCTACTTGGGACTTATATTATAACATCAAGATTCTGCACTTGGGACTTAATATACCAACAAGATTATGTAAGAATCAGACAAATGGCAAATAATAGAAGTGCTTAATATATTAAAAAGAAATCATAAAACAGCAAAAGATGCTGAAAAAGTATACGAACGGGAAGAAACGTACGGAAAGAGAATTTTCCCACCAGATGTGTTCATTAAAAAAACAAGAAACATGAGACGCTCCTGACAGTCTGACATCATTGAAAATAAACCTTAATCTGTGGGTGTTGAAGCATTCTTGTAAAGGAAAAAAAAACTCCTAGAAAGAAGAGGTCAAAAGAAACAAGACCCTGCCATATACTCAAATTTTCTGAGGAAAAGTGAATATTGAGTAGGGGATGAGTCATTATTACACCAGATTATAACAATGTAAATGTGGTATATGAAAAATAAAGTTTGTCTTCGTTTAAAATAAGGTAGTGTCAGTTGAGATGTACAATAGGAGGCCCTGAGTAATAATATTCATAGAAAAATATAAACTGAAATTAACACCCAAGAATGTGCAGCGTTTTACCCATTTTGTTAACCTCCACCGGGATTATGAGTCATCCAAAAACAAAGATATATGTTTTAACATATGATTATGATTACACATTATTAGTTACGTATATCCGACTTCTTATCTTGTTATAGGTGGAAGTGACAATGGTTAATGTTTTTGTTAACATCCATTTGCACTAAGGTTCTCAGGCAGTAAGATGAAAAAGCCCAGGCTTCCAACCACCCCCGGTTAGGATCCCTTCACGGATTTTCTCTTCTCTCACTCCACCCCCACTTCTCACTGCAACGACATGTGACATCATAGTGGGTGGTGAGATAGATGTGGATACTCTCATCTAGTCTCACCACCCATGTGGCCACGTGTCGTGCGGTGGGTGGTGGATTGAGGGAAAATCGGGTGAGAGGATCACGTCCCCCCCTCAAACAAAAAGAGAAGAAAGAAAGAAGGAAGAAATAAAAGCAAAGACTAAAGCACATGATCGGACGTCCCAGGTCCCAAATCTGAACTCCCAAAAAGCATAATTCTAAAACATTAAACTTGTTACAGGCATTTCTTGAAAGAAAATGAACCAAAAATCCTTAAACACAAAGATCAAGAATCAAAGTGGGCAATAATGAGGATAGATACATCACCTTTGTATGTTAACTTCATCAAAGATTTCGTCTGATGTGGTCAACACTGAAGCACATGAAAATAAATGATATTAGCCAGTGGCTGCCACTGCAGCATCATCAAGATTCGCAATATCAAAAGAGTTTGAAGATGAAATCAAGGACTTAAAAAAAATAATAATCTTTTTTTTCCTGATCCTTTTAACATCCATGAAACCCTATGACTTTTCGTGAATCTTGATGATGCTCCAATAGCAAAAAACTGGCTGTCTCTCTCCAAATCGCTTTAGATCACCGAACAAAAGAACCCTAATCTTGAAATCTTGAACAAGAGAGAACCCTAAAAACCAAAAGAGTAAAGTATATAACCTTACAAAAGAAAAATTGAAGAACATAGAAAGAAAGGTTATATAAATTCAGAACAAGGAACAAATATTATATATATACATAAGCTGAGAGATCTAAGCAATCAAAATGTTTATGAGAAAAAAAGAAAAGCAGAAAGCTCAATGAAAGGGAGAAAGGGGGATGTAGAATGCTCAAGGGTCTGGGTGTATATATAGATAGATTGATCTTCCATTTCCCTGTGTTCAAATCACGCGTACTATAAAATAAATAAACAATCACCAGATAATATGTCCAAACAAATCGTTGGATATTTACAAAAATACATGTAATTAATAAATATACGTAGAGATCTAGAAATACTATTTTTTTAATCCGCTTTTTTATTTTATTTTATTAGTCGCCGAGAGTAGACATATCATGAGTATGAGACTAGAACTGTGGAGAGAGACTTTAGAGGAAGATTAGTCATTGTAAGACCGAATATCTGCACTGCGACTTCAGCGCATATCTGACAGTGACAATAGCCAGCTCACCATCGAGGGTCAAGTGTTACCACAAGTAATTAAGTTCAAGTACCTAGGATCACTTGTATAGCAGGAGTGGACATAGATAGTGATGTAGTCCAACAAGTTCAAGCAGGCTGGTGGATGTGAAGAGCGGCCTCAAGGGTGTGTGCGATAGGAATTTTCCAACTAAATAAAGAAAAAATTTTATAGGGTTGGCAGTGCGACTGACAATGTTATATGGGACAGAATGTGGTCCAAGAAGAGGACACAGTCGCAGAGGATGAAAATGATAGGGATGAGGACACTGAGGTGGATGTGTGGGCGTACAAGGCTAGACCGACTTAGAATTGAGGTATTTAGGGAAAGGCGAGAGGTGAATAGTATAGCGAATAAGATAATGGAGGGGAGATTGAGATGATTTGGGCAGGTCAAGCGGAGACACACAATGGCGTCCGTTAGAGAAAGCCACATTGTAGAAGGGAAAAGAAGTATAGGCATGCCCAAATCGACTTGGGAGGAATGAATTAGACATGACCTACAAGATTTTCACCTCTCTGAGTACATGATCCAGGATAGGAGTTCATAGAGACAGATGATTCATGTTAGCGAGGTTTAGGCAGTATATAGAGGCAGCTTAGAGGATTAAAGACTTAGACACTCTCAATGTTAGGTTGACTTTGCATTTTTTTTGTTTTTGTTGTTTGTCTTTCTCTTTCATTATTTGTTCGTTCATTATGTATAATGCATGTACATATAGAGCAAGGGGTCTCGCTTGAAGCGAACTCTTTATCTTTAGGATGGATGTATTTGTTCGCATGTCTTTCTGAGTATGCGTTGTTGTTGTTAAAGAAGATAGGATATAAGATGAAGAATGTTAGTTTTTCAAACAACTTTATGAAATTTATTAAATGTTTTTTTATTTGTATAAAGAAAGAAGTAATAATAGACATAATAATCTTAGTTGTTTCCAACAACGTTGTATAAAATTTATTAAAAAAATTTATTTGTATAAAGAAACAGACTATAGGACCAATAACTTTAGTTTGTCCAACAATCGTATATGAGTTTATCGTATAGGTAAATGAACAAACTGTAGAAGGGGTCTAAGATCTTTCCCGTTTGTCTTATCTGTAACATCCTTGTCAATCGAGATGGTTACATGTATATTACCTTTTCTTTTATTTTTTTTTCTCCAAAGTTAAGTTTTTTCCCCTTCAATCTTAAGTCCTTGATAATACATATTTTTTTTTATAAATACACACTTGTGTAATTTTTACACAATTGATTTAATCTCATCATTTATCCTTGACTAAAAATGTGTGCATTCATCATGACCTATTTTTACTACAAGACCCGTAATAAGATCAATTGATTTTTTTTCTTTTTTCTTTTTGAAAAAAATTGTCAATTGATTTGAATCGCAAATAACTAAGTGTTTGTGCATAATAATTACGTCAAATAAGCATATGAAGTTGATCGACACAGCTTGACGCAATTTTCATTATATGTTATCGAAAAACAACTTTTGTGTGTTTCTAACATATATAGGCATGGTTACATACATCGGACTCCTATATCTCGTCATAGGCGAGAGTATCTAAAGCAATAAGATAATGTTGTTGTTGTATAACATAACAAATCAAAATATGTTATGTATCACCTTAACAAAAGGACATGGTATACTAATGAAGGGTGTATGAAGAAAATGTAGCTGCCGTTGAAGTGTGGTTGTATTAAATTAAGAGTGAGTATTTCAAAGTGGTGAGTTATCTGACTTATAAAGGGTGTTTTTGGTTTATTAGGTTCCTGTGTTTATGCATTGTCTGGAGAAAGTTCGGTATTTGACTTATAAAAGGTGTTTTTGGTTTACCAGTCTTCTGTATTTATATGCAGAGTATGGGAAAGAGTCAGATGTTTTTGCACTCTAACGTATTGTTAGTTTATAAAATGTTTGATGTTACAAAAAGATGTTTTAAAAGAATAAGACAATTTCATATCTTAAGTTCAAAGCAAAATTGAAGTAAACATGTGCGAGATAAAAAAAATCTCTCATGAATCGGATGAAGGTTACATCAGCTCCTCAAGAGATCCATGTGAAGTTTGGTAAAAATTTAAGCACTCAGAATAACGTCATACTCTCAGCTAAGACGTAGATCGATTGACGTGTATCTGAGAGACGTCGATCTCTCAGTTAACATACGTCGATCGATCGACGTATAACTGAGAGACGTCGATCTCTCAGCTTCAGGTATGTCGATCGATCGACATACATCTGAGAGACGTCGATCTCTCAGCCTAATGACGTCGATCGATCGACGTCATTCTGAGAGACGTCGATCTCTCAGCCAGGCTGACGTCGATCGATCGACGTCTGACTGAGAGACGTCGATCTCTCAGCTCTGGCACGTAGATCGATCGACGTCTCCAGAGTTCAAAAATTTTCAAACGTTGGAACAAAATCCAAGGGAGATCTATGATATTTTCTCTCTCCAATCTTGCTCAAATTTCTTGTGGACTTTAACCCAACATACTACATGCTTCCTTGACTATTTTAAACATGTCTAAGATTCTCTAGGGTGGCTATCCAAGATCAAATCACTCCATAGGGTGGCTAAAGACTATTTGGGCACTATCTTGACATTTTTGAAGATGAAGACTTGGTGGAGAGCCTCAAAAACGTGGTCAACTTTATTTATAAATAGAAGAGGCTTGGATGAAGCAATTACACACTTTCAACATCATCTAGCTTCATTTTCCATTGTTGTATATTTCTCTCATACTTGTAAATTTGTTTAAAGCTTGTCTAGCTTTTCTTTGATCTTCATTATTGTATATTGAGAGAAAGAGAGTCAAGCACAAGAGGAACCATAAATATTTGATCTCTTGCTTGTGCTTAGACTTGTGAGAAAGTGTGAACCTTACTATATTTCTTCAACCCACTGTGAGAAGTTCTTGAGGGAACTTTTGTTGAAGTTGTGAGGAAGCAAGAAGTTGTTCTTGCTAAGCTGTAGTTGCTGTTTGCACAAGTGTGTTTTGTGCAAGAAGTTGCTGTGTTGTTGCTTACACTAAAGTGTTAGTGTAAGTGTTGCTGTGGTTGTTCTTATTGTTCATAATAAGAAGAGTAGTTGTTGAAAATCCACTTTGGAAACAAAGTGGTAGTGGAGTAGAATCATTTACGATTCGAACCACTCTATATCCGGTGTACTCATTCATTATCTCTCATCTCCATTCTTGCTCTGATTTTGAATATCCTTTTTGAGTTGAGACAAACGAAAATTCCGCAAAAGAGCCAAACACTCTATTCACCCCCCCTCTAGAGTGTATTTCGGACCTAACAATTGGTATCAGAGCCTAACCTTGATTGCTTGGCCTATCTTTGCAAGTAGCAAGGTTAAAGATCATGGCAATGACAACCTCAACCTCAACCTCTTCATCTCCTAAGCCTACTGCACTATTTTCCGGATCAAACACTAAAGCTCCTATGTTTGATGCCCAAAATTTCTTTGGAAATTTCGAATGATCAATCATTGAAAGGCTGTGGATTTATATGGAGAGCTGTTGTCAAAGGAATTGAAGTTCCTATGATTACCAACTCAAAAGGAGAATCAATGTTCAAAGATGAGGATGACTACACCGACGAAGAGAAGATAAATTTGCCATTAATGGCAAAGCATTTGACATTCTCTCAAGTGCTCTACCACCACCGAGCTCATAGACTCAAGGTCTTGAAACAGCCCATGAGGCATGGAAAAGGCTTGAAATGATACATGAAGGAACTGAGCAAGTAAGAATGGCCAAAAGACTCATGCTCATGAAGGAGTATGAGATGTTCGGAATGAAAAGCGGTGAGAAGATTGAGGAGACAATCGATCGATTCACACGAATAGTGAATCAACTCTCCATGGTTGACAAGAAAATCTCAAATGAAGACCTTGTCTCAAAACTCCTCAACTCTTTGCCAAGAGAATGGACACCCAAAGTCACCGCCATCACCGAATCAAAGAATCTCAAGACTCTTACCCTTGATGAGCTATCCGGTAATCTTCTTACTCATGAAATTCTTATTGATGAACAAAATAGGATGAATCCCATCAAGCCCTACACAAACATCACACAAAGGATTGGTGGTAGAGTCCGATGAATCGGATGAGGAAGTTGCCCTTCTAGTAAGAAAATTTAGAAGAATGGCAACTAGAAACAAAGCTCAAGCAAGAAAGTTTTTCAAGAAACCATCTAAAGAAAAGGAAGCAAGTGAAAATTGCTATAGATGTGGTCGACCCGGTCACTTCATTGCCGATTGCCACGTAAAAGAGCCGCAAAAGCAAGAGAAGAAGGTCTTTCCTCAAAAGAAGAAAGCCCTCAATGCGAGGTAACCACGTGGGATGATCTCCTTTCGGAATCGGAAGGAGAAGAGAGTGAAGATCAAGGTGTTGGACTTGTGGCAATGGTTGACAATCCAAAGTTTCAACATACTTGTCTTATGGCGATTGAAGATGACCTTGAGGTAAATTCTAACCCTTCAAATTTGCATGATGAAATAGGAGATTTGCAAGATGACTTTGAGAAATTAAATTTGAAATATAAGCATTTAAAGAAAGAATTCAAGAAATGCATTTTAGAAAATAAGAGCTTGCATGACAAAAATATTTTGATGTTTCAAGAGCATGATATCATACTTACCATGCATAAAACCGTAGCTCTTGAAAATGAAGAAATTAGAAAAGAATGTGAGAAACTAAAGTTAGACTTACAAAGACTAACAAATGGTAAAAACAACTTAGACATACTACTTGGAAATCAAAGAATTGGAAATGATAAATCCGGTTTAGGATTTAACTCATCATCTTCTTCTATTAAACCTAAGTCCTTAAAGAAAAAGGCAAACAATAGAAACACAACAAAATTCATCATCTTCTAAACCAAAGCATGTACCCACTTGTTTTTATTGCAACAAACTAGGACATGTAAAGAAAGCATGTAGCTCGATTTGAAAGCACATATGTTTGGAAGCCTAAGGGTCGAAAACTAACCCTAAAGGACCCAACCATCAAAGGGTACCAATGCATACATCTTTTGGTTTTGTAGGCTCTCAAGATAAATGGAGTAGCCAAAGAAGAAGGAACCAAATGGCTTATGGACAGCGGATGTTCAACTCACATGACCGGAGACAAGACGTTGTTCACCAAGCTCAAGCTCCAAGATGGTGGAACGGTGCATTTTGGCAATGGGAGAGCCAAAATCCTTGGACATGGAGAAATTGGTAATTCTTCCTTTACTATTAATAATGTACTATATGTAGAAGGGCTTAAGTATAATTTGATAAGTGTTAGCCAACTATGTGATGCTAATTTTCAAATTGAGTTTGTGAAAAGAAAATGTGTTGTGAAAAAGAACGATAAGATTGTTTTTGAAGCTATTCGTAAAAATGATGTTTACAAATTTAGCACACATGATTTGATATCACAAAATGTTTCTTGCCTAGTTGCCAAAAATGATTTGACTCAACTATGGCATAGACGACTTGGACATATTAGTTTAAAATTCAAAGAGATTTGCAAAAATGAAAAGTCCAAGGTCTTCCAAAATTAAATTTCGAAAACCATGGCTTATGTGACACTTGTCAAAAGGCAAAGCTTGTTAAAACAAGTTCAAGCCCAAAAGTGAAATCTCCACCACCAAACCCTACAATTGCTTCATATGGATTTGTATGGGGATATTGGTACAGCAAGTCTAAGTGGAAAACATTACACCTTTGTGGTGGTAGATGACTTCTCTAGGTACACTTGGGTAATGTTCTTAGCTAAAAAGAATGATGCATGCCAAGAATTTATAAAGCTTTGTAAGATTAGAAAATCAAAGAGACACAATTAAGGAAATTAGAAGTGATAGAGGTGGTGAGTTTGATGGAGAATTTCAAGAATTTTGTGTATCCAAGGGTATGGACACAATTTCTCAGCTCCAAGAACTCCTCAACAAAATGGTGTTGCGGAAAGGAAGAATAGAACACTTCAAGAAATGAGTAGAGCCATGCTAAACGAATTTGAGTTACCCAAATATTTTTGGGCCGAAGCGGTAAATACCGCTTGTCATGTGATCAATAGAGTTTATTTGAGACCATTTCTCAAAAAGACTCCTTATGAGCTTTGGAAAGGTAGAGTACCAAATATTGGTTATTTCAAGGTTTTTGGTTGTAAGTGCTTTATACTTAACACCAAAGATAACTTGGATAAACTCGACTTCAAAGCGGATGAAGGAATCTTTATGGGTTATGCTCAAAATAGCAAGGCATTTAGAGTATATAATAAAAGAAGCATGAAAGTTGAAGAATCAATTCATGTCAAATTTAGTGAACTCAATGAGGACAAATCAAACATAATGATGATGATGATGAAATAATTGAAGTAAGCCATATAGAGAAATTTGAGAATCCAAAAGGTAATATTGTTATTGACCTTAGGATTGATCCACTTGAACCTAAGGTTGAAAATGAAGAAGTAGGAGGAGATACCTCAAATTTACCGGATTCATAAGTATAGGAAGATCACCCTAAAGAATTGATATTATGTGAAACTAGCCAAGGCATAATGACTAGGAGAAAATTCAATGAAAATGCCTTCATTTCACAAGTTGAGCCTAAAAACATAAAGGAGGCAATAAATGATGAAGATTGGGTATTGGCTATGCAAGAAGAATTAAAATCAATTGAAAGAAGTGATGTTTGGGAATTAGTTGCTAAACCTAGTGATCATCCCGTAATTGGCACTAAATGGGTATTTAGAAATAAAATGGATGATAAATGAAACATCACTAGAAACAAAGCTAGATTAGTAGCCCAAGGCTATAGGCAAGAGGAAGGCATAGACTATGATGAAACTTTTGCCCCCGTAGCTAGGTTAGAAGCTATTAGGATGCTATTAGCATATGCATGCTATAAGGATTCAAAACTATATCAAATGGATGTGAAATCCGCATTCTTGAATGGAATAATTCAAGAAGAGGTCTATTGTAGCTCAACCTCCGGGGTTTGAAAATCATGATTATCCAATCATGTTTTTAAACTCAAAAAAGGCCCTTTATGGACTTAAACAAGCTCCTAGGGCTTGGTATGATAGGTTAAGTAACTTCCTACCTGTGAACGAGTTTTCAAGAGGAAAAGTCGACACTACTCTTTTTATTAAAGAACAAAGAAACCATCAATTGCTTGTTCAAATTTATGTGGATGATATTATATTTGGTGCTACTAATGATTCTCTTTGTGAGCATTTTGTAAAATTGATGGAAGGAGAATTTGAAATGAGCATGATGGGTGAACTCAACTACTTCCTTGGTCTACAAATCAAGCAAACTCAAGATGGAGTGTACATATCTCAAAACAAAGTACACAAAGGATTTGCTCAAAAAGTACAAATTCGAGGATGGAAGAAGTGTGAGCACTCCGATGAGCACAAGTACAAAGCTTGACAAAGACGAAAAAGGAAAGCTGGTGAGGTAACCAAATATAGGGTATGATTGGTAGTTTACTTTATTTAACAGCTAGTAGACCGGATATTTTGCATGCTGTGTGCTTATGTGCTAGATTTCAAAGTATGTCTAAGAATCACATTTAGTTGATGTTAAACGTATCTTTAGATATTTAAAAGGAACTTTGAATTTTGGATTGTTTTATCCCAAAAATGGATGTTTTGAGTTAAGAGGGTATAGTGACTCCGACTATGCCGGAAATCTTGTTGATAGGAAAAGCACCTCCGGGACGTGTCAATTCCTTGGAGATTGGTTGGTTTTTTGGTTCTCTAAGAAACAAAATAGTGTGTCACTTTCAACGGCGGAATCCGAATATATATCGGCGCGCTTCATGTTGTGCACAACTATTTTGGATGATAAACACATTGAATGACTACAATGTTAAGTTTGATAAAGTTTCCATCCTATGTGACAATACCTCAGCCATAAGTATAGCACAAAACTCGGTTCATCATAGTAGAACAAAACACATTAAAGTGAGGCAATCACTTCATAAGAGATTGCATTCAAAAAGGATTGATATGCATTGAGTTTGTTCCAACAAATGACCAACTGGCGGACATCTTTACCAAATCCCTCCCCACTGAGACGTTCAAATCAATTAGAACGAGACTAGGAATGATAAACATAAGTTAAAGAGATGAAAACTGAAAATTTCAAAATCAGGGACACGTCGAACGATCGACGTATCAAAACAAGAGATCGACGTACGTCGATCTCTGACATTGATCGATGGATGTACGTCGATCTCAGACGTCGATCGATCGACGTCGTCGAAATCTGCAGCTATAAAATCTGTCAAAAACGCGAATTCCCTCTCATTTGCAAACATTTTCACCAAGCGAAACCCTACAAAGCAGGCGCCTTCCCTCTCCAAAATCATTTCTCTCTTCAATTTCATCTCTAAATCAAGATCTAACTCATCTCTGCTCTTGATTCTTGAGTTCCTCTCTTGAATTCCTCAAATTTCAACCTACAATTCTCCCTCTCTTGAATTCCTCAAATTTCAACCTACAATGTCTTCAAGGAGCAAAAACACAACCAAGAGGCCAAGATCTTCTAGAGGTGGAGGAGAAGGTTCAAGCTCCTCTCAAGGACAATCCTCAACCTAGGATGAAACAATCTATGGACATGAGTCAAGGGTGTGTCCTTGCCGGGATTAGAAGTGGGTTAACTCTCTCCAACTTTCCTTGGATCAAAGCCAAAGATGCCAAGGATGCTTTAACAGAACCCTTGCCACCAGGGCAAATAAGGTATATAACTAGACATTCTCAGATTTTATATGATAAATGGGATGATGATGAAAGAGCAACCATCCCACTCAAGTTGCTTAGAATAAATGATATTCTAAGCAATAATGAACTAAGCCCAATCATTGAGTGGTTGGATGTTCAAGAGTGGAGGAGTATATGGAATGAGAATGAGATGTCAAAAATGTCCACTAGGTATACTCGACTATTTTATGCAAATTTGTGGGTTGAATACATAAATAACCTTCCCTTAACTCTACACTCTGTTATTGATGGACACCATATCAAATGGAAAGTTGAAAAAATTTGTGACCTGATTGGTGTATCCAACGAAGGGTATTTTGAGTTTGATGCTTGGAAATGGGATGCAGCCAAATGGAAAGTATCTGAAGATGAAGTTAAGACTTTCTTAGGCTTCCATCCTAGTAAAAACACAAATGATATGCCTTTAGTCTACCGCACTCTTCTGGCCATTGTTACATTCTGTATCAATGGTAAATCCGCAAAACTGCCAAGTAACCTTGACTTCTACATAGCATACCGAATAGCTAACCGGAAGAAGGTTAACTTTGGGGAGCTTTTCATGACAAATGTTGTCGAAGCAGCAACCAAACAAAACAAGGCCCTACCCTATAGTAACCTTATTTATCGGATGCTTGTGAAGTCGGGTATTCAGGTTGATGACACGGATATTGACAGTATTACGCACAAAGACTTCTACGATAAAGTCAATATCCAACAAATACTAAAGTCTAGAAAAGAAGCGATGAGAAGAGAACAGGAGGAGGAGGCAAGGGAAGAAGAGGCAGACTTTCCGGATGAGGCACCTATTCCTGAACCGGACGCTCAACCAGCACCAAGTAGCTTGAGCACAAATGTTCCAGAACTTCAAGCTCAAGTTATTAGTCTTCAGCAGGAAGTCGGTGAGCTAAAGGGCAAAGTAACCGTGCACGAATCAAGATTTGCCAAGCTCAAGGCAAAAATGAAAGCGTGTATTCCTGGAATCACGTTTTCTTCAGATGAAGACTAGAGTGTTTTGTTTTAGCTTGCTTCTAGTTCTAGCTTAGTGTTTGTTGTTGGTTGTAAAACTTGAATGAGTCCTTGAATTAAATGAAGTATTGTTGCTTATTTTTTTGATGCTTTCAAAAAGGGAGGGAAAATGGGTGTTGTTGCTTAAGTGGCTTAGTGGCTCATTGGTTGATTAAGTGGTTTATTTTTGTTGTTGCTTAAGTGGCTTAGTGGCTCATTGGTTGATTAAGTGGTTTATTTTGACTTATTTGTTGCTTATTGGCATGTTGCTTAAGTGGTTGGCATGG
Organism: Eustoma russellianum; assembly: GCA_036186865.1. NCBI lineage: Eukaryota > Viridiplantae > Streptophyta > Magnoliopsida > Gentianales > Gentianaceae > Eustoma > Eustoma russellianum. The sequence continues at coordinate 132,080 of AP025042.1, read as the reverse complement.
TTTATTGACATGGTCTATTGGAATGATTGGCATGTTGCGTTTCTTTGGCAAAATGAGGTAAGCTTGAAAATTGAAATCTTTGTAAATTGTTGGAGAAATGAAAATAAGCATGAAAAGTTATTTGGTTGACGGGGAGCAAATTTAAGGAGAAGTATTTCAATTGGATTTGCAGAATCTTGTTCACATTGATTATTGTGGAAGGTATAGAGTGCATATACTTAGGGGAGATTGATATTTTTCAAATATAAAATATTCAAAAATAAAGCAAAAACATCTTGTAGAATCTCGGTTTTGAAATCATCAAAAAGGGGGAGATTGTTAGTTTATAAATGTTTTGATGATACAAAAAGATGTTTTAAAAAGAATAAGACAATTTCATATCTTAAGTTCAAAGCAAAATTGAAGTAAACATGTGCGAGATAAAAAAAAATCTCTCATGAATCGGATGAAGGTTACATCAGCTCCTCAAGAGATCCATGTGAAGTTTAGTAAAAATTTAAGCACTCAGAATAACATCATACTCTCAGCTAAGAGACGTAGATCGATTGACGTGTATCTGAGAGACGTCGATCTCTCAGTTAAACATACGTCGATCGATCGACGTATAACTGAGAGACGTCAATCTCTCAGCTTCAGGTATGTCGATCGATCGACATACATCTGAGAGACGTCGATCTCTCAGCCAGGCTGACGTCGATCGATCGACGTCTGACTGAGAGACGTCGATCTCTCAGCTCTGGCACGTAGATCGATCGACGTCTCCAGAGTTCAAAAAATTTCAAACGTTGGAACAAAATCCAAGGGAGATCTATGATATTTTCTCTCTCCAATCTTGCTCAAATTTCTTGTGGACTTTAACCCAACATACTACATGCTTCCTTGACTATTTTAAACATGTCTAAGATTCTCTAGGGTGGCTATCCAAGATCAAATCACTCCATAGGGTGGCTAAAGACTATTTAGACACTATCTTGACATTTTTGAAGATGAAGACTTGGTGGAGAGCCTCAAAAACGTGGTCAACTTTATTATAAATAGAAGAGGCTTGGATGAAGCAATTACACACTTTTAACATCATCTAGCTTCATTCTACATTGTTGTATATTTCTCTCATACTTGTAAATTTGTTTAAAGCTTATCTAGCTTTTCTTTGATCTTCATTATTGTATATTGAGAGAAAGAGAGTCAAGCACAAGAGGAACCATAAATATTTGATCTCTTGCTTGTGCTTAGACTTGTGAGAAAGTGTGAACCTTACTATATTTCTTCAACCCACTGTGAGAAGTTCTTGATGGAACTTTTGTTGAAGTAGTGAGGAAGCAAGAAGTTGTTCTTGCTAAGAGCTGTAGTTGCTGTAGTTGCACAAGTGTGTTTTGTGCAAGAAGTTGCTGCTGATGTTGCTTACACTAAAGTGTTAGTGTAAGTGTTGCTGTGGTTGTTCTTATTGTTCATAATAAGAAGAGTAGTTGTTGAAAATCCACTTTGGAAACAAAGTGGTAGTGGAGTAGAATCATTTACGATTCGAACCACTCTATATCCGGTGTACTCATTCATTATCTCTCACCTCCAATTCTTGCTCTGATTTTGAATATCCTTTTTGAGTTGAGACAAACGAGAAAATTCCGCAAAAAGAGCCAAACACTCTATTCACCCCCCCTCTAGAGTGTATTTCGGACCTAACACGTATCCTTACCTATACTTTAGAGACTGTTTTCGTAGCTTGAACCCGATACATCAAAATCACAAAGCAGCTCTTACGAATTGCTCCAAGCCACGTCGTTACTTATCTTACTTATAAGGTTACGTTATTTCAATGAACTGGAGCAACTTCTATAACTTGGCACAACTTTTACAGGATAGTTTTCTACGAAAGAACTGATAAATTAGTCGTAAGCATGGAGTCGGACGTTAGACGAGTTATCTTGCAACGTCTCATTTGGAATTTTTTTTACTACTTGTATTATTTAAAAAATGATCCATGAAAAATAGATTAATTATATAAATCCGTGGATCTAACAAGCCTTTTTAATGTTAATGTTTATTACTAGATAACTTATCTATTGGTGGGATGTCAATAAAGTTAAAGTCAAGATTTATTTGGGACATCACTATAATGAGAAACTATAGTAGAAAATCATTATAATAATGGCTGGATTTATTTTTGTGAAATTTTGTCACTTAATAAAGTTGATATACTAAGTTATCATTATAAATAGTATAAAGTATTTACTATTTTACTCATTTAATCATTTTATTGTCTTTTTTTAGATATAGGCTAATTTATTTTTACAAATATTGTAACTACTTTTATGCTAAAGTTTCTTCCAAGATAAAAAAGTATGAGAGAGAGAACCTGCATTACAACTTAATTGAGGGCAAATTTTACCACCGTTATGAATCAAATATGACAAGTTGCTCTTTAACCAATCAAATGTATATGATATGTGTGGCTCCTGATTTGGCCAATCATCTCTTTGTTTGTATATCAGTAAATCTTCTGTGACATCATCTCATTATATGTGGCCTTATGCTTGGCCAATCACCCCTTATTTTGTATATCAATAAATCTTATGTGACATCATCTTATTGTACCACTAGGAACTCCCAGAGCAACATAAAACTTATGGATGGCTAACATTTTATGAAAGTTAAAAGATTTGGATTGTGTTTCTTTTCAATATAATAATCCTAGTTTGAGTTATTCCATCTCTCCTAAAATTATTATCATATTCTCTATTTTGTTTGTCTTAAGAATTTCATTTATATTCTAAAAGATAATGACATAATAATAGTCAAAGTTTTTATGTTGTTCTCTCAATGATGACTACATGATTTCTATTGTCTAAACTCATTAATCAACTAATGATAAAAAAATTAAGAATCAGAATAGGATGAAAATAGTTCGACTTCTTTACGCTACAATTAAGTGAACCAGGATAATATTTTTAGGACGTAGAGAGTATCTGAATCAAATTATGTTTGTAATAGACTTATTTCAATTCTATCATTCAATAATTTTGATGTAACAAGATAGTAATACATATAACATATGAAATTTAACATAAGATTCATTTTTATTCTTGATAATGCAGTTTTTAGTATAAGGGAAAATGGTTTTGAAAATACTAATATTACGATTTTAGGTGAATTTTATTTCTTTTCTTTGATAAAATTATAAGAAAAAAAAAAGAATTAAATATGTTACGAAACTTAAAGTAAAAAAAGCATCCTGCCAAATCAAACCAAATCTCGCGTTTGCTTTCTCTATTTGCAACTCTTTTTTTCCCCTACTTTTTCTTCCTCTTCAATTTTCCCCCCTTTTCTTCAGAACTTTTGGAGCCTAGGTTAACTTGTACTCATGTACATATGGCTCACGAATCCTACAGGGACAATAGACGGGCTCCAACTTTGATCTTTTTATTAACTTGTTGGCAAAAGGTTTAACTCCAACCCAAAAGGTCCCAATTCCCCAGCCTCACGGAGCTGCGTGGAGGACAAAAGATCGAACCACAACCCAAAAAGCCTCCACTTCCCCAGCCCTAAAGAAATGCGTGGAGGATGTAAATCAGAAGTCCATCTTAGATTGGATGAGATCTTACACAGTTACCCATACAAGGTGCTCCCACAAACTAGGTCTGACAGCAGAGGTGCTCCCACAAACCAGGCCTGACAGCAGAGGAACATTCACACTGTGCGCGTCCCTAGATTCAAACTCATGACCTCTTATTGGCAATCCCACTCTGAGTACCAACTGGACTATGCCGGGGGCTTGATCTTTTTATTAACTTGGCAGACGGACTCTCTGTTTCAATACGATATCAATTGATTTTTATCAAATATTTTTGGTTTAACGTCTGATTTATATGTTCTTCGAAAAGTTAACAGATCTCGTCCTAACTGTATAGATATTTTCGATACTTTAATTAATAAAGACCTAAGGTAGAGTCCAGGACTAAGAGCTTGTCATTTCCGCTTCTTTTAGAAGTCATTCCTATGGTGTATGTAAAAATATGAATTGGCATTTTAAATCTGTCTCTTTATTATGTAACCTCAATTTATAGAGTTACAATTGAAAAGATAAATTCAAGTTAATCTAATCATTATTTATGCTAATCTAATCTAATCAAATAATACAAATCAAATACATTAATTAGATATAGATAGACATTAACAGTCAGATCAATCAGATCGCCAATCAAATAAATACAGATACGTCCGCAATCTTTATCCAATAGCCGAGCTGGACTTGTTCTGATCAACCTCGGCAGGTCAGCTCGGCCAGAAACGAAACAGGTCAGACGTCAGCAGGAAGCAGATCCAGATCAGCTCATCTCATCATCAATATTCCAGGTCAGCTCAGAAAGATCATCTCAGCTCAGCTCCGCTTAACACCCGTCAGGTCAGCAGGTCAGCTCAGCTTAACAGTGTACTTATTGTTCCGCAGTTGTGTTGTCCAATAAAACAACAATATTACCCAATTGTGTTAAAAGTTCACGTCTATTACGGAATATGGAGGGACCGATGTACATAACCATGTACACAGATTCAACACGAAAATTGACGACGGATATTCAAAGAGTTATATAGCTATTATTATACAGTTCATTGATAATGACTAGTTGGTAATATTTCATATAAATATTTTTATTATTGGTCATGTGATACATTGCGCACCGAGGTCAGTCTAAAATATCCGTCAAAATTTGCATCTTAGACCATATTTATTCGTTTGAGATTAAATATGGATGGTCAAATAACGGGTTGTTTTACTCTTGTTTATTATTTGTGAATTTTGACCTGCATAAATTAACTCTTGTTTTAATTGGAGCTGGTTAAATACATATTCAATGATGTCCGTCTATTTCTTTGGTTTATTTTACTGATATTAATTGTTACTGGTTTGTTCGGTTGTTTTACACTAGGTTCTCCCCCTCGTTTCGGCCATATAGAATAACCCTTGCCTAAGCAAATTTTCTTGAAATAATATTTTCGTCGTTCATCTTTATGTGATGCAATTAGGGGTGATAACTAACCGAGCCGAAACAAATACTACGTTTTTGAATTCGAAATTGTTTAATTAAACAAACTGTTCGGTTCGGTTCGTTTAGCTAAACGAACTTTAAAATTGGTTTGAGTTTGGCTCGATAACAATATAACTGTTTATACGAGCCAAACAGTTCGCGAATAGTTCGGCTTCTTTTAGTAAACGAACCCAAACATCTGTTCGAATTTGGTTCGTGTACAGATAATTACCGAACGAATATGAACCGAACTCGAACAATTCGCAAACTGTTCTGTTCGTCGAGAGGGCAATGTAATGATTTTCTTGAATTTATTGTCATCCCAACATTTAATCACATTATGATAAATGTGCATTTAGTTTCTTTTATGACCATTAAACGTTGACCTCCTTTCACTATGACAATCTCAAGTTGATTACACTAGTAGCATGAGAAAAAAAATACAGGAATAGCTTTGCAAGAGAAAAAAAACTGAATTTGTATGAAGGGATTGTGCATGACCTACTAGATTTGCATCTCACTGAGTTCATGATCAAATATATGAGTTCATGGAGACAGATGATTAAGGTTAATGAGGTTTATGCAAGATATCGGGGCACCTTAGAGTATATTTAGTGTCTTAAATACTCTCTACTCTTTAGGTTGACATTGAACTTTTTTGTGTTTGTCTTCGTCTTTCATTATTTGTCTATGCAGGTACATATAGAGCCGGGGGCCTCGCTAGAAGCAAACTCTCTATCCGTGGGGATGGAATTGTTGTTTGTCTGTCTCCCACTCTCTTAAGACTCTAGCCATAATTTTTGATATCATTGAAATATACTGAGCATGTATTGTTGTTGTAGCTTTGCAACAGAAACATGATTGTCGAAGTAATGCCTGAATATAGAAAGAAGGGATGATGTAACATGTATTTTGCAGTCGGTATTAAAAGCTTTTCCCTTTTAATTTGTTCATATTTCACAGTAAGTTCCTCCTAATGGTACACAACCTACACTTTCCCGTTGTACGTAGATTTAATCCAATATATAGAAAAAATAAAATGGAATTTTCATATCAACTTTTATATTAGATGTCTACAGAAATTATCATTTCCATTTGTCTTACTCTCATTGTAGTTATTTATCTCACACTTATTGCTTATAAACTTTGTATGTTTCTAACACATTGATATAACCGGAAAAAAAAAGGAAAAAAAAGAGGAAATAAATAATAAGGATAATAAAATAATAATGAAATTAGTAATCATTTTTAAGATTTAAATAAATAAAAAAAAAGATAATGGAAAAAAAATCTAAAGCAAAAAAGGGGGGACGTGCGTAATGGGAAGTAACCCCCCCCCCCCTAAATTCAGGGAAATTGGTCGATAAAGGGAAAAGGGGCTGGGGGGGGTTAAACATTATCAAAAAAAAAAGGAAGAATAGGGCATAAAAGCGTCGCCGGCAGCATAGGAAGGAAGGAAAGAGGAAGAGGGAAAGAGAAGGAAAAAGGAGAAGGAAAAGGGAGAACTCAGGTGTTTTCAATCCATTTGCAGTGTATAATAATTGCGTAGTTGTTTGCAATCGAGGTAGGTTCCCTTTTCCCCCTCCAATTGGTACAAATTCAAGCATGCTTTGGTGATATATTATGTGTTTGTTGTTTTGGTTTCAATTGTTGAAATCTATAGCATGTTGTTTGATCCGTGAAAAGCATGAAGGCTTGAATACTGTGGTATGCGTGTCTTTGCGTGACTTTGCGTGGCTTGAGTTTTGGTTTTAGGGGAAAATTTGATAATCAAAATAGCAAAACTGTTGGATGATTAGAGATTTTTCATTCTGTTTTGGCCTTAGAATAGGTCCACATAGACTGGAAATAGGCAAAAATATAGATCGGGATCGAAAAATGGATGCCGGGGGCAGCCGGAGCGGCTCACGCGCTGCCGGAATGGCCGCGCGTGGCCTACACGCGCGTCTGGCATGGTGCTGGGCGGTTACTAATCAGAAAATTGAATAAAAAATAATAAAAACATTATTAGGGCCGGCCTGCCAGCAGACCAGGCCAGCCCTTAACGGGCCGCTGGCTGGCTGCAGCAGAGCCAGCCCATTCACCGTTCTGAATAAAAAAAAAGGGAAGGCTGGTAACGGGCCGGGCCGGATGGCCAGCGGACCGGGCCAGTCACCAGCCGGTCCAATAAGCAGATCGAATATAAAAAAAACATGGGATCGCGGTAAACAGGCTGGCGCCTGGTGGGCTGGACCGAAAGAGAGATAACAGATCAGGGCTGCTGAAATGTGGCCAGCCCAATAGTAATTTATTAATTATAATAGTTTCTGAATTTCCATAAATGTTATTTAAATAATATAAAATTGTAATAATTATAGGAAAAATATAAGTAAATATCAGAAAATTATAATTAAATTTCAGAAGTTATAAAATGCTGAGATTAAATTATTTCTACTATTTTTGGTAATTGTGATAATTTATTTTAATTTAATTAGGTAATAAATAGAATTAAATTAGGAAAAAAAAGGAGAAAATATAGAAAATACACAATAAATTTATACAAGCCATGGAAAAATAATTTTACCATTAAACAACATTAGATCATCACTCGGATAATAAATGAACTCAGATTTGAGAGCCGGAGGATGGTGAGGATGGGCCAGGGGCCTCAGGCGATTGTGTTTTTGCATTCATGGCACGTGCATTGCATTGATGGCGGGTCGTGACGTACGGGTCACGGGCGCTCAGGATGGTGTACGGTGGCGGGGCCACGACACCCAGGATGGTGTGCGGTGGCGCGGCCACACACACTCAGTATGGTGACTGTGGGGTGTACGACCTGCAGCCACTCAGTAGGACCCGAGTTCATGCATTGCACGGTATAGATATTGGCATTCTGCGTGACATGACTTTGTTGTGCGTGACATGCATAATGGGACATGCATCATGTTGTTGCGCATTCTATATCTGGAGTGATTTACCTTTTCCGCACTTTTTCGCATGCTTATGTGGTATCATGCTTTATGTGCTACGTGTTATATCATTATTGGATGCTTGTCTTGTACTACTTGGAGGCAGGTGCCTACTGAGTGATTTCCCAGTCACTCACCCCTACTTCCCCCCCCCCCACCAGGTGAGCAGGAAGAGACTTATGACTACGTCTTTGTTGAGGACGGGGCTGATACAGTGGAGTGGGCAGACTGACGGTCGCGCTTAGGATATAAGAAGACCCTGCGACTGTTTGTCTTTATTTTATTGAGATCTCATCAAACATTACCTTGTTAGATTTTTAGACTTATGTTATTGTCAGGATTTGGTTTATTATTGTATTAAGAAACTTCATTTATCAAGAAAACTTTATGTGATTGTATTTCGTTTCCGCGCAAAAAATTTCTACGTCTTGTTGGACATGTTGGAAATTGATTTGACGCTTTGTATTCTCCTCAGCGAGATACGGCGGGTGCACCGTTCCCGATGCTAGGGCTCGGGAGCGGGGCGCTACACACATACTTTGTCATAAGTAGAAGCCTCTAAGATAATGAGGTAATGTTGTTGTCGTCGTCATTGCTTACAAACCAATCAGTAAGAAGATTAAATAACGATTTCAGATTGTAATCAAACTTCATACCAAGGGAGGGGTTGGAAATTATGTATTCTCAATACCCAACCAAACATCTCCTAAAAGGGATTGTCTTTAAATGCATAATATTTTCCTGATAAGATTCTAGTTTAGTGGTTAAAATTTATTTACGGAAAGAGTTCAATGCTCATAGTTGAGAACAGAAGATCAGGACATACATACATATACATACATACATACATACATATACATATATATATATATATATATATATATATATATATATATATATATATATATATATATATATATAAGGAGATCTTGGTTCTTATTTAAAAGTTGTGTCTTATTTACGTCACAACTTAAAAAAAAAGTCACTTTATCCTAATATGGTTTCAATTCTAAAAACAAACTGGCAACAGAAAGGAGAAACAAAATATCCCCCCCCCCCCCCCCCCCCCCCCGGGAATTTATGTTAATCAATCAGCAGTAATTGTATGAACTTCTGAAGGAAAAACAGTTAAATATGTACCTAATTTAATAATTTTCCAGCTCATATTGAGCAAACTTATCCAACATTGGGTCATAATTGTAATTTAAAACCTAACTGGATGAAATATTTGATTGAGAAAGGTTAATTTTGTCTACCAGAATACAAATATATTTGTTGTTTCTAGACGGGCATGCTTAAAATAAAAAAAAAAATTACAGTTTTATTGGACTTCCTGAGGACGATGATTTTGAATAAATATTTAACTGAAAAGAAAAGGTAACGCCAGGATGAAGGTTTTGTTTTAAGCGCTCCTCATTCTTAATACATTTCTATTAAATAACATAAACGCTATAAAACTGTTACATTAGGCCGGGACCGATTTGAAATCATATTACAATTCTTATTAGATTTATGAAATTAATATTTTTCTTGCATATCAACATATGCAATTATTCCTTTTCTTTCTAAAGAAGAAAACAGTACATATAGAGAAGGGTGTCTTGTGGAAAACAAACTCTTTATCTTTTTAGATGGATGTAACAGATTTTATTGCTGTCGTGATATACTAGATATATGTTGTCGTTCGTTTTTTAGGAACAGGATTCCAGCATACTTGATAATTATGGTGTGAATGTACGATTTGTTGCCTTCAATATTATTACAACTTTCTCATAACGCTCTTGCCTCCTCCCCCCCCCCCCCCCCCCCTCTCCTTTTCGTTTGGACATATAACGCTCCGCTATAGAATATTTTAGTGCCACTTTTGATCTAAATATTTTAATATATTAATGATTGGGCTCTTGAAAATGGTTACACTTATGGGTTTTAAGCCATTCTCTGGATAGTTTTTATCTATCCATACAATTTACAAATCCATCTACACCCAGTCAATTTGATTTTCTCAACCAGCAAATATATATCTTCCAAAGTATAGGGTTCGAACCACGGAAACAGTTTTTTTGCACAAAATGCAGAGTAAAGATGCGTACGTCTAATTAGGAATCGATCCGGCTCCTCTTCAGATCTTGCACAAACGCGAAAGCCTAATGCACCGATAACGTCCTTTAACCTAGTTGGTTTACACCTAATTTTACATTGTTGTCATGTTGTGCATTGTTTTAAACACAAACCCGTTAGTTGTAGCTACTTTTGACCAATTTTATACGGTCACATGTTTATTTATTTAAGTTACATACGTGCTGTTATATAGCGTATTACATAGCATAGACTCTTAATGGTAAAAGATACTTATGCAGGTGAACTTTATGTCGAGCAAATAAAGTTTGACTATAATATATTGGTCATACCTTAGTCCTGAGGGTTCTACTGTTCCAGCTCCAAAAAGTATTATGAAGTATGCAAATCAGGAGCTCAGCGGCTTCCTAGTTTGAGAAATTCATACACAAAGAACCCACACAAGATATCCACTGCAAACTGAACATTTGTTCCAGACAGCATTGAAATGTCCACAGTGGACGTGTCTCTGGAATCGAACCTATACCTCTTGACTAGAATATCTATATACACGTGTGGATGTGTGGGTATGTGTGTGTAACAAGTTCATCATCATTTATTCACAATGAAACATGAACTAAGAAGTTTCTCCATGATCGAAGGTTATGAAATTTTATTTAGAACAATCGATTTTCCTTATTAGCCCCTTCGAATGAATGCGCAAAACTATAAGAAGTCCATTTCTAAGATAAATTATGTCATATAATTATACAATATGAGACGCCCCCAAAATTTTTGTTGTTACTATCAGTCTTTTGTATAAGGTTTACACATATCTCAAGAAATAATAAAAAGGTTCTTTAAGTATTATCAGAAAAAAAATTAATATATTAGTTTATTTTAGTAGAGAATCCTTTAGACTTGTGTTCCCAAGTATTGGATAAGTCATAGATCAGTTATACTCTTCACGCATTACATAATATTTATTTACATTAAATAGGAGACTCTTAATATGCAGACGTTTCAGGCAACTCATCGATGGCAAAATTGTCTAATTGTGAAGTTTTGGTAATTACTGTTGTTTAGGAATCAATTACTATATTTACGTTCGACGGTTTGTGATAGATATTAACACGATTTAGATAAATAAATCAAAACCATTTTAGATGTAACAGTGTTCTATTACCACACACACATGTTTTATCCTAACAACCCTAAATACATGGAGGTCTGGTTCTTATATAATTAATTGCCCACCAATTCAACATACGACTGAATACTTAGAATTACACCGTTGGATTTGGAGGGGGAAAAACAAAAATATTGCAGATTTAATAATTATTTATTGTAGTATTGAAAGTAATTATACATCTATTATACATGCTTTTGCCAAAACCGTGTCATTACTACACCACGGTTTTGACAAAACTTTTGTGCATCTACTTTGACCGTCGACCCACCACGGTTTTGTCAAAATTGTAGTATGTCTACCTTTTTTTTTTAATAAAAACCTCAGTTTTTTCAACGACAAAACAAGTTTGTGCTTATTTCTTTACGGTTGTGTCTATGTCTATTTTCTATAAAACACCTCATTTTCTCAGCAACAAAATATTTTTGTATCTATTTTTCAGATAAATTGACATCTCCAAATATTCAAGTATCTTTGTAGTTCGTAGGTGATGCGGTGCAATTACACAATAACACGAATATACAACCGGAATAAAGTAACATAAAAGAAGAATAAATCAAAAATATACACAAGTATGTCTCAACAAAAATATCAAATACATAATACAAATACAATATATATCTCAAAAGTGACCATCAGTACTACAATGCTTCCTACGTCTTGGCCTCTGACCAGCCAACTACGTCTGGTTGGACTTAGTTCGTCAGGCAGCTGCAACTGTGATTGTGAATGCAGTGGCAACATATTGGTCCTCTGAGATGATATATATATATATATATGTATCTCTACCTGCGACAAGTCTGTCTCTAGATCTCTGTCATACTAGAAGAGCGATGGATCGTCAAAGCCAAGAGTGTCTAAGTCAAGCGTGTTATATTGGTCGTCCCGACCAAGTGCATGCCTCCTATCAACAGCTGGTGGGTGGAATGATATATCCGCATGTGATGATGCTATAGTGTATGCATATCTTTAGGGACCTGTTGATATCTATGCATGCACCTACATTGATGCTCCTATGTGTGAATATCTTGAAAACCAACCCTCCGGCTGAGATGTGTTAAAATGCAGAACATATGCATCATCAGTCTGCTAGGTGAAGGTGACTAGAGGTCCCCACAAAAAGAAGATAACCGAGACCCTTCATCCTAAGCCTCAGTGGTGCAATCTCCATGACTCTCTTGACCCCTGCCTCAACCGCAACATGATGCTTCGTGCATAAAATTTAAATGATATAAACATCAATAACCAGACACATAAAATTTATGAACATGTTTAATTTATAGTGACACAATTAAATATAACAGAAAATATATACGTACCACCCGTATGAAAATAGATGTGGAACCACGAAAACCGTAATTACCTGCACACTCCACACAAGGTTGACCAAGCGTCAAGAGTGTCCGAGGTCTATACTATTGCATGTATAGTAAATTATCTGTCATGACACCTGCACATGGTATAGCTCTCTCAAATCTGTAGCACTCGATCATTCCAGTACTGTATGAATATAGAATGAAGCTGCACATAATTCACATTCCATATCATTTTTATAATTTGATGCAGCGCAACGCTAATGTCGATATGCGACACCTCATGTGTCAACTTAACTGTCTTATCCCTGTATGAGAAAGGCGATACACAACAATGTACCACGATATCAGTGGCACCTAGGTAAGCTATAGGTGAGTATCTTTGTACAAATAGATGACAACCTTTCCAGCACATCTGGACTGTACGAAATCCATAAGGAATCTCTCTCTGCTGAGTTATCTCCTGTGCTTCATATGACTTGTTGCTCGTTGCTCATGAATGAAAGCTTACGCAACAATTTCACAAAGTCTTCTTTTCAAGCAGACGGGATCTCCTGACCCCCCCACTAGACGGTAACAAAGGACCCCCTGTCACGTGGCAGCAGGAAGGGGTGGTGAGGCTGGATGCGGGTGACCCTAACTCAGCCTCATCACCCTCCTCTTCTGCCACGTGGCGGGCGGTCCCGAAAGGGGTGAGGGGTGCGGCAGTCAGAGGATCCGACCCCCTTTTCTAGAGGTTTGTGCAAACGTGGGTTTTAAATACCTAATTCCAAATGAAAAGGTATACTTTTAAATTTTACCTCTTTTTTATAAGGTATTGTTAGCGTAGAAGTTTTAGTCTATGAGAAGCAGTTAAGAAGGCAATCGAGAGTATCTTGGTTGTTTACATGCCAATATCATTCTTCATATGCGTCATCGATTTCTTTTTTTTGTGTCTTATCTTCTGTAATATAATTTTTTAAATGACCAACACTTGAAGAAAATGAGGAGGTGATTCTTGTAAGTGAGGTGACAAACACTTGAAGCTTCTGGTTGAGCCTATGCGGGTTTAAGGTCTCCGGTAGTTGAGGGACGTCTTGCATCTTCTAGGCCATGTCTATTTGACTTTATATTTAGGTCTGAACGGGTGATGTGAACAGTAAGCGACCTGCATCTTTGTTTGTCGAGTGATGTTGACTGTGACAAACTGTGTTGGTAGTGATAGTTTTGTCATCATCAGTATACACACACACATACATAGATACATGCATACACACGTACATATACACACACATATATGTATGTATGTATGTATACATATGTATATATGTGTGTGTATATATATATATATGTTATACATATATGTATATATGTGTGTGTGTATGTATATGTGTATACACACACATATATATATATGTGTGTATGTATGTATTTACACACACATATGTAGTATATGTATATGAGGAAAATGAAATTTTCCCAGAGACAACTATAATTCCCAAAAAGAAAAGAGAGTAGGACATCTATATAATTCAATTCAAAATTTATTCAAATATTTAAAAATTCATGGCACGAGACAGCTGGCAAATGTGCCCACCTGGACGCGGCGGCTACTCCGGTGGGGATAGGATTCCCTTACCGCTCTCCTCTCACCGCGTGCGTGACCGCGCGACACGTGGCAAAAAGGAGGTGGTGAGGTTGAGTGAAGGTAACCCCAATCCAGCCTCATCACCCCCTACTGCTGCTACGTGTCGCGTCCCGGGCCGCGCGGTGAGGAGATCTCATATTCTCCGGTGAACGGTTTTTGAATCAAATATTAACTTTGCTTTTAAAACAAAACTTTTGTACTTTTGGTCTGCGATCAAACATGATAAAAATCAACATTCTAATAAAGTTAAAACTGATAATATAATAAAAACCCTTAAATAATTACTAAACTATTCGTAACGCTTCCCCGAGTCTTGATATGTTAATTATATACTGCTTCAATCTCAAAATTGCTACTCTTTTAGTTCTGTAAATAATGTCTTAGTTGGCCCGATACATATTACAAACCTGAATTGTGTCTTCATACTTTGACATATTTTTTAATAATATCATATTTTACATTTTAAATTGTCTTAACAATGCTATCACCTTTAGGCATGAACTTCGTACGGTTCGACTGGTTTTTATTAAAAATAAAACCAAACTGTTTTTAATGGTTCTGATTATGGGTGTTAAACGAACAAACACGAACTGAAATTTGATTCGTATTCCGTTTGTGTTCGTTCGTTAATTTTACTTAAACAAACAAAATTCGAACATCTAATTGGGTTCGTTTAGTTAAACGAGCGAAACTATTCGTGAACTATTCGACTTGTTTAAACAGTTATACTGTTATCGAGCCGAACTTAAACGAATTCTAAAGATCGTTTAGCAAACAAACCAAGTCAAACAGTTCGTCTGGCTAAACGAATCCGAATTCAAAAACCTAGTATTCGGCTTGGCTTGGTTTGTTAACACCTCTATTTCTGATTTTTGCAAAATGAAACTGGATTAAACCAGACAATAAATTGTTATTTTGGTCTGGTTCGGGATAGATTTGGTTTTGGTTTTTCTCAGTTTTTCAAATTACCGCAAATTCTTAACGGGGAAAAAAAATCCAACATATCCTTTGGGCTTCAAGGAAGTACAGTACAGCAATACAAGGGTATAGTTTCAGCCTTTCTGGCCCATTCTATTCAATCATGGTTAACCAAACTTCTTCTTTGTCACTAACAATTGAAACAGCTTAACCACAGGCAAACAACATCTTGATGCCCAGAAAGATTGAAACATGGCCTAAATCCTGTTAAAGACCCAGTATTTTCAGCCCTTTTCTATTGCTTAACTTGGCTGACAATTTCATCATTCACAATCTCATAAATTGGAGGGTCAATTTTCAACTCAATTCACCTGGAAAAAAAGGAAAAATTGTCTGCTTGAAATTAAAAAGATTACAAAATACCAATTTACTGTGGCATTTATGCAGGTACAACCAGAGCCGGGGTTCCAGTGATGTGGCATTTATGCAGGTACAACCAGAGCCGGGGTCTCACTGGAAGCAAACTCTATATCCCTAGAGATAGAGGTATTGTTTGCTTGCCGCTCACCTTTTCCGGACCCTAACGATAGCTTTTGCTGTCGTTGAGATATACTGTGTATGATGATGACGACAACTATGACGAAATACCAATTTACTTGTTCTTGTCATGGGTACAATTCATCAATTGACCCTCACCCTCTGGGGATAGGATCCCCTCACCGCAAAAGGAGTGCGGTGACGCGTGACCGCGCGACACGTGGCAGCAAGGAGGGGTGGTGAGGCTAGATGCAAGTGACCCTCATCTAGCCTCACCACCCTCCCTTGCTGCCATGTGGGGGTGATGAGATCCAACCCCCACCCTCTGCTCCAATTTCTTCACACACACATATATGTGTACGTATAATCAATGTTCAAATAGAAAATTGTCATTATAAAAAGAAAGTTGTGGCTACTTTTTTTTGCCTTTTTTTTTCTGCTTCCATAGTGCAACAAAACAAGACCAATAGGTTCTTCTTTCTCAATGTCGAAAGAAACATGTCTCGTTAAATTTCTTTGATTACTTCTAAAAAAATATTGGATTTATGGGTTATCGGGAAACAATTTCTGTGTATTTATAACACATAGATATAATTACGTACATACGACCCTTCATATCATGGCATAGCCGAAAGCCTAGGGTCATGTTGTTTTCGTCGTCTCTCCATCACAAAGACGCTAGTCAAACAACAAAAATAACCACAAAAGAAATATAAAGAAATATTATTTACTAATACATCTAATCATGATCTTAGATTCTTTGGCGCCGAAAGAAGACAAGCATTTGCCAGCGGGACAAAATTTTCAAATGGATTTAACTTTAGATTAAATGATCAATTTATTTAACTTGGGTAAGAAATTTTCATGTCGCCACTTCCCTCAACGAGTTATTTGACCCAATAATAATAATAATAATAATAATAATAATAATAATAATAATAATAATAATAATAATAATAATAATAATAATAATAATAATAATAATAATAATAATAATAAACAATGGATACTATAACCTTTTGCCGACAGAAAGATGAGGCAGAAAAGGGGCAAATTGCAGGTAGTTTTGGAATCCATGAACCCATTACACATGAATGCATGTGGCCTCATATATTAAAAATTTTTCACTAATATGCCTTCGCGATACAAAGTTTCTTTGATGAGGGGTGGGTTCTCCCCCCACCTGTACCAGAGTCCCCTTAGCCAGGTGGGATGTAAATTGAGTGATGTGCTCCACCGACAACCCTGCAAAGGGAAAAGACACACGAGACTCAGCCAGACCAGAAGCAACCCTTGTAATATTTCAACAAGGATTGTCTCCACACGTACTCGAACTCGGGACGTCGGGGTTCTACCCACAATCACCTTTGCCACTTACCACTGGACTATGCCCCTGGGGACGCGATACAAAGTTTCTTGTGTTTATCTTGCATTGCATGAGAGGTAACTGTAGACATTAAATCCCATTTGTTTGATATTATATGTAGAAATTAGTATTACATACATACATACATACATATATGTATGTATGTATGTATGTGTGTATATATATATATGTATGTATGTATGTATGTATATGTATGTATGTGTATATATATATATGTATGTATGTATGTATGTATGTATGTATGTATGTATGTATATATGTGTGTGTGTAAAACTATATTATGTTTTCACAATAACAATTGAACACAAAGACATTAATTACTTTGAAGATAGGCAAAACAAAATCGTGAGTCCGCTTGAAGTACTTTGGCTGCTAAATTTGACCAATCAAACAAGCAAAACCAACTATACATTAAAGATATGAGTTAGGATCTCTTCATCTCAAATCCCTCATCTCACGCGTCACCGCGCGACACGTGGCAGTAGGGGTGGATGGTGAGGCTAGACGTGGGTCATCTTTATCTAGCCTCACCACTCATCACTGCTGCCACGTGTCGCACGGTGACGCGTGAAGTGAGGGAAAAATGGGTGAGGTGATCTCATTCCTAAAGATACATAGCCACTGCTCCTCATAACATGCCTATACTTTCAACTTGGAGCAATATTCCATCACAAATGCTGTGTCTGCTAATTCTTCTTTTTTTTCCCCTTTCTTTTGCTTTGGCACGCCTGCCTCATGTTATCCACACAAAAAAAAAAGAAATAAAAAAAGAACATGCCCCATGGCATAGCTCATTTAATACTTGGGTTAAGATTTACTCTAAGAGGTCAAGCGTTCGATTCCAGAGACACGCACACTGTGGGTGTTCCACTGTTGCTAGGCCGAAGACCTGGTTTGCAGAGGACACCTTGTGTAGGTCACTACGTAAGTCCTCACTCAACGTAGAAGACCGAATGACTCTTAATTTGAATCCTCCACAATACTCTTTGGAACTGGAGCGGTGAGTCCTCACAACTAAGAAATGGTCTTTACTCAAAAAAAACATTGCAAATAGATGGCTATAGATGAGATGAAGTGGTAATTAGACGGTCGTACTCACATGGGTGCATGTGAATTTTCTTGATAGTGGATGATTAAGTTGATTTTATAATTGATGGTCTAAAATGGAGCAGAGAAAACCTTTTCAAACGTAGAATCTTTAGTGTAGTAGCCATTGCTTTGCTTTCGGAGACCATTCCAAGTAGAGCATGGGATTGTACCTTTAGCTTTAGGTACTTCTGTCAAGAATCTTGAGAGGGAACCGTAGGTTGGTGAATTTTATGGCTATGGTGGGGGATCTAAAGCTGCCATGACCTTATACAAGAGGGTCCCATAGGGAATTATTGTATGTACATATGAATTTTTATATGTCGAAAGACCAATGACAAATACATACTTTTTCTTATAAATATACGACGTTATTATTTTTATATATTGATTTAATCTTACTATTTATTATTGACCGTTGATCAAAAAAGAATACATGCATTTATTAAAAAAATAGTGTGTGTTTGAAATCTTATGACGCATTTAAAAAGTGAACAAATTGATTTTTCATATTTTTTTCGTGTATATCTGGTAAGTTTGACGAAGTAGTTAAAAAAACAAAAAGAATATTTACATGAACGAGACATATGTGGTCAAATAACACACCGTATGCGTCGTTCTCCTTTACATTCATTTTAAGGCGCAAAATCAGTGTAACTAACAGACCCAGAACGTAGGTCAGCTGGTATTTGGATTAGGAAATTATATTTAGAAAGACGTAAGTTGGAACCGGGACATGCGTAGTGTGGATATATTACTGTTGTCTGGGACAGTAATGACTATGACATTATATCCGGCTCAATTAGGAGTAGAGGGTTGTTGGTCCGGCTTGCAGTATGCACTTGGTGTAGACTCTGGCCACGCCTTACCAACCTAGGAAGCCGTTCAATACCTGAATTTGCATATTTTACGCAGATCTATGGTGGACACGCCTTACCAACCTAGGAAGCTGCTCAATACCTGAATTTGCTCTTCTACGTAGATCTATGGGGCAGAGACAGTGAGAATCAGGGCTAGGTATTTCGCCTTTATTGTGTTTAGAACATTTGTAAACCCAGAGTGACCGAATTGTTATTATGGGACAACAAGAATACAAGGACATTTTTGTTTGTAAGTAAAAGAGTAACACAACTACCTGAAGTCAGAACAAAAAAAACCCCACGTGTTAGGATGAAAATTGAAGATATATACGTCCAACAATTTGGTAGGTAATTTCGTTAATTAATATATAGGGGATTTTGGGTCTAAAAGATGTGGTTAACATGTATAGAAGAGTTTTCCTATTAGATTTTGTGTATTATTGTTGAAATGCAGTGTTGACCAACAGCTCCATAGACTTTTTGTCTGTCTGACTAAAGGCAACCCTTTGTGAACATATGGGCACCCGACACGTGTCAGAGATGTGGAAAACCTTTCAGTTCTCATGTTCATAAATTTCATGTCTAAATGTAGCCGGTGGAGAAAATTTCCATGTTATATCATTAAAAATGACTAACTTATGTATTTGTACTGTTTGATGATAAAAATATCAGAAAACGAAATGGTAGATCAAGAATGATTTGGGGCTTCCAGGTAGTTGGTATTCGAGTTGTAAAATTGCTCCAAAAAAGGTTGTAGGTTTGAAACGGGGCACGCACAGCGTCGGTGCGATAATGATGTCTGGACCAGTAACAGCTATGCCATTGTATCCGATCTAATACGATTAAAGAGTTGTTGATCCAGTTTGCAGTATGCATGGGTTCTGGCAAAGTCTTATCAACCTAAGAAATCGCTGAACTCTTACGTTTGCCAGTTGAGACACTAACTAGTTACTAGGGGTATTTATTGCCTAATTGGTACGAATTATGGTGGATAATGTAAATCATTTATTTAACATTTCAGTATATAAAAGAAAACGATATACTGATATTTACAAACACATTATGTCTAAACTTGTCTTAACATAACTTAAAGTGACGCTATGTCTTAATACTCATGTTGCACCTCTCTCAGGATATAATCCACGATAGAAATTTATGGAGACAGAGAATTCAGGTTAAAGAAGTATAGGCAGGATAGTACCTTAGAGTATATATACTTAGATGATTAGATACTCTCCACACTTTAATATGACTTGTATTTTTTTGTTTTGGTATTTGTCTTTCAAGTATTTGTGCATATTTATGTCTATTTTAATATCCGATATTCCTATTTTGTGCTATCTATGCAGGTATATATAGAGTTGGATGTCTCATTGAAAGCAAACTCTCTATCCCTTGGGATAGATGTATTGTTTGCCTGCCTCTCATCCTCCCCAGTGTCTAGCAATAGCTTTTGTTGTCGTTAGAATATACTGGATATAATTGTTGTTGTTGTGTCTACTACAAATTAAGCATACATTTTTTTTAGTGCAATATGCTATTTTGATATCAATTGAGTTGTGTCCTAGACGTTCTTCATTTACCATGCGTCCAAATTGTGCGTTATTTTTACCATCCTCGATCCAACCCTTATACCTTCTGCACATTAAGTTTTACAAAAAATAAATAAATAAATAAAATACTCCAACAAATGGTAAACACAACATTGCTTTTGTTGAATCGGAAGAATTATACCTACTGATCTCCGACCTAGGCCTATCTAAACTAATCATAGGTAGAAAAAGGAACTTATGTAAGCATTAGGTACATAGCAGAATCTTAACATGTTACTCATGGAAAATTACCCTTTCTATGAGGCTATTCTATGTGTAACATATTCAAAAAATTATTGAGGGTGCTTTCTTATGTGTTTTGATGTCGGCAAGTAAAAGTATTCTATTCCTCCTAACACGTAATTCCTCAAATGGTATATTACATCTAAAGTCGTAAGTCGACGTATTGACACTTGACATGTTTAACTTAGCAGTTTTGGTCATACTGTCAATTAACTCTCTCTGTAGCGATTTTGAATCTAGACTCTTTGTGGGCTTCAAAATACACTTAAAAGACTGTTAAATAATATGACTTACATATTCACCGTATCTCTTTAGTACAATTATTTTTTTATCGAGAGTTCGATGCAATGCATGGTTTTTCTAGCAAAAGGTTGAACCCCAACCCCAAGGGTCTCCTACATCCCGGCCCGACGAGGCAGTGGAAGTATGTAAATCAGGTACTCAGCGTCCCGTTAAGGGGAGGCACAAAACACGCAGACCCATACTAGGGGCCCACCCTCAAGACCCATATTAGAGTCTGAAGATAAGACACCTACAATGCAGGCTACGGGATTCGAACCTTGCACCTTTCTAGCAATTCTGTCATTCTGGAACCAACTGAGCTATGCCCTGCCGGCAATGCATGCTTGTATCACATGATTGTGATTACATAGCACAAGTCAACGGTCAACCACATCAGGGAAGAGAAAGTATTTAAGAAACGGTCGTCGGGTGACAATATGGAGACATTGCACTCTTCACTAATAATTTAATTACATATAGCTATAGGATACAAGCTTCAATTATTAATCAGTAACTAAAATGAATTATCAAAATTTTCAATGGAATTGTAAATCTTACATTAAAATATATTTTTTCCATTAAGTCGTCCTTAAAAATTACGTTAACTATTATTGCATTAAAAATCATACTCACACATGAGTAGAGCATTGTTAAATTGTACAACATGTTTATGCTGACATGGTATGTATGTAACACTTTTTCCTGAGTGATTTTTCCTTCATACTGCATTAATTAGTCCTTTGTGAGTTTCAGTAAAGCAAACGTTTATAATCGGTGGGGAACCCCATTCCGTCGTTTTCATTAATGCAATGCAGGTTTGATCCACAACAATACATACACACTATATCCCAACTAATGAAGCCGGATCTTCACCAAGGGTCTAGACGACCTCAAAATAGCTTCGTCAGTTAACTTAAAGAGTTGTTAACCGGGATTGAGAATGTGTAGCTGGAATAGCGCCAATTATCCTGCACAAGGAAGCACAGGTTAGAGGTCCCGGGGGGTTGGCCCCGGAAAAAAACCTCCGACGCTCAAGTCAGTTTGAGCCATATCTCACTAAGATTTGTAATTTAGGAGGTGAGTTAGGAGTTTCTCACAGTATTTGCTGAGGTGCGAATTGTATAGATTTGCTTTAGAGTATGAAGGTCTTGATTCCGGATTCGGATCCCTTTCTTTGTTCTGGTTGCCTTGCTTTTATAGACTTTTCCCTGCCTTTGATAATAGGTAACGGATAAGACATTCGCTTGGGGCAGAAAGCCTAGGTCGCTGTAGGTCTGCTGATGTGATCAGTAGTCTGACTGATGTGACTAATAGGTCGGCTTGACTGATATAACTAGTAGGCCGGCTGTTGTGACCTTGGCGTGTTCAGGAAGAATAACCAGCTGTAGTCATTATATTTGGATTGCACCTCTGTTTGAGGGTCCCACGAAGTAATATCGTGCTTGGCTCCTTTGATGTGGTACACAGCTGAACTCTGCCGAAGTGCATGACTTGGCCTTATCCCGCTGAAGTGGTCCGAAGTGTGGCATTTGATCATAAACTGATGATGGGGCCGAGGTGCAAACCTTGGCATATTCTTCGATGTTATAAGGGCGTCACGATGCTCCGCTGAGGTGCAGCCGAGGCTGAACAGCCACGTTTGAGCGCTGAACTGCTGAACTGAAGTACTTCGAGTGTTGAGCTACTGGAGTTGAACCGTTGACTGTTGACTAACAGACGTTTTAATTATGGTCTATCACCAACGATATCAAAAGTTATCGCTAGGATGTGAAAAGAGTGAAAGACAAGCAAACAATACCTCTATCTCAAATTATATAGAATTTGCTTCTAGTGAAACCTATATAAATGACTAAAATGTTTTATTTTAGCCCCCACACTTTTCCCCCTCAAAAAGAAAGAATTTCAAACCGGTACAGATTTGAAGAGGTTAAAAATGTGGCAAATTATGAAGTCTATAATTACGAGTTGACACGTGTACAAAAGCAGTTTTTTAAAGAATGAATGCTGCACTTTTTTTTGAAAAAAAAAAACTTTTATATATGTGACGACGCGTGATTGGAGAACTTATAATTTGTCTCATTTTTAGTCTCTTCAGATCTGACCCGTTTCAAACCATCCGTTCCACATAAAACAATGTCTTGCATAAAAGGCATGTTTCTATGCCACATCCACATCATTCATCGCTGGTTCAGGTTGATATCGACTTTCATGCTTTTGAGTCTCCAAGTATAAGCGTTTATATATGGTCAACCACAACTAATTCAAGTGTCTAGAATTAACGTCAATGACAAATATTTCTGGTTCAAACATAAATTTTTATTTTTATAGTTTATTCTCATATAGTATAGTGATAGTAGTTTATTTGGTTTAATTCATGTAGGATAGTGATTTATCATTATTCATCACATGATGACTCCTCCCTAGACCATGCGTAAACACAGGAGCTTAGTGTAATGCACATCACATGATGACATTTGTTATAGGGTATTCTATATGTATCAAAGTATAAATATATATATATATATATATATATATATATTTATATATCAAATCTTTATTAACAATTTAAGTATTTCAGCTGAGGAAAAAACTCATTTGATCACTTGGCATTGTCTGCGGATCAAATATTTAAACACATGTTGCGTCTTGTGCTTTATTATATGTACAAAATCCTATTAAATACAATGTTGTCTTTTGATTGTTCAAATGTGCACTCCAATTTATCATACCATTACAATGTAATAAGAAGACCGTCAAACATAGCATTAATTGAAAGACAGATTACATATTCAGAGTGACTCTTCATATCATGGCGGATTGGATCCTTTTACCGTCGGGTGAAAGTTACCGTTTCCATATAATTTTACGCTTTTTTGATCATCTCTTACTCAGTTTCACCTTCTCTTCTTCTATTTCCATGATTATCGAGTCATGCGTCACTAGTCTCTTGCAACAAAAGAATTCATGCCCCTATCATGGTCCACAATAATCTATGATCGCACTAATAAATTTATATTACAGAAGACAATCGTATTTTCAAATTTATATTATTTTTGCACATTGTACTAGCCTAGTGCTAATTAGGGGTGTTAACGAACCAAACTGAGCCAAATACTAGGTTTTTGAATTCAGCTTTGTTAGCTAAACGAGTTTTAAAATTGGTTCGAGTTCGGTTCGATAACACTATAACTGTTTGAACGAGCCAAACAGTTCGCGAACAGTTTGGCTCGTTTAAGTAACGAACCCAAATAGGTGTTCGAATTTGGCTCCTTTATGTAAAATTAACAAACGAACTCGAACCAAATACGAATTAAACTCGAACAGTTCACGAACTATTTGGTTCGTTTAACACCCGTAATGCTAATATGTGATCATATCAAAGACGATGGATTTGTGCACTAAGCCTGCCACCAACCCGTGGCCTCAATCTTGCATTATTTGACTTAGATCACGATGTTGGTTATGTGCAGACATCATTTTGCATGCTTTGTTTCACATCTTATTATTTCATCTTGTTAGTTTCTTCCCTTGACTTGTGGCTTTTCTTTTCTTTTTTTTTTCTTTAGGAAAAAATAATTTTGTTATTACTTTCCTAAAAGTACCATGTCATAACTAATTAATAGCTATTCTCCAATTTAATTAATAGGTATGTTTGACCATCTCTGTAGCAAAAGTCTTCAAAGATTAATGGATAAATTATGATCTGGCAATCTTCGAAGGAGCTAACAGTCTTCAAAGATTAATTAATAGGAATATTTGACCATCTCTGTAGCAAAAGAAGTCTATGTATAGGGACTATATCATGCCAAATACTTATTTAATATGATAAGTTAATACTATAATTTCACGCGTCATTAGAAAACTAAAATCTTGATTAATACACAACTCCACTATATAATCAGACTTCGAAAATTCTCCATAGCTCATTTGGTATTCGGATTAGATTTGCTCCAAGATGTATAAGGTTCGATTCTATGGACACGCACGGTGTAGGTGTTTCACTGTTGTTGGACCAAAACCCCAGTTTACAGTGAATACTTTTTACGGGTTTTTTGTGTAAGACCTTATCAATCCAAAAAACTATTGAACTTCTGATTCGCATTTTTCACAATGTTATTTTGAAACTATGCGATAGAAATACCAAAACCAGAGATTTGACATTTTTCTCCATACTTCAAAAATTCTTTAACCAGCGTACTCATGATTGTACCATTTGGTTCATGATACTAAGTCATCATTTCGACCATTACACATATTGTACTTAAAACTTTATTAAACCCTCAAAATAAAATTTATTAACCCGGCCGATGTATTTTGCCGATGAAATGGAAGACACAGCAACCACATTAATTTATTGTCTTAAATGTTTCTGTCTATGTCGAAGTATAAGGATCGGATGTATTCAACCATATACATGTGTTAAAAACCGTCGAAATATTTACAACATTTTCCGACAATATCACATACTAATTAACCCAACAAAGCTTGATGCGCATAAAAATAGATACATACACACACACATATATATATATACATATATAAAAATAGATACATACATATATATATATACACACACAGCTATTAGCACACAGTATGAGTGTACCTCTGATGTCAGGCCAAAGGCTTGGTTTGTGGATACACTTTGTGTGAGTAACTGTATAAGATCTTATCCAATCTAAGAGCTGTTAGACTCCTAATTTATATCATCTACACAGCTTTTTAGAGTTAGAGCAGTGACGGACCTTTGGATTGGGGTTAAACCTTTTACCAACAAATAAAATGCAAATAAATAAATAAGCACAAGAGTCCAAAGTCGTTATAAATAGAGAGCCTAGGCTAGCATCACATCTTTCAACCTGCATCTCCCACTGACTCATCTTCCCCGTCATTCATCACAAATCAATCACCCAAACAACCAACTCTGAATCTCTCACTTTTCTCTTCCCACTTCGCGTTAACCCAAGATTAACCCACCAATTTCCCAATTTAGTAAGTATCTACAACCAAAATTACCTTAGCCATGGACACTCTTGCTTCTTCTGCTAATCCGCCGCCGCCGCCGCCGCCGTCGTTGTACTTCGATGAGAAATGGAAGCTCTCTAAGAAAGAAAGCTTATCAAGAAGCTTCCGTTCTTCTAGTTCATTCGTAAAAGATTCATCCTCCCAGAAGAGATGTGCTTTCACTAGAAAATGTGCTCGTTTGGTGAAAGAACAGAGAGCTAGGTTTTATATCATGAGGCGCTGTGTTACAATGCTCATCTGCTGGCGGGATTAAGGTGATTTTTGAATTTTGAAAAAAGGGGGAATTGATCTTGTTGCCTTTTTCTATTTCTTTCTTCGAGATTGTTCATGGCTTTTTAGTCATAGATATTCTAGTTTTCCAGCATCCGGGAAGAAAGAGAAAGAGGACACCCATTGCAATTTGCATATTCATAACTTTGCTTTTATTTTTTCTTTTTAAATTTTGGATCCGATGGGTTCTTGAATCTTGTTATGTAATTTACATTTCTGGGGTCAATTTTCAGAAATGAAAGAAAATCATTGCAGTGAAATATGTGCAAGTGTTGATCAAGTGAAAATCAATATATAGATACTGACAATAAGAGAGGTGAATAATTTATTATTAAAGATTGTTAAGTGTAAAAAAAGTCAATTGACGAGAGAAAATAGAGGGCTCCGCAAGTTCCGCGCGAAATTTCATCCGTTCACGTAACCGGCTTGCCGGCCCTTACCGGCGAAGTAACCACCGCCCGATATGGAAAACCTCCATCCGGAAAAAAGCATGGAGGAGACAGATCAGATCGTTCGAAGCGTTAAGAAATACAAAAGGCCTGCTCTATCAGAACCTTCATTCGAAGTTGAAGGTCATTGGAAACCGCCGCTGGCTTGGGCGGATTTGTTGAAACAGCCATTACAATCCAGTATACTGCATGGAGGAGAGATATACATGGGAGAGGGTGAGGAAGATGACAATGATGATGAATTAGAGGCTGCATTGCGACACCTTACGACCCCATCTGAAGTGATGCCTGGACCCGGAAAAGCCGTTGTTGAAATATCTGCAGACGAATGCCGGCGGTTATGGCGACCATGGAGACGTGCGCTAATTGTCAAAGTTCTGGGTCGTACAGTTTCTTTTCGGGTCCTATCACAGAGATTAGCAGATCTTTGGGCATTGGGACATCGCATTGATATTATTGATTTGGAAGAGGGTTTCTACGTTATCCGATTCTATTCGAAGGAGGACTATAATCATGTGCTTGATGATGGTCCATGGACTATCCAAGGCCACTACTTAACTGTCGCGAAATTTAGGCCGGGATTCCAACCATCAACTGATGTATTGACATCCACTCTGGTGTGGGTGAGAATTCCCCGATTACCGCTGGAGTTCTTCCATGAATCCGTTCTCATGCGCATAGGAGACCAACTGGGTACGGCCTTGAAAGTTGATGGCAATACAACAGCAGTTTCAAGAGGCAAATATGCCAGAATATGTGTTGAGGTTGATCTGCAGAAACCCCTTATATCTAGGGTTGTTGTTAATGGGCATAACCTACAGGTTGAATATGAGAACCTTCACCAAATTTGTTTTAAATGCGGGAAATATGGGCATCGACAGGAAACATGCCCTTCTGACGTGGGTAATGGAGTTCCGCCAGAACCTACCACCAATGTGCAACCGCCAATGCAGAGGGCTTCGGACATTCCATCGGATCCGTTTGGCCCATGGATGATCGCAAAAAACAACAACCGAAGGAGGAATATACCACCCAAAACTCCAAGTGGGACTGGATTTATGCAGGATAATACAGAGGCCAGAACTAATCGTAACAATGCAGACAATCCAAATCTGGGTGCGAAGGAGAAGATTGGAGGGGGTCGCGGTATACTGTCTTGACCGAGGAAGAGGATGACGATCCACTAAATGTACTGCCGGAGACACTAGCAAGTGACTTTGAGAGAATCCCAGATTTGGGTCCGGCACCTACCTTCCGTACTATGTCTAAACCCCATCATGCTAAACCGAAGGAACGTAGGGCTAAGGGAGTCCCAGTGAAGGATCAAACAAAAGTGCGAGTGCAGGTTCCGCGAGCTGCGACTGGCACAGGCTCAAGCAGCCTTGGACGTCGACCACCTATATCATCTGCCAGTAACAGCACGGTCACCCCTAACGAACATACCACTATATTGCAACGGCCGCTATCCGACATCACCAATAACAATATGGTGGAAGATGTGGCGTTGAAGTTTGACGGAGCACCCACGAGACCCCATCCTAACGTCAACCAACCATCACCTGGTATACTCATTGGAGAACAAACCAAGCAACACCCTCCGGACGTAAGCAAGACTTCTACTATGGCGATTGATATTGACGAGATTGACGTGAGGGAAGACCATCTCATTGTGACAGTTGACACACTGATGCCAGAGTCCAGTTGAGGACAGGGATGAGAACCTCAAAAACAATGTCCTAATGAAGCTGATTTCATGGAATTGTCGCGGTGCTGGGTCACCGGACACTATACGCACAATAGTCAGAATGATACGGGATCATAAGCCTAATGTTCTATTCCTTATGG
Organism: Eustoma russellianum; assembly: GCA_036186865.1. Lineage (NCBI taxonomy): Eukaryota > Viridiplantae > Streptophyta > Magnoliopsida > Gentianales > Gentianaceae > Eustoma > Eustoma russellianum. The sequence goes on along the minus strand of AP025042.1, from coordinate 103,433 downwards.
AGACGAGAGTTTCAAGTGTGCAAACACAAAAGATTATTCGCAAATCTCATTTTACTCATCTTGCGGCAGTAGAATCACGGGGATTCGCTAGAGGCTTGTGGTGCTTATGGGATCATGAATCTATTAATGTAAGTATTCTATCCTACACGTCGCAGGTCATAAATTTTGCAATTATGGAGCAAGGTCGGGTTTCGTGTATCGCCTCACTTATTTATGCTTCGCCATCCGAGGATCTGAGAGAGTTCTTGTACATGTATATCGAAGAAATGGCACGACACATTACTATCCCATGGATTCTTATTGGTGACTTCAACCAAGTGATTAAACAAGTGGATAAGAGAGGAGGACGAGTTGTACATGGACGTGGAGTGGATCGCATGCAACATATGGTGGATGCGTGTGAGTTAATGGAACTTGAATTCATTGGTCCAAGGTTTACATGGTCGAACGGACAGCAAGGTCATCTTCGGATTGAACAAAGACTTGACCAGGCGTGGGCTAATCAACAATGGCATCGGAAATATAGTACGGCCAACTTGCACCATCTTCCTCGGACGCACTCTGACCACAACCCGCTGTGCTTAACGTTTGAAAGTTCCACTGGGCTACAACATCGTGAGCGCTCATTTATATTCCAAGCTTGTTGGATGGACCACAAACAATTCTCACCATTCATTCGGACAGCCTGGCATTCGTATAAAGGAGACCTCTGTCGCACTGTAGCTGAATTCAAAGTACACATGGAGGAATGGAGTAGAGAAGTATTTGGCAGTTTCAAGCGCCGAAGATTAAGATGCCTCGCTAGAATTGATGGGATCCAGCGTACCCTAGCAAGCAAATCTTCAACCTTCCTGCAAAATCTGGAGAAGGAACTGTGCACCGAGTATAATGATATCCTAAATCAAGAGGATACATATTGGCAGCAAAAGAGTAATCTACAATGGCTATTGGATGGAGAGAGAAACAGCAGATATTTCCATATGTCCATGGCTGCGAAACGACGAAGGAACCAGATTCAAAGGCTCAAAGATTCGAACGGACAGTGGACGGAGGATAATACTGTTATATGCCGCAGCATCAGGGACTATTACCAAAAACTGTTTACCAGCCCTAGTCATCACCAGTCATTCGATGAAACCATCCCCATTCCTACGTTAACCCACTCTGATAAACGCTGGTTAAATCGGCCGGTCACTGCCAGTGAGGTGGAGAACGCTGTTTTCCAAATGGGAGCGTACAAGGCTCCGGGTCCAGATGGACTACCACCGGTCTTCTACCAAAGAAACTGGGAGGTTGTCGGCAAGGATGTAATTGAGTTTGTCATGAGTGCCTTTCACAAGCAGTCATACCCCAAAGAGTTAAATTCTACAATTATCACACTTATACCTAAGGTAGAAGAACCAGAAGGGCCGTCACAATTTCGGCCTATTGGATTGATGAATGTCATAGTCAAGATTATTACGAAGATCATTGCGAATCGTCTTAAAGCTGTTATCGGAAAAATCATCTCACCAACACAGTGCGCATTTATACCAGGGAGACAAGCAGCGGATAACATCATCATTGCTCAAGAAATCATGCATACAATGAGAACAAAGAAGGGACGACGTGGATACATGGCAGTGAAACTGGATTTGGAAAAGGCGTATGATAAAGTGAATTGGACCTTCTTAGAGAGAATATTGCTGAAGGTTGGTTTTAGCCAGCAATTATGCAACCTTATTATGTTCACTATTTCATCATCATCATTGTCGATACTTTGGAACGGGCAGCGGATGGAACCATTCCAACCCCAGCGGGGAATACGCCAAGGTGACCCGTTAGCACCCTATCTTTTTCTACTATGCATGGAAACTTTGTCTCAAAAAATACAGCTAGCCGAAAATGAGGGTACATGGAAGTCGATCCCCACCTCCACTCATGGACCGCGCATATCTCATCTCTTTTTCGCAGATGATTTACTGCTCTTTGGTGAGGCTACAGCACGGCAAGCTTCGGTGATTGAATCTATTGTTAGGGAATTCTGTGTGATGTCAGGCCAAAATATTAGCGTATCAAAATCACAAGTCCTAGTATCACGTAACATGGGGCTACAATTCATGCCGGAGGCGTTTATAAGCATGGGGCTGACAAGTACTGTGGATTTCGGGAACTACTTGGGCATGCCAATCTCGCAAAGCCGTTGCCACAAAAAGCATTACAGACACATCATTGATAAGGTGCGTGCTAAACTAGGGAGCTGGAAAACGAAAGTTATGTCTCAAGCAGCAAGGTATGTCTTGATTCGCAGTGTGGTTTCTTTAATGCCGGTCTATGCTATGCAAACCGTATGTCTACCTCGAGAGCTAACTAATGAGATTGAGAAAATTACGAGACAATTCTTTTGGGGGGAGACGGCGGGGAAGCGGAAGTTACACTTGTTATCTTGGGAAAAACTCTGCCAAGATAAGTCTCAGGGAGGATTGGGGATTATGAATCTCAAAGATATGAATAAAGCCTTGTTGGCAAAATTGGGATGGAAAATGTTAAACAATCCGGAACTCCTTTGGGTAAAGGTGTTGAAGAACAAATATGGAAATCTGCTGGAAAGCAGCCCTAAGTCAAACGTATCCTCTTTATGGCGTCATATCCGCAGCACTATTCCATTATTAAGGGCGGGACTAGCCTCTTCCAATACCTTAGCCGATGGTGAGGGGACGACAGTTCAGTGGAAGGGAAATGCATCAGGCAAATTCACAGTATCCAATGCGTATCACATCGCAAAGGCTACGACCTCGCCAACCTCGTCCAAGTGGGATAATATATGGTCATTGAAAGGACCTACTCGAATGAACTTCATGCTGTGGCAGGTGGGACATAATGCACTGCCGGTTGGAATGATACTGCGGGCACACCATATGGATGTTGACGATGCCTGTAAAATTTGTGAAATGACAAGGGAAGATGTTCTGCATGTATTACGCGATTGCGAGTGGGCCAAACAAATATGGGACTCCCTTCTGAGTCGATATGCTAGGGACAAATTCTACAAGACGCATGAAACCCAACAGTGGGTATGGGAGAACTTGGAGGTTCTACGTTATGCTGGGGAACAAGGTTCTTATTGGTCTTATTTATTTCGGGAGACGATATGTGTTATTTGGTATTGGCGAAATCACGTAATGCATGGACGAGAGCAACAGCTACCTCCATCTTGGCGGGTTCGCGGCGAAATCCTCCGGCGTGTAGATAGGCTTCTAACAGCTTACTTTTACACTAGTCAATAGTTAGATTGCTGTAAATATGTCGTTTCTATTTCATAGGAAACCCAGTGTACTATTTTGGCAGAATTCAATGAAATAAAAGATCCTCTTTTCCGAAAAAAAAAAGATTGTTAAGTGTAAACAGATTGACATGTTTGGAGTAGGGCTGTAAATGAACCAAGCCGTTCGGTTGTTCGGTTTGTTTGGCTCGAGCTCGAACTCGAGCTCGGCTCGGATAAAATATTAATAACAGAGCTTGAACACCTTTTTTTGTTCGAACTCGGTAAGTAGCACCGTTCGTTTAAGGTGTTCGGCTCGTTAATGTTGTACGTGAGTTAAACAAACCAAGCTTGGACAATTAAATATGTTCGTTTAAATAAACGAATAAGCTGAACTCGTTTGCTAAGTTAAATGAACCGAGCTTGAACAACCAATGCTCGGCTCGTTTGGCTCGTTTACAGCCCTAGTTTGGAGTTTGGTTTAATTAACTTTATAAGTAAACAGGTTGTTCTGAAATTATGAAGCCATAAGGATAAGTATTATCTAAACATTATCTGTAGAAACTGGTCACTTACAATTAATGAATAAGAGGTCAGTCACTTAAATTCGAATATTAAAATTAAGAAAAAGAATGAAATTATTTTTAGTTCAACATTAAGTTACTAGTAATAATTAATAAAACAGCAGTT
>AP025042.1:0-99492 GCA_036186865.1 Eustoma russellianum | reverse complement strand
ATGCCGATCTACTACTACTCCACAATATAAGAAGCGTAACCAATTTAGTAAATAATTTTGCTTTATTCCATCACATTCCAAAATAAAAAAAGAGTGTATCTTTAACTCCATTAAAAATGAAAAAAAGAAAGATCGACAATAATTATTTTTTATTAGATAGATAGCCAAAATATGACATAAAGACATTTGGCGGTTATGTAGAGACATCTATATATAACATACATTACACTGGACAATGATTTACGACACTTGGCTAAATCAACAAGTAAAAGGCTACATTCAAGGGTATAAAAATATTTCATTCAGAGAAGTCAATATATGTTTTCCCATAATTATTGTTACACAAACATTAATATAGAGACAAATTCTCATTATCATTGAAAACATAAGAAATCGTTCATATTTGACTTGATCGCCAAAGGATTTTCTAGGAGAACAAACTTTGGAATCTCTACTTTGTTTATTTTGAAGATTTTAATGGTCAATTCTATCTATTTTTAGTCAAAATCATAATCAATCATGTAGGTTATGAATCTAACTTGGTCATTAGGTTCTAGAGAAAGGCTTTACCTTTATTTTTCTTGATTATCTTTCATCAAAATTACTGAACATAGTGTTATGCCCCGCCACCTGGGAGCAAAAGGAAAATTAATAAAAAATAATAAAATATTATAGATACAACTTGTATAAAACAAAAAAAGATAGCTATGGGGTAAAAGTTATCATAATCAGAATAGGAAAATAAAGGATGGGAATTCAATTGGAGATTAACTATAAGTGTGTTACCTAAACCTATTAGGTAATTACCAAATTCTACATATATATCTATCTATGCCTCTATGTATATATAACTCTAAACTAGAAAATTTAAACCCAAAACCTAACCACCCCATAGCCGGCTGCCTCTCCCCTCCCATATACTCCAATTTCGGCCAGCTAAATTCCCCCGTAGAATTTGGAGATTGGACACAGCAACTGAAGCCGCCTAGCAGCCTTGCAATTGAGAATTTCGGTCAGCTTTGAGGGAGAGAAAAAGGAGAAACTCCGTCGAACAAAACCTTATGCGATGAATCGATATAGTATAAACGATCGATGTAAGTATCCTTTCTGTACTTATTATGAATTTGTGAAATCTATATTGTTATTTACGTATCAAATCATGGATCATCCATAAGTATATGTGATTGCATGAATGGATGAATATATATGTGTATGTGATCTTATGTATAAAACAGTTTCTTGCTAGAATAAATTATTTAAACAAGTAGCAAGGTTGTAAATTGATCTTGAGCCATTCATTAAACATGTAGTAGTGATCGGAAGACGGTTTAAGTCTTTACGAAATTCAAATCACCTATAAGAATTGGATAATTTAATTAGTTGTCTGTTTTGGTCAGGAAAATGAAAACTGAATTATGTGTTATTCACTAAAATGAATGTGATAATCCTCTTAGAAAAGGAAAAAAACGAAAACTAAAAGCTACAGGATCTAATATGAAAGTGCTTCAGTAAACACATGTTTGTTATTTCAAAGTGATAAAAAGGATGTTAATAATGCTTAATAAATGTTGCTGTTATACGAAAAGTTTTCATTTTTATATATTAATATATATTTGTATTATGGTTTTGGTAAATACATGTAAATGTGTTGGTAGTTTCTGAAAAAAAAAGGGAAAATTATTGTTTAGGCATATGCTGGTGGATTTTGAGGGTATGCACACCTGCGTATATATATATTTGCATATGTATATATATTACACTGTTCCTTTTAAATTATTTATGTATATATGTGTATATTTCCGAAAGTGTACATTTATGTGTTCATAAATTATTTTTGGGTTTTGTGTATATATGTATAGTCCCGGTAAAAAAAAACAATTTCATATCTACGGAAATAAAATGGTAAATGAATAAGTATAACGGTAAATGAAAAAGTGTTTAAACTTGTACTTGTCAACTTCCTGGATTAAATGTGGAAGTTAAAGTTTCTTTGTCGTTTTCCGAAACAACCATCCGAGGCCTTTAGGAAGAAAGGAAGGATTTTCCCAACACGAGGTCAGCAGGATTGGGAAGAAAAGATTTTGCGTAGGAAGTTAATTCGTCAAAAAGGTAGGTGCATACTATTTATTCCCTCAAAATGGTACAAAGATTGCATGTTCAAAACGGTATTTTATTTGTTCATTGTTGTTCTTTTATTCTTAATTCGATCATGATCTATTTGATGTATTCTCTTTGTGATAACATGAAGCCTATATGTGTGTGAAAGTATATGTGTGGGATATGGTGTTGGCTGGTTGGTGCTGCAGTGAAGAAAAAAAAAGAACAATAAAATAATAATAAATTTGATTTGCTAGGGGGGACCGATTTTGTGTCTTATTTTTGTGTTCAAATGCTGGTGTTGATTGTAAAGGTGTAGTAATGTTTTAGGCTTCTTAGTTTTTTTTTCCGGCTTGCACCATTTGTATGAAATAAAAAATAAAAATAAAATAGATAACAGGGGGCTGGCCATTCGGCCGAACCCAGATTTTAAAAAAAAATAAATAAATAAAAATAATAATAAAAAATAATAATAAAGAAAAGGAAAAAGGGTTGGCCATTCGGCTGCACCCAATTTGATTTGAAAAATAATAATAATAATAAAAGGACAAAGGGTTTGGCCAGTTCGGCTGAACCCAATTAAAAAGAAAAAGGTAAAATAAAGTAAAATAATAAAATAAGTAGACTAAGTAATGGGAGACAGACGTGGTACAGAGGAAAGTAATGGCGGCTGTGTGGTGTTCCTGCATTCATGGCACGTGCATTGCATGAGGTATACTGCGTCTATAGGGCGTGGGTATCGGGATGACTTACCGTGTCTATAGGGCACCGGGGTCATGAGACATACTGCGTCTATAGGGCGTGGGTGTCCAAACGGCAAGTGGTGGCTAGAGACCACGACGCTGGATTTAGGACCCGGGAGCATGCATTGCATATAGGTCTAGGAGCATATTGCCTGACATATTTCTAGTTGCGTGTGACACGTTATTTGAGCATGCATCACGTACTTGCGCATTTTTATGTGGAGTGACTTACTTTCCGCAGTTTATCTTAATCATTGTTATCTTGTTTTATGTGTTATGTGTTGATATCTTTTTGGGTATGTACTCTTTGTATTGTTTTGAGAGGCACCTACTGGGTGATTACCATCACTCACCCCTACTATTCCATATGTAGCCGAGACGGAGTATGATTATATTTTCCTCGAGGATGGTGCCGATGTCGTGGAGTGGGTCGAGTGACCAGTATATATGATTGCGGCGAGGGCAGAGACGGGCTGTTTATGATATTCTTGGGGTGACATTGAGATTTATATTTTTCATTAGTACGTTGAGACATTTATTTTAGACTTTTAATTCAGACATTTGACTTTGACTGGTATGGCCTGGTCAGCCTAGTAGTAATGTCTTTATTTTATTGAGGTTAATTAAATTCTGGTTAGTGTTGTGTTTAACCGTTTCCGCGAAAAGGAAAAAAATTTCCTATGTCAGCACTGACGTGTAACAGGTTGATGTGACGCTTTGTATTCTCCTTAGTGAGATACGGCGGGTGCACCGCTACCGAGGATGGAGCTCGGGAGCGGGGCGCTACAGGTGGTATCAGAGCCGAGGCTTCAGATCCGTCTCGGAAACGCAGGATTAACTAGCTCACCTAAACATAAGCTACGATCTTTTATAAAACTTCGAATTTACCCCTAATAAACAAAGTAGACTTAAGATATGATCTTAGACCTAGGTTATGATCGGGTTATGGGAGGTGTGTGCCGATGGTGATCTTTCCTTGTCTAACTATCGATTTATCGGCGTTCAACCTTCCAACTTTATATTGACTAATCCAATTGCTTCTCATGAACTTGGATAACAGGAAATGCCTCCATGACGTGAGCCAGCTGAGAAAGGTGGTGAGAACCACCAGGATCAGGGGATCATCCCAAGCACTTGAAGATGCCATAGTCACCATGACTAACGCCTTGCCGTAGTAGCACCAGCTGCTGAACTAGCATGCATCGCCTTCACCATCATCGCACTCGGACCTGAGATTCTTCGACAAGGAGACGCGGAGGAGTGTTGGCGCAACACAACTGACACAGTCGATCACTTGGATCTAATTTCGAAATGAGTTTAAGAAGTACTACGTGTTCGACAGTGCAATCTTCAGAGCATGGCTCTAGATCCACGGCGGAAGCATAAATTTAGGCTATGATCTTAGAAATTAAGTTACGATTTCGCTCTTAAGTCACGATCTTAGAAATAAGTATCGATTTTTAGTCGTAAGCAATGATTACATATGAAGCATCTTATTGGAAGTAAGACGTGACATTAGAAATTTAAGTAATGATCATACCCGTAAGTCATGATCTTAGACATAAGCGTCGATCTTGATGAAGAGTTGATCTTCGAATTAAGGATTAATTTTTGTCATAAATGCCGATTATATACTAAGTATGATTTGGAAATAAAACGTGATTTTCGAAGTTAAGTGATGACCTTGCCTGTAAGTTACGATTTTAGACTTAAGGAATGACGATATAAAATATCGGCTCTAGAAATTAAGTGGTGATCTGAACGTCAAATGATGATTTGAATATAAGCACTGACCTTAGCCATAAGCTATGATTATATTCTAAGTATTGCACTTAGCAATAAGTAATGATTTTACACGTAAGGAATGATCATACCAAGTATTACTTCTAGAATTAAGAGAAGATATTAGATCTAAGTGATGATTGGATAAAGGATACGTCCACTTATGCCTAGGGTGCCCCATACGATTTAGAGTAATTGCCTTTCCTAAGTGTTGATTATAATCATTTATATAATTCCATAGATCCGACCCTCACAAACCCGGTACCATTATGATAAATGAAGCAAGTTCACGCCCCTACCTCGACATTAGTGTCAGAATCTGACTAGGTCTAAGTCGAGATCATAGCTCTTAAGGAATGAATTGTAGCAAATGATAGAGGCTAAGTACCAATTTATAAGCATTATGATCAGTAGACTCGAGCAAATGATAATGTACAAAGGGGTTATAGTGATGATTAAGATGTTGGATTTTATAGCATCAACTAAGCCAAATATATTAGTTTTATTAGGGATATCGATTGATAGTCATAAGTGAGCGCTACTAAAATAAGTACAGTGAAATGAGAATCATTACAAATTTGGGTTAAGTGTAGATTCCTAGGATTGCGTAAGTACTGAGGTATTGAGTAGGTTTGAATTGAAATAGGATAAGTATGAAAAAAAGTAGTGGTTGTTTTTTTTTCCGGTGAGATTTAATTAAGGTTAAATCAGAGATTGAAACAACCAAGTAAAGAAGTACGGTGGATTAGTGTGGCGCGCGAAGCATGGTGAACTAGAATACCTTAAGTCGGTCCATATTTAGTGTGCCATACTAGGATTGGACAACTTAAGCTAAAGATTATGATATAAGAACCTATCTTAGAGGGCTGCTGTGACCGCATGTATAAGTACGATAGCGACTGATGGTGACTTGGTTATGGAACACTCGGTATGGTGACAATATCCTAAGTTTGATTCTAGAGTTATAAAAAGAGTAGGTTATGATCTTAAATAAGCAGAGAATAATGGACTTAGAAATTACCTTGTCAGGTACAAGGAATGATTATCAAGGCCTTAGGCTATGATAAGGAAGTGAAATGGTTAACGTATCACAAGACGCAAATGGGCTATTAGATTGGTCATTATCTAGATAAATAAATTAAGTAGAATTATACTAAGTCGTTGATCACCCTATGCGCAAGTTTCGAGGACGAAACTTATTGTAAGTGGGAAGGAGTGTTATGCCCCGCCACCTGGGAGCAAAAGGAAAATTAATAAAAAATAATAAAATATTATAGATACAACTTGTATAAAACAAAGAAAAGATAGCTATGGGGTAAAAGTTATCATAATCAGAATAGGAAAATAAAGGATGGGAATTCAATTGGAGATTAACTATAAGTGTGTTACCTAAACCTATTAGGTAATTACCAAATTCTACATATATATCTATCTATGCCTCTATGTATATATAACTCTAAACTAGAAAATTTAAACCCAAAACCTAACCACCCCATAGCCGGCTGCCTCTCCCCTCCCATATACTCCAATTTCGGCCAGCTAAATTCCCCCGTAGAATTTGGAGATTGGACACAGCAACTGAAGCCGCCTAGCAGCCTTGCAATTGAGAATAAAACAGTTTCTTGCTAGAATATATGTGATTGCATGAATGGATGAATATATATGTGTATGTGATCTTATGTATAAAACAGTTTCTTGCTAGAATAAATTATTTAAACAAGTAGCAAGGTTGTAAATTGATCTTGAGCCATTCATTAAACATGTAGTAGTGATCGGAAGACGGTTTAAGTCTTTACGAAATTCAAATCACCTATAAGAATTGGATAATTTAATTAGTTGTCTGTTTTGGTCAGGAAAATGAAAACTGAATTATGTGTTATTCACTAAAATGAATGTGATAATCCTCTTAGAAAAGGAAAAAAAAACGAAAACTAAAAGCTACAGGATCTAATATGAAAGTGCTTCAGTAAACACATGTTTGTTATTTCAAAGTGATAAAAAGGATGTTAATAATGCTTAATAAATGTTGCTGTTATACGAAAAGTTTTCATTTTTATATATTAATATATATTTGTATTATGGTTTTGGTAAATACATGTAAATGTGTTGGTAGTTTCTGAAAAAAAAGGGAAAATTATTGTTTAGGCATATGCTGGTGGATTTTGAGGGTATGCACACCTGCGTATATATATATTTGCATATGTGTATATATTACACTGTTCCTTTTAAATTATTTATGTATATATGTGTATATTTCCGAAAGTGTACATTTATGTGTTCATACATTATTTTTGGGTTTTGTGTATATATGTATAGTCCCGGTAAAAAAAAACAATTTCATATCTACGGAAATAAAATGGTAAATGAATAAGTATAACGGTAAATGAAAAAGTGTTTAAACTTGTACTTGTCAACTTCCTGGATTAAATGTGGAAGTTAAAGTTTCTTTGTCGTTTTCCGAAACAACCATCCGAGGCCTTTAGGAAGAAAGGAAGGATTTTCCCAACACGAGGTCAGCAGGATTGGGAAGAAAAGATTTTGCGTAGGAAGTTAATTCGTCAAAAAGGTAGGTGCATACTATTTATTCCCTCAAAATGGTACAAAGATTGCATATTCAAAACGGTATTTTATTTGTTCATTGTTGTTCTTTTATTCTTAATTCGATCATGATCTATTTGATGTATTCTCTTTGTGATAACATGAAGCCTATATGTGTGTGAAAGTATATGTGTGGGATATGGTGTTGGCTGGTTGGTGCTGCAGTGAAGAAAAAAAAAAGAACAATAAAATAATAATAAATTTGATTTGCTAGGGGGGACCGATTTTGTGTCTTATTTTTGTGTTCAAATGCTGGTGTTGATTGTAAAGGTGTAGTAATGTTTTAGGCTTCTTAGTTTTTTTTTTCCGGCTTGCACCATTTGTATGAAATAAAAAATAAAAATAAAATAGATAACAGGGGGCTGGCCATTCGGCCGAACCCAGATTTTAAAAAAAAATAAATAAATAAAAATAATAATAAAAAATAATAATAAAGAAAAGGAAAAAGGGTTGGCCATTCGGCTGCACCCAATTTGATTTGAAAAATAATAATAATAATAAAAGGACAAAGGGTTTGGCCAGTTCGGCTGAACCCAATTAAAAAGAAAAAGGTAAAATAAAGTAAAATAATAAAATAAGTAGACTAAGTAATGGGAGACAGACGTGGTACAGAGGAAAGTAATGGCGGCTGTGTGGTGTTCCTGCATTCATGGCACGTGCATTGCATGAGGTATACTGCGTCTATAGGGCGTGGGTATCGGGATGACTTACCGTGTCTATAGGGCACCGGGGTCATGAGACATACTGCGTCTATAGGGCGTGGGTGTCCAAACGGCAAGTGGTGGCTAGAGACCACGACGCTGGATTTAGGACCCGGGAGCATGCATTGCATATAGGTCTAGGAGCATATTGCCTGACATATTTCTAGTTGCGTGTGACACGTTATTTGAGCATGCATCACGTACTTGCGCATTTTTATGTGGAGTGACTTACTTTCAGCAGTTTATCTTAATCATTGTTATCTTGTTTTATGTGTTATGTGTTGATATCTTTTTGGGTATGTACTCTTTGTATTGTTTTGAGAGGCACCTACTGGGTGATTACCATCACTCACCCCTACTATTCCATATGTAGCCGAGACGGAGTATGATTATATTTTCCTCAAGGATGGTGCCGATGTCGTGGAGTGGGCCGAGTGACCAGTATATATGATTGCGGCGAAGGCAGAGACGGGCTGTTTATGATATTCTTGGGGTGACATTGAGATTTATATTTTTCATTAGTACGTTGAGACATTTATTTTAGACTTTTAATTCAGACATTTGACTTTGACTGGTATGGCCTGGTCAGCCTAGTAGTAATTTCTTTATTTTATTGAGGTTAATTAAATTCTGGTTAGTGTTGTGTTTAACCGTTTCCGCGAAAAGGAAAAAAATTTCCTATGTCAGCACTGACGTGTAACAGGTTGATGTGACGCTTTGTATTCTCCTTAGTGAGATACGGCGGGTGCACCGCTACCGAGGATGGAGCTCGGGAGCGGGGCGCTACACATAGTTAGAACAAATCCTTGTCAATAAGAAGGATCTTCCCACATACAACAACCTCAAAGGAATCAAATTTTATTACATCATACCTTTAGTGGACAAGGTTTTAATGATAATCAAGCTGGTGGAATGCAAATCCTTGATAATCAAATGTGTACAATCCAATATGTTGTTCAAAATATGAGAGCGTTTCAAGCTATAGTAGAACAAGCTAAAGAGAAAGCTCTAGAATTACTATATGAAATGATGTCCCTCCTCGTAATCACCCAAGAAGGCAAAAGTCTGAAGCATGTTCATCATTGCCAAGAGGTGAATACATGAGACAAGCTGGTAACAGTAAAGGAAAAAGCCTCAGAATGATGTACCTTTTTCGAGAAAAAAATCCTTTAGAAATTATGTCACAATCAGTCAAAACATGAAAGTCGAGCTCTAAACCCTTTGCATCATCATGAGAGTTCTGGAGATAAGTCATCTACAAGATATCATGGTCATACTCAAACTGTGCAAAAAATTCATTCTCTGAAAAGATTGATAAGTTTATTGCCGTTGACAACTTTAAGGTACCAAAAAATCAATACTTATAGGGGCAGCTTAGATCGCACATATCATCTTTTTCAATTCCAGACAACTATGAATTTGAAAAATGTGTCAGACCCACTAATATATAATACATTTCTAGTTTATATAAGGAGAAAAGTTCAGAAATGGTTTCAAAAACTGTCACATCGGTACATATATTCTTTCGGCCAATTGGCAGAGAGGTTTAAGGCACAATCTCTCGCTTCCAAGCCTTTTATAAAAATTCTTCAGATTTGATGTATATAAACAAGGACATGAAGAGTTGGTCTTGTAGTATATACAAAGGTTTACAGACGAGTATTTAGAGGTCGATGACCGAAATAATAGAGTCATAGTTGGTGCTTTCATTAATGGTCTAACGCCTAGGAGTTTATTATGTCAACTTGATGAGGAAAACACTAAATTAAGTTACAAATACATTGTGGGTTGTGTAGTTATTTTTCATTATTACTTTTGACACGAGTTACATTATCGAGAAATTACATATCACAAACGTGCGTCGTTTAAACTAATAAGATCACATGCATCATTTGAAGATCCACCTTATCATTAAAATTATTAAGGCAGATTTGGGAATATCTGATTAGGTAAAAATCAATATAAACACGTGACAATAAAAGAGGACGGTAAATTAGTATTGAAGATTGTAAACAAGTCAAAATGTTTGAAGCTCGGATTGATTAACTTTATAGAAAAACATGATTTTCATGTATGGAGGGCTCTGCTAAGGATTTCATATTAGCATAATGTATAATAAAATAGACATGTAAAACATAGTTGAGTTGGTCCTTAAGTTGAAACATTATTTCGAAAAGTGTAGTAAAGGTCCTTGGGATCTAGTAGGGGCAACTATCAACTTGTTAAAGTCTTGAAGAGGCTGGTGCCTGTCTGCCTGATGGGATAGGATCTTCTCAGCCATTTTCTCTCATCCTATGTGTCACCGCACGACACGTGGTAGCAAGGGAATGTGATGAGGCTAGATGAGGGTCACCCGCATCTAGCCTCACCATCCCACCCAGCTGCCACATGTCGCATGGTCATAAGTGGAATGAGGAGATTGAGGATGAAGAGATCTCATCCCTTGCCTGATGGCTTGACGAGTAGTGGGGTTCGGCCTACAAAGTAGTACTTTATTAAAATGACCATTCTGTCCTGATCCTGTCCAACTCATTTTACTATTTGACCATGACTGCACTGGACCACGGTATTGAGTACCCTACTACTAGTCTCCACTTTTTAACTAAATTACCAAACATTGCTCTACAAACATCAGCTAAGCCTAAGTAACCTATCTGCCATGGTTTGTAAGTTTGAACCGTAGAAACAGTTTCTTGCACAAAATATAAGATAAGATTGTGTACATTAGATTGCATAGCGATCCGACCATTTTTCAGAACTTACAAAAATACGAGAGTCTAATGTACCGTCAATGCCATTTATTATTGTGTGTTCCTTTATGGAATGATAATTTTTTAATGTTTGCTTTCAGCTTTACCTCATCTGTCTATATAATAAAGCGCATCTCATAAATTACATAATCTATGTAAAAGAGATGCACATTTTGCTCTAAAGTGAAATATTAGTACTCTTTTTTTACATAACGTTTTTTTATTATAATTTTTTTCTCTCCTGGAGTGATGAATATATACTACCGTATTGATATATTTATGGAGAGAAGTTTATATTTGCAAAAGTTTAACTCTAATCCACGTATATATACATACGTTTATGTGTAAATATATACTAGCGTATCTACCCATTCTATGCACGAACACTTAAATTGAATATTAGGATATATAAAATATGGTCATAGATTTAAAGTTCATATATGTACTGATGAAATTTTATTAAGGATAAAAAAACTCGTATGAGGAATTGTCAATTTAGTGGCAGTGAAATATTTTAATTGTTTTTAACTACATATGAATAGTTAAAACATTACAATGTATAAAATATCCATTGTGAATCTATATATTTTATTATACTTTTAGGATTTTTATTTTCAGAGTAATTTGGTATTTGATAAACTATAAGCTAATAAGAATTCAAAAAGTATATAAATCACAAACGTAATAAGGTTTTAGTTGTCATTTTGTTTAAATATTAAATCCCACTCAAAGTGTTAAATTTAAGTATTATACACACAAACACACACACCCCCCCCCACACACACACTATATCTATTTTTTAAGTATTATACACACACATATACACCACACACACACACTATACACTATATCTATTTTATTATATTAACACAATCTTACTTTTATTCCGCTTTTTAAAATAGTCTAAACTTTTATCTATATTCTTCTCTTTTCTTAAATCTGATTCAAAGTCATATTTGGTTTTTTTTATTAGTATTTAGTAAGGAGTTTTTACAAAAAATATATACAATATTTTGTATCTACAGTTCTCGTTAACTTCATAATAAAGTTTTTGTTATGTAAATAGAAAGTTGACAAATATTTTAAAAGATTTTTTAGTGCCATACATGATTGCATATTGTGTCTAAAACATTTTTCTATAGTAAAAAACTAATTGTTGAAGGATGAAAGTGAGAAACTTGAAATAATCAGCCATTTTCACAACAAAAAGATTATTCTTACATATACATATACATACACACACACACACATATATATGTGTGTGTGTCGGGCAAAAGAAGTGTGGGGGGGGGGGGGGGAGTGGGGGAGTTTTGGGACTTGAGCTTCCGATTGGCTTGAACAGCCCATTGTAATACTTTGGTAATTTCCTTGTCGTTTATTAGAAATGAATGCGACCGAAGTGCACTTATCAAGATGGAGCTTTGGAATGTATGATATTTTTAAAGGTTTACACCAAACACTTTATCGTGTTTATCACATTTACTTCTGTTCTTTTTACTCATTGAAGTTTTTGGACCTTTTTGGACCTTCTGGCTATGAGTCACTCTCGTCGATTACTCATTGAAGTTTTTGGACCTTTTTGGACCTTCTGGCTATGACCTTCTGGCTATGAGTCACTCTCGTCGAAACTGGTGAAGCTTCTCAAAAAGGTTTACACCAAACACTTTATCGTGCTTATCACATTTACTTCTGTTCCTTTTACTCATTGAAGTTTTTGGACCTTTTTGGACCTTCTGGCTATGAGTCACTCTCGTCAAAACTGGTGAAGCTTTTGAGAAGTTTTTGGACCTTCAGGCTATGAGTCACTCTCGTCAAAACTGGTGAAGCTTTTGAGAAGTTTTTGGACCTTCTGGCTATGAGTCACTCTCGTCAAAACTGGTGAAGCTTTTGAGAAGTTTTTGGACCTTCAGGCTATGAGGCACTCTCGCCAAAACTGGTGAAGCTTTTGATACTAGGTATAAGGACAACACGGTTTTCTCATTTGGATTAGGCACAGGTTAAGCATAGTAAGTTGCAGTCAAAACTGTGAAGGTTGATATATATTTCGGTATTGCTACATGCTGGTCTTAGATTGCGGCCTCCTAGAAACACTTGATTGTTTTCATGTCTTCTTATGCAACCATTTCATGCATCAACCCCACGAAGACCATATGGACGCGACCATGATGATAGTTCGGTACCTAAAAGGTACATTAGAACGGGGAATCATATTCTAAGAATAAACACCTAGACGTAGTTTTCACTGATACAGATTGGACATGTAACACAAATAATCGACGGTCTATCTTAGGATATTTCGTCTTGGTAAGAGAAAATTTGATTATATGAAGTAAAAAAGAAAAAAGAAAAGCAGAAGATAATAACGCTATCAGGTCCGAAAGCAGAGTCCAACAAAATTGCCAAAGGTATAATGGAAGTTTTGCGGTTAAAAAAAACTAATGACTGAGACTTGATTCTAACCAAAACTTCCGACTCAATTGATGCGCGACAATAAAACAGCTGCTAGTATCTCTGAAAATCTAGTTCATCGTAAAAGAACAAAACATGTGAAAGTAGAAAAACATTTCATAAAAGAAAGATTGAAGAGGAAGTCGTGTTGTCATTCATAAAATCATAAGATCAGCTGGTCAACATTCTCATAAAAGCAGTAACTGAAAAGACGTTCAATTTGATACTATGCAAATTAGACATCGGTAACCCCACTACCTAACTTGAAGGATCGTGTTACCATACAATAAATTACAAAAGATCAAATCAAATCAACATGATACGACTTCCATTCACGAAATCTATATTCATCAATACCATCTTTAGCTACCAAGTGTTCAGCTAAGAAGAGACTTGAAGTGCAGCACTCATTCCCTAGTATTTGAAAAGGTAACTTATGTCCCTTAAACTTCATACCAAATTAGAATACCTTCCAAAACCAAACGCTTTCACATGTAAACACAAGATGTTATCAAGCATCTACCACTCACACAAGTCTAATAATATTCTTAAACCAACCATCGACGAGCATATACCACAATTGTTGACATACTGGCCCGATTAGGTTATGACATCAATCATATAAAGTTTCATTCTTGAAGTACATATAGCAAGCCACATAGCCAGGTTGTGGTGGTGGTGGGGGTATGATGTTGTGGAAGAAAAGCAAGTGGAAGAGTTCAAATAAGCATGGCCCTTATCCCTTGAACAACAAACAATTACCCCTCCATTGACTATGCGGACCATGAGGCAAAAGCGGATAACAGCTTAAGAAAACAAAGCCAATTAAAAATGCATCAAGAATTGGTCCCAAAAGACAAGCTATGAAAAGCCACTTCTTGAAAGAGTAGTACTAATTCAATCCTTGTAAGCTTAAAGGAAGAATTTTCTTTCTTTTCATAACTCGGCTTGGGGCTACCTCAAATAAAAGAAATGTATAGGTAATGATACATGAGCGTGCCACTTTTCCCCACAACACCCCCACCCCCACCGTACCCCTTTCATAAGAAAGAAACAGAGGAATAGAGGTGCCCTCAGGACATAGCTCCGTTGGTACTTGAGTTTGGATTTGCTCCAAGAGGTTAAGAATTCGAATCCCGGGACACGAACAGTATGGGTGTTCCACTGCTGCTAGGCCGAAAGCCTAGTTCGGGGGACACCTTGTATGGATCACTACATAAGTCCTCACCCAACCTCCTGATTTACATCCTCTACGATGCTCTTTAGGGCTGTAGCAGTGAAGGCCTTCCGGGCCATGGAATGACCATTTAGCTCCAAGAAAGAAACAGAGGAAAGAGAAAAGGGTGACATAAATGCACAACAAAGGAAAGGAACATACCGATATCACCAATTACCTTTGAAAAGCTAAAAGAACCTCGTGAACACACCTACAGCACCATTCAAAAGCAGTACGGTCAAAGGGAGGCCTAAAAGAGGAACAAAGTAGAAAAAAGTATATAGCCTATCATGGACAAGTGGTTAGCACCACATGGGTCTCATGTCTGGCTCTCTCACAAATACCCCATAAGACAACCCCTTCAAACAATAAACCACTCCCAATATTGCCACACCTCCAGTTTTGCATGGATAAAATTAATGAATTAGTTGATTATCCACAAGTTATAGCAAAGCCTGAAATAGCAAAGAGCACCATGGAATACTCCCCTATTGTAGAAGCAGAAAAGAATAAATTATTTTAAATTTTACAAAGTAAAAAAAGTTAACTTCATGAGCTAAAACTTGTCTGAGAAGTAAAAATGTTATTCCCTCTTTAACAGTACTAAAGATCTGCAAAAACAAGAAGCTAAAACAAAACCAAAAACACCTATGACAATAACGATCATCATCTAGCAAGAAAATACTCTACAAACCCATAATCATATAAGATTCAATCAGAAGCGGGCGGCAATGAGAATGCCTATTCTATCTGGAAAGGTGTTGATATTGCCTTCAACAAATAGAAGTGCAAAGTTCGCATTTTATACAACAGGCTATTGTCAAAAACTCATCCAAGACAAAACCCGGTGCCAATCAACAAAGGGTCACAAACAAATTGTTTAATCCTAAATCCTGCATTCAAGAGACTTGGAACCGAAATTGAACACCAGTCACCCCCAATTCACTACATACCTCATCAGCCATGCATCTGAAGCAGCCAAAGGACAGTGTTTATCACATTCATATGTGTTCATGCAGCTGATCTTGAAACAAGAATGACACTATACTCAGATACACAATTCGAAGGAAGAGTACAATTTAATGCGATTTATATATTTATGGCTCAATGAACAATAGGATATTCTAATCTTTTCTGAGGCATTTGAGTTTGATGTTCAAGATTCCACAAAATGAAATTGGAAAAATATGACACAGTAGATTGAAGTCTAACTTCAAGGAAAAAAGAAAAAGAAGTCTTTGTAGGCAACCTATGCTTCGCAGGTTTTGTACCCAACGGTTAAACCCGTCCAGCTTCCACCGAACAAAATCCAACACGGCTTCTCCAGTAATACACCATTGCTCTAGCTTCTATGATTTTGTGTATTCTGCAATTATTCAAAATAATTCTGATAGAATATACAGCAATTGACTACATACCACTAAGAAACTGGGGAATCACGATCGACATTTCAAAGCTATTTAGAGGAAACGAGAAGAGACGACCCATTAATGATATCCTCACTGATCAGATAGACCTTATATAGTCCTCCACCGAGCCATAATCATGCAAGAGTTACTGCTACTTCATTCAAATTTACCATCTTTGTGCACTATTCACTTCAAATCCCCAGTATCTCCTCCTCCTTGAACTGGAACTAAACATGGATGAAAAAGAACTACTTCTCTGAATCGACCGAGAGTCTGAACTTGAACCAGAATCTCTCCCACGACGACTACCACCACTGAAACAAGCAAACAGACTCTGAAAAGTTCTCCTAAAACTTCCTCCCTGACTTGAAACACCTCCCCTTGAACTCCAAGATATCCTCCTTGGAACCCCGTTATTATTAAACCCACCGTCCATCTCAGTATACACAACAGGAAGCTCTCTCTCCCCGTTTCTCCTCCCACCTGCAAACCTCCCAACTGCAAAACCACCACCTGGCAATCTCCATATCGTTAAACCAACAGTTTCATCCTCATTTCCTGCACTATTCGCCTCATTAGATCCTCTAACTGACTCCCCCATATCGCGTGTATCGGTGGGCAGCTCCTGTCTACATACAGGGCATGAATTACGCAACGAAAGCCAAGGGAGAATGCAATCCGAATGGTACAAATGTTTACAGGGCATTTCACGAGCTTCTAATCCCAATTCAAAGGGCTCTTTACAAACAGCACAGTGTGATTCAGTTGAAATGTGGGCTACATCAATCTCGATTATAGGCATCGACTCGATTGCTGCTTTTGAAGCAGGTGGATTATCAAGTCTCCCAACCCCATTTGCTTCAATCTGAGCTAACTGATCTAAAAGCCTATCAAAACCCGACCCAAGTAAAAACTCCGACATACTTGCAGGTAAGGGTCTCAAGCCTGACCCAGCCCCATCATCGTAATATAATTGAAATCCACCACCACCGCCACCTCCATCTCCACCTCCGCCATCAGAACGAATAACTATAACCGGATTAAATGGTGACCGGTCACCACCGCTTCTCCGATTTCTGCGTATACGCGGGCTAGGAACCGATCCGTTAGGACCCAGGCCCTCGGAATTCCGCATCATATACATCGGTCCAGCAGGAAAATGACGCCGACTCGAATCGGACGGGGTAGATCCGGCCGCAGTTTCGATCACTTCGACGAATCCAAGGTTGCATTCTGGGCAAGTTACTACTGAATCTTCATGATTCGATACCCTAACAAATCGATTGCATCTGTAGCACCAATATGAAGAAGCCACAGACATCTCACGACAAATAAATAAATAACCCTAGAAATGAGACTTTTGATTATTACCTCAAAAATCAAATCGGAACAACCGAAATACAATTAGAGAAGTGAAGGAATCAACGATGATGAGTGAGGTGGAAATTTGGTGGGAAACGATTAGGGGACTGGGGGAGGAGACGGCAGAAGGTGGCGATGTAAGGCGGAGGAAGGGAACGTTTTGGGTGGTGAAATTGAAGGGATGAGAAAAGGGAGGAGGGGAAGGGTGATATCGAGAAGTGAAAAGTTGTCTTCGTCAAAATGCTGACTGTCATAACTTTTAATTAAATAAATTGAAAATTATACTTAGACTTCCTGTAGTTTGACTTAATTCCAAAAATTTTCTCTCTTAGTTGAAATTATACATTTATCTTCGTTATAGTTTAATTTAAAAAAGCACCGATCAATTTCTGGCAAAACCACAGGGCCAAAAATTAGCTGCTGCCTTTTTTTAACCCAAACCATAAAGGAGGTAAATGTATAATTCCAAATGAGAGGGGATGTTTTTGGAATTAAGTCAAACTACAGGAGGTCTAAGTGTAATTTTTTCTTTGCGCTTGCCTAATGAAAATTAGAGATAATAACGATATTCAATGCATATATATATATATATATATATATATATATATATATATATATATATATATATATGCATATATAACTAAATCTAAATGAATGAAAAATAAATTTTATCCTTTTTATATTAAAGACATTAATACGTATGTGTTTTATTAAATGAATAAAACTAAATATAAAATAAGTAGTATATATATATATGTATGTCTATATATATGTGTGTGCATATAAAATTGAATAGAATTTAATAAAACATAAAATTTGTATTTTTAGGAAAAATTACACTTAGACCTCATGTGGTTTGACTTAATTCCAAAAACCACCCCTCATGTTTGGAATTATACATTTACCTTCCTATGGTTTGGGTTAAAAAAGCACCGGCTAATTTCCGTCATGTTTATCCCTTGTGGTTTTGTCGGAAATTGACCGATACCTTTTTAACTCAAACTATATGTGAGGTAAATGTATAATTCCAAGTGAAAGGGGAAGTTTTTGGAATTAAGCCAACCACAAGGGTCTAAGTGTCATTTTCCCTTAAACAAAAGCGTCCAAGATAAAGTTTTCAATTGCCAGTTATGCCACTGCTTGCTTTTCTATTTTCTTTTTATTATTTTCTTTTTCTTCTTCCTATTCTTTTCCAGTTATATTATTCGTCCAAGACTAATACACTCAAAATACTGAGATTACAAAAATACAACTCGTATTCCGATTAAATATATTTCACTTATATATATATATATATATATACTACTTACACATATGAATGTTTGTATCTAAAGTCTCTTGTTTTATAAATACAAAGACACAGACTAATATGTCCGAAATTCTGACATCTAGAAATTACAAACAAACTTCGACCAAAGTATATTTTACTTATACATATGAATGTTCCAATTTAACCTCTTCTTCAAAATTACAAATATTCTATCACTTAATTCAACTCATGTTAAATTGCTTTCATGACTTCCAATTAACCACGTGGTTAATAATAATAGCCACGTGATCTTCAATGACAACCACAAATTAGTTGGCAATAAAGTCATTCCAATAAGACAAGAAATCGGAGGCTTTTTGAATCACAAATTTTTAACTTAATGAAAGCTGGAGCTGTGCTGCATCTTATTATCTCCTGATCTCCTAGTTTTTTTACGGTCACAACTCTAATCCAATACATGTTATTATTATCATGTTAAAGTACCATTTTATCCTGTAATATTTGACAAAAGTTGGAAACATAATTTATAAGACTGAGTTGATATGTTTTCTTGCAAGTTTTGATATATTTTATGACTCGATCTCATATTGTCTTCATGATTTACGAGATTCAGTTGATATATTTAATGAGTCGATCTTTGAATCATATTTCATATGAGAGTCAGTTGTTATATTTTTGGGAGTCTTAATATATTTTGTGAGTGCTTAATGGTTTGGATAATCGTTACATTTGTTGTTTCAGGGGTTGGATCGCATCACCCTTTTCTTACCACACGCCACGTGACAGCAGAAGATGGTGAAGCTACATGAGAATGTGGCAGTAATAGGTGTATGAGAGGAGGTGAATGACACGTGTCACGCGGTGAGGAGGGGGTGAGGGAAAAGGGTTGGGATCTCCTAACCCCCACTTTCCTCACCCCCTTTGTAACCGCGCGACACGTGGCATCAAGAGAGAGTGGTGAGGCTAGATGAGGATCACCCGCGTCTAGCTTCACCACCCCTCCTTGCTGCCACGTGTCGCGCATTCACACGTCACCGCACCCCTTTGCGGTGGGTGGATCCTATGCCTGTTTCAGACGGGTTGACAGGAAGGTAAAAATAGTTTTCAAACAAGTATAAAAGTTGTTCATTAACTAAATAAATAAGAAACATGTCAGTTCCTTATAAAAACTTATAACCATTTGTTTGGTTTTGCACTTACGTCTCATATATCATTACTTTATTATACCACTAGTTATTAATATTTAATGTCTCATATATCATTATCTTATTAGATCACTATTTATTTATATTTGATCTAAGAAAGCTAACATGATATATCTATGACTGGAAAGGTTGCATATTGCGATATTCTCCTACATGTTAATGTCTTACAAGCTACGTTGTATTTTAAATTAATTTGACGTAGGATGTGAATTACGCTTATAGGATTGAGTATGTGTGAAAGCTTGTGCTCAATTCAAATGACTTGTGCAGAGAGAAACTACTTAATATGTGCAAAAAAAAAAGGCATAATATACAAGTATGTACCGTCTTAAGATAGGTTGGATTCTATCTCTTGATCGAATTTTATTCGAGTAGTTTAAAGTAATAATTATGTCGACTTTTTTATGTTGGTTTTACTAGACAATACCTATAAACTACTCATATTTCTTAATCCCCAAACTCTAACGATAGTTTTTGTTGTCGTTGAGATAATACCGGATATGAATGATGAATGATGATGATGAATGCCGTGTATGATTACGCCGTTAACAATAAACTCTTAGTTGTTGCAATTTCACATCTAAAGCTCTTGAAAGTGAATTTTTCTTTTACAGTTATCCATGAAGTCCTCGCACGCATTTAAGTTAATAACACTAAGACATAGTTCATTTGGTATTCGGGTTGGATTTGTTAGCAAGTTAATATCTAGGTTTTAGATTCAATCTTTAAAAACCGCCGCTTATCTCAACTGTAATAGTGATGTTTTTTGGGGAAAAAAAAGGTTTGAAGAACCCAAGAGCCGTTTGAATATAAAGATCATGAAATTATAAGATGGAAATAGCTTCACATGCATAAATGTTCCATTCTAGTTGTTTGACAAATATCATATAAATGAGAGTCTATTTTATTGATTTGTAGAATAATACATAGGTCCTATTTATAGTCTAGTCTACACACTATCTATAGTATACATTTAAATGCAATAAATATATAATGATATGATACGATTCTGAACATAAGTCGTTAAAATACGAGCACATCGAAGATTCTTTCTGATTGATTCTTTCTAACATTAATATTTGAAAAAAAAGAAATTGCACATATTGGTGGACAATATACCATGCTTTTGCAGAGCAAGTCAGAAAACCAGCCCTTGCTTTCTTCTTAATCTAGAAAAAGGAAAAAATTCTTCTCCTTTCCTTGAAGCAATAAAGGTGAAATCCCTCATCCCGGGAGTCCTCATTGTTTCAGTCCCAAAGAGCATGTGTGAAGGATGTAAATCAGGAGCCCAGCAATCTCCTAGGTTGGATGAGATTTTACACAGTTACCCACACAAGGTGTTCCTCTACAAACCAGAACTTTGACCTAGCAGCAGAGGAACACCCACACTGTATGCGTCCCTGGATTCGAACTCTTGACCTTTTGGAACAAATCCCAACCTGAATACTAGCTGGACTATGTCCTAGGAGCATTCTTCTCCTTTCCTAATATCACAGTCTGCATCCCACTCTCGGTCCAGAGCCAATGCTTGGGTAGTGCAGAGTAACTAAGCTACAACTTAGATTGTGTATATGCACTAAACCACTCCCTCCTCCTTATACATGTAGTAAATTCCTGTGACACTAAAAACAGGCTTCATTCTGCTGTCCCTTTTAGAGATGTTATTATGTTCTAAGCTATTATTTAGTTTCTGTTTCTGATGGAGTCAAAGACACAATCTTCCTTGATTTTAGAATATAATAGAATAAAGCAAAACGACTCACTAAATTGGCTGCACTTGAAGTAGCAGTTGATCGGCACAGCTTGGCGCATCATTATGGGTTATCATGAAACAACCTGTGTGTGTTTCTAACACATGGGCATGATTGCATACATCCGACCCCCGTACCCCGCCATAGGCGGAAGCCTCTAAGGCAATGGGGTAATGTTGTTGTATTATGGTTTAAGCTATTATTTATGTTTCTATGCTAATGTATGATCAATCACCAATATGTTCTAAGCCGTTCCTTTTATTATCATATAAAGGGTTATAGAGTATCCTCTTTTCATTTTGTCTAACCTATTTGCATCTCTTCTGGTCTCAAGTAGTGATAAAAGACCACAATAACACTGACTTTTTTTTTCCGGCTAATGATGAAGGACCAGTTTGCAAATTATGCTGGGCAAAATGCTTGAGACCTGTGATGAGCAACAACTTGAAATGATTCTTAATCATATAAAGGTTCATTTGAATGCTCTCAAGAAGTACACTTATGGGTAGCATATAGTTGCACGTGTAGATAAACTCGTTGCTGCCGGAGGTAATTTGTCATTCCATTTGGATTATCTGCTCCATTACTCCTACAAATCGTGGCACAAGGCGACCATCATTTGGGTTATACATGGGTATGGTTGCGTACATCCGACCCACCCATACCCCGTCTTAGTCTCTAAGACAATGAGTTAATGTTGTTGTTGTATGTGATGACAAAAAATCTGTCCAGAAATTCTCTCTGACAAAGCTTCCGCTTTTTCCCGTTTCCCCTCCTCTGCAGAATGGAGGATTGGCATTCTGTCTTCACAATCAGCTTAGATCACATGTACAGCTAACAAAGGCTAGGATAAATGCCATCATCTTTCAATCTTCGTTTTCTAAAAGATCTTGTTGACAAAAAAAAAAGGTTGAACCCCAACCCAAAGAGCTTCCACTGCCAATTCCAAGGAACTGCGTGGAAGATGTAAATCAATAGTCCAGCGGCCTTCTAACAAAATAATAATGAAAACGCCAGGCAACAAGCTGCCGGCTCAACTTACATGAAATTTGCAGAAAAGGTACGTAGTCACATAACAGCCTATGTGAATACCTAATGATAAAACACAAAATCGTCTATAATCTGTACAGACTATAGCACTAGTGGTGCGGGTGAGAGTATGCATTGTACATAACTCTATAGTTTTCTAAAAGATCTGTTATTATGTAAGAGCTGTTTGAGAAATATAATCACTGTACTTACTATTTTACATGTCTAATGTATACCTAGAATCGGCTTGGGCAAGGCTCAGATAAGTAAGATAACCCCATGCCCCCGCAAGGTGATATAATTACTGTACAATTTGGAAGGCTGTAAAGAACAAAGACGCAAAATGGTACTTGTCACTGTACAAAAGTTGTCATGTTATGGCTACTCTTTTGCTGTAATGAAGATTGTATTTGTTGAGAATATTGTATTACATCGGAAATTTGATATAAAATATATAAGCTATATTAGGATGGAATATCATCATCTATTGCTTTAAAGTTTTGAGTGGATATGAGCCTCACCTCATATAAAACCAAGTTTCACTATGGTATCAAAGCCAGTTTTAAAATGTGGACTCACATTTTGACTGTCCTATGATCGGTCATTTATTGTCTTCCTCACCTAAGTACAGATATTTATGTCTGGTTTACGTTGCCACGTGAGATTGGCTATTTGTTGTCTATCTTCACCTAAGTTCAAATATTCATGTCTGTCTTACACTGCGAGGACGGGTGTGATAGGGGCCTCACTCATGTAATCTTAACTCAAGTTTCAATGGTATTTATTTCCTACTAATGGTTATTTCTTAACTTTTCACGCATGTTGTACTTAGGCGTTGTTTGTCCTTTAAGGGAATGCTAATGGCTCCATCGCTGTGTGATGGAAAATTCGTCTTCAGTTGAGCCAAAATCCTTGTGCATATCAGATTTCAATCATGAGTTTTGCTTTGAAATTTCATTCAAATTATCAATATATGTCACCGGGGAACAGAAGGGTATGTGCATATTTTCAGCAACACAAGCAAATGAAGAAGAAACAGCAAAAACATTCTTCAACAGTAAATGTCAAACAAGCTATTGCACCAAGAATTAGGAAGCTAAACTACACCTTGGGAGGGCAAAAGGTAATCACATACCGTGATGCTCTGCATTTCTTGAGTCCGGTAGATTCATCGAATGCATAGCTATAAGCCCGAGGACAAATGGCCTTAAAAAGATTGGAGAAAATCGTCGGTCTACAGCTTGCACGGTTAGCAAATTCACCAGTGCAGCAGTACCTAGGATTCTTGGTAGCCAAGCAAGCACTCTTGCATCCCACCACGTTTCCGTCTCTTTGAACAGCCAAAGTTGCAGGGCAACAAACATTCAGATCAGCCTCACAGCCAGCTAACCCACAGCCCACGCCACCGCCTACCGGAACCATAGAAACAGGGAGGTTGAACCCATCAACCAAACTCACATCATAAAAATGCATTGGGTTTTGAGGTGTTCCAAGAGTCATTTCCACTACTGTTGCAGGGGGTTGTCCACCTGTTCCCATGCAGTGTAATAAGCCGGCGCAGTCCCCTGTTTGGCACGTGCCTTTGCCATGTTGATCGAAACAACAGCCTTGTCTAGCCCAGATTCTCCCAGACCACATATCTGGAAGATCTAAAAACACTTCTTCCCCACTGTAGAGGCTGAAGCCACCATTCTTGGGAGATTCATGACCGGCAGAGCCAAGAATTCCAGGCCATATACTCTGTTTGCAGTTATTCACTATTATGAGTTGGGTTCCATCTGCAACCAAAAAAAAAGGAAAAATGAAACCACTTCTTTTGTTTAATAAAACTTTCACAGCCAAATTGAAGGTAGTTAGTGGTAATACATGACAGAGAGAGAAGAGTAAATAGGCAGATATTGAAGAGAAAATATGTTCCCATTGACATTTCTTCTGAGTTCTGGTGTGGAGGCTAAAATCTGAGTCTCCTTTAATCCAATTACCATGGAAGAAGAATTGCTTTAGTGATGCTTAAAAAAAAAGATTGCTTTAGTGATAATCAAGGGAGAAAAAAAGGATTGCTTTTGTGGTTTATGGTTAAAATTGTGATGCATTATAGAGCGGTTTGGAGGGCATGAGAGAGAAGGCACTTTTAGTAACGCTTACTTTTTGCCTCCACTTTCCGTAGGGAGTGGGCAGTGTGCTCCCCCACACGTTCACTTGGAATTATTTTCTAGAGCAAAATTAATAAGATTATGTGACAGACTCACCATAAGATGTGGGCAGTGTGCTCCCCCACACGTTCACTTGGAATTATTTTCTAGAGCAAAATTAATAAGATTATGTGACAGACTCACCATAAGATGCTTACCACAAACTGAGCTAGTAACTTTTTAATCTAATTGAGACGGATACAATGTCTTTGTTATTACTGACCCATACAGCAGTATTGTATCAAAGCTGCGGGTGTCTTGGTTCAAACATGTGCCTTTCTAAAACAATGTTGTAACTCGAATAACAAATGAGTGGTCGTGAGAGCCACTTGGAATTGTTTTGGCCAGCACAATGATGAGAATGCTTTTAGCACAAGATTAGAGTTTTTAATCTTCTGACAAATATATCCTAATTTTTGTAAGTTTAATGTTGCCGTGATTTTTTCACCGTACATAAGCTAATTTTATAGGTTGAAATATATAATGAGACGCTGATACAAGGTCAAAGTTGAAGAAATTAAGGAACTGATTTGGAAGAGTACTTTTGTTTATTGTGAGAAGCTCACCAAGACTGAGCTCATAGTTAGCACTATGGATATATCTTTGTAAACCAAAAAAACCCAAAATAATAACTTTCCCCTAATTCTTAGGGGTTGGGATCTCTTCACCCCCATTTTTCTCACCTTCTTTGTGACCACGCGACACGTGGCAGCAAGGTTGGATGGTGAGACTAGATGAGGGTCACCTGCATCTAGCCTCACCAACCCCACTTACTGCCACATGTCGCGTGGTCACGCGTCACCGCACCCCTTTGCGGTGAGGGATCCTATCCCAATTCTTAGTAAGACACTGGGCTGGAAAATGCGACTGGCTGTATAGAGTTCACAGCGTCTTACATGAGAATATGTGTGCATGAAAAAATTATATGGTGGTGAATGAGTAATTACTAAGCACGTATGGACCAATAAAATAAAGAATAATTGATGTATTAGAATGATAAATATGCAAAATTGAAGTTGTTATGTTTATTATTGTTTATTGAGTAACTATTAGAATTTATACTACCATAAAATTTGTCACGTATATATAGAATTTTTATTATGGGCCATCAGGAAACAACATCTGTGTGTTTCTAATACATGAGTATGGTTGCGTACATCCAACCCTCTTATACCTCGCCATAGGCGAGGGTTTTTAAGGCAATGGAGTAATGTTGTATGTATCTTTATTTATAACTTGACAAACTCAAAATCAGTGGCAACCATTCCTCATCTGAATTTTAAAATATCCCCACTTTCATATACTTTGTGGAACATTACAAGTAGGAGTCAATTAAGTGCTATTTTTTTATGTGGAAAGGATTAGTTGTCATGTCTACCCTCATTAACATTTTTTTATACTTAGAAATGAAAAGATAATACTACTTTGCTACTATTACTTAAAGATTCCGTTCGAAGCCTGCGTTGCTATTGCTGGATTGACGATGTAAAGAAACACAAGGCTCGTCTTTAATGATTGATGAAATTAAAAGGAAAATGCTTCCGATGTATTATACTCTCTCGCGTTTGCATATGGACCGGAAAGGGATCGGATCGCTTTGCGATATTGGTGTACATAACCTTACAATGGCTGTTTCTGCGGCTCGAACTCGTTACCTCAATATCATAAAATGGCAACCTTACCAGTTGTTCCAACAACATCTTTCGCTTGATGAAATTAAAATATTAAACAAAACCATAATGTTAGCCATTGATTTGAGAAAACCTGAGAGGAGTAGAACTGTTGTTTTCCTATTATGGCCACAGATATTGGTCATACGGAAGGTAGACCATAAAAGTATTCCAGGTATTCACTAAGGTACTACCTATACATAATCATTTAACGTGGCGTTTGGTTGGCAATTGAGAATCGGAATTAGAATCGGAATGGGTATGATAGGGAATGGTTTTGGAGGATATGAGTTTGAGGTTAAAAATGATAGTTGTTTGGTATTAAAATGGGAATGGGAACAGTGACCGGTCGGAGTAGTGGTCGCCGGCGGCGGGCCGGCGGTGGCCGGCGGCCGGCGGCCGGCGGCGGTGGCCGGCGTCGTTGGCCGGCGGCTCCCCATTTCCCCAATCCCACATTTTGATAGATAAGGGGCCTAGTATATCAAAAAACGATATCCATTTCCAAATAGTTGGATATCAAAATGAAATCCATTCCCCCATTTACCCCAAACAAACAGCCGGAATGTGTTTGGATTCCTCCAAACCCATTCTCTCATTCCCATATCCCCCAAACCAAACGCCACCTAAAATTTATCATGTTTTTACCTAAGATGTATCGAGTAGGATAAGTGATCTAATAGTAGATGAAATAAAAAAAGTCAAATCGATAAACTTATGGTTATATCATCTTCCTTTAGGTAGATATTGTTTAGAAGAGAAACCCGTTTTGCTTTAATACTCCATGCCAACCTAATACTAATTCCTAAACTAGAGACAAGAAGATATAAATGACGTTCCCGGTGTATTAGCCTCTTGCTTTGCACAGGATTCGAAAAGAAGTCAGATCGTTTCGCGATCTGATGTACACAGCCTTACATACACTTTGTACAATGTGCATGTTAAAAGTATGAAATATGAAGAAAGTTATGGGTTAAAAGCAACTTTCACGAGAAGGGAAGAGGAAGCAAACGATTAAACAACAGAAAAACAATCTCAATTATTGGAACAAGGTGTATACATAGGGACACAAAAATACATGAAGGTAGTCTATATAGAGACAGACATGAACATTCATTCACTCCTTTCACAGACTTAAAAATTTACTCCTCCATTGCTTCCAATTTTTGGAAAAAAAAAATAACTAAAAATTAGACGGGACTTAAGCATTGTACAAGCAGCTTCCATCGTCGCTTCTTGCAGTTGGATCAAAGTTTGCAGCTTTTGGATCAGTGCACCCTTCAGCAACTGGTACTGCCACTTGCTGTGCTGCTTGGCCTGCAAAGAAAAGGTTTTCATTGAAATGGGAGACATCATGCATGTTGTGTATCCATATAAACGTGGGCCTCGCTGTTTTAAACACAACTAGCTCGCTCTGTAGAAATAAGTTCAGCTGAAGTGCGCCGAGCTGAACTGAAGGAGGCGGACCTGGTCGAGGTGTACAGAGCTGAACTAGACCGACCTAGACGAAGGCCAGAATGACACTAGAAAGTGACAAAGTCAGTTAGCCGAGCTGACCTGAACAAGAAAGCTGGACTGAGGTAAAGAAGAAAAGAAAGGCGAACTGAGCTGAAAGAAGAACAGACATGCTGAAGAAGAACGAAGTAAAGAAAGTGCTGAACCGAGGTGACGATGTGAAGCACAATCAAGACAGTAACGCAACAGGCTGAGCTGTTACACTTAGGCATGTAAATATTATGATTTTTTTACTGTATATAGTAGACCTGTATTCGTAACAAGCTGTTACTAGAGCCATTGTAATTGATAGTAGACTGACAGTGACCACTGTTCAAGTCAAAAGGTAGCCGTTAGGAGTAGATTTTCATCCCTATAAAAAGGATACAACTTTGTAAATTATTTTCAACTTGAATGGAAGATTAATTGCTTCACTCTCGACACGCTGTGACGTGCTCTCGTATTTGGTCTAAAATGAATGGTAATGGTCTATACTACATATGAGATACCATATAAGTGGGATGCGAGAAAATCTCATGCAAGATGAATGCTAAAGAAGGTAATTGAAAATTGCATAAAGCAAGGTATTAACCTCCCATGAAGGCCTTTAGGAGGAAAAGAGCTAACCATAGAATGTTCCTCTCTCCATGGCATCCTTATTAGCATCACCCAAAGCAGCTTCACTCATATACATGTCAGCCAATTGGACTCTCTTCACATTCTCTTGCTCTTGCACAAGCATGTTACCATATTCAAGCAATTTCTCAATGGTCATCTTTGGCTGCTCAAAGGTCACAGGTCCATCCCTTGAGTTCACCAGCTTCTTCCCTATGCCCTCCACTCCAACTTCACTAATCCACTTCCTCACTTCATCATCATACACTCTTGCCCTCAATGCACCAAAGAAATCTGCCCAACATACAAACTCATATATATAAGCATCCCATTGCATGTCATATCACATATTGAGAAGAATTAAGGAGGTGTATGTAGGATATAAGGACACCTTAGAGTATATTTATAGGATTAGATACTTTCTACACTTTAGGTTGACTTTGCACTTTTTTGTTTGGTCTTTGTCTTTCAAGTATTTGTTCATATCCACTGTTTTGACTATTTTAATATCGGAAGCGTTCTATTTATTTTTTATAAAATCTATTCAATAGTACATATTCCTATTATTATGTTATCTATGCAGGTACATATAAAACCGGAGATCTCATTAGAAGCAAACTCTCTATCCCTTGAGATGGAGGTATTGTTGGTCTGCCTCTCACCCTCTTCAGACCCTTGCGACAGCTTTTGCTGTCGTTTGAATATACTGGGTATGATTGTTGCTGCTGTTGTTGTAACTATACCATACATATCTATCCAAAAAAAACCCCAATACTAACTTGGTATAACCGTTTGCTTATAGAATTTCATGTTTACGTGTCTCCTAGGTGCATTACCAATGATTCAATTACACCATAACATGTTTTTTTTTAATAAAACAGTTGCATCTAATTAACGTCATCTGGAAGCGTACATCCAACCTCCCATACCCTGGTATAGGCGGGAGCCTCTAAGACAATGATGCAATGTTGTTATTGTAGTTGCATCTAATTAACGAATCATAGTATTCTAAACAAAATGAGTGATCTAAAAGCGAAAACATACCAATGGATTGGCCAGGGAAGGTGTCAACGAGCTTAACAACATCATTAGCCGGGACATTATCAGCTGCGAAAATACCGGAGCAAACTCCGATCCGATCCTCACGGGTAGGAGCCCAGTAGAACTTCTCCATACGTCCATCACGAATAAGAGGAGCATACAAAGTCGAGAAATCGTTACCGGTGACGATGATCGGCACACGTGCATTCTCTTCCTTGTTGTACATTCCGGGAAGCTGCACATTGGTGGGATTATCGGCGATATTCATGAGTGTCGCGTTCACCATTTGGTTGTTAACTGTGTACTGAGTGGTCCCACCCATACGTCCGGCACCGGCGTCTAGATCGTTGATGAAGAGCACGCACATTTTTCCTTTCTTGATTCTGTCGGCTGCTTCACGGTATCTCTGTCGGATAAGTTTTGCTGGCTCTCCGGCGTTGCCACTTTCTAATTCTCCGGCACTCATCATGATTGGGCTGCAAGAAATTAATAGAATAGCAAATATTATTAGGTATTTTCGTCTCGATTATGAATTCAAGTGGGAGGAAATATGAAGTTTTACTTGATTCCCATCTTGGCAAAGACGAGCTCGCATTGGAACGATTTTCCCTGTCCTTTTCCTCCCCAGATACCCAAGATGAGAGGTACCTGCAATTCACCAATTAATTTTTGAAATGAACTTAGGTTTTCACACACCGACTTGGTTGAAGATTAGGGAAATCTTCAAGAAGAACGTAAGAAGATTTTATACATTCTAGTATTTCTAAATTAGTAGTTTTATATCATTTCGCTAGCACCATGCTTCAAAGTAACATATACTCAACATATCCCAACAACAGCAAAAGCTATCGCTAAGCTGTGAGGAGGGTAAGAAGCAGACAAACAATATCTTCATCCCAAACGATAGAGAGTTCGCTTTTAGTGAGGATCCGGCTCTATTTGTTCAAAGAAGGTATTGTTCGATTTTGCTAACAAAAATTATTTCACCAGCCTCAAAATCATTAGATTATACCAATTTGTATGATCTGACGGGGTTAGCAACTAAATGAACTATTCAGTTAATGAAATTCAGTTGGTAAACTGAAAGATAATCCCTTACAAGCCAGTGTATGTTAGTTGATCCACTTAGTAGATAAAGGCGTTCCCCGTAAACTAGTTTGCCGTGTTTGCGCATGGTCTGCGAAGGAGCCAGATTGCTTTGCGTTTTAACAAGAGGCTGTTTCTGCGGCTCGAATCCATAATCTCAAAGCCACAAAGCAGTAACATTACCAGTTGCTCTAAGGTCCGCCCTTGATCTAGTTAATAGATGTTTCAGCTTATTCCGAAACTTATAGTCCAAGATCATTGTAAAATATATTTTTCTAATAAACATGTCTAAACTTGTTTACTCACCATACATAGACATTTAAGCTAATAAGTATTGATTTGAAGTCAAACCATGGGCTACAGTGAACAGAAGTAGTTGAATGGGTTGAATGTTGATAGTTTATCAAATAAGGATAAGTTCTTGATCAGAAGTTATAAAACTTATAGAGGTATAAAAGTACTTATATGAAAGCATTGCATATGGAAATTCTATACAAAAGACTACAACTTGTGTTACTATAGACTTACTATATGTAACATTACATCAGCTAGATTTTAAACTAAAACTTCGTGGCGTCAACTTACATGGTAAAACTTGTAACTTCTCATTTGAAGAACATTACTATAATTACATATTTAGAGGTGTGGTTCACTACGCAAACTCTTAGATATCAATCAATCATATTCAATATATCCTGATGGCATCAAAAGCGGTTGTTAAAGTCTGAAGAGGGTAAGCGTCAGTCAAACAATACCTCTATTTTAAAAAAAAACGTTATTGTTTATACACGTGTTACAATATAACTGATTCAAGACATAGACTTGGATTGGAATCTCCTGTATGATAGATCTCTGCATGCCCATTAAGCCTATCTTACAGATTCACTGCGACACAACGATGAAACTAATCAAGAAATAGTTCTTTCTTTTTCAAATCAAAAGATCATTACCTTGATACTAGGTAAGTTCATGAAGTTCTTGGAAATGTGAACCATGAGCTTGTCCATGAAGGCAGGAGCAATGTAATAACCATCCATGTTGTTGTCAAAATTGTATCTGCAACATTACCACCCTTTCAAAATCAATCCCCATTATCTTCTTTTCCTCATTAGAATCAAAGATACCGCAAATTAAATCGATATGTATAGGTAAAGGCTATTGTCAGAAAAAAAAAATACTTTTTCACCTATAACCACATACCACTTTCGGATGTACATATAATAAGTTAAAAGTTTTCTACATGAATTGTATATCAGCTTCTGTCTAGTTCAGTATGACAATCCCACATACATCATATCGCAACAACCGAATACAAACGATATGTCTCTAACAAGTGACTTAGAAGATAGTGTAATAATCCCACCTACATCATATATACACGATATGTCTCGAACAAGTGACTTAGAAGATAGAGTAACAATTCCATCTACATCATATCGGCAACAACTAAATACACAAGATATGTCTCTAACAAGTGACTTAGAAGATAGTGTAACAATTCCACCTATATCATATCGACAACAACCGAATACACACGATATGTCTCCAACAAGTGACTTAGAAGATAGTGTAACAATCTCATCTATATCATACCGGCAACAACTGAATACACACGACATGTCTCTAACAAGTGACTTAGAAGAGATCGTTTAGGAGATTAATTCTACCACACAAATATGTTATGAGATATAGTGGTCTTACGTGCGAAGGCCTTGGCTGATGTATTCGTAGCTGCTGAGAACAGCATCATGGGTACCCAAGCCGGTAGGAGCTTGGAAAAGAGAATCAGTCATACCCTTTCCTCTGGTAATGTCTTGTTGGTCATCAGACACATCGTACACAAGACCCTTCCATCTGTCCTTGTCGGTCTGCTTCTTTGAGTTCTCGATCTCAGCAGCCACAATCTTGAAGGATCCGGCACTAGCAGCCTTAGGTGCTGTGTGTGAAGCCTTCAGGTTCTTGAGGCTGCTGCCAAAGAAGGCTGAGCTTGGAATTCCAGCTCCAGATCCTTTTAAGTTGAGCTGTTTTAACCAAAACCAATCTGCCGTTAGTCTAATGAGAACATAGAATCATATATACCTCTAATAAACAGTAATTTTATGGTCTGTCAAAAATAAAAAGGTAAATTGTTGGTGCAAAGGGAGTATCATGTTATGGTGATGGTTGTGTTTAATACAGGGCTCTATCTCTGACATGTTTATCCTTTTATCCGTTAAGGAGTAACTGCTAGATATCCTAATGATCACTCCTAGAACCACCATAAAAATTTTTTCAATAACTATATGATTGAGTTGTTTCAAGTTACTCTCATTATCTACGGGGCCATAAGACGGGCTTTCTTATGATGTGACTTTCATATTGTTTACCAACAACAACATTATCCCATTGTCTTAAGGACTCCCGTCTATCGTGGAGTATGAAGGGTCAGATGTACACAACTATACTTATGTGTTAGAAATACATAGAGTTTGTCTCCTGATGACCCACATGAAAATTGCGTCAATATGTATCAATCAACTGTTGTTTCACAATACAAGAAACGCAACCAATTTAATGAATCATTTTTGTTTATTTCATAATATTTCAAAGTCAAAGAAACTCCATTGGAAACGAAAATATTGTCTACCAACAGTTGAACGGAAAGCAGCAAGTTTCAAACAAACAGTCTTTCAAAAATCTTGCAGTACTCACTCGGCTACAACTAGTAGTTATACTGATAATCTTGCTTAGTAGGACTTGGTTATGACTACAACAACAATGGAGGGTCGGATGTACGTAACCATACACATGTATTAGAAAAACAGAGAGTTTGTTTTCCGATGACTTATAATGAAATTGCGTCAAAGCTGTGCATTTGGTTATGACTAAAGTACAATAAAACTACTGATAATCTTTTGTCCACGTAAGTAAACAAACATAGAGTTTAGTATTTTATCAAAATCTTTAATCAATGATAACATGCTAATAATTCTCTAACCAATGATTTTAAGTTGTGAATCGCATGCGAGAAAAGCAACAGACTTCACCGAAATATTCAATCGATTATAATAAGTTAACATCGTATCCATGAAAAGTAAATAAACTCAGTATGAAGTCTTACATCAGCATCTTTCAAGCATAAACCCTCTATATATCAACTTATGCCAACGTATCTAATCAATAATCACAAGATGTAGAATTAAGAACATGTAAATTGATATTCATGCAAATAATGATCAACCAAAGCTTAAAGGGAAGTGGAAAATGACATAAATACCGACCGGTACCCGGTTGACAGCTCCGACGGTGGAGGCGGCAGCAGCCATGAGTGTGGATGCTCCGGTGGCCGGACTAGTACACTATGAGACTGGAGTGAGGAGGAAAAGATTATAAGGTGCAAAGTTGGAAAATTTGGAGGAAGGAGAGGGTAACTTATAGAAGTAGATACGAAGCTTTTGTGTACACAAATGGAAATCCTGTGGATTGGGCTCTTGAATTCCCAACGGCCACAGAATCAAGATTACCCGCTTGCCACGTGGCAGCACATTGTTGCTTCTGATTGAATCATTCTACCTTATTGAATCTTGAGGTTAGTATCTTTGCTTTTATCTTCTCCACCTAAAATATGGGAATTATTTTGGCTTTCTTTATTAAATTTGTCGCTTTAAATTTCTCTGTCTGAAATTGTAGAACTGGAAGGTGCTATTTTGTCTGATTCCGGAAGCTTTCGAGCTCCACAAGGGCAATTTAGTGATTGGATGATAAAAAAAAAACATTACTCTATTGTTTTAGAGACTCAGTTGTGTATGAGGTCGGATGTATGCAACAATAGAAACACATACAAGTTGTTTTCCATTGAGCTATAATGACAATTGCGTCAAGTTGTGTCGCTTAACTGCTACTTCACAATTTAAGAAGCGCAACCAATTTACTGGGTCATTTTTCTCTATTCTATTATATTTTAAAATCAAGAAAGAGTGTATTGATGACTCTAAAATTAAAATGAATTTGGTGATAGTATGATTGCTGTTTCCTCTTTTAATGTTGTCCTTAAAACTCGAGACTTTTAATTAAGATTGCTTTTGGTGGAAATTCATATGAAATAATGCTGCCCATTTGCATGATGTAAACTCTGATTACTTCTGAGTCACTTTGCTGTCGAGTCTATTTTGAAAATTATTCATTGTTACTCGATGAGGAAGGATAAGGCCTCTATGGGCTATATTTTCTCCCCTTTTTCTTTTTATTTTTGTTAACATTTTATGCAAACAAAAAAGATTGAAAAAATAGAAATTTAAAAGAGTGAAAACCCCTAATAAAATACTCTCTATGTGTCAAAAATATTGTCGTAGTTTCTATTTTATTTTGTCAAATATTATCCACTTTCTAATAAGAACATGATAATTGTCAGAATTTTCATACTATTCTTTTAATTAGCATTGACATAATTCTCTATTGTATATCTATTAACTAACTAATGATAGAATGCTAATAGTCACCGAAACAACTTGACTTCCTCAAATTATAGTTAAGTAAAACTATGACTATATTATTGGGATGGAGGGAATATGATGCATGTGGTGATTGGACATTCTATTTCATTCAAAATCGGTGCAATTATTATGTTCATCTTAGAATATACTTAGGGGCTTAGATACTCTATACACTTTAGGTTGACTTTACAATTTTTTTTGTCTTAGTCTTTCATTATTTTTGCGTATACACGGTTATGGCTATTGTAAGATCAGAAACTTTTTATTTATGTTTACTCAATCTATTCACTAGTAGTACATCATCACACAATATTCCTATTATTGTATCATATGTGCAGGTAGATACAGAGCCGGGGTTGTTACTGGAAGCAAACTCTCTATCCCTTGTGATGAATGTATTGTTTGTCTGCCTCTTATCCTTTACAGATCATAGCGATAGTTTTTGCTGTCGTTGTGATATATTGGATATGGATATTGGTGGTTGTATTAGGCTTATGAGCATTACTAACAGAAAAAACGACCTGATCATTGCATCTAAACTATTACACAAATTTCTAACAAGTGTCGTTTTCAATAAATTGTTTATAATTTTATTTGACGCATTACAATGTGAGTGAAACATGTATAATGTTTTCTCACATACATCATTATTCTATGTTATACCAATCATTTCAATCAATTTTCTCAATATTGATTTTCTTAATACGTATGAAAAAAACTTGACGAAGGGCGAATCTCCTTTTTCTTTATACAAGTATTTTTTGACCATTAGAGTCGAATCATTTTACCTTAGATGGATGTTCATTTTGGACCAGTAATATCAAATTTTAACCTAATTCACATCACTAACATGTATTTAGTTCGTCTAATATACCTATCCATAAGTAGCTCCATCTAAAATCATATACTTTGAATGGATATGTGGTTCTGTACATGGAGTGGATGTGTCACACATGCATAAGAGAGATGTTTTTGGTGCAGCTATTACTATATCATATGAAGCTTTTGCAATAATGCATGATCCAGTTTATGGTTGTGTGTCTCATATATTTGCCCTGCAAATTTAGGTGACGAAAATTTACTATTTGTTTGTGTGAAATTTACAACATCAAATAAATATGTAAAGAATCATTTAGGAAATTCGACCAATACATATATAATAAATAAATATATAAAGAATCAAGTCACCGGAATACCCTATAAAAGAAATACTCTAATATATGAGCTCACCTAAGATCTTTATAAAGAATTTCAGAAGTGACTCTCGTTATGTCCCTTTAAAACTTGGTAACAAAGGATAATGACATGTTATTGCTGGAGGTCTGCGTGTACCAATCAGATTTCATTGGTTAAGAAATAAATAATAATTGCTCTAAGGAACAAATTTGGTTTTTTTTTTTGCTTCCTGTTTTTAAGGTGATATTAGGCATTGGGCGCATCATTACGTTTGAGCAAGACTAGCAAGGATGAGGCTCAAGTACATCCCTCTATAAGCTAATGTATGACAAGAATCATGCATTAGCTTCCAGATGGAGGCAGAAGGTGCAGTGAGAGAGGTAAGACTGAGAATGGAGTTGAAGGTAGCAGGGGAGAAGAGTGCGGAGAAGGGAGAAAGGAAGAAGAAGAAGAGAGAGATGTCGGGCTGAAGGAGGCAGGTGAAGGGGAAGGGAGAATGTGATTATCTCTGTACATATTCTTATCTCACTAACTTATCGAAGCTGTTGATATGTTAAGACGGTCCGTTAAAAAGTAAGTTTTTTATTGTGTATTACATTTTGACTAGTGTAATAACGTTTTCACTGATAGAATAAACACTCGTACATCCTGTGGTTACACTAGTATCTGCAAGGAAAACCTCACAGCTCTCAGTCCCTCCCGAAATTGCATTTTATATCCCATTTCAAAGAATAGGAAGCAAACTCTCTATCCATCAAGATAGACGTATTGTTTGTCTGTCTCTCACCCTCCTCAGACCTTAGCGATAGCTTTTGCTGTCGTTGTGATATATTGGATATGATTGTTATGGTTGTTATTCTATTTGAAAGAATAGTGCCTTATTTGATTTTTCAACATTACGTGTAAAATTCAAATAACATTTTTGAAACAGAGATATTATATAATAACTAGACCATTCGGTCACACATTTGGTACATTGAGCTAGAATAATCCAATAATACAAGACTCGACGTGTCATAACATGATCATGTGGTAATAAGTGACAAAAAAATGTCACACTAAGACTACTACAATTAAGCCTACAATTGTGTCGTAGATTAAAATCAGATTCCTCAAGTCCAACATTGTGTTTTGCTTTATCCTCGTTTATCTGTGGTTGTCTTTACCACAAATAATGAAAGGAATCACTTACACTCTGTGTGGTGAGTCCTATTATCATTGACAAAGTATACAACAACAACATTAGTCCATTGTCTTAGAGGTTCGCGTCTATGGCAAGGTATGAGAGATCGAATGTACACAATCATACCAATGTGTTAGAAACACACATATGTTTTTCCCGATGACCTACAGTGAAAATCGCGACAAGCTGTGTCAATCAACTGTTACTTCACAACATAAGAAGCACGTCAATTTAGTGAAACATTCACACAGTATATGTATCATAAATATGGAGACACAACAGGGGGTGGTGAGGGTGGTGGTGGTTTGTGCTTTTCACTTCCCTAAGATGAGGATCGGGAAACTATGTATTGTTTGACCCAGAGAACAAGGAGCGGTCATGAGTCAACGTCACAGCAGGCAAAATTGCACTTCTTTTCTCCTGGAAGAGAGCATCCAGTCTGAAGCATCTTTGCTATTACTTATAACTATACATAGCATAATTCTGCAATCAAATTATTTACAACATTACAACCACAAGGATCCTTCCTAGGACCCTTTAGGGAGTAATAGACTCCCATCTATTGCACCTTCTAATCTTCACTTTCAGCACTCCATTCTTTGAATTTTTGACCTCACAGCATTGCC
Source organism: Eustoma russellianum (assembly GCA_036186865.1). Classification (NCBI taxonomy): domain Eukaryota; kingdom Viridiplantae; phylum Streptophyta; class Magnoliopsida; order Gentianales; family Gentianaceae; genus Eustoma; species Eustoma russellianum. The sequence goes on along the minus strand of AP025042.1, from coordinate 61,579 downwards.
TCCTGGGATTCTGCAAGATTAGCAGCATCCAATTAGTCCAAAGACTACTACAACAACAATAACATTACCTCATTGTCTCAGACGCTCCCGCCAATAACAAGGTATAGAGAGATCAGATGTACGCAATCATACCATGTGTTAGAAATACAAAGATTATAGCAGTAGCTAATTGCCATGACTCTAGACAAAGATTACACGCAGAGTACGCGGCGTACCGTTTTCCATTCTGCAGGATCCATCTTCAGGGCTGTAACCACAACTCTCTTAACAGCCGACACTCGAGCATAATGTCGTTTCCTACATTCTTTCCCCATTGCATTCATCGAACTATTGTAAGTAGTAATCGTACCACGCCTGATATCTTCCTTAACGGAGTCCAGATGGAATACGGCTGGTCTTTCACAAGGATCCAAGCTCACCGGCCGAGTATTGAACACGAAAGGCCCATCGTGGAAGCTCCTCCAAGTCTTGAATGTCTGTAAAGGTTTCACCAATTCTACGGCGGGCAGTAATGAAGGATGGATCATGACAGAATAGCCCCAAGAGATGGACACTGACCATTTGTATCTCCTGTGGAAACAAAAGCACTGTTGTAATAATCGGCTCGGATCAAGACGGTACGGTTGGACCAGGTTCGTTAGAGATTGGTGTTGGGTTTGATTTGGAAATAATGGTTCAACATAGTCCAGGTGGTGGAGTGATACTATTGGAGCCAGTGGATGCGCGGACAATAGACCGAACAAGTCACCTCGAACATCAATCTGAAGATGGTAAAACCAACAGAGAGTAAGAATTAGCACAATACAAACAGCATTAACAAGTATCATATTCATCAAATAGATTTGGATCCTCCTTGGTTGGAGAATCGGTTAATACAAGAAATAAGAGCATCAGAGGACCAACTGAAACAGGGACACTTCTGCTAAAAGCTGATGACACCACAAAATTATGTGAATCGCTTGAGCCAGCTAGACCAGTGAACTATTACGCTTTTCTCAAAGAATGGCTGCTTCAAAGCCCACCACCTCCTGGTTGTCATTGCTGAATCACTTCCTTTTCCACCAAATGATTGCTTCCAAGAAAAAACTTCGAATTAGGAGGGCGATACTCCTGGTGAACTTACCATATCCCAACAAACACAGGTGAACAAGTAGAGTACACTAGGGCGCTTGAGAGAACCATGTCCAAGGAACTGGGCAAAATGTATACAGATCTCAACTTCTATCACACAAATCTTGTTATATCTCCTGAGCATAAAAGCAGTTACCCTTCTTAATCTTGAAGCCAAACACCGCGATATTGAGGGTGCTGCTAAACAATTGAAGCCTAGTGATTTCTATTTCAGATTCTTATATCCATGAACTTATCACCTGACTTATGTGAGTTAAAGCTTGTACTAAAGCAAAAAAGTTTTTCCTATTATAATACATACCCACAATTGCTCTCTTAGAACATACTTTTAACACCATATAAACATCTCGCTGCGGCATAACGGCGTGTTAAAGAGTATATCCAGATATCATGACACATACGCTTACCATAAAGACTTGTGCCTCTGGAGGCTGATTATTTTTTCCTTTTTTGGGGGTTGTGGGGTGGGGGGATGGGGGGCTACCCGGTGGAAACTGGAGGGTCCCGTTAGAGAGGTCTTTCTTCTACCAAGTCATCAGCAAACAACATCCTACCAAAAAACTTTTTGATGACTTTTACGAGTACTTAACATGGTCCAAACAAGAGGGTTCAAACGGTATATAATATGCCACAAACTCTCGGACAGTGAAGTTATGGCTTCCCAAAGCGGTCCTCGCTGGTGCTTTTCCAGATGTCCCAACCAAACAAGATGAAAACGCATAGGCATCATCGAAATGGCAGCCACGGCACGGCACATGCGTAGGCATCCCCAATCTCACCCTCTTCTGACTACATTGAGCTCGTCTTGTCGAGAACATATAATTAAACATGACATTCAGTGCTTTAGTTACATTAGGAGCCCATTTGAGGCGCTCCTAGTTCTGATCTCAAATCAATTACCTTTTATTTATTTATTTTTTTTAAAACACTATTCCTTTTATTAATTATGACAATTCAGAAGTTCCCAATTGCAATACCCGACAATTATTAAGAGAAGAAGTGTTACACCACTTCTGACTTCCTAATAGGGTAGACACATATTCACACAGAAAAGACCTGACCTTGGGCTTTTTTCTTGTTCCCTAATGGGATTTCCACTCCTATGAATATATTTTAAACATATTTCATTCTCATATATCTATAAAATGCGTTAAAAGACTACTAAGAAAAATAATTTTTTTTTCCGACTGTTATAAAGATAGTATTATTCTTTATGCATTATGTATGTCTTGCGACAATAAAAAAAATTAAAAATCATAGATTTAAGAGTCCCGTCAAAAGGGGAGAAAGGGGAAGAAAGAAAAACATTGACATTCATTGGACTATGAGTTGTATTTGAACTTGCAGGACCCGGCAAGCTTTTCCATGGACTCTTAACATGGAAGTCATGGCAAACACCAAAAATTTCCACCTTTTCCTAAATTGAGTAAGAGGGTGACGTGTGTCACCATGAAAATGATTGAGACAGTTTCTTATTATCTTCCACATCATGAAAAATTTATATTATCTTTTTGTTTGGTGTTTCACGAATCGAACTATTTACGATAACTTTGACTCGTATTTAATTCGAGTTTATTTGGTAATTCTAACGAAACAAATTCGAACATATAATTAGATTTCTTTACATAAACAAACCGAGCCAAACTCAAACAATTTGACTCATTTAAAAAAAATATAATATGCTTTTAGGCTCAACATATTAAATGAACCAAACCAAATTGTTCGTTAACCTAATAAAACCCAAACTTAAATACTTTATTTAACTCGATTCAGCTCGTTAACCGCCCTAGCTCCGGGATGATATTCATCATAAGTAGCTCGCTTAGGTTGAGCTAACAAACTTGATTCAAAAAAAAAGTTGACCTAAGATAAATGCGGTACAAGTAAGCGGGCAACTTTCTCATTGATTTTTTAATCTTTCCTACAACATAGTTGGGGTTGGATCCGCTTGTTACCGCGCGTGACACGTGACAACAAAAATAATAAGAATGAATGAGAGATTGTTCAACAGAAGACGTGAGACTGGATGACAAAACGGTAAGTGCACCCAGCAGATCCCGTTCCCATGGTTGGTAGTAAATTTTAGAATTAATCTAACTATAACTAAATAAATCGAATCCAGATAGGGTTGTGTGGATGTAGGACTTTTTCGCAATTAGAAGAGATAAAATTCATCCTGAATTTTCCTCAAAACAGGAAAAAAAAAAAGAATTCATCGTGTATCACATCTCCCAACTAATGTCGTGATATTTAAAAATACATCTATAATATAGTGTAGGTCATTGCCCCAACGAGAATTATTTATAATAACGTATGCAAGTCTTGTGACTGAAATATAGCATACATGATCCGAAAAGACGTATTGGAAAATTCTGAAACCAATTTGAAAAGTTATATTCTTTGCTACTTTTGTTTTTCCATTAATGACTAAAATATATATGCCTATATAATGCAATAAATCTGTCAAAAGTTAGGTTTACTTCCAAAAAGGTTATGTTGACTTCCATGTATCTCACCTCCTTCATAAGGAAAGATTTGTTTTGTAATATTTCAAGTAAAGGAGACCAGAAACGAGGAATCAAACTTAATGTTATTACCTCAGAAAAAGAAACACTTACCGTCATAGAACCGTTAAGGTAGTTTTTCTTTACAAAAATTGACATAAAACGGAAGGGCATATATGCATGTGCACACACACGTAGACAGAAATAAAATGTCCAAAATGAGGTTAATTATCTTCAATCTTGAACCACCAACTATCCAATTAGAGGTCCATATAACAATCTAAAATCCAAATAACAAAATTGAAAAAGTAATGACTTAGACATAGTTATCCAGTTTAATTGGATTAAAAAATTATTGGTCCAGTTTATACAAGGTTGTCTAAAAAAGGCCTTGACGCTGCTGAGTTTTTCATTTACATCATCTACGAAACTCATTTGAGCTAGAACAGTAGGACTCCAGAATCACAGTATGATATCTTTCAATTAGAAAAATCCATACAACAATCCCATATTAGGTTTTGAAGTCCGACACTTGTTTGCATGTGTCTCACCTCCTTATATCAATAGTTTTTGTTGTTACTGTGATATGTTGTTTTATTATCATAAAAAGGTAGGTTAATTTTCCTAATATTCCAAGTAACTTAAAATGTTTACACTACAAAACAAAACAACTGTTTCAACTTAGTGTAAATGATCTCTTCACCAAAACAGAAACACATTAACAAATTAAAGCACTCAAGAAAAGGGAATATACCGTAAATATTAAAATAAAAACACACAAGAAAAAAACAAACCTGGTGAAACCCAAATTCCCTAGTAAGCGGAACACCGAGCTCCTTTACACAAGCCCCCACCCGTTGATCTGAGCCGTAGAAATTATAATACCTCTCTAGACAGCCGTCCATCACTCTAACCAATTCCGCCGCCAATGGATAACTGATCGCGAAACCCCCACCGCCGAACGCCATATCATAATCATGCATCACATCTTGCTCCACGCTCTCCGAGTTCCCTCCGATATAGTACATCCGACGGTGGTCATATTTCGAGAGCACCGTAACTAAGTTGTGTGTGAAGAACACCGTATCATCATCTCCCATCACAAACCACCTCGTATCGGGTAACCCGACCCGGAACGAGTCAACTAGAATCCGGGCTATTCTGACCGCGGGTTGTGAGCTTGTGTATTTGAACCGGGTCCAATCGGATGAGACCCGATAGGGGATGGAATTCTCGGGCCAAGTTGTATTTGGGCCGGGCTTTTCTTCTAGCCAAACGAACCCGCGTGTGATATTGGGCTCCCACCAAAGTTCAGAGTACTTTCTCCGGTGGTTCCATGTCCGGGCCGATCCGGCAATCCCGAAAACAATATGGGGAATGTTAGTGGGTTCCGAGTCTGACGGGTCGCACGTCTGCTCCGATATGTCTTGATCCAGGTTTGGGCATTCGGGGCAACGAGACAAAGTGGACTCTCGGGTGAAAACCGAATAAAGTATTACCGAGACGGAGATTATAAAGAGCACAAAAGCACAACTTCTGAATAAAGATTTGAAGGCATCAGAGCCATTGAAAGAGAACATGAAGCCTTTAAATGGCTTAAACGGGTCATGACCCGATTGTTCTCGGGTATGAGACATTTTTCAGCAAAAACTGTCTGAAAGCAAAAGGGTAGATAGAAATCTAACAAACCAGGAATAGTAGTGTTAAAAAGAGAGAAAATGGGAAAGTAAGCGAAGTGTTCCGTACTAGTGTGTAAAATGCGGGGTGGGGGTGTCCGTGGCCTTTGTTGTTTAGTATTTGGTGAAGTTTAAATGGGGGTGGAGACAACGGAACCAAAAAGGAGCGCTGTCAAAGTACCAGGTGGCTTCATGGTTGCCTTTGTTTATTTCATACGTGTCGACTATCTGGGCATTTGATTTTGTTCGTTCCGATGTTTTTGACTTGGGATGGACTTTTTCAGTATAATAATTACGACTATTGCCCAGCCTCTTTTTAAATAGTTGGGATCTCCTCACCTCCACTTTCTTCATCCTCTTTATGACTGCGCGACACGTGACATCAAGAGGGATGGTGAGCACATGCATCTAGCCTCACCACCCTATCTTACTGCCACGTGTCACGTGGTCACGCGTCACTGCACCCCCTTGCGGTGAGGGATCCTATCCATTTTGAAACCTTTCATATTTGAACTTAACACCCTTTTAGATTCCAATGTTTTAATTTCGAAAGGATTTATGGAGACATTTTTTTGATTTTGAAATATGACGAAATAAAATAAAATGATTTACTGGATTGGTTGCATTTCAAGTATCAGTTGATCGATAAAATTGTATACGATTTTTATTATAGGTCATCGAAAAACATATTATGTGTTTCTAACACATGAATATGGTTACGGATATCCGAACCTCTATACTTCACCATAGACGGAAACCTATGCGACAAATGTTGTTGTTGTGACCTTTTAGATTTCAAACTAGATTTAGTTTTATTTCAATTTGGTACATGAAATAAAAGAAAAAAAGACTGCAAGAGAAAGATGTATTTCAATTAAGTCATATGAATGTTGAAAATTTTTCTTTTGTTCGTTGAGATATCAATTGGAGTATACAAATTTTTGTTTGCTCTGTTTATCTGATTGAACTTAAAGCGAAATAAAAGGTATTTAATGTAAAAGAAATTTTAAATCCTTCCATAAGTGGAGCGACTGAAATTATCAATATAAATCATATAAAATATTTAATATAAAACTCATTTAATCTCTAAAACGGGTTATGTAATATGAGCTACATCATGGAAAAAATCTTTATGTGGTGATATACCAACTGTTAGTGATTTAATAATCAATCGTTAATTGATGATAGTAAATATTTAGCTTTCATTAATTGATGATAGTAGAGGTTGTTTTACGATTACTTATAATGAAAATTACGTCAAGCTGTATTCGATCAACTGATACTTTTAATAGGATATAGCTTCATCAACCACCATTGCAAAGCGCTCTCTATTCTCATTTTTAGATTGTCTGTGAGGTGGAGTTTGGTTGGGTTGATATGGGAATGAGGGAATGGGTTTGGAAGCATCCAAACCCATTCCGGCTGTTTGTTTAGGGTAAATAGGGGAATGGATTTCATTTTGATATCCAACTATTTGGTAATGGATATCGTTTTTTGATATACTAGGCCCCCTATCTATCAAATTGGGGGAATGGGGAATGGGGAGCCGCCGGTCAACGCCGGTCAACGGCGCCAGCCACCGCCGCCAATCCGCCATCGCCGGCCACCGGTCCGCCGCCGTCCGTCGCCGCCGGCGACCACTATTCCTGCCGGTCACTATTCCCATTCCCATTGTAATACCAAACAACTATCACTTTTAACCCCAAATCCATATCCTTCAAACCCATTCCCTATCATACCCATTCCGATTCTAATTCCGATTTCCAAGTGTGAACCAAACGCCACCTGAGTGTTCTTCAATCTCCACTCTGTTGTAAACCATGTCATTTAACCATTCTGCTACAGTTTTCAAGCCCATTGTCTCCAATTTTGTCTTCATCTCCTTCATGTTTACTGCCGCATCAAAATTTAGTTTGAACAGCACCTCGTAATTTCTTCAACGAAATGATTGAATCAATTATGCCTATTGAGTTTTAGCTTACCTATTAAGGCGGATGCCCAACACAAGAATACAGTCTAACATCGTCCATTTTGAGAAAAATATATGAGTTATATGAGAATAAACTACTACCACTCATTACCTTAAATGTTTTGAATGAATATAGGCCCAAGTTTCAACATGCTATCATAGCATGTTTAAGATGTAGACTCACACCTCGTTTGACCTATGGTTGGCCATTTATTATCTTTCTCCCACCCAAGTACAGATGTTCATGCCTGGTTTGTGATTGAGGGCAAGTTCTCGTCTGACCTATGATTGACCATTTATTACTTTTCTCTCATCCAAGTACAAATGTTTATGTCTAGGTTGTGATTGAGGGAAAGTTCTGAAACGCATGTGTCTATCAAGCATATTGTCATGTGAGGGCGGGTATTGAGGATATAATCTCACATTAAAGTACCACCACCTATTGCCTTAAACTTTTGAGAGCAAGTTCTGAAACGCATGTGTATATCAAGCATATTGCCATGTGAAGGCGGATATTGAGAATATAATCTCATATTAAAATACCACCACCTATTGTTATAAACTTTTGAGTAGATATGACCTCAAAGTCCAAATTTCAACACAAACATATTGGGTTCAAAATTTTGTTGTATATAGCAAAAGTTTTCCTTTATGCACCAAATCTTCACCTTATGTATCATAACTCCAAAAAAAAAAAAAAAAAACCCTATTTTTCGTACGTTGGCTTTCTAAAAGAAAGAGAAAGTACTTGGGCCTTCTGTACATCAAGAGTGTTTCGGCCATGGCTCGTTTGAAATTTGTTCCTGAGGTGATGCTGCTAAACCAGACAGCTGTGGTTGGAGGGTTCGTGTGGGTATTTCCAATTGGACTTTTCATTTCTTTCTAGTGAATAACAAGGCCGCCTTTTTTTCTAAACCCAGCTTCAGTGTTCAAAAGAGGGGACATATCCTCTCACCGCAAGGGGGTGCGATGACGCGTGACCGCGCGACACGTGGCAGCAAGGAGGGGTGGTGAGGCTAGATGCAGGTGACCCTCATCTAGCCTCACCATCTTACCTTGCTGCCACGTGTTGTGCGGTCACAAAGGGGGTGAGGAAAGTAGGGGTGAGGAGATCTCAAACCTCGAAAGAGTCTGTAATCTTAATATGGTCTCATAAAGTAAATAAACAAGTGTTCAAATTTTTTATAAAATCAAGTATCAATTTTGAATGGACAAATAATTTCAATCAAGGGATGACTCCTTGCTTAAACAACGAGGTTGATTTTTAACCTCATGATTCGACTTGGAGGTCGAATAATGGTCAAAAATTTGACCTAGGTAAAACTCTTGTAATATAAAAAAGCTTGAGGTTAAACCATAGAGTCTAACGTTCGAATTTCAGACAAACTATGACTTCAGCTTTTAAACTTTTAAGGAAGTAAACTAAAACCACGGGCTGAACCATGGCAAGGAGAGCAAATCACTTAGAAGAACTTATAACATAAGTTGTCCTAAAGGCAATTTTTCCATACAATACGTGAATAGATCGCTACCAAATGCATTCCAGTTTACGATGATGGTTTTTTGGGTTTGTACAAATAGATGAAGTCTTGAACTTAGACTTTAGAATTTTTCTTTTTTGTTTTGAATGCACTTTAAAATCTTTTATACCAAAGTATTTTGTGAAGGAGAAATGAAGACAATAGGAAAATAGAAACTTCAGGATTTTACAGAACTATATTTATCAGTGCTTATTTTTCAAGGAGATATAGTCTTTAATTCTTTAATTTTTTTAACTTCTAAAAACCGTTTACCACCTTCTCTGACTGAAGACGAATACCATTTTCAAAAGATGAATAGCCTTCATTTTGACATTATCGACATAAATCCAAATTATTTGTATATGCACTAGTCTTTTGTGAAGTCATTTCTCAATCACTCGCTTCCAGATGTTAATTATATGGCTTATTAATTTAATTCTCTATAATTTGCACAATGTTATGTATCTCATTTGCTTTTATACAGAAGTATTGAATGGCTTTTACTTCACTGGTCAAAATCTTTTTGGTTTTTCACGACTTTTCAAGAAAAATTGTGGTTACAGAATACTTTATTTCCCAAGGCATTCACAAAACTCAATTGAAATTCTATCGGTCTAATCGCTTTATCATTTTTCGTCATTTTCAAAGTATCTTCTATCTCTAGTAATCGAATTTTTCTACTGCATGTTACCTTTTACCCTCTTCAGAGTTGTGTAAGTTGTCCAATAAGAGTTCATCTCTCACTAATTCATTAAAAAAAATTTAAGTAACTTCTCCATATATCTTTTATTGACTTTGCCTCTACTAAAATTTTGCTATCTTCATATTTTATGTGTGTGCGTTAAATGTCTTATCTTCCTTTCTATCACTCTAGCAATTTCATACACATCTCTTTCACATTCTTTTGTATCTAAACGCCTATAAAAAAACTTCACGCGCCTTTGATTTGACTTCACTTACGACCTGTTTAACTTCTTTAACAAGTCTCTATTTTTCTCAATTCTCTTGATTCTTTCAAAGTTGAAGTGCCTTATAACTGTTCTCTTAGTTTTTACTTTGTCTTGCACTTTTTTTCCACCACCAAGATTTTTATTTGCACGTGTTAGACCTTTTGACTCGCAACATAAATTTTTTTTTGCGATTTGTTTTATCTTTACCGCTACATCCTACCATATTTCATTTGCATCACTACTTGAATTTCTTATGCTATAATATTACGTTTCTAAAATTGCGAATGATACGACATTCAACACTACAAGACGGTATTGCATTGTTAAACTTTCTTCTAGGATCATCTTATAGTCTTTACAAGCTCTTTCATCTCTCCTACGTGTCATGAAATACTCTATCTCTGACTTATTTGGTGCATTTTTGAATGTAGTCAAGTGTTAATCTCTTTTCTAGAAAAATACATTAGTCATTATAAGGTCATACACTATTACAAAATTCAAAATTGATTTTTTTATATTTTTCTTATTTCTAAAACCAAATCCATCGTGTACCTTATGTAATCCTTATTCTATTTACCTACATGTCTATTTATATCTCCTCCTATAATGATCTCCTCACTTATTCAAATTTCACAAAATACGTCTTCTAAATCTTTCAAAGTTGAACCTTCATAACCTCCCCTAAACTTACTTGAAGAACATATTCCCTAATAATATTAATCGTTTCTTTTCCAAGAATTAGGTATGACTAAGATATCATAAAATCTATTTGCATTAAACAGTTTATATACCATATCGCCATACCATTGAACCCAATAGTTATATATTAGCTTATCATCTTGGTATAACTATTTTATTTATGTGTACGTATATGCATACAATGTGCCATGATAAGGCGAATGTTTGACCCCTTTTGATATACACTCTCATTCGTGAATAAAAGTCTTTACCACAGAAAGATACCTAATGGCATATAACAATTACGCCATAAGCTTTTGTTGATAAGCACCGAGAAACAAATGCATGACGTAAAAACTTGATAAGTACATACCCAATGTGTTCTTAATTTTCATAACAACTCGCATCATGACATAACTCAGTTTGTATTCATGTTAGATTTATCATCAAGAGATTCATAATTCGATCCCTGCTAGGCCGAAATCCTAGTTTACAGGGAAAAACCTTATGTGGGTCCTTGCGTAAAGTCTTCACCAACCTAGGAGACCGCTAAGTTCTTTGTTTACATCTTTCATAATACTTTTTGAAACTGGAACGAAAGATACCCTAAAAACCAAGGTATGAACTTTTGACACCAAGTTTAATAACAACTCAATCATGCTCGTAGTTTACAAATCTGATATGTGTCAAATCAGTCAATTACATAAACATCACCATACGTACGTAGCAATTAAATCACCAATAAGAAACGTACCAATTGGATGCATTAAAATAGAAGAATAAAACGATGGTGAGAAACCCGGCTGCCGAGATTTCGAGTTTTTCTGTTGTTCTTTATCCGCTCTTAGGGCACTAGGGTTTGTCTTAATGCGCGTCGTCCATGTTTGTATGCAATATTAAGTATCCATTTCTCTCTAATAAGATGCTTCTTATTATTGGAGATAAACTCCAGGGTTTGTTCCTTCCCTACTTAATGTTAGAGAATTTAAGGTTTGGGCTTTGGCCCATCGTTGGAGATTTAAAGATTTGGGCTTTGGCCTATTAATGAGTGTTGCTAAACTTGGTTGAGCAATGTACTTTGAGCTTAATGAGTTTCCGATCATGGAATCGAAAACTAATGAATCCTTAATTATCTACGTAACGAGTAGTTAATGTTGGGATGTGGAATCACTCAACTGTGTATTGTGTGAATGTGAAATTAATGCTCAAAGTGGATGGAAAATGTTGTGGATGGGTGACGTGTCACTCTCATGGAGGAATATCACATTGGATATGTCCATGTGACGTAAAAAGCTTCTGACGGACATCGATCGATAACATCGATCGATCGATGTCACTTCGATCGATCGATGTCATCGATCGAAGTGGATCAGGAAGCTTAGATCGATTGATAGATCGATCAAAGACGATCAGAGGACATCGATCGATCACATCGATCGATCGATGTCACTAAGATCGATCAAAGTGATCGGTTGAAGTGCTCTGTCAGACATCGATCGATCACATCGATCGATCGATGTCACTTCGATCGATCGATGTGATCGATCGAAGTCTGACAGCGGGCAGAATCGATCTGTTTAAGCTGTTAAGTTTCAAACGTGAAACTACACTATCCTCCTGTTTAAAATAAGATCAATCTGTTGTGATCTAACGGTGGTGGGAGAATCAGCTTTAATCTAACGGCCGAGATTTAAACTGTCTTAACCGCTTAACCGAATATGGTTTCCATCTAACGGTACAGGTTTAAACCTGCGGATCAATCTTTAATCGAAGGGCTGAGATTAAACCATCCTAATCTAGATAGGAGGTTTTAATCTAACGGTCTAAATCAAACTTCGGTTTTGATCCAACGGTCACGGTTCCTTGTTCTCCAACCGACTCCCCCTATATAAAGAGGGCTAAGGGTGTTCATTTGAGACACACCAAGCTCTAAGCATTTCATAAGCATTCTGCATTCGTAGCACGTGAGTCTTGCATATTTTCCAGGAGAAGTCAGGACACTCTAAGCGTTCGAAGGAGTTCAAGTTCAGCAGTGCCGCTCAACTGAACAGGTACCCGTTGTATCCTGGGAGACGATTGCTCACGCCGGTTGGGCACAGTATACCGGAGCAATACGTCTTAAGGACAGAGTCCTCGACTCGCCCCGGGTTTGATTTATTTTGTTGTTCCATATGCCACACACTAAACGACTGCGTCTTAGTGCAGGAGTGATTGGTTCCAACAATCTTCAGACGTATATTTATTCAATTACTTCCTGTACTATTTTGTTTATTACGCAAAGGCAGTTTCGTACTGATTTGCAGTCTTCTTCTACTCATTCTTGGACCTGGGTCTGTTCTGATCTTTACGTTTTGATCGAACTGAACAGGAATGGAACACGAGAGCTCAAACTCTGTTCAAGGCTTCAATGGTGCTCACTCCGTGTCTGCACCTGAAGGGGCTCACAATGTTGCTGCCGGGCCGCAGATCAATACGGTCCCGTTGGCACCAACTGGAGGGCCACAAATGAATCCGGCTGCCACTGCTGCTCAGGTGGAAAAGCCGGAGAAGTTTGCTGGAAGCTTTTTCAAGAGGTGGCAGCAGAAGATGCTGTTCTACCTCACGGCGTTGGGGTTGGCCAGAATGCTGTCCGAGGATCCACCCGTGGTTGAGCCTGTGGAGGATCAACAACAAAATATGCAGAACGCCTTGGGTGCTGAGGCCTGGGCGTATACAAATTTTTGTTGTTTGAATTTGATTCTGGGTTGCCTAGATAATTCTCTCTATGGCGTGTTTTGTACATTTAAAACTACAAAAGCTTTATGGTTGGCTTTAGATAAAAAGTATCGCACAGAAGATGCGGGTACTAAAAAGTTGATAGTTGGGAAATTTCTCGACTATAAAATGTTAGATTCCAAAACTGTAATTTTGCAGGTGGAAGAAATACAGATGTTGGTTTCTGAAATGGAAGAGGAGGGCATGACGCTCAGTGAATCTTTCCTAGTTGCGGCTGTGATTGAGAAGCTGCCTCCTTCGTGGAGGGAATTCAAGAGCTATCTCAAACACAAGCGAAAGAGATGAAATGGAGGATTTGATAGTCCGTCTTCGCATTGAGGAGGACAACCGTCGCTCCGAAAGAAAGCCGTCCATATCTTCTGGTCAAGCCAAGGCTCATGTTGCTGAGGCAAAGAACAGAAGAAAACATAACACTTTGAGTGTGAACTCAAGGGCAAGGAAATATTGCAAGAAGTTCACAGGTTAAGTGTTATAATTGTGGTAAACCAGGGCATCGAAGCAGTGAATGCAGGAAGCCCAAAAGAACAGAATCAGAATATAAAGCGAAAGCAAATCTGGTCGACGCAATGGATGACTTGAACCTATTGCGCAGTGGTGACCGAGTGCAACGCAGTGGGAAACCCACGAGAATGGTGGGTGGACACAGGAGCCACTCGACATGTTTGTGCGAACAGGGCAATGTTCAGAGAGTACGTGCCCACGACAAACAATGAGCAATTGTTCATGGGAAACTCCAACAGCTCGAAAATCGAAGGATCGGGCAAGGTAATCCTGAAAACTGACCTCAGGAAGGGAGTTGACTCTGAAGAATGTGCTGCATGTTCCTGACATAAGGAAGAATCTGGTTTCTGGCGCGCTGCTAGTCACGCATGGGTTCAAGCTTGTTTTTGAGGCAAACAAATTTACACTTTCTAGAATGGGGGTGTATTTGGGGAAAGGGTATCTTTTAGATAACATGTTCAAATTGAATGTTATGACAATTGTACCCAAGAATGTTACGCCCACTGAGGCTAATAAAATTGTTTCCTCTTCTGCTTACATGCTTGAGTCTTCCTGTTTATGGCATTTTTGTTTGGGACATGTTAATTATAAGTCAATATAACGAATGATTAATCTTGACTTGTTGCCCAAACTGGACTTTAGTAATAAAGAAAAATGCCAAATATGTGTTTGAAGCGAAATTAACAAAAGCGCCATTTCCTTCAACAGAACGAAACACTGAATCGTTGGATTTAATTCACACAGATTTGTGTGATTTAAAGTTTGTGCAAACAAGAGGTGGTAAAAAAGTATTTTGTAACTTTTATCGACGATTGCACACGATACTGTTATGTATATTTGCTAAGTAGCAAAGATAAGGCCCTTGATGCTTTCAAGGATTATAAAATGAAGTTGAGAATCAACTTAGCAAACGAATTAAAGCAATTCGTAGTGATAGAGGTGGCGAATATGATACACCGTTTAATGAATTCTGTTCAGAACATGGCATTATTCATCAAACGACTGCGCCATATTCACCTCAATCAAATGGTATTGCTGAACGCAAAAACCGTACTCTAAAAGAGATGATGAATGCTATGTTGATAAGTTCGGGTTATCTCAGAACTTGTGGGGGGAAGCAATTCTCTCAGCCAACGTCATTTAAACAGATTCCGTCCAAGAAGACGGATAAGACCCCATATGAACTATGGAAAGGCTATAAGCCTAGTTACAAATACTTGAAAGTGTGGGGGTGTCTGGCAAAGGTTGCGATACCCAAACCAAGACAAGTTTAAAATCGGGCCTAAAACGATTGACTGCGTATTCATTGGTTATGCAACGAACAGTAGTGCATATCGTTTCTTAGTGCACAAATCAGACGTTCCTGAGATACATGAGAATGTTGTCATGAAATCAAGGAATGCAGTGTTTTTTGAGAATGTCTTTCCAAAGAAAGACAAAAACAGTGAAGAAGCTAGCTCAAGTAAGCGAGTGCGTGAGACAACTCCTCAAGATACTGAGGAAATACGTCAAAGCAAACGAGCCAAAATACCGACGTCTTTTGGACCAGATTTCTAACCTATATGGTAGAAAATGAGCCAAGGAATTTTTCCGAGGCTATGTCAACTCCAGAAGCTCCATTCTGGAAAGAGGCAATTAACAGTGAAATAGACTCGATCTTCAAATCACACTTGGGAGTTGGTTGACATTCCACCTGGAAGTAAACCGCTGGTTGCAAGTGGATTTTCAAGAAGAAACTTAAAGAGGATGGGTCTATTGGGAAGTATAAAGCCAGGTTGGTAGCCAAGGGCTATAGACAAAAAGAAGGCTTTGACTTCTTTGACACCTACTCACCAGTGACTAGGATCACTTCTATAAGGATGCTAGTAGCCATTGCTGCGGTCTATGATATGGAAATCCATCAAATGGATGTAAAGACTGCCTTTCTTAATGGTGAGTTAGAGAAAGAAATTTACATGGAACAGCCCGAGGGGTTTGTCGTTCCAGGACAAGAAAGGAAAGTGTGTAGGCTTGTTAAGTCTTTGTACGGACTTAAGCAAGCACCCAAGCAATGGCATTTAAAATTTGATCAGGTAATGATGTCAAATGACTTCAAGATCAATGAATGCGACAAGTGTGTGTACATTAAGAGCACGCAGAACGCATTTGTGATAGTATGTCTCTATGTAGACGACATGCTTATCATGGGTAGTACTCGTGACATCATCTTAAGTACAAAGAAGATGTTAACACGAAACTTTGATTATGAAGGACATGGGAGTTGTCAATGTCATTCTAGGAATTAAGATCTCTAGGATGACTGAGGGACTCGTGTTTGTCACAAACACACTATATTGAGTCTGTTCTAAAACGGTTCAATATGGATGAATGTGAAACCGGTAAAACCCCGCTCGACTTAAGTATGCACTTAAGAAAGAATCGAGGCGACCTGTTGCCCAGTTGAAATACTCTCAGGTAATCGGGAGTCTGATGTACATAACGAATTGTACAAGACCAGACTTAGCTTGTTCAGTAAACAAGTTGAGCAGATTTACGAGTAATCCAAGTGATGATCATTGGAAAGCTCTTAACAGAGTGATGAGGTATTTAAAATACACAATGTATCATGGATTACATTACTCGAGAATCCAGCTATATTGGAAGGATACTGCGATGCAAATTGGATATCAGATAGTAAGGACTCGAAGTCCACCAGTGGATACTTGTTCACGGTTGGTGGTGCTGCTGTGTCGTGGAAATCCACGAAACAAACATGCATAGCTAGGTCCACTATGGAAGCTGAGTTCATAGCGTTGGAAAAAGCTGGGGAAAGAGGCTGAGTGGCTTCGGAATTTTCTGGAAGATATCCGTGCTGGCCTAAGCCAATTGCTCTATTAGCATACACTGTGATAGTCAGTCAGCTATAGGACGTGCTCAAAGCAGCATTTACAATGGTAAGTCACGACACATACGTCGAAGGCATAACACCATTAAGCAGTTGATCTCTAATGGCGTGATTTCCATAGATTATATAAATCAATGGAGATCTTGCGGATCCGCTTACAAAAGGCTTGCCTAGAGATCATATGTCAAGATTGACAAACGGAATGGGACTAAAGCCCATAATGCATGAATCTTTGTAATGGTAACCCAACCTTGTTGACTGGAGATCCAGAATCTTGGTTCAATGGGACAACTAAGTTATGAAGGTTCAGTTAGCACTTACTCATTCCGTCTGATAAAAGTGCTGTCTGCAGAGAATTTAGGGTAAGCTAAGGCTTTTTAATGATGTCCTATATCTTGATGCGTCAAGTGGAGTATGGCAGAATACTCTTGATAGGAATCACCTATGTAAGTGTGAAGTGGGGCCGCTTCTATGAGAAAGTCTGGGAGGCAAGATTTCTCTAAAACACTTTCTGAAACCAGGTTGTTCATGGCCAAAACGAACACAACCATGAGAACCAAAAGGGTGTTAAAGGAAATATTGTGTGAGTATCATTGTCTTGGTTCACAACAAAGGCTGACTAGTTCAAGACATCAAGTCACTATTTAGCCGAGTGAATCCGATGGTATATCACTAAGAAAGGTTCAAAGCCAGAAGCTACCTCTTTTGATGCGATATTTCCTTGTCTGACTTCTCCTCAGAGTCTGCATATGCATTTGCATTAATTTCCATTCATGTGGGGGATTGTTAGAGAATTTAAGGTTTGGGCTTGGCCCATCGTTGGAGATTTAAAGATTTGGGCTTTGGCTCATTAATGAGTGTTGCTAAACTTGGTTGAGCAATGTACTTTGAGCTTAATGAGTTTCCGATCATGGAATCGAAAACTAATGAATCCTTAATTATCTACGTAACGAGTAGTTAATGTTGGGATGTGGAATCACTCAACTGTGTATTGTGTGAATGTGAAATTAATGCTCAAAGTGGATGGAAAATGTTGTGGATGGGTGACGTGTCACTCTCATGGAGGAATATCACATTGGATATGTCCATGTGACGTAAAAAGCTTCTGACGGACATCGATCGATAACATCGATCGATCGATGTCACTTCGATCGATCGATGTCATCGATCGAAGTGGATCAGGAAGCTTAGATCGATTGATAGATCGATCAAAGACGATCAGAGGACATCGATCGATCACATCGATCGATCGATGTCACTAAGATCGATCAAAGTGATCGGTTGAAGTGCTCTGTCAGACATCGATCGATCACATCGATCGATCGATGTCACTTCGATCGATCGATGTGATCGATCGAAGTCTGACAGCGGGCAGAATCGATCTGTTTAAGCTGTTAAGTTTCAACGTGAAACTAACACTATCCTCCTGTTTAAAATAAGATCAATCTGTTGTGATCTAACGGTGGTGGGAGAATCAGCTTTAATCTAACGGCCGAGATTTAAACTGTCTTAACCGCTTAACGAATATGGTTTCTCATTAACGGTACAGGTTTAAAACCTGCGGATCAATCTTTAATCGAAGGGCTTGAGATTAAACCATCCTAATCTAGATAGGAGGTTTTAATCTAACGGTCTAAATCAAACTTCGGTTTTGATCCAACGGTCACGGTTCCTTGTTCTCCAACCGACTCCCCTATATAAAGAGGCTAAGGGTGTTCATTTGAGACACACCAAGCTCTAAGCATTTCATAAGCATTCTGCATTCGTAGCACGTGAGTCTTGCATATTTCCGGGAGAAGTCAGGACACTCTAAGCGTTCGAAGGAGTTCAAGTTCAGCAGTGCCGCTCAACTGAACAGGTACCCGTTGTATCCTGGGAGACGATTGCTCACACCGGTTGGGCACAGTATACCGGAGCAATACGTCTTAAGGACAGAGTCCTCGACTCGCCCCGGGTTTGATTTATTTTGTTGTTCCATATGCACACACTAAACGACTGCGTCTTAGTGCAGGAGTGATTGTCTCCAACACTTAACGCCAAAAATATTCTTTTAGACTAAAGAATAATCGATAAAGTACTTTTCTAAATCAATCATTTCTTAGCCGTACCTCCACTAAATCAAATTTTCCCGTCCTCGTTCACAGGGTTTAGCTCAATTGATATTCGAGTTAGATATTGATTCAAGAGGTACATAGTTCGATTACACCGGGGGGTTAGAAATTGATTCAAGAGGTACATAGTTCGATTACAGAGACACGCGCAGTGTGGATGTTTCACTGCTATATCTGGACCAAAGACCCAGTTTGCAGTAGACACTTTGAGTGAGCTCCTTGTTATAACCTCCCCAACCTAGTAGACCGTTGAACACCTGATTTGTATCATCCACAATATTCCTTGAGACTGAGATAGTGGGACCTTCAGTCCCCAAAAGTATGACCTTTTGCTCCAAATTTTTGTGTCCTCTTTATAGAATATGCCTAACTGAAATGAGTGAAGTGAGGGTTGTGAGCTTTTATACACAAATGAGTAGATTTCATCTCTAAATTTAATCTCTAAAAGCTTAGGATCAAACATCATGATATGTACTTTCCTCGTGATTAGATCATATTGTTAGGATTTGATTAAGAAAGGTGCATTTCAAGTTAATCCGTGGTAATTGGATGAATTGTTAGTAACATGAACTCTAACGGTAATTTTTGATGTCGTTGGGATATACTGGATATGATTGTTGTTGTTAGTAACATGACGGAAAGACAAACCACAGAATGAAAAAGAATGCACAAAGGTAGTTAACCATTCGTACACGATGTCTTGTCTCATGTTTTAAACACAATCACCATGTTGCCTAGAAATTCTTTTTTGTTTTGCGTATGTTTACTAAATATGAAAATCTATTAATATAACTAAAATATTACTTTTGAGCACAATAAAATATAAATTACTGTATACAGTAAATCTAATGACCAAAAGAGTTTCCTAGTCTTGTTCTTCTTGTTCTCCTCATCACGTCACTATTAGAGGGGAAAAGAATTAAAAGCCCCCACAATTTTTCATCTACTCAAGGAAGAGAAAAACTTAAATGCATAATATAATTTGTCCTATTATATTAGTTAAGAATAGGACACCATTTTTTAAATACAATCATCTCCATAAAAAGCCAAAAATACTAGTCATCCAGTAAATCATTGAGTCAATGACCAAGCTACATGTCATTTTCTTTATATTCCTAAAAGTTGTAGCAAAAAGGTTGTTTCCCCAACCCGGAGGGTCCCCACATCTAAGTCCGGCGAGGTAGTTGAGAAAATGTAATTAAGTACTCAGCATCCTGTTAAGAAAGAGTCAACAGTGCCCACAGCCTACAAGGAGCTCATCCTTAACGTTATATTCCTAAAAGTTTATTCTGATGTAACTGAAAATAGTTCTTTGGATTTCTTGGTTTCATCGAAAGAGAATAACAATTGATGGGAGTGATGGGAGTCAAGGACCTGCACAAGCACTGTATGTGCGTATTGTTTTCTTCTTATTTTAAATTTTTATCCAATGCTTAAAAATTCAGTGGCTTTAACTTATTACTCAGTAACAATGAATTTAATATTGTTCACGAAATTTCGTTGCTTCAAACATATATTAAAACACTAAACCAGTGGATTAAAAGTACCTCTAACTCGACCACAGTTTGCATGACATCAATAGAAACATTGTTTCTAACACATAAATATGGTTGCATAATTCCGATTCTCTCATACTCTACTATAGGTGGGAGTCTCTAAGACAATGGGTATTGTTGTTGTTGGTGTAATAAATCATTAGATCAACCCAAAAAACTTGATATATTCTAGGTAGAAACCTAGCTTGTAAGAAGATTATGTATAAACAATTCCAGTCTATCTAAAAAAACAGATCTACTGATGACATAAAGTTAAGCAGCAAAAAACACTGATAATCAACTGTAAGTGATTGCTTATAAAATTTCAGTCATCGAGAATGATAGCAATATAATGCCAGAATAAGTTTGATGTATTTGTGTGCATAAACGTAAAACACCATTCAAATGCATTCTCTAGCCGTTGCATACTATGGAAGTAGGATGTCGAATAGTCTGTTGAAATTAGTAGCAGATCTCCCTTTTAACTACTCTATGATGAAAAATTATAGTTTTTCTTATAGTAATAATAAAGTAAGTTATATTGGCCATTTTGAAGTAAAGAACATCATGGATAATGTCACTTCTAAATTGCCTTAGGTGGGAGCCTCTAAGGCAATATGGTAATGTTGTTGTTATATTGTGTTTCTAACCAAAAGAGTATTCGTTTATATTTATACGGAAAAAGGTGTAAAGGGCAGTTTCAATATACTAATCTCATGTGTTTATGCATATTCGGGTTTGCAAACAAATATAGAGCATCATGTTTCTAGTGGCTCATCAAATGGCTTCTTACCGTCTCAGTATAAAAGATCTCTGCCGATTAACTAGTAACATGTGTTGCTTTGTGAACATGCAATATGTGGTCTATACTTAGATGTACTTTTATACTATTGGTTTAATGTTGTAATATATGCTTGGAGCAATAATAAATATCGTGAATATTATTAAAATCAGGGCTAATAAGTTAAACCACTGATTTTTTTTTTTTATAAACATAGGGTACATATTTAAAATAAGAAGAGAACAATGAGCACATATGGTGCTTGTGCAGTCCTTGACTCTCATCCTTATCTCAAGACTCGTGGAGTTCCATCACTCCGACCAATCGTTATTCTCTTTGGATGAAACCAAGAAATTTCGACAAACGTCCCAGTACATATCCTATTAGTTTCAGGTAAAGGGTTTCGAAAGGAACGTCAGGGCTTCGAACATTGCCGAAGTCAAGAATGTTTAAACTTCCTTCATGCTAGCTGCATAGTGTGAGAGTACTATTGATATGTGGAATGAACTGATAGGCTGACAAGCCAGCCCGTCGGTTGTTCTTTCGGTGTCAATGGGCTCCTTGTGCTGTCACTGTGCTATGACAAACTTCTACTAGTGGGCCCTAGAAACCTGATTTACATCCTTACACACTCTGTAATACCGAAGATGACAAGGACCTTTACTGGTTGAGGTTCAACCTTTAAGAAATTTCGAGAAACTATTTTTAGTTCCATCAGGCATCAGCTCTTAAAAATATAAATAAAAGTACATGTAATTCGGAAACTCTTATTTCTAGTTTAGTCTGAAAATATAAAAGGTGTAAACTTTGAGTTTTAAGCTAAATGACATTTAGAAATAATTACGTCTAAACACGATTTATATATATATATATATATATATATATATATATATATATATATATATATATATATATATATCAATACACGGAGAAGTTCTCCTAACTTTGCTTCAGATTTATAGTATAAAATAATGTATGAGATTACCTCGTGTTTTTTTCAGGTTGTTGAATTTTAATAAACCTTATACGATTTCAGAAGATAGTGTATATTAATAGTTTAATACACCACGGCTGGAAATATAAGAATAAGCGATATTATCGATGATGTTCTTTACTTCAAAATGGTTGATCTTACTCACTCTACAACAACATAACTCCATTATTTTAGAGGCTTCTGCTTATAACGGAGTATGGAAATAGAGCGGATGTACGCAACCATACTCATATGGTTAATCTTTATCTTGCTTACTTTATTGTTGTTATTTTCCCATAGAATTGCTGCACTGTAAAGATACAAGCAGGGGGCCTTTATCATTGATTTTGAAGCTAAAACTTGGACAAAAAGAGATCATTATAGTAATAATGTTTCATTTTTTGAATTACGTTTCTAGAATAGGTGAAGGCAGGAAGAAGTTTAAACTAGCAATTCATCAATCATTTTCTCCCACTCAACTTTTTTAATGTCCACATCGTCAATCTGTGTCTTTTCTTGATGGCGTTACATAAATGGACTTACTACTTTTGTTTATACTTAGGAATTCGATGGGTCACGAGTCGGATCACCTCACCTCCAAATACTTCATACATATTCCCACCGTCTGCCACGTGACAGTAGGAAGAATTGGTGAGGCTACATGAGGGATGACTAGTAAGAGGTATATGAGAGTAGATAGAAGACGCGTGGCGGACGGTGAGAAGAAGGGTGAGAGATTTGGGAGTGAGAGGATCTCATCCCCCACTTCTAAAGTATTACTATATAACCTAAATTCTCTCTATGTACTTCTCTAAGGTATCACTAAGCATGGTTAACCGAGGGCTGTTAATTTTTTTAATGATTAATATTGTAAACGTTTCCATTATTTGTCGTTCATTATGTATATATATAAGGTATGTATTGTTGTTGTTGTGAACATTTAACTTAAGGGTTAATTTCAACATTCTAGGGTAAATAGGTTTTAGTTGAGTGCAACGATCATACTTATGGGAATAATTAAGTCTCATAACTTGGACTCAAATTTTCATTTTCACTTTTCTCTTTTAGGAATTCGATACGTTTTTTATGTGCTCTAATGATCTAAGTATGTAGAAATTTTCATTTTACACAGATAGAGAGAAAGGATGGAATTTGAATCCTAGTTTTGACTCCCAAAAAATACAATAATGTTTACTATTAGACCAATTCAAGTTTTCATAAAATTATTTAATTCTACCGAACTGGACTTAAGGAAAAACATAAAGAATTGTCACGTTATCATATGCCTCTTGGGAATCAAGGGCACTATGACTTTAGCAAGGTAAGCAACCATATCACACTGACCTTTGTGTATATAGATTTTGATCAGTCTATTGGTGTATAAATCTTGTGAAAGCAACATACCTTTGTTAAAACAGGTCACCACGTATCTACGTATATTGTGATTTGACAAATTTTGCGATTGATTGAGTAAATTCTCGTAGTTATACGACCACCAATAAAAACATAATAATCTTGAACGAACTTTTTATTTTGCTGCACATTTATTATTACCACATATCAATTATTATTTATCTAATTAGTCACTGAATGTTTAATTAGTAGTTATCCATCCACCGCTATAAAATTTGACGTTGGATTTTATTATCTTGAGGAGATTTGTCCTCACTTATTAGTTAGATAATGTCTTAAAAAAATGAAAATATGATAATGGCAATAATTGTGCAATTCCGAGCCCCTCGAAAGTTGACAAACGGATTACTAAGACAAATTATGATTCTTCTTCGTAGGAAAGGAAAGGAAAAAATATATACATAATAATATAACAAAGCAACCCACTGACAACATCAACACATTATCTCATTACCATAGAGGCTTCCGTTTATGACGGAGTATAGATACGTCAGATGTGCGCAATCATACACATGTGTTATAAACACATAGATGTTATTTCCCGATAATCCACCATGAAATTGCGTCAAAGTGTGCGATCAAATACTATTTTATAATTAAAAAAGCATAGCCAATGTAATGAGTTATTTTACTTTATTTCATCCCATTACAAAGTGTACATCAAAATTTAAGGAAAGCCACCCCATAGCACCTTGCAATTCACTAAGGACAACATTTGAGCTCCACGCTTTTGTACTGTCATAGATTCTTCAGTTGTTTTCATGCATTCAAATTTCACCTTTAAAATGTATCTCCTCCATCTATATAACCACCTTTCTCCCCTTCCTCTTTCCACCATCACTCCTAGAATACACCCCACCCCTCAACCCCCCCCCCCCAACAACCCCCAATTTTCAAGAAAATGGAAGCAACACATGCAATACTTGATGTGGCTCAAAAGCAAGCAAATCTTCAAATCCCAATTGCGACCTTCAATCAACAACTCATGGGAAGAACAAGCCTTTGCAGAGGATGCAGCTGGGCCTCTTGGTGGATTCATCTGGCCTCCAAGATCTTATTCTTGTACTTTTTGTACAAGAGAATTTAGCTCTGCTCAAGCCTTGGTGGTCACATGAATGTTCATAGAAGAGACCGGGCCCGGCTCAAACAATCTTCTCTCAGCCCACAACCCGAACTTCACGTCCAAACTCCTTCGGACATTCCCCGGCGCCGGCGACTCCCCACACGCCGGTGATCCCCCCTCCCCTTACAGTTCAATTTCCTCCGTCATACTTTCACCACAAAATTCCACCACTATACCATCCAAACATCCTTACTCTCCTCAAGGCTCCGATAGTTCGAGTTCGGGTAAATTTATTAGCCTTTCGACTCGAAAAATGGGATTCGAGTTGTATAGCAATAATGAGGAAACAGTAGATACAAGTTTGACAATTGG
Organism: Eustoma russellianum; assembly: GCA_036186865.1. Taxonomy (NCBI): domain Eukaryota; kingdom Viridiplantae; phylum Streptophyta; class Magnoliopsida; order Gentianales; family Gentianaceae; genus Eustoma; species Eustoma russellianum. The sequence continues at coordinate 36,743 of AP025042.1, read as the reverse complement.
GCTTAGCATTAAACGAGGATGTAATTATGAAGAAGAGAAACATGATTTTAGCACAAAGAGACAACGGGTAAACAATGATGTAAGATCATTGTTAAGTGATAATGGGTGTGTGTTTCATGCAGAGGTTGTAAGAGGAAGCATAATAGTAGTGAAGCTGATGAAAATATTGATCTTGAGTTGAGGCTTGGTGATTCAGTAGCAATGATGTAAGAGTATTCATCTTCACAAGCCAATAGAAAAATTTCCTAGTGTTGATTTAAAGGGGTTATCTTTTTGTGTTAGTGATTTGATTTCGCAATTGTAACATGAAGTTTTCTTGTTTTTGATGGATTAAGTTGAATCCATCGGCTGCATGTCAAAGATCATTATGAGTGTACGTTCTGTATTTAATCACAGCTCAGTAAAGGAGAACTTTTCAAGGATATTTTGTGTCACTTGGTACATCTTTACACCTATTATGTTTTCAGATATTATTGACTTTCTCATACTTTATCGTGACTTTGGGATCACGGATTCGAGCTGCGAACACAGTTCTTTACACAAAGTGTAAAGTAAGACTGTGTACATCAGATCGCAAATCGATCAAACTCTTCCCAGGCACTGTACTAATGCGGAAACCTAGTGCACCGGAAATACTTTTTATTATAGTTCAGAATATTTACCCCCAACTCGAAGGGGATAGGATCCCCTCACCGCTCCCCCCTCACCGCGTACATGACCGCGCGACACGTGGCAAAAAGGGAAGGTGGTGAGGCTGGGTGAGGATAACCCTCATCCAGCCTCACCACCCCCTACTGCTGCCACGTGTCGCGTCCTGGGCTACACGGTGACTCACCGCACGGTGAGGAGATCTCATCCCAACTCGAAGGCACTATTGTGAAGACTACAAAGTACGACTTTGTGTGCTTTTTTGTGGGATAGTTTTTTTTGTTTAGAATAATGCTTTAACGCAAATATTGTGCAAATATTAGTGTATCATTTATGTAGGTATATATTGTAAGGAAAACAAGTATGAGAATATGAAATCACAAGAAATCAAAGCCGAGACGTGACCAACTTGTCACTGTCCTTAAAGCAATTTTGCTCCTACCAAAGAGCAAGGTAGTCTTCAAGCAAATGCTTCCCAGGATATAACGGCTGCCTTTCTTCCCTTTGCTCTAGAGGAGAAAGACTGAACTTGATTGATCAAAGTAGAGAAAGAGAAGAATGAGATCAGGAAAAGTGCTGAGAACTTAGAATTTTGCAAAAGATGATTGTATTTATTGAAAGTAGCAAGGTCTTCTATTTATAGACCTTAGAAGTGTTAAAAACCTTCTTTGAAATCACTCTCAGCCTTATTCTAACCTCCAAGAGCCGTTGATCACCGTTTTTGGCCGAAGAGAGATGATTCTTGGATTAAAAACTGTAACTTCTGATGAACAGAGCTGTCTGTTGGACATCGATCGATCACATCGATCGATCGATGTCACTTCGATCGATCGAGTGTGATCGATCGAAGTCGAACAGATTACATCGAACTCTCACTTCAAAGTTACTTAGATCGATCGAAGTCAAACAGACTACATCGATCTCTTACTTCAAAGTTACTTCGATCGATCGATATTACTACGATCGATCGAAGTCATCGTTCGAAGTCCTCAGATCCACGTCGATCTCTAACATAGATCGATCGATGTACTTCGATCGATCTATGTTAGAGATCGATGTCCAACTGAGGTTCACCCAGTTTTCTACGTTCCATACCAATCTCTTGACCGACCTTATACACGCTCTATATAAGTTTGGAGCACATGAAACGTACTTTAACGTACTTTTTCTAACAATCCCCCGCATGATCCAAACTTATATATGAACCTTTCATATGATAAACAACGGATTTCTTCTCAATCAAATAAGATGAAGACACATAACGGAGTAGTGACAAACGTCTTGAACTATCCGATAGTACATCTGAAGATATATAAACGGAAATAGGGTGACAACCGTCTTGAACCACATATTTCACTACTGTTATATGATCACACAAAAGACATGTCAACATCTAACTTCATACAAGTTCGCGGTATGGTGCATTAACGGCCCTACACCCAATCCCAGAGTTCATAAGCGCTCTAGAGAGTTTTCCAAGCTCTCATAGGAAGCGGCCCCACTTCCACACTTATATAGGTGATATTCATCAAGTGTATTACAACACACCACCATCTATAATGGCTATGATCATCCATTAAGAGATTTACATCTCACCCTCAAATAAATAATAAGTACTATCCACAAGTACATCATTATAGGAAGGACAAATAATAGTACTTTATAGAATTCTTCTATGACGTGTTCTTACCACATTGAACTCCGTTTGTAGGATCTCTACTAATAGCGAGTTGGGTTCCTGTCATAGAGAATTCACCTCACGGAACAAGTCCCCATTCCTCTTGATGTCTTAAGAACCAGTTTTCGGTTCAAGCCTTTAGTTAAGGAATCAGCCAGGTTCAACTCGGTTTTGATGTATTCCAAGTTAACCACCCCAGAACTAATCAAGTCACGCACAATATTGTGCCTCAAGCGGATATGCCTGCTCTTTCCATTATATATTTTGTTCCTTGCTCGAGCAATAGCTGCCTGTGAGTCACAATGAACAAAAACAGATGGCATAGGCTTAGTCCACAAAGGAATATCAATTAACAAATTCCTTAACCATTCCGCCTCTGAACAAGCTAGTTCTAAAACAACAAATTCAGACTCCATTGTTGATTTAGCTTTACAAGTTTGTTTAGAGGACTTCCACGAAATGGCACCACCACCCAAAGTAAAAACATACCCACTAGTGGAATTAATCTCATCGTTATCTGTGACCCAATTGGCGTCACAATAACCTTCAAGAACTGCAGGACTCCCGGTAAAAGTAAGTCCCAAGTCCATAGTACCTCGTAGATATCTCAATAGCCGTTTCAAAGCATCCCAATGCTCTTTACTTGGACTATGAGTATATCTCGCCAAACGATTAACAGAATATGCAATATCTGGCCTAGTACAATTCATGAGATACATGACACTGCCAATGATCTTAGCATATTCACATTGTGACCACCATCATGTTTATTCTTTTCCAATCTTATGGATGCATCATACGGAGTACTAACAGGTTTAACATCAAAATGGTTAAATTTCCTCAAAACCTTTTCAACATAATGCGATTGAGAAAGCATATAACCCCCACATTTTTCTATCAACCTAAGACCAAGAATTAAATCTGCTTTTCCCATGTCTTTCATTTCAAAAACAGATGATAAAAACACTTTAGTACCATTTACAACATCAAGACTTGTACCAAAGATTAACAAATCATCAACATATAAACAATAATGACACCATCAACATTTTCAAACTTACTGTAAATGCACCTATCACTTTCGTTTACAACATATCCATTAGATAGCAATGCATTATCAAATTTTTTCATGCCATTGCTTAGGAGCTTGTTTTAATCCATATAATGACTTCTTCAACCTAACAAACTTTATGTTCTTGACCTTTTGCTATCATACCTTCGGGTTGTTTCATGTAAATTTCTTCTTCTAAATCTCCATTTAAAAACGCTGTTTTAACATCCATTTGATGTACGACTAACTTATAAATTGAAGCTAATGCTACTAGCACTCTAATGGAAGTAATTCTAGCAACAGGAGAATAGGTATCAAAGAAATCTATTCCCTCTTGTTGGGTAAACCCTTTAGCCACAAGCCTAGCTTTAAACTTATCAATTGTTCCATCCGCCTTTAGTTTCTTCCTAAAGACCCATTTACAACTGATAGGTTTACAACCTCTAGGCAAAGTCTACGAGTTCCCAAGTATTGTTGCTAAGTATAGACCTCAAGTTCGCTATTGATAGCTTCTTTCCAAAACTTAGAGTCTATAGACATTACTGCTTCTTGATATGTAGTTGGGTCATTTTCTAAAATGAACGCAGTAACAAAATCATTTCCAAAAGATTTTCCTACTCTTTTTCTCTTACTTCTTCTAGGTGAAATATCATTACTAGTTGTTTTTACTAGACTCACCTTTTTCAAATTTAGGACTTACTAATGACTCTTTCTTCATAGGAAAAATATGCTCAAAAAACTCAGCATTCTTAGATTCAACAATAGAACCACTATCAACCAACATGAATCTATATGCAAGCACTATTTTGAGCATATCCTATGAAAACACAATCATTAGTCTTAGGACCAATTTTACTTCTTTGAACTCTGGTATACCAACCTTAGCTAAGCACCCCCACACTCTGAAGTAATTCAGATTAGGAGCGAAGCCTCTCCAAAGTTCATAAGGAGTTTTATTGGTCTTTTTATGTGGGATTCTATTCAAGATATGACATGCCGAAAGGATTGCCTCTCCCCACATATTGTTAGGCAAACCTGAGCTTATAAGCATGGCATTCATCATATCCTTAAGCGTTCTATTTTTCCTTTCTGCGACTCCATTAGATTGAGGAGTGTAAGGAGGTGTGAACTCATGTATAATTCCATTATCTTCACAAAATCTTTGTAAAGACAACACATTATACTCACCACCTCTATCTGTCCTCAACCTTTTGATTTTTCTATCTAGTTGATTCTCAACTTCATTTTTTATACCTGATGAACATGCTTTCAGATTCATCTTTATTTGCTAACAATAAACTCTAGTGTATCTAGAGAAATCATCAATAAATGTTATGTAATATCTTTTACCACCTTTACTAGTATAGCCTCTAAAGTCCACCAAGATCACTATGTATGAGTTCCAACTTATCTGTTGTTCTTTCAACAGACTTAATGACTTCTTGTGGTGTTTGCTTCTACACAAAATTCACACTTCCCAAAGTCATCTTCACATACATAAGAGATCAGATTGGTGAACTTTAGTCTTTTTAATGCATCTTTATTAACATGTCCTAATCTTGCATGCCAAATATTCAAGACTCAACGACATAAGCAGAACTAGATGCATTCTTATTATTTATAGTACATACAGCATCCAATACAAGTAAGCCCCCGGAGCAATACCCTTTCCCGACAAAGTCCCCATTCCTAGACATAATAAGCTTATCAGACTCAAGAACAAGTTTAATGTTAGCCTTGTTCAGTAGTACTCCGGAAATCAAGTTCCTACGCATCGCAGGAACATGTAACACATTGTTCAACTCCAGTCTCTTGCCAGAAGTCAACTTGAGGAGCACCTTTCCTTTACCAAGAACCTTGATACCGTGTGCATCTCCCAAGAAGACTTGCTCGCCATCATTTATTTCTTGATATTCAAAAAATAGATCTTTACTGGTTGCAATGTGCTTGGTAGCCCCAGTGTCTACCACCCATTCCGAAGCACCACCGACAAGGTTTACCTCAGATAAGACGACCGCAGCAATGACTTCGTCACTTGTCCTAGTTGTCTCCACAAGATGTGCTTGACTGCTGGACTGGCCTTTCCGCTGGTTGCACTTGGGCTGCTCTGTGTCCCAGCTTTCCGCACACCCAGCATGCACCTTTCATCTTTTTCTGCCCTTGTCCCTGCACAAATGTCTTACCTTTGCCATTTTGCTGAGTCTTTTGCCTCTTGGGTTTGTGCTCCACCACATTGGCTCGAGAACTTCTTTCATCACGTTCATTGTCATCAAGCCGATTATTCTCCTCAATGCGAATGTGCTTGATGACTGCATCCAAGGTTAATTTGGCATCATCATGTTTACCTCTCTTCTTGTATTTGCTCCAAGAAGAAGGTAGCTTCTCCAACAAGGCCGCTGCTTGAAAAGTTTCATCAACTTTAATGCCTTCTTGCTCCATGTTATCCACCAACTGTTGATATTGGTGAATTTGATCATTGATCGGTATGTGGTCCACCATTTGGAATTTAAGAAACTCGCTGACCACATACTTTCTTTTTCCAACATCTTCAGAACCATATTTATTCTGAAGTGCTGCCCAAATATCCTTTGCTGACGTAAATTTGACATAAATGTCAAATAGAGAGTTGGAGAGGAAGTGCAGAATATGTCCTCTACACGTAGTATTGTCAGCATCATACTTTTTGCCTTCTGTTTCATCTGTTGGTCTGTCTTTAGCTAGCACATACGAAACAGAAATCATCTCTAGAAAGAATAGCACCTTTGCAGCCCAACGTTTAAAGAACTTGCCATCGAATGGCTCCATCTTTGACATATCAGGAACTGGTGCTTGTCTTGTTGCCATATTTCTCAACTTAAAATTGCTTTAAGATTGTAAGGAAAACAAGTATGAGAATATGAAATCACAAGAAATCAAAGCCGAGACGTGACCAACTTGTCACTGTCCTTAAAGCAATTTTGCTCCTACCAAAGAGCAAGGTAGTCTTCAAGCAAATGCTTCCCAGGATATAACGGCTGCCTTTCTTCCCTTTGCTCTAGAGGAGAAAGACTGAACTTGATTGATCAAAGTAGAGAAAGAGAAGAATGAGATCAGGAAAAGTGCTGAGAACTTAGAATTTTGCAAAAGATGATTGTATTTATTGAAAGTAGCAAGGTCTTCTATTTATAGACCTTAGAAGTGTTAAAAACCTTCTTTGAAATCACTCTCAGCCTTATTCTAACCTCCAAGAGCCGTTGATCACCGTTTTTTGGCCGAAGAGAGATGATTCTTGGATTAAAAACTGTAACTTCTGATGAACAGAGCTGTCTGTTGGACATCGATCGATCACATCGATCGATCGATGTCACTTCGATCGATCGATGTGATCGATCGAAGTCGAACAGATTACATCGAACTCTCACTTCAAAGTTACTTAGATCGATCGAAGTCAAACAGACTACATCGATCTCTTACTTCAAAGTTACTTCGATCGATCGATGTTACTACGATCGATCGAAGTCATCGTTCGAAGTCCTCAGATCCACGTCGATCTCTAACATAGATCGATCGATGTACTTCGATCGATCTATGTTAGAGATCGATGTCCAACTGAGGTTCACCCAGTTTTCTACGTTCCATACCAATCTCTTGACCGACCTTATACACGCTCTATATAAGTTTGGAGCACATGAAAACGTACTTTAACGTACTTTTTCTAACATATATAGATTCAGGATTCTCACTAGAATCAAACTCTATATACTTTGGGATGGAGGTATTGTTTGTTTGACTCTCACCTTCCCCATACTATAGAGATAGTTTTGCTATCGTTGAGATATAATTGATATGTGTTGTTGTTGTGTTGGTGCAGTGCGCAAATATATCCGTTGGTTATGTTTATCAGAAAAAATGGCATATACAAGTACATTTCTCTATAACCTGAGGCCAGATATATGAAACATTTTTGTTGTTCCTTTTGACAATAACCACCATATTTAGTATATCCTAACAACAGTAAAAGCTATCGGCAGGATCCGAAGGGAATGAGCAGTATTCAAACAATTCCTTTTGTACATAATGATAATATACTAGGAGAAGTATAAAAAAAGATTTCGATGTCAAAGAGATGATGTACCAAACATGGTAAGAAGCAGTGAGACATAATTGGTGATCCAGTGTTGGCCTTCTCAAAATCCTAAGGGGAAACAGCAAGAGAATTCAAGTACCCAAAATAATAAAAGGAAGGGAAATATTATTTATATATAATTACGGTTTTGATATTGATGGTTTGATCGTTTATGTGATGTATGATCTATCATGATGATCTTACTTTGCATAAAAAAAAATACAGTAGTAGGATAATATTTAGATAGTATTGCTAATATGACCGAAGTAATCAAACTTTTGTATATAAGATAATATATATAAATAAAATTGTAACCATGTAAAACTTCATCCTGCAACTTGCTCATGAATAGACTCGATCCAGTTATGGTTTTATAATCCTGAAAACAGATTAAAATAAGTAAACCATTTTATAATTATTACCGTTAGCAGTAACTTGGAATTTGTCTTGTATACAATTATTCCATAGTGTACCGTGTATGGCATGAACTTTTTGCACTTCTCCAACGCCTGATGAGTTTAACCTATTATGTGTCTTGTTATAATTAACTTCCAACATCATGGCCATGTGGTTAGAATCAACAGAATATATTTATATATACACATACATATATATAATGTAATACTCTGTCAACTATCATATTAAAATCTTAACGTTTTCTAAAGCAAGAAATAAAACATGGTAAGATTGGCCGCATTTGCTCTTCAATTATTATGAGGTTTCTCGAAATAAAGAAGACGCAAGTTGCATCCTTCCCCTCCACATTACATGGTAGCAAAAGGTCATACTCTTGTTCTGAAGGCTCTCATCGCTTCAGCCCCAAGAAGCATTGCGGATAATATAAATCAGGAATCCAACGGCCTCTTAGGTTAGGTGAAGACTTACGCAGTGATCCACACAAGGTGTCCCTTGCAAACTAGGCCTTCAGCCTAGGAGCAGTGGAACACACACACTGTGCGTGTCTTTGGAATCGAATTCTTTACCTCTTGAAGCAAATCTCAACCCGAATACCAACTGAGCTATGTCCTGAGACCCCTACACATTACATTATGAGAGGAAATCTTCCCCTTCTGTTTTTTTAAGCTCCCTTGGTTAATTAAAAACTGATGAAACTTTTTTTGGGTGGGGGTGTTCAAAATGATGAAACTTCTAAAGAGCCATTTTTTTAGGGTCGAAAAAATATTAATAAATGTGTGTGTGTATATATAAGTCCGGATTGCACTTGATATTACTCGTCGATAACAATACATGAGTATTGTTATAAAGAATATGCCAACATTAATAAGTCATAAAAATTGTACGTACTATTCGGAAATGCAGAGAAAGAGATGAAATATCGTTCCATTTTAACTTATCAAAAATGAACATCTTATCCAAACTTGAGAGGGAACGTGCAAAACTCTAGAGGGGCAAAAAATATGTCATGGATTTCAAAGGCTACACCTACATCCTACCTTGTCTAAATCTTTCAAAACCATATATAATAAAGTTGTTGTAAGAAGGTAGCCGCAGTCAGTACCGAAGGTTCTTGCACGATCCACGGGGACTACTAATTAATAACACACACAAAAAAAAAAAACTTACTATTTTTTCTTACAAATGTAATTGATGGACATGTCACCACATTCTTTATGAGTATTATCGATGGAACATCATAACGTGTGACATGGATATCGAGAAAACACCCATAAATAGCGAGAAATGATGTTAGCACACAATTTATTCCTTCATCAGATGGTTATTAATGAAATATTTTTGGTTCTTTTGAGGCAAAATGATTCTATGCTTTATGTTTTCTGACTGGATCTTAAAGAGCAGATGGTTGTACTTCGGGAGAATATGTGGGCTTGGAACAGAAGGGTGTGTAATTACACGGAATGTGACTGTTTTGTAGGTTATGTTTTTGTATATACAAGTGTGTGGATACACGGTTCAAATCTGATGAGGATAAAAATGATACAAATTATAAGTTATTCAATCACGTGTTGCCACGTACACAAAAGCAGTTTTTTTTAAAGAGAAGTACAACACCACATTCTTTAAAGAACTGCTTTTGTATACGTAGCGGCTTGCTATTGGAAACCTTATAATTTGTCTCGTTTTTAACATCTTCAGATCTAGGTGGATGCAGATATCTGTATGTATATGTCAGTACATGCCCTGATAGTGTAAGAGATCCTTTATGAACAAAGGGTTTCAAGAGTTGAGTTTTGTTGGAAGGGTTATATAAATATAGATAGCTTGGCTTTAATGAATTTTCTTTAGGTTTTAACAGCTGGGAGAGTCAGATTTGCACATGGGAAATTGCAGAAGGCTTCTCTTTCGTTACAGTTGGACTTAAAGATGGCAATTTTTGGAAGGGGTTTCTTCTAGAGCAAACAGCAAAGGCCAATACCTATGCGATGGAGGTTTTCATCGTCCTAGTCCTAAAAAGTTTCGTGAAGTATGCAAATCAAGAACTCAACGGCTTTCTAGATTGACAATGCATTGCCAGAAACATACACAAGACGACTACTGCAAACTGGGCCAGCAACCTTCTAATCCAATTGGGTCAGATACAATGGAATAACTATTATTGGCCAGACAACAGTAAAGCACCCACACCGTGTGTGTCCTGATCCAAACATGTGTCTATTTGAAACAATGTTTCAATACGAATACCAACCAAACTATGCACTGGAGGCGGAGTTTCTTCCTATACTAGTAGAGAGAAATTGATTTGAACTTCAATTCACCTTGTTTTTAGTTTGTGTACTATTATCGTTTTCTGTATTTAAGTTCCTTTTTATGTTTTCATTATCTTGTATATGTTTTGTGCTTATATATCTAACACGTTTGGAATTTTTCTTTCTTTTTTTTTGAAAAAAAAAAGAGAACATAGTTTGTATATTTACCACTTTTACGTCGAACTTCACTTTGACTTTATTAGTGCAAAAGTGATAAAGTTTCCATTTTCAACCATTTATGACACCATCTTTCTTGACTTTGAAATATGATGAAATAAAACAAAATAACTCACTAAGCGGATGCGCTTATTATATTGTGAAGTAGTAGTTGATCGACACAGCTTGACGTAATTTTCATTATGTGTCATCGGAAAACAACCTCTGTATGTTTCTAAGACATGAGTATGGTTACATACATCCGACTCCTCCATATTACATCATAGACGTAAATCTCTAAGTCAATAGGGTAATCTTGTTGTTATTGTTGTGGTGAAAAAGTGATAAAACACAAGGCAAAAAAACAGTGACAATAACCTCACTCGTAATCTAAAAATTCAAGGAAAAAACATATACTAAAAACAAACATAACCACTAAGTGTGTTGAAATTTATGATACTTTGATGAGGGAGTGGGTTCTACCCCCACCTGTACCAGAGGCCCCTTAGCCAGGTGGGATGTAAATCGAGGGATGTGCTCCACCGGCAGCCCTGCAAAGGGAGCGGACACACGAGACTCAGCCAGCCCAGAGGCAACCCTTGTAATATTTCAACAAGGATTGTCTCCACACGGACTCGGACTCGGGACGTCGGGGTTCTAGCCCCAATCACCTTTGTCACTTACCACTGGACTATGCCCCTGGAGGCAAAATTTATGATACTTAATAATAGAAGAATCATTCTGTCATTTTGTGCATATTCATAGTAATGCATATCATAGGATTGCTCTGAATACGTCAAACAACGTAGGACATAGTTATGGAATTGCTTATTTTATTAGTAATTCCCCCTTCCAAATTACAGGATGACATAACATGCATGATAATTTTGCTAACATGCATCATTACTCTTCTTTATTTAATAATGAAATGGAGGAAGTTGCAAAGATCTCTAAACAATTCATGTATAAATCACTTCCACAAATTGTTGATTTGTGTATATCTCAATTAATAGACATCAACTTAATCATTAGCTGCAATTTAACAACACATGTTAAATTATATCTCTATAAATTCATATGATTGATTGGATGGAGAAAGACAGATTTCGATGGCCAAAAGCACTGAGTTCTCAGGCTAAAGAGCAGACAAATGCAAAGTTGAGAAACGGCAAGGATTATAACAAACTCATACATTATCTTTTTAAAATAGTTTAATTAATATGCTAAACTATATAGTGACACCAGTAATGAAGAAGTGCGTGACAAAAAATGGAGTAGATAATCAGGTAGTGAAGAGACACATGGGAGAAGTTCTTTTGACACTATAATACATATATTGGATAACAACTACTAATCCATTTATCAAGTGAACCATAATGAAATTAAATTGCTTCCACACTATGAAAAGAAAGTAAGGCGATAGCACATGACCTATTTTGATTTAAACAATTATACCAAGTTAGTAAATCATGAAACAGCCGTATGGCTTTGTTATGATCATAATCATCAATAACAACACCATTACTCCATTGACTTAGAGGTTTCCGTCTATTGCCAAGTATAGAAGGTCGGATGTACGAAACCATACACATTTGTTAGAAACACACAGTGGTTGTTTCTGATGACGCATAATGAAAATTGCATCAAGCTGTGTCGATAAACTGCTACTTCACAATATAAGAAGCATATCCAGTTTAACGAGTCATTTTGCTTTATTCCATCATATTCCAAAGTCAAAAAAGAATGTATCATTGCCTCCATAGGAAATAAAAACATATAATCATAATCATTATTTTTAACTTCAAACAATCATACCAAGTTAGTAAATTATGAAACAGTCGTTTAGGATCACATCATTGATTGAACACTGCTCCAATTTTGCTCATTCTTATATCACTTTAAACCAAGAGACATGTTATACAGCATTCAACTAGACCCTCCAGGTAACATCTAAATAACAATCTTGCCGGAAGAAGAACTAAGAACGTTCCTAGATGCTTGAAACATCAACTTCTTTGCGTATTACCACAAGCATTATTTCAGTAACGATAAAATATACAACAACAATTGTCTTAGAGGATCCCGTCTATAGCATGTATAGGGGGTTCGAATGCACGCAAACATACTCATGTGTTAGAAAAACTTGTTCCCGATGACCCATAATAAAAATTGCAGTAACGATAAAATATAAAACTACTTATCACTTTCTGCCCAACAGCCAAATTTAGCCACACAAAAAAATGGACAGTCTGATTACTGATTGTATTGAGATCTGATACATAAAGAACCTTCCCAAAGGCAAACCACCAAAAGGAAGTGGATGGCAACTCATTGACCATTAATTGCATATCATCTCCAACTAACATAATAAGCTCTATACAAGATTAGGATTCCTAGCATGCCGCATTCATGAGGATCAGCAACAGATATGGTCAATTTAAACTTCAGCATGGCAAAACAAACGTCTGCATAGACATCTCAGCTGGAACTATATTAATTGTCATACCTGTTAACTGTTGCCTTACCTCCTCAGAGGCGAAGTTTGGGAGGGTATCTTCCTGCAGGTTCTTCTGCGTGGAGGCACCTTGAGGAACCCTTTGGACAGAACCACTGTTGGGTGCTCGGCCAGAATTCTCAAGACCACTTCTTATCCAGGCAATGTTGTTCAAATCTGTTGCTATCGCAGCTAACTCGTGAGCTGGAAAGGGAGGCAGTTCTTCATATTCAACAAACTCAGGGCCCAACAACAAGCTCTGAGAAGAGCTTCTTCCATGAGACGTGCAGCACCCATGACCACAGTGCGAAGGGATCCCAGGCTGATCACCAATGCCTTCCAAAAATTTGCAAATATCAAAATTAGGGGAGAAAGAGTGGAGAAGAGGTCCTTGCATTGGGTTTGTCCTTCTAAAACTGGAATCAGCACTAGAAGGATTATAAATATTAAACGCTCCAATTTTGGCCTTTGGACGAGCAATAGCAGTTTGAAATTTATCACAGAATTCTGGTGGCCTTTCTGAAACAACAGATTCGCATTGTTTAGAAAGAGTACCATTTGTGTTAGTTTGAACTTCTTCTGCACAATGTCTGTGTTCGGGTTTCAGTTGCCTCATTTCCTCTTCACTCAAAGGTTTCATCGAATCAATATCTCCAGCCGATAAGGTTTCTTCTGATGATGCGTTTGTGATGTCAATCCCATCATTTTTACATATCTTGATGGGAACTGCTTGCTGCTTCCTAAGATCCGCATGCCTGTGTCTCAGTGCTGAATTCCAGTGGTTCTTAATAGCATTGTCTGTTCTACCAGGGAGAAGTTTCGCAATGCAGGCCCACTTATTACCATGCACTGATTGCGCACCTATAATGATTTGATCTTCTTCGTCTGGCAAAAGTTCCATTTCTTAGAATCCATGCAGCAATATAATAAAACCAGGTAATGATACTTACTGGGGAAGGAATAATCCTATCAACTAATATCATCCACCATGTCCTCACACAAGAACTATTCTGAATCTCTTCCAAACTACGGCATGCCTGAAGTAAATGGAAAAGGGATGCTCTATGATTCAATGGATAAGCGCTTCTGTACAGGCAACTTAAAAAAAGTGAAAAAGACAACTTAAGTGATGAGAACCTTTAAGTGCAGTAACACCTAGAAAGCTGCAAACATTTGCCAGAACATAAAGGCCTAAAATTTGGAATTTTCCAAATCTAAAACAAAATGACCAGGTAATCACAAAAGAATCAGGTCAAACAAGATGAAAGTACCATCCAGATTACGTACTCTTCCATCAACCATATCAAAGATTTATCACAGCTGCGTTATGATTATTCAATCAATGAACCATCTCCGTTATTTGAGCAAATAAACAAGTAATCTTTGTCGGATCAAAGATGCTTCAGGCAAATAAAGAAGCAAAAGGCAAAAAAAAGTAACAATAGGTAAAATTGGCAGCCCAAATTTTGTTCGCCAAGGGAACCCTGAAAATGGAAACAAATTACAGTGGAAGTACGTCCAGGTTGGGAAGTAGATGTATGAAAGAAGCTACTAAGCATCTAAATTTTGAGCAGGCTCCATTTGCCGCGGTTTCAACTTTCTGGATGATCCTTCCTTACGAGTTTGTTTTTTTTTTTAAAACCATCCTTCCTTAGGAGGTTTAATTATTTATTCTAGAAGCAAGGAATCTACCAATTAAAAGTAACAATAAAAGAATTAGGAAAGTGTTGAACTTTTGGCTTTTTCAACACAGATTAACAAGAAAGCAGTATCTTAGTCTCATGATGATGTTTCACCGGCATTCCCTAAGAGCAGCATGATCTCATCGGTTTGCCATTTCATTGTTCCACTAGCAAATAGGTCGCAGGCCATTTTAAGGGTAAAAATTGTATCATGCATAATTCACAAATGACAACGTCCATTTTGCTAGGTATAGTACATGGAAGGCATAAAATAAGCCTTGGTATGTGTCTGATGCATCTCAAAAAAATATCATCGACAAATTAATAGAAGATAGACGGATTAAAAAAAAATGAAAGGAAGGGGACAGCTGCCTTCACTTTCTATGAGGAAAATTTCCGAACAAATGGAAGGGGAATCAGGAATGCAGGATATTAGACAAGATAAGCCGCTATTCAGTTTAAGGTAATGGTGAGCCAGAGCTTGCAAACTTAATCACTTGAATATGGTTATACATTGATGAGGGCAAAACCGACTTGGCCATACATAAAAATCCTTCTTTTGGTTGGCAGTGACGAAGTACTAAACTGAAGATGAAAAATAAACTGCTGATTCTAATAATAACTAATACTGTATGTAATCATATATCATCGTATACGTATCATAAAAAGATGATTCTAACACAAAGAGCAGAGATTGAAAGAGAAAGAAGCATTTATGAAGCTCTGTCTGATCCTCGAATATAAATAAACGTTAACACGTATTCCGACCAAAAGGTTTCCTTCATCAAACGAAAAACGTTCTATTTTTTCCCCTTTTCTCGTTCTGTTTTCAGCGTAAGCGGAGCATCAAACTAACGCTTAAATTCCGAAAATGCTAGGGAAAGACGATTAGACACCAGTTAACAAATACACAGACAAAATGCATTTAAGGGGAAAAAAAAAGAGTAGAAATGAATGCGTTGAAGTTACCAGTGAAAGGCTTGCGTTTAATAGAAGGATCGAGCTGATTACACCAGCGGAGGCGGCACGATTTTCCAGAACGTCCTGGAATTCCACGAGCGATCAAGCCCCAATTCCTCGGCCCGAACTTACTAACTAATTTACTTAATATCACATCTTCTTCCTGCGACCATGGCCCCTTCACTTTCCCTCCTCCTCCTTCAACTCCCTGCCCTTCCGAAATCATCAACAAATCGTCTGCGCCACTGTCAACAGCCATCTGATCATTCCCGTCGTTAACAGCCTCATTTGAATCCAAAATATTATCATCCTCCATTTCCGCCATAAATCAAAGTAGTTAGCTATTTTCAGTGTGAATTCATACGGAAAAGCAACCGCCTCGACCTGGCTGAGTGGGGTGGGGGTGGCGGTGGGGTTCTTATTGACGGTTTTGTACAGCGGTGTTTAGTATATGACCATCGTGCCCTTGAATGTTTTTCTTTTCTTTTTTAAGTGGAGTGCCCTTGGAAGTTGAGAAGAGGACAATGAATCCATTTTTTCTCTTAAAAAAAAAACATTCGTCCAAAATTTCCAAAAAAAAAAAAATCCTCTACCTTATGTAGAAAACAACTCCACTCCAATATTTTCTAATGTCAAATCTCTGGTCCAAAAAGTTTTCAATGTCCTAGCCTTACGAAGTTACGTTAAATATACAAATCAAGAGTTTAACAGCCCTCAAGCTTGGTAACGCATTATTGCGCCCACGATGTCTATTACAAACTTGGTTAGCAATCCTTTAATTTAATTAGACCAGATACAATAGCATAGCTATTATTAACTCAGATAGCAATATTACGCCCGCACTATCCATTCCAACCCTGTTGTCTAGATAGCTTATCAACTTCTTGAGTTCTTTCCGGCGGGCAAGATTTTTTTTTCCTCATCCTTTTAGAAGAAGATCTAAACCGTTTTTTTTTCTCATCCTTTTGGAAGAAGATCTAAACCTAAGTACTCAATGAGCTATGCACTATGATAAAATTGTATCATTATTAACCATGTTTATTTTAAAGAGTCCAATTTCTTATATTTATACTACGTAGTCTATGTGAATTTCTACTTCCATATCTACTATTAAATGGTTAGATTAGTTAAATTTATTATTTGGTACCTTTCACGCATACATTAAATTTTTTGAGACAATGCATCAAATTTTTGGTGCCGTTACATAGACTAGTTTTCTATTATGTAAGAATTATTAGTTTAAATTGGTTTTCTAATTTAGTTCATTAGTTTTTCCAATTAGTTAGTTAATCATCCAGTGCGTGTTGATTAGTTAATTAGCTTAAGTAATATATTAAATTAGTGTACTTAATTTTATTTTTGGTTTACTGCTGGTGTAGATGGAGGGCGGTCTCAGGAGTGCTGTGTGTCAAAAATTTCCCAACTAAATTAAAGGAAAAATTTTATAGGGTGGCAGTGCGACCGGCAATGCTGTATGGGACAGATTGCTGGGCTATCAAGAGGTCACAATTACAGAAGATGGAAGTGGCAGAGATGAAAATGTTAAGATGGATGTGTGGGCATACAAGGCTAGACCGGATCAGAAACGAGGTGTTTCGAGAAAGGTTAGGAGTGGCTAGTATAGCAGATAAGATAAGAGAGGAAAGAATGAGATGGTTTGGGCATGTCAAGCGGAGACAGACAACGGCGTCGGTCAGAGCAATTGAAAGCCTCATTGTAGAGGGAAACAGGGGTAAAGGCAGGCCCAAACTGACTTGGGATGAGCAGATAAGGCACGACTTACTAGATTTGCATCTCTCTGATGACATGATCCAGGATAGGAGTTCATGGAGACATAAGATTAAGGTTAACGAGGTATAGGGCATATATAGGGACACTTTAGAGTACATTTAGGGACATAGATAGGTGTAGACACCAGCTACTCTTTAGATTGACTTGCAACTTGGTTGCATATGTTATATCGTTGTTTTCCATTACTTGTACATATATACGTGATGTGTATTTTAATAGCGAAAGTACTTTCTTTGTATTTGTTGAATTTAGTCAATAACACACTAGCACAACATATCTTTATTATCATGTCATTTATGCAGGTAGAGCCGGGGGTCTCACTGGAAGCAGACTCTCTATCCTTGGGATAGAGGTATTGTCTGCCTACCACTTACCCTCCCCAGACCCTAACGATAGCTTTTGCTATCGTTGGGATATACTGGGTCCGGATGATGATGATGTTCTTAAAAAACTAAACTTTTCAAAAGATTTCTTCCATCACCGTACCCTCACCGCACCTCCATCGTGCACCACCGAACTCCACCAAAACAGGCAACGGAGACGGATCTACACCGGCAGTTGCGGATTCCGTCAGCCACCAGCAACCTTTCAGCTGCCACAGCAAGCCATTTACCATCGGAAACAGCATTGCATCGACCTTGCCGGAAAACCCCTCAAAACTTTTCAACCCTGCTCCCTGATACCACCATCGCCGCCAGCCATCTTCCAGCTGCACCGGCAAACCCTCTCCTCTCAGCCATCGCCGCTAGTCATCTTTTGCTTCATTTGGTTAGTTCTTCGATTGATGTTGTTAACCCATTGAGCAAATGCTTAGAGGAGTTAGGCTTGAGATGGTTGAGCTTTGTTGTGTTGATGAGACTTTGGATTGAGGGAGTTGGTTTGATTTGATTTGATAACTCATTTATTCCATTTTTTTGTTGGCAAAAGGTTGAACCTCAACCCAAAGGTACTTCACTGTCCCAGTCCCAAGGAGCTGTGTGGATGATGTAAATCAGGATTACAACGGCCTCCTAGATTGGGTGAGATCTTACACAGTTACCCATACAAGGTGCCCCACAAACCAGACCTTTGGCCTGGCAGCAGAGGAACACCCACAGTATACGCGTCCCTGGATTCGAACTCATGACTTCTTGTTGTCAATCTCCAACCCGAGTACCAACTGGACTATGCCCTGGAAGCATTTATTCCATTTTTTAGTATCATGTTTTCTCCTAATCAACTCAAAAGGAGAACCTTGAGACAAGCAAAGAAAGAAAGATCTTAGTATGATTATCAAGAGTATACTCCTCCGGTTCTTTTCACAAATACAAGCCTACTCAAAAGGAGAACCTTGAGGCAAGCAAAGAAAGAATGATCTTATTATAATTATCAAGATTATACTCCTCCGGTTTGTGTTCACAAATGCAAGCTTAATAGCTTGGGGGCATCTCGATATAGATCACAGGCGGCACCTTGTCAAACTCCTTTAAGCCAAGATTATAGCCCCCAAAGCTATATGTCTCGTTATGAGCCTAATACTTTAGGTTATGGTTACCAAAATCGTCAAGTATTGGCTTATGAATCTCCTTATGAGTCATCCTATGCCTCTCAAGAACCACTCAATCCTCCACCTAAATCTAAGTTAGAAAGCTACCTTGAGCATTCTATAGCCCAAATGGATCGAAGGGCTTTTTATGAAACTATGAAAGACATTTCTATTAAGATGAAGAGTGTTATTGATGACATGAAGGAGGATCCAAATCATGTTGAGAAATTGGGTATGAGAAAAAATGAGGGTGTTATGAAGATAGAAAAAGAGGCAATAGATAGAAAAAGAGGCAACAGAGGACTCACTAGAAGAGAAAGACTTGGAGCCTATAAAGGAGGATAAAGTTGAAGATATGATTCGAGAGATTGTGATTTCCTCACCTCTCCACAACCTCTTGAAAAATCTAAAAAAGAAGAAGAGAAAGATCACAATGTTGGAAAACTTTCCAAGATTGACCTTAAAGATGTTGAGGATGTCAAGGTTTCGAGGTTTCGAAACTGTCTCCACACAAGTGGGTAAGGCAGCGTAGGTATTCCCTCTCCGAACACTCACGCAGTGGGTATGAACCGGGTCTGGCCTTTATCATTGAGGTGAGAGTAAGAAAATGGAGGAAAAAATTTAAGCTTGAAGGGTGTGAAGAATATTGCATATCGTTGGAACATCAAATCACCCCAGTATATCCCAACGACATCTAAAGCTATCGCTAAGATGTGGAGAGGGTGAAAGTCAGACAAACAATACCTCCATCCGAAAAGATAGAGAGTTTGCTTCCAGTGAGACCCGGCTCTATTAGCATTGGAACATCAAATGTCACATCCTTATAAGTAAGAAACAAAAGAAGAAGTCTATAGCTTGGAAGTATAAAAAGATAGTCATGACCAAATTTACTTTTGACTCCTTTGATGAGCCTACGAAGGTTAAGAGGGGTGGAAGAAGCTTTAATATCTAAACTAAACACAGATAATAATGATCATAAACATTAAAATTGGACCACATCAAGATAAAGCAAAAAAAAAAAAAAGAAACAAGAAAAATTAAACAGAGTAATTACAAATTAAAGATGGCATGGAACTACAGAGAAGCTCAAATTGTCCCGGTCGTGAAACACCCATAAGTCTCATCACTACTGGCGAAGAACCAAATGAGGAATCTTAAGAGGTTCCCAGAAGTTTTAGGACAAAACCAAAAGAATAGTGCCGGGTATGTATTGTTCTGGAGAAATAAATATAGGAAAGAACAAATACATAATCGTCGAGAAAATAAAGGGTCTTTTTCAGCTCAAATTGCAACGGATTAGAAATAGAAGAATGGGGGAGATGAACAATCTGACAAAGAATGGAGACCTTGGTGTTGGTCTTCATATTCATCATGGGTAGTTCACGAAAGTGGAGAGAGACCATAGAAATGTCTACAATGGGCGGAGAAAACGAAAAGGAATGGAAAAAAAGGGGGAAAAGAAAAATGAAAATCGAAGGGAACAGCCACTTCCTGGAAATGAAACAAAACGGCGGAGGAGGTGTGTGGGGGTGTGTGTGGAGTGTAGGTGGTGACTAAATGACAACGTAGAACGACGAGGAAGGAATCCTCTTGGATAAGGCTTATTATCATCTTCAAAGATTATCGTGAAGGATATAAATCAAAAGTTCAACGAAGAAATCCATACACAATAAATTCACACAAAGAGTTCAAATCAAACAAACCTTTGATTCATAAATAGAACATTCATATTGTACGTGTTACTAGAATCCAATCTTGCATATGACTTAGAGCAACTTCCAATTTGAACAAAAACCTATAAGTTATATAGAGATAGATATAATGAATAGGACAACATACGTTTACATTTTGAACGCACACACAATATCCAAAAATCGACACGTATTTTACCTTGGTTTCAGTAGACAGACACACACGAAAACCAATTTATATTTGTTGGTTTTCGGTAATGGGGTTGCAAATCAAAATTTTTTAAGGTTGTTCACAACTCACAAGTTCTTCTGCAAGGTTGTTTGAATGAAAATTAAGTTTTGAATTGGAGTGGGATATACAAATGCACCAATAAACCAGCAAGATAAGCCAAGCAAATTATGAAAGGTAGGGGGCATCAATGTCACAACAACACATACGTATTATATCTCAACGACAGCAAAAGTAATAGCTAAAAAATAGAAAGAGTAAAAGACATATAAATAATACATCAAATCTCAAAAGATCGAGAGTTTGCTTCCAGTGAGATTCTGGATCTATATGTCATCTGAGTCTTTTTCCGTCATGCCACCCTATGCTCAAAACTAAACTTGATGAAGTCGGATCTTCACCAGGTGGATTGGAGACAATCCTTGTGGTATGCCGTCAGCTCCTCATTAGGGTCCGTCACTGGAGCCTGAGAAGAAAAGGCAACGTTAGAGGCCCAGGGTCAATGCCTTGGGAAAAACCCTCCGACGCTCAAGGCAGTTGTGGGCATTTTTGTGTATAGCTTATGCTAGAATAAAGGCTTGTATAAACCTGTTTATGTGGATCGGCTAAGGCGCATGTGTGGCCAAGTCGAGGACTAATGAGTCCGAGGTGTAGTTCTTCTTGGAAAGACTTAAAGTCGTCATAAAGGACTTAAAAGTCGCTCGAAAGAGCTTCGTTTTGCCTCTGTTGATGAAGCTTGTATTCATAGCTGTGAAATCTGAGAGCTGCGTGTCCCAGAATGAAGGTAGTGACGACACCTGGCTGTCTAAGTGGTGATTCTGGCTTGCATGATACCCACGCGGCAGCTGAGGGTTATTTGCTGGCAACTCCTGTTTAGATGGTTGACATGTGGAGATGAAGAGCTGAGTAATTGTAAGTCTTTGGTTGCATGTAGGCCAAGTGACACCACGTGTTGGGCTAAGAGGCCAAGCTTGCTGTGTGGCAGGACTCTGCTTAGGCATACTACGGCCGAGCTAGGTCTCCCGAAGCGTATAGTGGCCGAGCTGAATTGCCGTGTGTGGTTTGGCCAAGAGAAACAATAAGATCTGCCGAGCATAGCCGTGCAGGCTTGCAATATGTTTGACCATGTTCTGGTCGGGTCAGGTACTTGCCGACATGAGGTGCTTCATGAGCAATTGGGTTGAGGAGGCAGTTTACCCGAGCTGATTAGCTAGAATCGTCTGACTTTGCACAATGGTCAGGTAGAATGGTGGCTGGGCTGACCAAGGAATGATATGGGACTCTTTTCTGCCTTGGTGGCCTTGGATGACGCGCCTTAGTTGAGCTGGAGGCTGGGGCTGACGAGTTTGCTGGCCGAGGCGGACTTGCAGCAGAGGTAGCCCCTAAGCAGAGCCGAGATTGACCAGTCAACTAGCTGAGCTTGAGTTACGTTGATCGTTATTGACTAACTGGAAAGCCTCGTCTTACCAGGTAGATTTTGGTCTCATCAAAACTAGTACCAAAATAAATAATATTTGGCTTTATGAAAATAGAGCATATGTCCTATTGGACCAAGACCTCCAACCGACTTTCTTAGTGAGAAAATTAATCAAAACTGATAGTTGACATTTCTTTTGAATGCCAATTTGTATCTTAAAATGCAATCCTATCTTCTCACACCAACTTCATTCCCGAAATGCATAACATGCATAGAAAAGACCATACCGATTAAACTTCAACGACCTAAGTATATTATAACTCCCTCTCTAAAAAATATTGTCGACCTAGTCAAACACATTTAAAATCAAATTATTAAACTATTTTACTCATTATTCAATATATTTTGGTCATAAATGATTTGAATTACAATTTTGATAAAATATTGTGTTAAATACTTAAAAAAATTTAGTCTTATTTGATGTTTGATCAAATATGTATTCGACTGACAAATTCTTTGAGATTAAGGGGAATATTTTTTTTGAACAAACCGAAGTAAAATAATGATAATTGGATTTTTTTTATTGGTTTATGCGGAATAAGCTTTTGTAAAATAATCAATTACCCAATATAATGTACTTCACATTTTCTACGTGTCATTTTCGTAACGGGTTAAAATGACACTGTAGTAGGGTCGTCTGAAGCGGATGAGATCACTTCACCTACTTTCTTTTCACCCCACGCGTCATCGCGTGACACGTGGCAGTAAAGGTGGGTGGTGAGACTAGATGAAGGTGACCCGCATCTAGCCTCACCACCCACCCGCATCTAGCCTCACCACCCACCCCCTGCTGCCACGTGTCGCGCGATGACGCATGGAGTGAGGGATTTGGGGTGAGTGGATCCTAATCCCGTCTGAAGGGGATGGAATCTCTTGCCCCTCATTCTCCTCACTACATGTATCACCGCACGACACGTGATAGCAGAGATGGATGGTGAGACTGGATGCAAAGCTTATTGGTAACCAAGTGTAGCGCCCCGCTCCCGAGCCCTAACATCGGGAACAGTGCACCTGCCGTATCTCACTAAGGAGAATACAAAGCGTCAAAACAATCTCTTGTCAAAATGACGTAGAAATTTTTTTCCCTGCGGAAACGTAAACCATAACATATATTAAACTCCAATAACCGTCATTACCATGCTAAATAAAAATTCTGGGAATAAAAGTAGTAAAGTAGTATGTGGAAAATCCTCAAAGTATAAATAAGAACAAAACAGCTGCACAGTCCCCACATATCCTAGATGCAGCTCTCAACCAGCCCACTCTGCTATGTTCGTCCCGTCCTCAACGAAGATGTGATCATAGTCCTCATCCGGCTCACCTGAGAAGTAGGGGTGAGTGACAGAAATCACCCAGTAGATGCCCGCCTCAAACAAATACAAAACGTACATACTGAAATGATATAGCCACATAGCAGATAGACATGATATAACCACATAGCACATAAATATAAGATAACCACATAGCACATAAATATAAGATAACACGCATAAGATAAAGTAAATGCGGTAATTAAAGCACTCCACATAAAAATACGCAAGTACGTGATGCATGCTCAATCAACGTGTCACACGCAACGAAAATCATGTCATGCAATATGCCCCTAGACCTATATGCAATGCATGATCTCGGGATTGACCGGATGCATGTAGCCCGTACACTACAATCCACCCATGCGGATGCTCGTGACCCGTTGTAGCGCCCCGCTCCCGAGCCCTAACATCGGGAACAGTGCACCCACCGTATCTCACTAAGGAGAATACAAAGCGTTGAATCAATCTCTTACTTGTCAAAATGACGTAGAAATTTTTCGCGGAAACGTAAACCATAACATATATTAAACTCCAATAATCGTCATTACATTGCTAATTAAAACTCTGGAAATAAAATAGTAAAGTAGTGTGTGGAAATCCTCAAAATATAAATAAGAACAAAACAACTGCAGCGTCCCCTCATATCCTAACCGCAGCTCTCAACCAGCCCACTCTGCTATGTCCGTCCCGTCCTCAATGAAGATATGCTCGTCCTCATCCGGCTCACCTGGGAAGTAGGGGTGAGTGACAGAAATCACCCAGTAGATGCCCGCCTCAAACAAATACAAAACGTACATACCAAAATGATATAGCCACATAGCACATAAACATGATATAACACATAGCACATAAATATAAGATAACATGCATAAGATAAAGTAAATGCGGTAAGTAAGTCACTCCACATAAAAATGCGCAAGTACGTGATGCATGCTCAATTAACGTGTCACACGCAACAAGAATCATGTCATGCAATATGCCCTAGACCTATATGCAATGCATGATCTCGGGATTGACTGGATGCCTGTAGCCCGTGCACTACAATCCACCCTTGCGGATGCCCGTGGCCCGTGCACCACGATCCACCCCAACCGATGCCCGTGGCCCGTGCACCACGATCCACCGTAACCAAGTATCCATGGCACGTACACCATGATCCTCTTCACTCGAGCGTCTGAGACCCGTACATCTCAGCCCACTCCCAATGCAATGCACGTGCCATGAATGCAACAACAAAATCGTCTGGGGCCCGTAAGCCCATCCGCACCAACTCCGGCTCTCAACACTAGTCGTCTGGGGCCCGTACGCCCATCCTCACCATCTTCGGCACACAATATTTAGTTTAGTAAATTTTAAGAACATTGAAAAGTTGTTATTTAGCATCCCCTCATTTTTCCTTAACTTGTATTAATTTTCTAGAATTTTCTACTAATTTTCCCTTATTTAATTCTATTTATTACTAATTATTTTTAATTACTTAAATTTACCAAAATTCATAAATTAAGTGGAAATAATTTAATTTTAACATTTTATATTTTCTGTAATTTATTTAGAATTTTCTAATAATTAAATATATTTTTCTAGAATTATAAACTAATTTTAATTAATTATTTATTGTTTAATCATTTCAGAAATTAATTTCAGATTTTTTTTTTTAATTTTCGGCCTGGGCCGGCCTGCTGCCTGGTCCGGTCCGGCAGCCTGGCCGGTCCAACAGTATTTTCTTTTTTTTATTTTTTTTTCTATTTTCTTCTAACCTCCATAAAATCTTCGTTTTAACTTCGATTGACCTCAAACCAGTTGCGTTGGACTCGTTATAACGAGACGCAACTTTTGAAGGTGGACACGTCATCACGTGTCCGGACGCGCCGTCAGGGGCCGCGCGTGGGCCCCACGCGCCACCCCTCTGAAACGCGTCCGTCAGACCCTTTTTTTCAATTTTCAACCAATCCTAACCTATTCCAGGCTAGATGAAGTTATTCTAAGGTCAAAACGAAATTTTTTAAACCCCCTAAGTATGTAAATCCCTAATCTTTTGAGTTGTTTAAAGCGTATTCTCACCATAATCCAATCATACCATCAAATTCACATTCATACACATACGTAGCAGCAAGTAAACAGTTACCTCATGCTTTTCAATTATAAACAAATACACATCTATAATATAAATAATTAAAACAAGTAAATCACATAAAATATATCATCAAGGAATGCATGTATTATACCCGTTTGAGGGGGGAAGAGGCACCTACCTCGATTGACGATAACACCAATAAATTCAACGGACTAAAACTTGGGTTCGGGTTCTCGCCTTCCTTCTTCTTCTCTCTTTTTCTTCTTCTCTTTTTTTTTTCTCCTCTCCCTAGCCGTGCGTGTGTGTGTATGCGTGTGTGGCCACTTGATGATGTGCGTGTATGTGTATATGTGGTGGGGGAATTAGGATAGATTTTTAGGTTTCCCATTTGATTTTGGTTTAGGTTTCCTAATGTGACTCTAATCACTATTAGTTTATAATTATCTTTGTTATCATTATCACCTTTTTCATTATTATCATTATTATATCCTATTTGGTAAGATTTATGTATACATATATCTACTACATATATATATATATATCTATATATATATATATATATATATATATATATATATATATATATATATCGATATATATATATATATATCTTTTATTTCTTTTTTTTTCTTCGGCCATAACACCCGTACACCACGATCCACCCCAACCGATGCCCGTGGCCCGTACACCACGATCCACCATAACCGATGTCCATGGCCCGTACACCATGATCCACCATAACCAAGTATCCATAGCCTGTACACCATGATCCATCATAACCGCATACTCATGGCCCGTACACCATGGTCCACTTTACTCGAGCGTCTGAGACCCGTATATCTCAATCCACTCCAAATGCAAATGCACGTGCCATGAATGCAACAACAAAAGTCGCCTGGGCCCCGTACGCCCATCCTCACCAACTCCGGCACTCAATATTAGTCGCCTGGGGCCCGTACGCCCATCCTCACCATTTCCGGCACTCAATATTTAGTTTAGTAAATTTTAAGAACATTGAAAAGTTGTTATTTAGCATCCCCTTATTTTTCATTAGCTTGTATTAACTTTCTACTAAGTTCCCCTATGTTTCCCTTAATTCTATTTATTACTATTTTTTTATTTACTTAAATTTACCAAACTTCATAAATTGAGTAAAAATAATTTAATTTTAACCTTTTATATTTTCTGAAATTTGTTTGAATTCTTATTGGTATTTAATTATATTTTCCCGGCCTGATCCGCCAGACCCGATACATTTTTTTTGAGAGGTTAATGGGCCGCCTTCGGTCCGACCCGCTGGCTAGTCGACCCGGTCCGTTGGCTGGCCTATTCTCCGTCTTACTTTAATTATTTATTTATTTATTTAATGGTTGCTCCACTAAAGGCAACACGCGTTGTGATTTGTTTTTCGATCCCAACCCCCGTTTTCTCCTATTTCCAGTCTATAGGAACCTATTCTATGGCCAAAGCACAACTTTTTGAAGGCTCCTAATGTAAAAGTTCCCCCATTTTCTCATTTTTTTAAGGGTATTTTGTTTTCGATTCAATCATACCACCAATTTCACACACATACACGCACATAGCAGCCATAAACAATATATCTCATGCTTTCCAACATATACAAAATTTACAACTTAAACAAATAAAAACAACGAAACAAAATTTACAACTTAAACAAATAAAACAACGAAACACATTAGTATACCATCAAAGCATGCATGAATCATACCCGTTTGAGGGGGAAGAGGCACCTACCTTTTTGACGAATTAACTTCCTACGCGGAAATCTCTTTTTCCCAACCCTGCTGACCTATATGCTTGGTGTTGGGCAAATCCTTCCTTTCTAAATAAACTACACACCTATATATACATATATATATATATTCATATCAATATATTTTATAAATAATATATATAATACAAATCACATATTCACTGGCCGAACACAAGTTCGCAAAGTATTAATTTTTTTTTCTGTAACTTTCGGACCCCAAAACTCTCATGAAAAGAAAACTTACAACCAATCCTTTTTTTTTTCAACGTGCATGCATCTATGAGCAACTTTAATTTCCTTTATGCATGAATAACCACAGCAGCCATCACACATAAATATCATTCATGCATAAGCATAAATATGTAGCCACTGTTAATTCTTATTTAATATACATACATATATATACTCCAACAAACTTTCGCTTTACAGCACGAAACATTTTCTTTTTTTGAAAAAAATAAAACTAGTCGATGCCATATTAACAATTGATGCCTTGGAAATCTTGATTCGTATATATGTATATTTTGAAAAATAAATGTCCTTTGGGTCGCTGTCATGGAGACGGTCGATCCTCTTGAATTCAATTACACTAACGAGGAAAAAGAATAATATCACTCATGCGTGCATATACGATTGCTACATACAATTACTGTATACATTTAAATGAGCAACCATCTATGCAACCACAAATACGACATGCATGATCCGATTTAATACAAACATATAGGTATAATTTTCACAAAACCATAACAAATATAGTAAGGATACTTGCCTCATGTCTCGATTATACACGATCTACGAAGGATTGGGGTTGACTGGTTGAAGAAAGTATTTGATTTTGGCCTTAAAAGGCCGCGGCAGAACTGTTGAAGTTTAAAGAAAAATATGCCTGCAGAATGTTGCAATTTCTCTTGGAGAAGTAGGCTGCCATTCTTGTTGAAATATGAAAGATTGATGATATTTGAAGTTGGGAGAATATAGGGGAGCAGTGAATTTTGGAGGAATTTAAGGCAGCCAAATTCTTTGCTAGGATTTTTTTTTGTTGGTGCCGTGATCCTGCTGTGGGGAGAAAAAGTGGCGGCAAGGCTGCCACTGGCCGGGGTTAGGGTTGATTTTTTTTAGAGTTACATATATATATATATATATATATATATATATATATATATATATATATAAAGTCATTACCTGGAGATCAGTGAGTGAGCCTGGTCTTATTAGAGAGAGACGAGTTTTTCTTATTAAAGGATATGATCTAGGTCAGGGAGTTTCATATGGAGATACTTATGACCTGTTTTGCACTTGATGCCTAAAAGCTTTTGATACTTTCAAAATATATATATATATATATATATATATATATATATATATATATATATATATATATATATATATATATATATAATTATGCCTATGCACTTTCCTAATAGGTTAAGGAATTGTATTAAGTAAATCTTTAGAATTTATCCATATAATTTTCATATTCTAATGCTAACAATATTTGGATAACTATTATCCTATATACTGTACTTATAACTTTTCCTATTTCAAATCATATATTAAGATAAGTACTAAGTCTAATTAATATTTATTTCTTTTATTTCTTCTTCTTTTATTTTTCATTTACTCTTGAGGACACAGGTATAACACCAAGACAACTCTGGATGTTAGCTTTCGATTCTATCGCCGTTTGCTTCAACTTATTTGTTGGATGTAAAAGATTGTAACAAACTCCGAACGTTCCTACCGTTTTATTCCGAATAGCTTCATAAAATATATATAAATAAAGTTATTCAACGTCTTTTAAGCAGGACCCAATAATATAACTTATTTATATGGTTTAAATTTTGTGCTAAAAGCATGATGAAATCTACAAATGGCCGGAACTGTTAAGTTTGAAATTGAGGATAGTTTTATTTGATTGAGGACATATATATCTTAAGATTTGTACACATACACAAAACAGTTAAACATATACAAACATATATATATATATATATATTGTGAGAGAGAGAGATAGAGAGAGAAAATAATAAGAAATAAAGGACAAGTCATCGTCATCATAATCATCCGTAACCAGTATATCACAACAGACACCAAAATAAATGACAAGTGAATTCACAAAGTATTTTTTATTTGGTGCGCAATCTCTTCAAGGACTGAGTGACATATGAATGGTGACATCACAAATTTTATGATGGCCAATAAAAAAATCACATTAGTTATTTAATGACTAATAAAAACATAATCATGAGGCGGCCCTAGTTCTACATATTTATCATTGTAAAATAATCAAATGCTCTTTATAAGATTGATCAAGGAATGTTTAATAATTACTCATTGACCACTGTAAAACTTATCATGGTAACATAACGCAGTTGAGAATTACACGGTATAATCAATGTAAACGCCTTGCCAATAACGATTTTGTTGATTTATTATATTTTTCTTTGCAATTTGGAATTATAATCTTGGATCCTTATGAAAAAATAAGTTATTTCAAGAGAGCTTAACAACAACAACAACGTTAAAGGGTATGGTTTCTATATCACTAAATAATTTGAAAATGAGCAATCAATTCAGATCTATAGCATTGAATTATCTTTCTGTCCAAAAAATCAAACAAACATAAACACAAAAACGATTTATAAAGAAAATAGATGTTTGCCGCCATAAAACTTATATACTTATTATTGAAAAAGACATTCAAATGAAAATACTTTCAGACCTTAACTTTAGCTAAATAACGTTGAAAATCTAATCCCTGACGGATTTTGTATAGTAAGAGGCCGTCTATACTACTACTTGTTTTCTTTTAGAATGATCGGTTAGATTTACAAATAATTTCTATTTCCAATAGAGTGAAAGACAGACTCTTCCTTGACTTTGAAATATAATTGAATAAAGCAAAATGACTCACTAAATTGGCTGCACTTATTATATTGTAAAATATCAGTTGATCGACACAGTTTGACGCAATTTTCATTATAGATCATTGGGAAACAACTTCTAACACATGGGTATAATTACGTACATCCGACCTCTCCATACCCCGTCATAAGCAGAAACTTCTAAGACAATATAGTAACGTTTTCGTCGTTGTTGTGGTTTGATTCCCAAATCCCCTTTGGGTTGTGGATGGTATGTAGTTTACTGCTGCAAAAAGGTATCTTCTGCCGTACGAAGGTGTCTCTCATCGTTGAAATCAAGTATCAGGGAATATATTTTGGTCTTGAAAATTAACTTGTATCAAGAATAAGACAAGAAATTATAAAATATATTTCTTTAAAGGTAAAATACTATTTGAAAACTCACCCGGCGTTATAACTAATAGCTATAGTTTTTTGTATTTTATTACAATGGACCCTAGTGCCGGCTTGCATTATCACTGTTCAGACAACTTGTGTTATACCTATAAATAAGGTACATTCCCTTTGCATGGCTTTCATCGAAGGCCAGTAAAATCTCAATTAAAATGTATGATTTCTGGGCTTTCGTTCTCTGGGTTGCATTTGCTCTAACTTTAAGCTGCAATGGGGAGCTTCATGGAGATCCAAAGGCATGTCTTCTTTTCTCAGATCTTTCTTATGCATTTTTCGCTTCCTTGTTTTCATGCACCATGCATTGCATATGTATAGACCTAGCCAGTTGATTCCTGTATGCTATACATATTCATTTATACGCACACACCACATATACATACATTTCGTGTATGCATAGCTGCATCACATATCTGGAGAAATCTTGAGTAGATCCAGTTCACATGTGTTTTACATGACGATGTTTCCAATATTTATTCATATGTTTTAGCTGATTAGTGGATGGAAATTATATGGGTTGCATCCCCTTGCAAAAGCCCTGTTTGTAGGCGCATGTGCTGACTTACAGGTGCTATATAGTAATGTATAACAATCTTAAAACATGTGAGCATCGTCAATGTCTATGATTTGTGGATAGAGCTTACACATCATTCTATATATATGAGTGAATATTCTGTGCGTAACATTCCTAGATATAGATGCTTCTCTTTCAAAAATGTATCTGTTAACCATGAATAATTTGTATAGATGTACATTGTGTACATGGGGGAGCTTCCAGAAGGGGATGTTGATGTTTCTGGCCTTCATACAAACATGCTACAAGCAGCAGTCGGAAGGTAATTACATTTCTGAACCATATAGTGATCACAACACCTAGGCGGGAGCCTCTAAGACA
This sequence comes from Eustoma russellianum, assembly GCA_036186865.1. Lineage (NCBI taxonomy): Eukaryota > Viridiplantae > Streptophyta > Magnoliopsida > Gentianales > Gentianaceae > Eustoma > Eustoma russellianum. The sequence goes on along the minus strand of AP025042.1, from coordinate 5,157 downwards.
ATAGGGTAATGTTGTTGGTGTTGTTATAACTATTACAACACCCTCCCCCCTCCCCCCCCCCCCTCCCCCAACATACACACCATTCGCAGTCCAAATAACTTATTCTGTTTTATGAACACATGAAACAGTCGAGCGTCTGAGGCTATTGTGCACAGTTACAAAAGGAGCTTTAACGGCTTTGCTGCTAAGCTGACTGGCAAAGAAAAGGAAACTATTACCGGTAAGTACAAGGATATCCCTCTCACATTAATGGAGCTTTTCTGCACGCATCACTACAAAAGAAAAAAATGCTAATTAGCGCCCGCTTGAAATGGTCAATAAACGCTAAAAAGCGATCAGTAAACTGAATAGTAACTGTTATACGGTAGCTAAATGTCGGTCGGTAACAATGGTTTGTAAACAAAATTTGCGACCGTCTAAAAACGGTCTGAAATGGCGATGGATTTAGCGACTATCTGAACTATGGGTGAATGAAGAAAAGGCAATGACCTTTACCACTTACATCTAATGTGATTCTGTATTTAGAAAACAATTTCTAGTCATTATTTGCAGTAATTGATTTGAAATGGTGAATCAGGTATGGAGGGGGTGATAACTGTTTTCCCTTGTAACAAAATGCAACTGCACACAACCAGATCCTGGGATTTCATTGGATTTCCTCAAGATACCAATAGATCTACTACTGAAAGCGATGTTGTTGTTGGCATGTTTGATACCGGAATTTGGCCGGAATCTAAAAGCTTTGATGATTCCGGTTATGGTCCTCCTCCAGCCAAATTTAAGGGTTCTTGCCAATCATCCGCCAACTTCACTTGCAACAAGTACGTGTTTTAATTGATGCATGATTGCACATGAGGTCTGATTCATTGTAATTGTGAAATTCTATTATCATAGTAAAGCTGTGTATCTCTAATATATGAGTATGGTTGTATACATCCGATCTTTGCATATCTCGTCATAGACAGGAGCCTCTAAAATAAGATGTAATGTTGTTGTAGTATCTAGATTAAGAAACGTTTTTAAATCATACCCCACGCACATGAGGCCTAATTACGTGTACAGCTATTATAGTTGTCAAATTTTATTACAGGGTTTTTGTTTATATTTGAACAATTAAACTGTGACTTTTTATATAGGACAAAACGCCTTACATTTTCTCTTACATCTATCAGCACTCTCCTTAAACTCGCACATTAATGGAGATTCTGTATATTAGTGATGGACCGACACAGCTTCACTCAATTTTCATTATGTGTTTCGGAAAACAACCTTTACTTTATTTCTAATACATATATATGATTGCGTATATCTGACCTTCTATCTCGCCATAGTCAGTAGCCTTTAAGACAATAGTATAACGTTTTAGTAAAGATTGATTCCGTATTCTGTATCAATGTTCTGATTATTGTTGCCTAACAAGTATTTTGCTTTCAAGACTGAAATCTGTTGATTTTTATATTTTCTTATATTCTATTGACGATTGCAAAAAAAATTTTATACAATGCAGCAAAATAATAGGGGCGAAATATTACCGGGCCGATGGTAACTTTAGCGAAGGTATGATCCCTTCACCAAGGGACAATGAAGGTCATGGAACACACACAGCTTCCACAGCAGCCGGAAGCCTAGTAAGCGAAGCTAGCTTGTACGATCTTGCTAAGGGCACTGCCAGAGGGGGTGTACCATCTGCCCGCATCGCGGTATACAAGGTGTGTTGGTCGGACGGTTGCTTCACCGCCGACATGCTTGCTGCATTTGATGATGCTATCGCCGATGGGGTCGATATAATATCGGTGTCTGCGGGATGGGACGCTCAACCTGACTATTTTACCGACCCGATTGCCATTGGATCTTTCCATGCTATGAAGAAAGGAATTCTAACATCAACTTCAGTGGGAAACTCAGGTCCTAATCTTGGAACTGCTGCTAATGTGGCACCTTGGCTACTTACGGCGGCTGCAAGTCTTATAGACCGAACATTTATCACAGAAGTGCAGTTGGGGGATAACCAGACCTTGCAGGTAATGACCAATTTTAGTTGATTGCCAATTTCTCAATTTAATGTCGTTTTAGCGGGTCTTGTAGCAACCGATAAGGTTGATGTTTTGTGAAGATAATGGGTTTTTTGCACAAAGTGTAGGATAAGGGTGCATTTTTCATTTCTAATGGAGTCAATGACACACTCTTCCTTTGACTTTGGAGTATGATGTAATAAAGCAAAATGACTCATTAAATTAGTTGCGCTTCTTATACTTTGAGTAGCAGTTGATTGACACAACTTGACGCAATTTGCATTATGGGTTATTGAAAAACAACCTCTGTGTGTTTCTAACACATGGGTATATTTGTGTACATCCGGCCCCATCCATACCTCGCTATAGACGGGAGACTCTAAGGCAATGGGGTAATGTTGTTCTTGTTGTTGAGTAAGGCTGCGTACATCAGATCGCAAAACGATCTACCTTCTCCCCTGCACAAACGCGGGAGTCTACTGCACCGGAAACGCCTTTTATATCGTTTTAGCATCCAACTCCTTTCCCCCTTTTTCCCTTTCTCTTTTGTGATTTTCTTAACTATTTTAACTTGTTTGTTATGAAACAGGGAATTGCTATAAACACTTATCAACTTGAGAATAAAACGTACCCTCTTGTTTTTGGTGGACAAATCCCCAACTCAGATGCAAATGTTACGTCAGAGCTGGCCGGGTATGAATCCACTTTTTCTCTTCTGCGTTGACGTTTTATAGAAATTGAAACTGAATTTATTAAAAGGGAAATATCTCTGCAGACAATGTGCCGCCAATTCCTTAGACAAAGCTAAAATGGAAGGCAAAATTGTTCTATGCAACCAAGCCAATCAAGCTACACAAGCTACAGTAGGCGCTGTTGGCGTCATAATTTATGATGCAAATAGCAAAGATACTGCCTTTACGTATCCCATACCTTCCAGTTATTTAGGTCTTACACAAGGCGGAGCAATTTCAAGCTACATTAATGGCACAAGGTAAGTTTGAGTTCAAGAAAGAAATGAATTGACTTGCTTTTTATGGATAAAAACCCCTCACAAATAAACAATATCTGCAATTTTGCAGCGAGCCCACAGCAACCATTAGAAAGAGCTACGAAGGAGTAGAGGAAACAGCTCCTTTTGTGGCAGCATTTTCATCGAGGGGACCAAGTCAAATTACAAGGGACATCCTTAAGGTGAGTTGTTTTACTGCTAGATAGTCGCATTCTTGTATCTTCTGGTCCAATTTTTAAGTTTGTGCGACTACTAAAATGTGTGACTATTGTTCTATACTATGATAGACATGGCCAGGCATTAGGGCATTTGAACGAAACGAATAGTTCGCGAACTGTTCGAGGCCGGTTCGTATTCGTTCGGTAATTATTTGTTAGTAAGCTGAATTCGAACAGGTATTCGGATCCGTTTAGTTAAACGAGCCGAACTGTTCACGAACTGTTCGGCTCGTTTAAACCGTTATAAGGTTATCGAGCCAAACTCAAACCAATTTTAAAGTTCGTTTAGCTAAACGAATCGAGCTGAATGGTTCGTTTAGCTAAACGAATTCGAATTTGAAAACCTAGTATTCGGTTCGGCTCGATTCGTTAACACCCCTACCAGGCATGAAACTAAGGTGCTTATTCTTGCATGTGCATGAAATCAATCACATGTGTGTTTTTAACACATGAGTATGGTTGCGTACATCCGATCCCTCTATACCTCGACATAGATGGGAGTCTTTAAAGCAATGGAGTAACGTTGTTGTTGTATTCTTGCATGTACTTTATTTTTTTTTCTCATCTCAAATAAGACAAAAGGATATTTAGAGAGTTGAACATGTATTGAAAAGAAATATCAAATAATGTGATGATTTTTGATGATCATGTATGCCATATTACAGCCTGACTTAACTGCACCCGGAGTAGATATTTTAGCTGCATGGCCGGAAGCCACCACAGTTACCGGTCTCCTTGGTGACACTAGACTGACTCCCTACAACATCATTTCTGGGACATCAATGTCTTGCCCATTTGTGACTGGTGCAGCTGCTTATATTAAATCTTTCAAACCTGATTGGTCTCCTGCAGCTATCAAGTCCGCCCTGATGACAACTGGTACGTATAATACATACATACGTGTGCTACCAATCATACACTTTTCTCTCATATAATCAATTTTTTTTAAGCACAGCCAAGCCTATGGGCAAGGTCAATGTGGATGCTGAACTTGCATACGGGTCAGGCCAAATAGATCCCATAAAAGCACTGAATCCTGGTTTGGTATATGACTTGGTAGAGGCAGATTACGTGAGCTTTTTGTGCGGCCAAGGGATTAACACAACTAACATGCAGCTTATCACTGGAGACCAGAATGCTTGTTCTTCAGTCAATACGACGACAGTTTGGGATCTCAATTACCCATCTTTTATCGTGTCAGGACCATATTCAGGAAACGTGACACAAGTTTTTCATAGAACAGTGACCAACTTTGGATCAGAAAAATCCACTTATAAAGCAAATGTATCTTCTACTAACCCTTCTCTGCTCAAGATACAAGTGGAACCAGATGTGCTTTCCTTTGACGCATTGGGGGAGAAGAAGTCCTTTACAATAACTGTTTCGGCGAAAACTGAACTAATTGCTGTATCAGGGTCCTTGGTTTGGGATGATGGTCTGCATCAAGTTAGAAGTCCCATTGTTGCACATGGCTATTCATGATGTGATTTTTTTGTTGCAATTGTGCTTCTTTTTTACACTGATTCTGTAGGTTTTCTTTCCTTTTTCCCCCTTCTGTTTTTTCTTTTTGTAAACCAAAATTTAGGAATAAAAGAGCAGAACATGGTTTTGTTTCAGGATTGCATTGATTGTCACGTTTCATTTTGAATCTTGACTGCTCTTTCATTTACGCCATTTTTATGCATACATGCATGTGTGTATATGTGTATAGCTACTGATTGAGTAGCTACACATTTTTATCAATTTTCTGATTGATAAAAATCAAATTGTTCCTTCAGTTTATAGCTACTGGAGACAAAATTAAAAGGAAAAAAAACACACAAACACACACGCAATATCATCTTGAAAGAGGAAAGCTGATGAATCCAATCAACAATACTACTTTTACCAAGATAAACTTGATTAACCCCCTTTATCT
>AP025041.1:45228694-45242433 GCA_036186865.1 Eustoma russellianum | reverse complement strand
CAACCGAAGAGGCATTTTTAAAAAAGGAGGGGTGGAGGGGAGGGGGTAAGGGGGATGCTTACTTGTTTCTGTGAGGTCTCTGCATAGTTGTAGTTTCCTAAGCTTTCCTCATGCGCCTGCAAATTTAATCTGCCAGACAAACTGATATTCATGAGTCAAGACAAATGGCAAGGCACGTATTGCAATATATATATATATATATATATATATATATATATATATATATATATATATATATATATATATATATATATATATATATATATATCACACACATAGAGAAGAGACTGCATACCCAGGATGAAAGTTTAATTTCGTCCCACTGGTAGACACATCAGAACTACAAGACATCCTTTCAGAGACAACAGCAGGTAAGTTGATATTGACTTTAAGAACATCAGGACTTGATTCACTATGAAGCTTCTTGTTGATAGATACATCAGGCTTCCTGGAATCTTTGTGAAAAGGAAGGAGTTTAACCTCCGGAATTGCGCCTCCAACACTAGGAGGGACGGTCTCAGCTGAGGTTTCATGAGTTGCCTTAGGCTCCACTTTGGCCTTAGGTGTTACTGGCTCTGTTTAATTCCAATTATTGTTTACTCAGAGGTTTCTAAATAAAAAGATAAGCGTTGATAAAGGAGGCAGAAAAGACTTCAAGACCTTCAAGTGTAGGCTTATAATCCCTTGTTTCTGGCAGGGCTGAGGATCCATCTCCAGACTGTTCATTGCTACATCTAAGGTAACTTTTGGAGATTACACCAGCCAAAGCAAACAATGCCTGAGCGACTTCCTCTTCATCTTTGCTTAGTGGTAACGAGGGATCAATATCATTGGAATAACTTTTATTATTATTCTCTTTCTGCAAATCAAATTGATTCATAAAGACTGAATTTCTTTGCTGGTAGAATGATTCCAAAAGAGCAACAAAAACTAGATTGTCAAGCTGAAGATCTTACCAGATTTAAACTGGATTTTGTCAAACCATTTTTCCAACGGAACTTGACCCCATCAGTCTGACCATTCAGCTTCTTGGAAGCTGACAAATCAGGGTCAATAGACGTACAACATCTCTTCTTCATGGCTGCAACATTACAGCAAAAGTTTCATACTTCCATCCGTTATGTTCAAGTCCAACTTAGGCAAAATATTCATCAATCTAATAGCTTCAGAAATATATAGTAAACTATTGGAGAGACAGCAGTTTGATGTTCAGTTTGCGAAGGGACAGGAACATGGCTTCTCTAGAGTGGACACGATGGAAAAAGGAGAGAGGAAAAAAGAGGGGGGGGGGGGGGGCTTTAAACACCTCTAACTGAAAAGAAAAGAAGAATAAACTTCATACAAGATGAACAGGAGGAAAATAAAGTATTATCATTGTTCCAACAAATGCTAACTAAAAAAATCAGACTGCAACAAAAGATTTTAAACATAAAATCATGGTAATGAGCTAGTGCACAAAAGGAACTCTTAAGAGAATATATTAGGAATACATCATACACTCACCCACCTGATCGAACCTTCCGAGGAACATAGGTGAGATGGCTTGCAGTAGTGTCTTCTAAAAACTTCAAAAGATCAAAACTTGAGGGGAGTTAACATGGAATATAAATGTATAAACTGAAATATTAATGGCTTATAGGCAAGTATAGTATTAATCATTACCCTCTTTGGAAACTTCAACCCATTGCCACTTGTGTCACTATATCGAGTGTCATCTTCACAATCTGATCGAACATACCCCATTTCCACTTCTATAAATCAAATTAACACCAAAACAATTGAATTTTCTCGGCTGAACTCCCTTTGCTTATGTAGGACATTCACTCCTCATCATAACAAGTCTTTCTACTGAAACACCGACAAATGAAAAAGTTGAGAGTTTTAAAGTGAAGAAAAATAAAATAATACTTACAAACAAACAAACCAGAAACAGAAACACCCAAAGCGGCAAGGGGAATAAAATGACAAATGCATTGCTACCGAAGCCATTATCCGGATTAGCCGATCACAACAATTAAATACAAAATGAAAAGCCACAGAATAAATACAAGTTCTAACCAAAGCTTCCGAGGCTTATAGAGCAAGCCGGTAAATGTAAACAATCTTTTACCTGATTTTGAGCGAAGTGTCGCCTTGCGGGCAAAATTGAGGAGAACCGCAACGGAAAACGACCTCAGCATTCAGGTCACAGCTTGAGTAGTCGGTTTCAAGGACGCCACCATCAGCTATTGCGACACAGATATAGAATGAAAATGATTTGAATTTATTGACTTCACCGAGTCTCCAGCTTGATTTGATCATTAAATGCAATCCACCGATGCAAATCGCTAGAGATCTTTATTCTCTACAACTGCAGTTATGCCTGGAAAATTAGAGTCAGAGAGAAGAGAGTTAAAGACCTAAGAGAACTCAAACGAAGGGTGAGTTTCAACAAGGAAATTAGAGAAAACCAGAGCAAAGAGGCAGGAAAACCATTGTAGATCGGAAAAATGAGAAGCAGCAAAAAGGTGAACGAGGAAACGTGAATTCTTCTCTTATTCACTTAATAAATGAAGCGGTGAAACGGTTCTTATTCGGACCTCGTCGGATCTTTTTCTACAACAAAAATGAGGACGAAAACTGACTTCACTGAAAGATCCCCCAAAAAAAAAAACTTTGATTAGTTTTTCTGGATTAATGAGAACGGAATGAGAAAAGCATTGCAGAATTTGCAGTGAGAGGAAAAAAATAATCAACAATTCCAATTATACTTTCACGAGCACAAAGCACTGGAATGAGTACGAAACCTCTGAGCTTCTGATATAGCAAGGCAGCAAATAGCAAAAAAGAAAAGGGGAAAACTTTACGATAGCCCGGAGAAGCAGTAGAGAAATGATTACACTGCCATAACGGATTGTGTGAGCAGCTCATAATCTCTTCCTCTGTCGTCACTTTTCTCTCCACTTGCAGAAAACGAGAGAATCGAATCTGTTCTACTCAACAGACCCAAAAATATCGAAGCTTTTCTCTCGCTATAAAATCGCCTTCAAACCGCTTCACATAACCGTTTCCCTTCCCCTCTCTCTCTTTTCCTTCTCTCCTGTCAACGAATATTTTATGGTTTCGTCAATCTTTGATCAGACGGTGTAGAATGCTGAGATGAATTTGAGACGTTGGATGAATTTTCTGTCATCTTGGAGAGACATGAAGACAAAGGCCCACCCCCTCCGTTTCAAACATGTAACCAACAGGGTCCGGAAATACACAATTACAATCAACTCGGTTTTTACAGTCATCTTGTACACGGACCCAAGTCGCCTAGAGTCTACATCAGTTGTTCGAGCCCATGCATCCATTTACACCGATGATGTCCAGGAGATGTAGGTCGTCCCTTTGATACCGACGCTACAGTCAAGCCAGCCATAACTGCCAGGTCGATCTTAACCAATCGTTCTCAGAAACTCACAAAAGACCAGCCATTTCAGCCACAACCATTATCTTGGCTTCAACCATCTCTTTAGTCGTAGTCCTCGGGTCGACCGGGTCCCGGCATAGAAAGCCCTTCATGTTAGCTCGGACAAGGTAACCCACATCATGCCAGCAGTTTTGTCATGCAACGTGTCACGTGACGTCAGTTGGCATTCGTAAGCAGGACAAAACACGTGGCACCATCTCACAGTTCCCCATATGTATTGGCGAACAAAAACATACAAAAAATAAAAAATAAACAATGCGGAATAGAAAGCATGTTCATGTTCAGAGAGAGGCAACAAACATTCTTTTCAATTTACACAACATTCCGAGAAAGAGACATGTCCTCATTTAAACACCAGAAAAGTTAATCATGAACGAATTTGATGATGTCTGAATTGATCACCAAGTAATCGTTTGATGTGGTGCCGTTAGAACTCCGTCAATTGTCTGTAGCAAGTGAGCTGCTGACCTGCACAAAGAAAAAGGGTCAGAGGACCCGGGATTTATGGCCCCGGGTAATACCCTCCGACGCTCAAGTCAGTCTGGGCCATTTTTGTAGGGAGGTTTATATATGAATGAAGGTTTAAAGGAACTGAGATGTTCTCGTAAAACCTGTGTTTTCACTGTGGGGAAGATGAGTAATTTCTGTGGATTTGTTGTTACTTGCCTTCTCTTTCCTGCTGTTCGACCTTTTTATATGGCGAATTGGGCCAATGCATGGGCAGAGCTTTGATATTGCGACAGGCAAGGAGGTCAGTCGGATGACACTTGCTCTTGCATGCTCGCCACGTGACTCGGTGCTGAGCTGAATAAGCTGGTCTGAGACATCTGGCTGGAAGTTTTGCCCGGTAGATTTACCTGGGGTAAACTCCTAGAACCGAGATGAAGTCTTCTAGAAGCGCTTTAGGGTGCCTGAGATGACTGATGGTGTGGGGTCAGCATGCCGAGATGAAAGTGGTCGTCTCCAAAGAGCAGTGAGAAGCCTTTTGTAATGCTCGCGGCTGATGCCAGTAAGGGTGGTATGAGTCCGATGAATAGATCAGATCTTTGGCCGAGTTCAACTCTTTGGCCGAGATAGGACAGCGGCCGAGATGAGGCCTTGGAACCAAAGATGTTTTAGGCCTTTTAACCGAGGTGAATTCCTTAACCCCCTGAGGGTACTGAGGTCGTATGGCCGAGACAACCATAAAGTCAAGTGGGCGTGATGACGATGGGACCCTATAGCCGAGATGGGTTGCGTGGTCATCCTCCGGGCCGACCCACCATACTTCGCCATTTCTTACACTTTATCAAGTGTTGACCGTTATTGACTAACGGGGCCGTTATTGACTAACGGGGGGAACTTCTTGGCTCATCAATTGCCCCCCAGATTAGTCTGGCCGAGATGAACTAAAAAGGGCAGGCTAATCTGTTCAGATTTTTCTCGAGCTGTTCTTTCATTAATGCGGAACTGGATTTTGATCACATCATTCACTGTATCCATCAAGGCGCAGATCACGTAGTGTTAATGATAACGTCTAGCCGAAATCGGTTGGGATTCTGATCAAATTCTTCTGTACGTTGCCAGAACCCTTTCAGTTTGTGTACGTGTCGGTCCAGGATTGGTTCAGTTCTTGTATTTACTGTTTGCGCGATGCACGAGGCATTAATGTTGCAGCTTTTTGGATTCCCGCCGCTTCATGAATCGAGGGCTATTTACTTCAGGTGACCCTTGGACTGCCGAGATGCAGCTCTATAAATTGGTTTCACTCAGAACTTTTTACTCTTTATCCACTTGTAACTTCTGTTCCGGCTTATCCTTTCTTCTCCGGCGAATTCTGCATCTTCTGGCGAATTTTTGTCACCGTCAGCTTTCGTTCCTCTTTCGTGTTCCTTTCCCCGTCAGAAATTCTGTAAGTTCTTCTTTTGTTTTTCATAATGTCTACCTCTTCCCGTGATTCTCAAGACATTTCTGAGGGTGGTTTTTATGCCGCTGGGAGCGGAGAAGACGTTGCTTCTCCGTCCTCTTCCGGCAGATCTTCTTCCGCCGATGAGCTGCCCATCGGCACTTTAGTCCAGTTCACCGGAGACTCTGCTCAGTCTAGCAGAGCTTTGACGGTGATTAGCTCTTCGCCGGAGCCTGTGAGGGCTGTCCCCACTCCGGCGTCTGTGAATCCCCCAGCCCCAGCTAGAAATCCTTCTCATTTTTCTGGGGTTATTGAGAGAGGTCGGCCCTCTCCCATGGTTCAGGAAACTGAATCAACTCTGACTGAGGCCGACCTGGAGAGGATCTGTAAAAATTATAAGATTGATAGGGCTCGGTTCCAACCTCTGCTTCCTTTACCGGGTCAGACGGCTTATGACCCACCAAGGAACTACGAAGCAATCTATGAAGATTATTTCAAGTCAGGCTTCAATCTTCCTGTTCCTGAGCCCGTAACTCGTGTTATGCGAGCATATGGGCTTAGACTCCCTCAAATCCAGCCAAATGGCCTTAAACTCATTTTTTGTTACATTCTTCTTCTTAGACTCCTTGACTTTCCCTTTAACACTACTGTTTTCCGAGCCCTCTTTGCTTGTCGGTCTTCGCACAGCTGGTATTATTTCAGCAAGCGAAGAACCGACATTGATTTCCCTTTTGCCATCAACATTCCGTCCTCCAACAAAAGGTGGAAGGAAAAATTTTTTTACATCCTTCGTTCTGAGCTGCCAAGCGAGACTATCTGGAAGCATGGCCGAATTCACAACAAATGGCCCAACCAGGAGTACCGCAATGAAGCAGACAGAATTCGATCTGTTCCAATCATCATTGATTGGCGCAAAGTTGATTCTGAGATCTGGGCTGCTGCTGATGTGCCCCACTCAGCCGTTGGTGACAATTTTCGGCCTGCTTCTCCTGACCAGATAACTACCATCCGAGGTGGTAACTGGAGTCTTTTGAATTTATATTATTTTCAAAATTTGTCAACTCCTAAATTTTCTCTGGATGCAGGTGCGATGGTTGGCTCCAGATCTCGGGCCGAAATAATGGAAGAAAATCAAGCCAGAAAGAGGCTTCGGAGGGAAAGGCGATTAGCAGCAATGGCCTCTGGAGGGGCTTCTACATCGGCTGTGCCCCCGGCCTCTAGTGCTGATACCGCCGCCGAACCCGAACCGGCAGAGCTTGAGCCAGGTAGAGTCCTTTACACAGAATTTTTCCCTGTATCTTTGGTTTATATTTTGATTTATCTGTTCTTCTTTGCAGCTCTGCCGATTATGATTGTTGATGAAGAACCTGAGACTGTGATCCAGCCTCAGGTTTCAGTTAATTCTGAAGTCCCCGAAGACGCCGGGGACGGCTTCAGCCTTCGCCCCCGGAAAAGACAACGGGGTGAAGGCTCCAGTAACCGTGACCCGGGGCCTTCTCAACCCCCGGAGGAGGTTACTGCTGAACTGGCTGAGGAGACCCTGCCTCAACCTGGAAATCTTCAAGACCCAATCCTGATTGGGTTCAACGAAGGGGATACAGCTCAGGACCCAGCCGTTGCTGAGAGGCTGAATAGGGTAGCAGTCCTTCCGGCGGATGCTGAGCTGTGTGGGTCGGTCACATTCCCGACTCTAATTGACTCCTTCATGTCTAACATGGCTCTGGTAAGTAATTTCCCTTGAATAGTTCTTTCTAGAGAACAAGTTTATCCATTTAACCTTGTCCCTTGAATAGATTCGCAGCCAAGAAATGGAGGTGGTGACCCGGTGCAAACGTTTTCTTGAAGAGTCAGTGGCGGCTCGGAGACAACTTGAGGAGTCCGAGAAGAGACGAGCCGAACTGACTCAGAAAAACACTGACTTAGAAACGGGGATGAACCAACTCCGGCAAAAGGCTGAGGATGCCGAGATGAGATTGGCCACCTCCAACTCTAGAGTGGATGAGTTGGAAAATAAAGTGGCTGATCTGGAGCTGACCTCTACTCAATCAATTAATGAGGTTGAGTTTTTGAAGAAAAACATGGCTGAGATGGCGCAAAAATTCGAGTCTGAGCAGAAGATGAACAATTTGCTGCGCCAGAAACTAATTGACGCTGAGATCAAGGCGATTCAAGACTTCAGAAAATCCAGCTTTTTCGAAGAGAATCTGCTTTTGATCCAAGGCTCAGCCATGGAGGTCGGCCAGAGGAATGCCATTGAGGCCTGCGCCCAAGTTCATCCTGATTTGAACAGAGAAGATCCTCGAATAGCCCAACTTTTCAACCCCCAGGCAGCTCAAGACTTTGAAGAACTGTTTCAAAGATTCGTAGATGGAGCTGACTTGAGAGATGACGACAAAGACGAGTAGGCTTTAGGACTCTTCATTGTTTCTTTTTCTAGGCCAGGCATCAACGTGTATTCCTTTGTTTGCATGAATGGAATCTTTAAGCTTTTTGTCTCAGTTATTTCCTCAATCTTTAGTTTGGGACTAACTTATCGTATCAGTCAATATAAACCAATTAATTCTCTTGAATCATAATCCAAATTATCAAGTCAGAATGAACCTGTCATTGGATCCGAGCTCAAAACTTTTGAGATCAGGCTGACTTGAGGTCGGCTTTGAGGTTTTGTTTGATTTAGCTGTGACTGATTTTCGAGAATCTTGAGGACCTGCTTCCTCATTCTTTTTGACAAGTTTCCTCCCTTTAAGGGGATTTTATGAATCCCTTCTGGCTCGCCCCGGACCTGCCGAGGTCCTAACCTTCTAGTTTTTATCTCAGCATCTCCCAAAACTAACTTAACAAATTTTGTTAAAGTTTTTTGCCTCTGCTCTTCCGAGGTCTTAATGACTTAATGGTTCTTGACCTTAAATCAATTCAAGAATTTTGTTTAAAGAGCTGCATAAGTTTTCTGCCTCAAACCTGCTGAGGTCTTTAGATACCCTTTAACGGGCATTTGCCTCGAACCTGCGAGGTCTTTTGTCTCAGACTTGCCGAGATCTTAATGTACCCTTTAGCGGGCATTTGCCTCGAACCTGCGAGGTCTTTCGCCTCGGACCTGCCGAGGTCTTAATGTACCCTATAGCGGGCATTTGCCTCGAACCTGCGAGGTCTTTCGCCTCGGACCTGCCGAGGTCTTAGAGGATTTTTTCGCTCTATTCAAATCGTGTTCTAACACTTTGACTCTTGAAAGTTGCGTCACAAAGAACTTGTGTTTATATACAAGGCAGCTGTAGTTTACATCATTGATGCAGAAGTCTGAGGTGGGAAACATGCCAGGTCCGTGGAAGAGTTCTCCCTTCCAGAGTTTGTAACTTGTAAGCTCCTGTTGGGAATACTTCAACAATGCGATAAGGGCCTTCCCATTTGGAATTAAAGGTTCCTACTGTCTCGGCATGACTGACTTCATTGTCTCGCATCACTAAGTCTCCCACCCGAAAAGATCTCGGTCGTACTCGGGAGTTGTAATGCTGAGAGATCAGATTCTTGTACTGGGCCATGCGAATGTGAGCTCGGTCCCTCTTCTGCTCTAGTTCATCTAGATTTATCCGCAATTCTTGATTGTTATTCACAGCAGAATGACAATCGACTCGTGTTGAGGTGGAGCCTATCTCTGCAGGAATGACAGCTTCTGTGCCATACACTAGTGAAAAAGGTGTTTCTTTTGTTGAAGTTGAGGGAGTTGTCCGGTATGCCCGTAGGACGCTGGGTAATTCTTCAACCCAACTTGTGCCCACTTTGTCTAATCGCTTCTTAAGTCCATCCTTGATAATTCTGTTTGCAAGTTCAACTTGGCCATTTGACTGTGGATGTGCCACTGAGGTAAAGCGTTGCTTAATGTGCAGATCAAGACACCAACTCTTTACCGGATCTTCAGCAAATTGGCGTCCGTTGTCTGAGATCAAGACCTGAGGTAAGCCAAATCGGCAGATGATGTTTTTCCATAAGAACCTTTTGACTTGAGCCCCAGTTATGGTGGCCAAAGGTTCAGCCTCTATCCATTTAGTAAAGTAGTCAATTGCTACCAACAGGAATCTGACCGAGCCAGGAGCTCGTGGTAGAGGTCCCACCAAGTCCATACCCCATTGCTCAAACGGCCAAGGACTAGAAATACTGGTCATTTCATGGCTCGGCAAATTAAAAGATGGAGCATGAGCCTGACATGATGAGCACTTTTTGACCAGCTCTTCCGCATCTTTGCGAATTGTGGGCCAGTAATACCCTGCCAAGTAGCATTTACGGGCCAATGAGCGTGCTCCAGAATGACTCCCGCATATGCCCAAGGGCATTTCTCGGAGAATGTAATCCCCTTCATCCTCAGGTACGCAGCGCAACCATGGTTGGGAGAATGATTTCCTATACAAATGATCATTAAAGAGTGCATACCTGGATGCCTTCAGTCGGAGTCGCCGAGCTCGCGACTTATCCTCAGGTTGAATCTGATGTTGTAGGTAGGTGATTATCTCATCCATCCAGGTGTTATGATAGTCTTGTTGTAAGACTTCATTTCCATCAAAAGCGCGATGTCTCACCAACTCTACAACAATCCTTTTTCCAATGGTGGCCGGGGTGGATGAAGCTAGTCGAGATAGTGCATCAGCACGCTTGTTCGCCGACCTAGGGATATGCTCAACACTAAAATGCTCGAACATTCCTCTTAGATGCTGAACTTTGGCCAGATACCGCTTCATATTGTCTTCCTTTGCCTCATAGTCTCCGTTAATCTGTGAGACTATGAGCTGCGAATCACTTCGGGCGGTTATCTGCTGTGCCCCCAGTTTCCGAGCTAAGCTCAACCCAGCGATCAGTGCTTCATACTCAGCCTCATTGTTAGTAGCCTCGAAATCAAAACGTAAGGCGTATTCAGTCTCTTCCTCGTGAGGATTCACTATTAAGAGACCAGCACCACTTCCTTCCCTTGAGGAGGATCCGTCCACATACAAAGTCCAACCCTGCGCTGAGGGAGGATCTTCCTCAACTGATATGCCCTCAGCCAGAAAATCGGCCAAGGCCTGAGCTTTAATAGAGGTACGTGACTTGTAACTGATGTCATACTCGGCAAGTTCCATTGCCCACTTAGCAGCTCGACCTGATGTGTCCGGCCGAGATAGAATCTGCCTTAGGGGCTGATCCGTCACCACGACTATAGGATGAGCTTGAAGGTAGGGACGAAACTTTCTAGCCGCCACCACTAATGCCAGGATGACTTTTTCAGTATTCGGGTATCGCACCTCGGCCCCATGCAAGACTTTACTTGCAAAGTAGATAGGCTTCTGAACTGCATCCTGCTCTCTGAGCAGAACTGCACTCACCGCTTCATGACAGGTGGACAAATAGATGTACAATGTCTCTCCTGGAACAGGAGAGGTCAACATGGGCACCTCAGCCAGATGTGCCTTTAAGCCATTAAATGCCTCTTGGCACTGTTCATCCCAGAGAAAAGCTGTTTTTTTCTTCAAAATTTGGAAGAAAGGCAATGATCTCTCAGCTGACTTGGAGAGAAATCTGCTCAAGGCCGCAATTCGCCCCGTCAACCTCTGAACCTCTTTAATGTTCCGAGGTGGGTGCATATTTTCCAAAGCTTCAATCTTAGCTGGGTTGGCCTGCACTCCTTCTTTGGAGACCATGTATCCCAAAAACTTTCCTGTTCGCACCCCAAAGGTACACTTCTTTGGGTTCAGCCTCATGCAAGACTCTCTTAGGATGACAAATACTTCGCGCAAATTCGTGATATACTGATCAAGGACCTTGCTTTTAATCAGCATATCGTCGATGTAGACCTCCATAATTCGGCCTATTTGATTTTTGAACAACAAGTTAACCAGACGTTGATAAGTTGCCCCAGCATTCTTTAAACCAAAAGGCATACTGATGTAGCAGTAAGTGCCGACCTCAGTTATAAAGGAGGTCTTTTCTCGGTCCTCTTTTGCCATCATGATCTGATGGTAACCCTTAAAGGCATCCAAGAAATCAAAGACCTCATACCCCAAAGTAGAATCTACCAATCTATCAATCTTCGGTAGGGGGTAACAATCTTTTGGGCAGGCTTTGTTCAAGTCTGTATAATCAACGCACATTCTCCAGCTTTTGTCCGGCTTAGGGACCACAACCGGGTTAGCCAACCAAATTGGGTACAGGACTTCTTCGATGAACTTCGCCACCAAGAGTTTCTCAACCTCCCCTGCAATCACTTTGTTCCTCTCTGGTGCAAAGTTTCTTTTTTTCTGCTTAATGGGCCTGACCTGAGGGTCCACATTAAGGTGATGTTCTGCTAAAGTAGTCGGGATTCCAGGCATATCTTCTGCCGTCCAAGCAAAGATTTCTGCGAATTCCCTTAGCAGATTCTGAAGCTGAGCCAAAGTCTCAGATGGCATCCAGGTCCCAATTTTGATTGTATTCTCTGGCCGACCTGAATCTAAGATGAATTCCTGAACCGCGTCATCGGTTTGCAAACATTCGTCTGTTGGGGGAATGAGATCATCCAGAACAACCTGCTGGACGATCCCACTCCCTTGGGTGGCCACTGCGTAACAATTCTGAGCAATAGGGATATCTCCCTGCAAAGTTACTACTCCGCCTGGGGTAGGAAACTTCATGCTAACATGTAAGGGTGATATTATAGCTTCCAATGCCACCAACGCGGGTCGGCCTAAGAGAATGTTGTAAGCCGACCTCTCCCTAACCACCACGAAATCCATCCATAAGCATCGGAAAGCAGGGGGTTTGCCAAAACTGACGCTGAGAGTAATCAGGCCAGCTGGCCGAACAGGCATGCCGGTGAATCCATACAAAGGAGAAGCTACTGGGGTCATTTGTGAGTCCGCCAGACCCAATTGCTTGTATACATGATAATACATTATGTTCACGGCACTCCCAGTATCTACATACACTCTCCGTACCTCTACAATTCTATCCGGCGCCATATGAATGCATAATCCAATGACTAATCCCGTATTATTAGAATCAAGCGGGACTAAATCCTCTGGTCCGTATACCAACTCTCGAGCCAACCTCCGTTTTTTCGGGGAAGGTCCAGTGGACGTACCTGACGAACTGGGACCCCCGGGATTTGGCTGTGACAGACCACCCGAGATGGTGTAGATTATGGAATTGATTTGTGGCTGAATTGCAGCCTCTTGCTGGTCTCGATCCCCATCATCATCCGACCTGGGATGTGTTGGGGGTGCCTCAGGTCGGCACTTATCCTTCTGCTCATTCTTTCGGAAGTTTAAACGGTTATGAAGCCGAGAGCGCGGGTCATAGAATTGTTTTAAATGTCCCAACTCGATTAACTTCCGAATTGCTTGAGCTAACTGTCGACAATCTTCAGTGTCATGGCCGATATCACGGTGATATCGACAGTACAACTTCGGATCCCTCTTGTCCCTGGGTCCCGCCAAGGGCTTCGGGTCCGTTCTTAAGCCATCTCTTTCCATGACGGCCAGAATTCTATCTTTTGAGGCCAGAAGGGGTAATCCTTCTTGACCTCGCTTGCCTCGGGCACCAAGGCGATCAAACGCACTGCGCCGTTCGCGTTGGTCTTCAAGTCGAATTGCTCGGGAGTTGGGCCGAGCCTCCCGCCGAGTACTCTGCTCGGCTTCTTTTTTCAATCGATTTGCCTCCTCTCCTCGGGCAAACTGATGCGCCTTTTCCAGGCACTCTCTCAATGTAGTTGGGCCCTCTTCAGCAAGCTGTGAGAATAGGCGGCCTGCTCTGAGACCGTTAATGAACGCAGCGGCTTTCACCCCTTCATTTCGGTCACTGACCTGCAGTGACTCGTCGGAAAAACGCCGCATATACTTCAGTATTGACTCCTCCGCACCTTGCTTCAGGGTCATAAGGTGCGATGAATTCTTTATGAATGGCGCACTTGACACGAATTGGGATTTAAATTTTTGCGCCAACTGTCTGAAGGAATCCACCGACTGGGGTGGGAGCTCCTGAAACCACCTTCTTGCCTTCCCCCGCAAGTACATGGGGAAAGTCTTACAACAGAGTGGGTCCGGTGCATTTTTTAAGTTCATTGCCGTCTGGAACTGAAAGAGATGATCTGTTGGATCAGATGTGCCATCATATGTGTCCATCTTTGGCATCTTAAAACTATCCGGTGCCGAATACTCTGCGATATCCCAGGAAAATGGACTTTCCTGGACTACCCTCAAGCACTCCAGGTTAAGTTCTTCAGGCCGGCTCCTCGGCCTGCGAGGATCCGCTTCCTGTCGAACACTTTTAAATGATTTTAGGCTTTATACCCAGGCGCTGCCTAGGCATTGGCACCGACTCTAGCATAGTGGCTCTGTCATCACTGCGCCTAGCGTCTGCCATGAACCCCTGGGGACGGTGAGAAGATTGCAATTGGGTCTT
>AP025041.1:45208303-45218731 GCA_036186865.1 Eustoma russellianum | reverse complement strand
TATAGCAAATTAAGATGTGATTTTTCCTTAAGTTTGACCCTTAGGTATAAGTGATGATTTCCTAGAGTATAAGTATGATCTGGGTTGGGTGTGTGCGAGCGCGTATATTATTTAAATTTCTATAATAATTTAAATTTCAGACCCTATTGATCTCTGGGACACAATTCTGCGATATGCCTCTCTGCAGTATTACGTGCCCGAGATAGCAAGCTTAGACAAGATAAGGGCGTCCGACAGGCTGAAATAGGGTCGGATGACAGTGTCGGAGTATGCCGACTGTTTCCATGCGTTGGGTTAATTCGCTCCTACGATTATGTAAGATAATCGCTTAGAGATGATGAAGTTCGAGCGAGATTTGTTCTCAAGAATCCAGTCCGCAATTGTAAGTGCTGGGAGGAGAACCAAAGAGGACATGATGGACACATGCATCACGTCGAGAGTGATTTCCGCAGAGTGGCGGCAGGAGATGGCCGATGCAGGATACTCTGAGAAAGGTTAGAGATCAAAAGAGGAGAGTGGAGTTGGTGACAGGCCATAGGAGTTTCTGCATTGCAATAAGAGTCATGATGGGAATGTGGGAAGTTGGCAAGAGTATGTTACCAACACAGACCGGTGGGTTGTCTCATTAGAGATTTCCAGAGATGAGGAAGAATGCTCGGGAAGAGGCGACAGCAGCCGAGAACGAATACAGCGTCCATGTTATGACTGATGCGGATAACTAAAAAGCTATCGACGAGTATGAGGTACAATTTTAGTGAATAAGATATTGGCCAATGTACTTTGCAATAGCGGAGTGAACCACTCTTTCATGGCAAACGGATGCATTAAGCGCCTTTATGGTTCACCGAAATAGTTAGAAACTCAGTACCATGTCCAAGCACCCAAGAACAAATTATGATTTTACACAACACTTACTATCGATTGAAGCAAGTGTCAGGAAAGAATCATGAGATGGAAGATGTAATCTTTGAAGGGGTTTGGCGTTGCCGTTGAATCAAAGAAAGTTGAAGTTACCACCGATTGGTCTAGACCATGGATGTCATCGATCTGCGGAGTTTCTTGGGTCTAGCTAGTAATTACATGAGGTTTGTCGAGGGATTTTTGATAGTAGCAATGCCTCTCAGTCGTCGTACTCAAAAGAAGTTCAAGCTTGAGTGGACGGCGGAATGTGAGAAAAGCTTCACAGAGTTTAATAAGAGATTAACCACATCCCCAGTATTGGCTCAACCCTTTGGAATTGAAAGGTTTGTGACCTATAGTGATGCGCCAAAAAAAGGGGGGCTTAGGTACGTAAACTGTAACATAGGTTATGATTTTCCATCCAAATCAAGTTTAGTTTGATACTTCACTTGTAGGTTGTGTATTTCGGTACAACACAAACGAGTTATTGCGCATGCTTCGAGATAGCTAAACATGAGGCAGCGAAAATTGTGGGAACAACTAAAGGACTACGACATGACCATTAATTACCATCCCAGAAAAGTTAATAAAGTGGTAGATGTATTAAGCAGAGAATCTAACCATGCGCGACACTCATCACTTGAGAGAGAAATAGAAGAATTTGGCTTGAATTTGGTTGACTCTATGGTTAATGTTTTCGCATTATAGACCGTCATCTCAAGTTTGGATGAATTAGGTGAAAGAAGCTCAAAAGAAGAATAAGACTGTGGGTGATATTGCTTGGAAACTGAGGCATAGTCAGGTTGATGGATTTCAGACCAATGAGGACGGGCGCTTATGTTTAGAAAAAAAATGTGTGTATGCCTGATTTAGATGAGCTAAGGAAAGAAATATTGCAAGGGGCTCACAGCTCAAGGTTATCGATATGTTCTAGTAGCACCAAAATGTACAGGGATCTATGACAATACTATTGGTGGTGTAAGATGAAGAGGCATATTGTGGAGATTTGAGGGATGTCTGGTGCGTCAGTAAGTGGAGATAAACACCAACGACCTGGTGGATTATCGATGCTGTCGGAGATTCCAGAGTAGAAATGTGAATGTGTCACAATGGACTTTGTGACTGGTTACCGAGAACAATAAGTGGATATAACATGATTTTGGTGATTGTGGATCGGTTGGCCAAGTCTACACATATTCTACCTGTCTCGAGGGAAGCATCTCTCGATAAGTTGGTAAATTTGGATATGGTCAACATTTGTCAGCCTGCATGGTGTTCCCATGAGCATAACGCCTAACCGAGACCAATGGTTTACTGCCAAGCTCTGGACAATATTTTAGAGAGCCATGGGGACGGAATTAAGGTTAAGTACAGTGTATCATCTCCGAACCAATAGACAATCTGAGCGGACTATTCAGGCCCTAGAAGACATGTTAGGGACTTGTGTCCTATACTTCAAAGGAAGTTGGGATGGAATGATTAAATTAATGGAGTTCTCGTATAATAGAAGTCACCACCATGCAAGTGACGTGGACTCTTTTCGAAGCGTTGTATAGAGAGAAGTGTAGGTCCCTCGTTTATTAGATGAAGTTGGTGCGAGGACCCTCACAGGATCTGAGTTACTTGAGAAGACGTTAGAAAATGTGAAAATCATTCAAGATAGACTTAAGACGGCTCAAGACCGCAGCAGACGTTGGACAGGATGCCAGGTCGACGGCCTTTGGAGTTACTGTAGGTGAAAAAAGGTCTATTTAAGAGTATCGCCTACAAAGGGTGCTATGAGATTCGGAATCAGAGGTAAACTAAGCCCCGCTTTATGGGTCGTTACGAGATATTTGAGAAGCTGGGAGCTTTGACATATAGGTTGGCATTAACTCCGGTATAAGTGCAAGTTCATAATGACTTTCACGTATCACAGTTAAGGAAGCACGTGACAGATCCAAGCCACGTGCTCGAAGCGCAACCTTGAAACTCAAAAGTGATGTTATTCATAAAAAGGCACCGGTGAGGATAGTAGACCGGAAGGAACATGTGTTGAGGAAGCAGGAGATCCCTTATATGAATGTCGGGTGGAGCAAACACTCGGAACGTGAGGCCACTTAGGAACTCGAAGAACGGATGCGAGGGAGGTATCCTCAACTTCGTAACTACGTTACGCAAGTTTCGAGGACGAAACTTTTTGTAAGGGGGTTGGAATGTCATACCCCGCAACTTTTGGGTCCGACATTAAATAATTAGGAAGCAACTTAAAGTATAATTGATTAATTGTATAGATTTATGAGGCATAATTGAATAAAATATAGGTGGAAAATAATTAAAAAGCTGAATTAAGGAAAATTAGGCTAAAATACCCAAAACGCCCTCCCCGCTTAAATGATGGGGGAGTTACAAAATCTAGTATAACTCCCCTTACAATATGGTGCCAACGGTTAGAAGGCAACAAAGGAGAGGAGAAAAACGCCTAGAGAGAAAAGAGAAGGAGAAAAGAGAAAGAAGAAGAAGAAAAGAAGAAAAGAAGAAAAGGAAGAAAGAGCGGTCAATCTAGGTGCAACCTTTCTCGAAATCCTGCAGTACACTCGTAAGGCTAACTAGAAACAAAGGCAAGTAATCTTTCTATACGCTTTACGCAAATTTTGATACTTTAGGCCCTATGTTCTTACAAAGAGAAAACTTAGGATCACACATTGGTAGTTTTGACTTGTCTATGCTAAATGCTTTATTATATGTGTAATTGTTGTTGTTGTTGAGCAAAGTTATGTTCTTTGGGCCAATATCTGAAAATAATTATGTTGTGATCTTTGTTGTTAAATATGCCCACAAGAGTGTTATACGTGATGTGTTCATTGTCCTTGTATAAGTTCTTAAGTTTGTGATTACACCTTAGATGCTTTGAGTGTGTTTGCAGGGAGTGGAAGGATGAATGTTGACATTGTTGTAAGACTTGTTGGGTTGGAAGGTTTGAAGATATCTATTGAAAGTTGTGGGTGATAGAAGGTTTAGGGTGGATACTAGTTTACTTGTTTAAGTATCAAAACATGTTAGTTGTGTGTTAAGCATGATGAATCCAGGAGCTAAGATGGATCTTGAAGTGTTGAACATGAAAGGGTTGAAGAAGAAAGGTGTTGGGTGGAAGTTACTGCAGAAAAACTGCAGTTTAGAACCGTCAGAACACTTCGAACACCTACATTAGGCGCTTCAAGTAACATTAGGCGCCTAATGTAGCGTTCAATGTGTCCTGAAGCATTCCCGTACAGAAAAAATGCAATTTAGAACCGTCAGAACACTTCGAACACCTACATTAGGCGCTTCAAGTCACATTAGGCGCCTAATGTAGCGTTCAATGTCACATTAGGCGCTTTATGTAGGCGTTCAATGTCTGCGACACATCCCCGAACACTTCGAACGCCTAGTATAGACGCTTTATGTCACTTTAGGCGCCTCATGTGGCGTTCCAAGTATACTGGAAGTCTTTTTGACCCTTTAGGCGCCCTATGTAAGTGTAGCAACTTTATACACTTCCTTTGAACATAAAATGCAAGGGTATTTGAGGTGTAATTGAGGAATAGATGGTAAGATTGACTAAGTAAGAATAAGATTGAATCCCAAGTGAATTAGTGAGACGAACGGACTTGGAATGATACAAACAGGGAGTGTTAGAGGTGCAAGACCGTATACTTGATATGTAAGAGGTGTGTGTGAGATACCTTTATTATCTTCCATTGCTCATAAATTACAAAGTGTTTTGAAAGTGTGCTAGAGTTGTAAACATTAAGTGTGAATGAGTAGGGTTAAGTATGAATTCGAAGTGGATTCGTGATACGAAAGGGCATGAAGTGGTATGAATGAGGTGTATTTGAGTAGTAAACGTTAAGTGTGAATGAGTAAAGTTAGGTATGAATCCAAAGTGAGTTAGCAATATGAAAGAGCACAAAATGGTACAAAAAGGGTGTGTTTGAGGAAGTATGAACGAGCAAGGTTAAGTGTGAACTCGAGATGATTTCGTAATACGAAGGGACATGAAATGATACGAGCAGAATGTGATAGGGGTTCAGGACTTTGTACTTGATATGTAAAGTTTGTGTGCATGTTTACACGTTTGATATGATGTTACATGAGCATTCTGCATCATGACATGGGCACTTGCATTTGATTTGAGAATTGCTTTGCGAAAGAACATGTGTTTACAAGAAAAGTTTGAAGTTTTCGAAAGACAAGATGGCTGCTGGTTGATCGCAGGGTATAAAAGTCACGCCTGCGAAAGCAGGGTATAAAAGCGTGCTCTGTGAATCAACAAGCAGGGTATAAAGTATTTTATGGGGCCGTGGACCTATCAGCACGGAAAATAAAGTTATTTTATGGGGCCGTGGACCTTTCAGCACGGATATATGATATATGTAATGGGGCCGTGGACCTTTCAGCACGGATATATGATATATGTAATGGGGCCGTGGACCTTTCAGCACGGGGTATAAAGTTATATGTTATGGGGCCGTGGACCTTTCAGCACGGGGTATAAAGTTCTGTTTGCTGTGGACTGATCACCCACAGGGTATAAAGTTCTGCTACGCGAAGAATATGATAAGAAGTATTATGAAAAGTTTGTGAAATGACATGCATGACATGTTTATGAAAGAAGACTTATGCATGGGTGTTGTGTGTGGTTTTAAAGAAGTTCATCGCATCATGTTACACGAAGCATAAGATTTGACATGTAAGAAATGTGACTAGCTTATGACTTGCTTATGTGATATGTTGTTTTAGTACATGTTTGTTCTCGTATCTGTGTATCATTTATGTGTTTTATCTGTTTGAGGAATTCTTATGAAGATGCTATTTGCGAACCCGAGCATCTTATTTTGGGCAATGACTTATACACTGATGGCTTGTCATGTGTGGTCCCGTAAGGTGTATAGACGGGTTACTTGCTGGCGATAATTTCGCTAAGATCAGATACTCTATTCCTTTTCAGGTGAGCCGGAATATGAGATGATATTTATCGAAGACGATGGCGAGTGGGCTCAATGGGATGACGGACATGTGTATAGATAGATGCTGGACTACTTTCTTTAAGTTTTGGAAACTCAATGTTATTATGTTGTTCTGGAAACTTATGTTAGCTAGATGACCAAACACCTTTTATTTCCGCTGCATTTTCTGGTTGTATTATTGACGATGAAGGTTTAGATTTTATGACGTTTCCGCTGATTTATCTTACGTCATGAATGATGTACGCTTGATCTGCTTTGACGCTTCGTAGTTCTCATAGTAGGCTACGGCGGGTGCACTGGTTCCGATGACAGTGTCGGGCCGGGGCGCTACGGTAAGTAACTATACTTTAGCTAAAACCAAAAAATAATAATAATAATAACTGAACACAGAGAGAAGGCACATGATATATAAAAAAGAATCCTGGGTAGATGGAAAAACATGCCTCATTATTTCGTGAATTCTGTGAAGGGAGCAAGGATTAGCTGATTTCTGATATGCTATTAGTAAATAAGGAGATATACGAAATATCTCGAACATGCAGAATACCTCGGATCGTGAATCTTTACAACTGCTTTAGATTCGACAACATGAGCCATATGAGATTGCTTTTTCACACTCTTCCTTTTTATTATTAGATGATTATTAAAAGTAACCATGTCAATAACATCATCATCATCCGAATCCAGTATATCCTAACGACAGCAAAAGCTATCGTTAGGGTCTGGAGAGGATAAGTGGTAGGCAGACAATTCCTCTATCCCAAGAGATAAATCATATTTTATGTCGTAAACAATATATGGTGTGTCAAAATTGTATTATAATTATTTAATTATCATCATACACTCTAAAAATGTTAACTTTGTTCTGTTTTTACACTAATTAACATGTTCCGTCAAGTTACTAACAGAACTAACCGCCGCCACCGTCACTACCACCACACTGCACAAAAACAATCTTCACCTCTGCACCTATCTCTCTATTCTTCTTTCTCCCTGTCCTGTGCTCCCCCGTTCAAACACTCACACGTCTCTCTGTTTTCCTTATCTCATTGCAGGAAAAAACAGAAAAACTCTAGTTACCGTCATCCGCAACCACGTATTACTATAGGCTGCACATTTTTTTGAATTTGAATATTTTTTCCCTAGCTTAATGTTCAGGAGAGAAGATTAGCTATATGGCTCAGCCATTTATTCGTCATTCGGACGTTTGGCCAATGTTTTATACGATCAAATGGTTGAACGGTCCATGTCACACCCAGTCCCAAAAGTAGTATAGGGATGTAAATCAGGTATCCAACGACCCGCTAGCAGGAGCTTGGTCATATACACAGTAGTCTGCATTAGGAGTCCTCCAGCACTGTAGGCAAGCATACAGGCCAAGGAAGCTCTCACACAATGCACTTGCTAGGAAGGGACTATCTTGCCTTTGACAAGAATTGAAATCCTGACCTCCCTTTCGAGAACTTCTGACCGGAATTAGTTAGGCTATGTCATGGACATTTATACGATGAAATGTTGGAAATTGCTTGTGGCCTTACAAAATGCAACTGTTACTTTTGTGGGTTGTTCGAGATTCGGAACAGACTAAACTGACAGAATTTTATCAATGGAATAAAAAAAAAAGGTTAAATCGTGAAGTGGTATCATCAATTAAAGGTCTTGGCCCACAAGGCGGTGGGATTCTGCATGACTCATTGCGGCTGGAACTCAACACTAGAGGCGTTGAGTTTGGGGTTCCTTATTCTTCACACCGGTATAGCACTTCGTTTCGACACTTTTTTTTTTATTTCTGCATCTTCAATACGAACCAACATTAGTACATTAAGATGGTCAATGAACCAAACATAATCTCTATTTATATTACCATAGTTCGCACAACTAATTATAGTGTAAAGTGAGGTCTTTTGCATCCGTGAGTAATTTGTAAAATGGAGATAAATGCCCACGGTTATAGTGATTTGTTTCTTTTCCTGAATTAGCAATGTATCAATAAAAGAAAATAGGATGCTGTTTTCTCATTGTTTAAACACTGTGTAGACAAGTAGGAATCATAGGAAAATTTTGTATATTTCTTAATGAATTGTATACAATCCTTTACCTGTCATCTTATAGGAACTTTACACACTTGTACAAGGAAACTAGTAATTACAATTAAATCAAATAAAAACAAATCATTCTTAATCTGCACATGTCCCTTTAGTCATGTGATTGATTAGGAATTGCTAGGGATTGCCAACACTACACCTCAAGTTGAACAGTGAGGTCAACAACGTTCAACTTGCGCAAGATAACTTCAAACGACCTTCCATTGACTGGCCTTGGTTAACACATCTGCCAACTAGTCTTCTGCACCAGACATACGGCAACTCAACCAGCCCTCCTTCCAACTTTTTCTTGATAAAATGTCGATTGATTTCTATATGCTTGGTTCGGTCGTGTTGCACTGGATTTTCGGATATACTAATGGAAGCTTTGTTATCGCATAGTAGAGGTGTAGGTAGACGTACTTGTAATCCCAATATCTTTAAATAGTTTCTAAATTCACAGCATCTCAGTGATCCCTTTTACAATTCTGCGGAATTCTACCTTAGCACTGGATATAACAACAACCTTTTGTTTCTTGCTTCTCCAAGTTACAAGGTTGCCTCATACAAGTGTAAAATATCCAGAGGTAGATTTCCGATCTACCACGCTACCAGCCCAGACAGCATCAGCATAAGCCTGAATGTTCAAATGTCCATTATTTCGAAACACAATCCCCTACCTGGCGTATACTTCAGTTAGCGTAAGATACGCACCATTGCATCCATATGGTGTTTCTGAGGGTTATGCATGAATCGACTGACTACACTTACTACAAAAGCAATATCGGGTAGCATATGTGATAAGTAGATTAAATTGCCAACTAGCCGCTGATACCGCCATTTATCTGTAGAGGATGCTCCATCAATTACTTCCAATTTATGATTTATTGCCATGGGAGTGTTGCAAGGTTTGTAGTTGAGCATTCCTACCTCAGTAAGTAGATCCAAGATATACTTCCACTGTGATATGTAAATTCCAGCTTCCAACTTAAGACCTCAATACCAAGAAAGTGCGTCAGACCTCCAAGATCCTTCATTTTAAATTTAGTAAACAGATGTTTACAGAGATGGGTCATCACCTCAGTATCATTCCCGGTAATCACCATGTCATCAACATAAATAATCAAACATGTTACCAAGCCTTTTCTCTGTTTAACAAACAATGTATGGTCGACATTACTCTGACGGTAACTGTATCGCCCTGGCCGATACCGACATCGGTACCAGTGCACCCGCCGTAGTCTACTACGAGAATTACAAAGCATCAAAGAAGATCAAGAACACGTTATCCATGACGCAAGATAAATCGATGGAAACGGCATAAAATTTAAAACTTCCATAACCAGTGTAACCAAATGAAGTACAACAGAAAAGGAACATGTTCGGAAAAGTAATCTACATCTTTTCAAAGGAATATCCACATATTATTATCAACTAAAAGGCAACATAGTCCTTTCTCCTCAATGTCTATCATCCCAATGGGCCCACTCGCCATCGTCTTCCACAAATATCATCTCATACTCAGGTTCATCTGAAAAGAGATGAAGTATCTATTCTTAGCAAAAAAATAACGCTAGCAAGTAACCATCTATACACCTTACAGAATCACACACGACGAGTCACCGATGTATAAAAACAATGCTCAAAATAAGGTGCTCAGGTTAGCAATATCATGGTAAGAAGAAACTATCAAAACAGGGAAGTCACATAAACTAACAAAAATAGAGATCAAATACACGTCGTAAAAACATATTACGAAACAGGTCATATGCACATAGCATTTCATTCATGTCAAGACTTATGCTTCGTGACTCATGATACATGCATTCCTTCAAAACATATCCTAGACTAACCGAAACACATGTATATGACTTCTTTTACAAACATGTCAACTGTGTCCTTTCACAAACTGTTCATACTTATTCCTATATTATTCTTCGCATAGCAAAACTTCATACTCTGTGGGTGAACAATCCACAATAAACCAGAACTTTATACCCCGTGCTGAAAGGTCCACGGCCCTATAACAGAACTTTATACCATGCTCTTGATTACAGGTCACACTTTTATACCCTTCCATTGCAGGCGTGACTTTTATACCTTGCATCTACCAGCATCCTAAACTTGTCGTTTAAAACTTTGGTCTTTTTTTACACATACGTGTCTTTTCGCAAAACAAAACTCATGAAAAATGCAAAGTGTTTATGTCGATGCCAAATACTCACATCACGTCATAACAACCTCCTCACATGTTCACTCACACTTTACGTATTGGTTACCGGACACAAACCTCAAGCGTTCCTCAGCATAACTCACTGGTACCGTTTCACACCCTCTCGTAATACAAAGTCATCTGGCGCTCACATTTAGCCTTCTCTCTTTTACACTTAAGGTTACCCATCTTACTGTACGTCGAACATACTTCTGTAATACCTCTTGAACTCATATACTAGTCC
>AP025041.1:45191582-45202482 GCA_036186865.1 Eustoma russellianum | reverse complement strand
GGCAATTTTTTGCACCACATATTTATATCCTAGTGTATGGAGGCCCGAAGAGATAGCATTGTGAAAGTATGTTTCTCACCATATACTAATGAGGCGTAGTCGCGCCATATATTGTACACAATGATCGCTGCAATGATGATTTGTAAAACTCCAGAGAGAGATGAGAATGAAGAACGATACCACCAAGATAGTAGGTACTGACGAAGATAGAGTGATGATGGGAGGGGACAATGTAACTCACTTGCAAAAAAATCCCACAGCGGACGTATTCCTAAGCAATATAAAAATATATGATCCACTGTGGCCGATGCAGTCTTACAGAAGGGACATTGTGTTGGATGGGAAGTATTATACTGACCGATATAATCCTCGAATGGTACTGTAGAATGAAAAATGCGCCATAAGAAAATTTGAGTGGCGGGCGAATGGTGCTTGAACCAAATGAACTTTACCGATAACAACTTGGGACTGGGAGAACGGCAAATATCATATGCTGTGCTCAAAGAGAATTCCCCCGAGGGCGTATGAAGCCATGTGAGATGGACGCCTTGACCTTCTGTCTGAGCAAGGCAGGTAGGATGAACTCTACAAATAATCTTCCAGACAGGTGAATCTGGCAGTCTAGGAAGATAGTCTCCACGGTGACCATATTTGACATGCATATACTTACTCCAAAGCAGTAGAATGTTGCTGGTATGACCACCAAATGCGACAATGATAAGCTTGTTGCAACGTACTGAGATCGCAAAGTCCCAATCCGCCCTCTTCATGCGGCACGGTTATATTATTCCATGTAACCCAATGATGCCTATGTCCCTAATAAAATGCTGTCATCTTTCTGCCTATGATTTTAATCATTGACTTGGGCAAACCTGCCGCAGGCAAGAATATGTACTGGGAGTGCCGAAAGCACAGAACGAAGCAAAACAAGACGACCTGCGGAAGAGAGTAATTGAGAATAGCCAGCCCTGTAGTCGGCTATCTATATGCTGTAATAAGGAAGTACAATATCTCGAACGGTTGATGCCTTTATGCAGATAAGAACCAAGGTATCGAAATGGTAGGGCAGAACATCCCATGTGTAGTATAGTCTCAAAACCATGCCGCCGATGTAGAGATATGCCTACAGATGGAATAAAACTGCTTTTCTGAAAGTTTACCTTCTGACCAGAGGCAGTTTCATATTGCGCCAAGAAAGTCTGGAAGCGTCGTGAATTTCTCTGCGTGCCCCGTAAAAATACCAAAAGGTCATCCGCATAGGCCAAGTGTGTGATAGCAAAAGGGACTCTGCCTAATCAGAATGGGTGTAATGCTCCAGAAGCAGTTAAAGACTTCATTCCTCTACTGAAACCCTCAGATGAAAGAATAAAGAGAAAAGGGGACAAAGGATCGCCTTGCTTTACCCCTCAAAAAGGTCGAAAGGAAGCAGAAGGCTGTCCATTAATCAAAACTGCTAAAGTAGTGGCACGCAAGTGATTTAGGATAATGCGAATGAAAAATTCGGAGAAACCAAAGGTGTGCAGGAGCAGTTCCAGATACTCCCAGCTGACTCTGTCAAATGCCTTCATTATGTCTAGTTTCAAAACACAGCTGAGAACCACCCTTATCTAGCATATGTATCATCTCCCGTGCCAATAAAACCTGTGTGAATATATCAGAGCCTAGAAGGAAGCCTGTCTGTTCTGGTGATATTATTTTGGGTAGCAGTGTATTCAGGCGAATGGTAATGATTCTTGTACAGACTTTGCTCAGAAAATTGGTGAGACAGATTGGGCGAAAATCACTGAAAGTTGTGGGAGATGCCGTTTTGGGAATCAAAGTGATTAAGTCACTGGCCATCACAGATGGCTGAGGAATACCAAGGAAGAATTCCTCTACTGCTTTAACTACATCAGCATGAATGACAGACCAACAAGAACGATAAAACTTGCCATTGAAACCATCCGGCCCTGCTGCACTTTGAGGGTCAAGCTGCCAAACTGCCGCTTTAATCTCATCCGCCGCAGGCAGTTGCATGAGTAAAGAGTTACCCTCCGCGGAGATCAACCGTGAGATGTGACAAAGTATTGCATTATAAGTGTGGGTTTCCTCTCGAGCGAATACAGACGTGTAGAATGTCACTGCTTCTTGCATAATGGCTGCCTGTGAGGTGCATGGTTCACCCGAAGATGTGTTGATTTGTGTAATGCGCAGTTGCAACCTTCGCCCCTTGACTATTGAATGAAAATATCGTGTGTTCGCATCTCCTTTTTTTAGCCATCGAACACGCGCTTTTTGTTTCCCAAAATTCAGCTCATATGTGGAAGCCTGGAGATACTCAGCTTTAGCTCTGTGATACTCCTCACGATTCGCGTCTGTAGGGTCAGCGTCCCTGATACCCTCAGCGCGAACTAGATTATTTTCAGCTTGTTTAACATTGGAGAATATATTTCCAAAAATTTCCTTATTCCACTGTTGGATGTCCTTCTTTAGACGGAATAACTTCGAATAAAACCCATACATACCTCCTGTTGTGGAATAAGATGTCCAAGCATTCTTCATATGAGTATGAAAGTCTGGATGATGTAACCAAGAGTCCTGAAAATGGAACGAACGATGGCCCTCTGACGGACATAATCGGCATGTGAATAATAAGGGTGCATGATCCGAGGAAACACGTGATAGATGTGTAAGCTGCAAGTCATCAAACGCATCCTGAAAAGTAGAGTTGATAAACAACCAATCCAACCTCCTACGAACACGTCCAAGTCCCCTGCCATCACCCCAAGTAAATCGTGGCCCTATGAAACTGTGGCGCCATCAGGAAATCATGATTCAATTCAATCATTAAAATCTTGCAATGCTGAAAGAGAGGGTTGTGAGCGGCCTGCATGATCATCTAGAGAGCGAAAAGTATTGAAATCTCCTCCTACCACCCATGGCAAATTGGATGCTTCCGAGAAAGTACATAAAGAATGCCATAATGAGCGGTGTAGAGATAGGCGTGTGCTTGCCATAGACCACTGATAATACGAAAGCCTTGTAGTGGCCGAAATAACAGAGTGAAATGAACAACTTGGTGTTCATCCTGTGCTGCAACCAAGCGAAAATCTGAATCACGCCAAAAAAACCAAATGTGTTCCGACTGAGAAGAATAATTATGAGAAAAACCTAGGTCCAAAGCAAAACGGGAAATATTTGCAGATGAATGTTTAGGTTCTATCAGAGCGAGCAAATTTAAATGATGATCGCGTATAAAATGATGCAATCTAGGTAGAGAGGCACGCATGCCTCTTATATTCCATATTAAGACAATCATTGAGAAAGAGTAGTGTCACTTCCCTGGATGGCGTGAGAAGCAGTGCGAGTGAGGATGGTGCAAGGCGGTAAGGGCGGTAGATCTTTCCTTGTGTGTCGTTTCTAACGAGGAACTACATGTATAAATCCTGCAGCCTCTGTTGATTCTTGTAAGCGCGATATCAAAATATATACTTCCGGTGATGGAGGGATTAACTGCGTTCGCCGGACTACTTCTTCCTGGGACGTTTGGCACGTCTGGAATCTGACCCTCTGCAGGCAATTCATTATCCGAAGGATGTCCCAAGTCGCAATGATCTGAGTTGTCCTGCAGTGGGGGGTTCCATTGTCACACAAACGAAATCAGCATTCAAGCCAATGGCTTGGTCTGGGGGAGGAGCCACAGTGGGAGCATCCATCGAGGGAAATTCATGTGGCGTCTTAAGGAGCATGTTGGGAGCGATCATTTAAGGACGGGTCAGCTGAAGGTTCTGTGACTGGTTTTTTCTTTTTGGCCGGTGTCCATCGCTGTGCTGGCGGACGAGGTGGTGGAGGCAGCGGAGTGGTAGGTGCCTGCGGGTGGCATGAGGTGGCTACATGGCCTAAACGTCGACAGTCGGTACAAAATAATGGAAGATCTTCATAGACCACTGACTGAAGAATAAATATGTTCTTGGCCTGCAAATATGTTTTCTGGGGCAATTCTTGGGAAACGTCTACTTCAACACACACGCGAGTGACAGACGGCCGAAGACCATCTGCCCTCGCTACATCCAGCTTTATTGGAGATACAATTGGGTGAACAATCTCAAAGAGTGCTTCCCGGTGATGAAGGTGGATCGGGAGCCCCGGGAAGGCGATCCAAATAGGGACAATGGGGACATCAGCAGTGGGATCAAAATCAACTGTCCACTTTGTAATACGCATGTGACAACCGGATATGTTCCAAGAGCGGCGATAAAAACATCGCAAGTAATCAGCCTCATTGCGAAAATTTAAAAGAATATGCGTTTGATCGATAAGTGTGATGCACAGATCATGGTGAAACCCGATTTTTTCAAAGACTTCACGCATAACTTTCAGTGGAGGACTGCCATACCAGAATGTACCTACCAATGAATATCTGAATGGCGCAGCAAGGGCATCAATCTCGGAATCCAGGAATGATATCATTGGGATGCCTTTGTATCTCGAAACGGTCTTGGGCGAGATAAATATTTGCAGTGATGAAGTTTTCGTCGGAAACCACCGCCGCAAATGATGGCGGCGGCGATGTCGTCATTGATATGGCAACAGGAAACAACCGGTTTTGATAGAATATGAGTATCTGAGGACGAAGGCAACGTCTGTCGGATGAGTGCCGAACAGCGATCGGTTGGGAAAGGCGGTCGGAGGTGTGGTCAAACAGCGGCGGCGGCTATCACCGCAGGGTGCCAGTGATTGCCAGAGCCATCATATATATCTTGTATGTATACACATTTATTTATTCTATGTTTTAATCTTATATCAGTTCAACTTATATATATATATATATCTATCTATATATATATATATATATATATATATAAGCCGGACGCTACCGTCCTGTTATTATACTAATTAATAGCCCCTCATTTGTGGCGGAAGAATATCGTAGTTACATTTGTTGTGGAAGGACTCTCAGAGAAATAAGTAAAGTGAACGCATGAAGACCATGAAAATAGAAAAAGTGTAGACAATACAATAAACGTTAAATTGATATGTTCTACATGCGAATAGAGCAACATTATTTAATCTCAGCCATCCATTTCATCAATAAATGTTGACCATACTATTACTTAGCCATTTTCCTCTCTCCAATAATCCACCACAATTCAGGTTTCGTTTCAGGCATTCACCATCACCCACAATAACCATAAAGATACATTTGACCGTCAAGCATTCACGTGGCAAAGTAATCTTTTATGCTAGCATCAGCGATGTTGATTATTCATATTCAAATAATTTTTACTTTCTTCTGTTTAATTTTTTTTGATGAAAAAAATTTGCTCTGGCGATCCTACGACGCCGCCAGGTCTACATCAACACGATCGCTTGCATCGATGGCCAGCCGCCGCTGCTGGCCGCCCCACCGTCTCCATTATCTTTCGCTGAAGTTTTGCATGGGCAAGTCTCCGCCTTTAATCCAGTCGAAGCCAACGCTACGATTCAAAGGCTTTCCTTCGATACAATTTCCGACGATGAAATGGATTCCTTGATCGCTCCATTTTCACACACTCTTGTCGGATCATTTGGCATGGTAGGCCAGCGATGGCAGATTACGAAAAGCTTTCGATCGGATCGGTTTTTTCCGGATCGTTACACTAGGGTTGTTGGATAAATCCCACATTCTTATCCGTTTTGATCAAGAACGTGACTATAGCCGTTTGTTTATGTCGACAAACGTGGAATATTCTAGGTTATCCAATGCGAGTCACAAACATACACATGATTTTGATCATAGGTATGATGCTCCAATTGTTCCTGTATGGATATCCTTGCCTGCCCTACCCGTATACTTGCATCATCAATCTGCATTATTCGCACTTTGCGTCTATGATCGGAACTCCCATACGTTTGGATATTGCCACTCAAAATCTGGCTCCGGCCTTCGGTAGCACGTGTTTGTCTAGAAATAGATGTTTCAAAAGAGTTTGTCGGCAAAGCTACACATCTCAAACAAAAATCATGAATTTTTACAGTCAGTCATTACGAAGATGTTCCTCTATTCTGTGCTACATGCTGTGTATTAGGCCATAAAATAGGTGCCTGCCCAACCCAAGAAAAACCATCTCAGCACGATGCACCTGGGAAAATCTGGAAAGAAAAAGTTTCTACAGTACCATCATCTAACATCAATCCTTTGCCACTGTCATCAGAAGATCCTCCCATACCCACGGTCTCACCTGCTACAGAATGTATACCACCGTCATTGGATGCAACAATACCATCAGAGATTCCGCCTGAGCCCCAGCAACCAACATACTCACAAATTTGAACATATTAGGCCGATCAAAAGAAGATGCTCATACGCCATCTTCCATCTCAGAAGATATGCTGCATGGACATTCAAATACCGAGATGTATAATTCCATGCCATCATCAGTAGATGCCACTACTATTTCTGATCTACGTTTGGACTTTCAGACGGCAGCTACTGCTATTTCACGACGTATGGCTCATATGGCCGCTCCTCCCACAGATGAAGTATTGTTCCAGCAGATGTTGCACCCTCCGCTAGTTTCGGATGGTCATGGCTTTGTTCTACATGTTAAAAAGCTCCATCGCCTTCCCGCAGCTCAGGTCGCTCGTCCCCCTCGCCAAGTGATTACACATAGCTCTGCTCGCGCCACACATTCTACATCTACTGTTTCC
Source organism: Eustoma russellianum (assembly GCA_036186865.1). Classification (NCBI taxonomy): domain Eukaryota; kingdom Viridiplantae; phylum Streptophyta; class Magnoliopsida; order Gentianales; family Gentianaceae; genus Eustoma; species Eustoma russellianum. The sequence continues at coordinate 45,195,813 of AP025041.1, read as the reverse complement.
ATGGATCTACTCACCTGGAATATTCGAGGTTTAAGTACCTCTCTAACTCGACTACGTTTATTTGTGCGTCAAAATACCGTTGCTTTTCTTATTATTATTGAACCAAAACAATCTTCATCTCGCTTGCAACGCGCCCAAAATTACATCTTGGATACTCATCTGCTTTATCAGTTTGTAATAATCGAGTTTGGTGTTTCTGGCATAGTTCTATTACTGGAGCTGCAGGATTTCAAAATAACAAACCAAGTTGTCCACTTTCAATTTCGTCATGTCATGATCAACACGTCTCGTTTGGCATTCTTGTATCTATGGACGCAACACAATTCTGGACTGACGTCAACTGTGGACGGAATTATTATCCTTTGGTGTTGACCAGTCATCCCCTTGGATCTTAACTGGTGACTTTAATAATTTTCTTAGTTTGGATGATCATCAGGGGCCGCAGTCGGCCATCACTCTCATAATTGACAGATTTTAATGCAACTATTGATGCTTTAGCATTACATATTATACCTCATTTGAGCTCACGCTTCACATGGCATGGAGGCCAGTGGTTTGGGACAGGTGCGACGCTGACTAGACTAGGTCTTCTGTAACGCAACCTTCTACGACCTGTATCCCCATGTAAAGCTTGAACATTTAAGCAGGGGTAACTTCAGATCATTGTCCGCTTCTGCTGAATTGTCTCTCCTCATTGACTACTTCGCCCTAAGAAATTTCGTTTGCTATCAGTCTAGGCCTCCCACCTGGACTTTTTAGCTTATGTTCAGGAAAAATGAGAGTCATATCCTACAACGGGAGGAATGCAAGGCTTCTGTAATAAACTTCGATCACTAAAACAGGATTTATCTGCATGGAATAAGAACAGTTTTTGGTAATATTTTTAAGAAGGTGGCTTATGCTGAATCAATGGTGCAGCATGCAAAAATTCTTTATGATCATACGCCTACTGATGAGCACCGACAGTTGTATCATGCGGCCCAGGAAGATTTTCTTCTTGCATGTCAGCAAGAATCCGAGTACTGGCAGACAAAAGGATAGGCTGAAAATGGATAAAGGGTGAGGTGAATACAGCCTATTTCCACGCCCTTGTTCGCGATCGTCATCGTAGGCAACACATACATAAGATTAAGCGACTCAATGGAACTATATGTGACACACAACATGACATTCACAGGCTGCAATTGAGTTTTATGTAGATATGTTCACATCGTAGGATACACAAAATCACCCAATGATAATGGACTCTATTCCGACACTCATCACTGCGAAAATTAATGTATTCCTAACAGCCATGCCCGCAGAAGCCGAGGTTAAAGAGGCTGTTGGGCACTTGATCCTCATAGTGCCGTAGGCTCAGATGGTTATAATGGATACTTTTATCGAGTAGGTTGGAATTCATCCATCTTGATGTTTATAAAGCTGTGTAGGAATTTTTCTTGGGATTTCCTTTGCCAAAGACGGTGGCACATACCATGATTATCTTGCTCCCCAAAGGAAGTTCACAGGCCACTTTTGCTGATTATAGACCAATTGCGCTATGTACCTTTCTCACCAAATACAGACAAGGATTCCTTGCAACACGTTTGAGCTCCCTACTTCCATTGTTATTTCATCGAAACAGGCAGGCTTCCAAAAAGGCAAAGGTATCGCAGACCATGTTTTGTTGGCCAACGAAATGATTCACTTGTTAGAGCACACATCCCGCTCATCAAATTGCTTGATTACATTGGACTTAGCCAAGGCATTTGATCCCGTCAATTGGACAACTTTACACGCGATTCTTCGCAAATTTGGTTTCTCTGAATGCTTTAGTAAGTTAATACGGAATCACCTCAGCAGTACATATTTTTCGGTCCTAATCAATGGAATTCCCAGTGGTTTTTTCCAACCCACGAGGGGTTAAGCAGGGAGATCCCCTTTCGCCATTACTTTCATTATTGTCGCTGAGGCATTTACACGGTCTTTACACAGACATATTCAATCTGGATATATTCGGCCACATCCTCTTGGCTGGTTGCCTCTACGCATTTCCCACTTATCTTATGCAGATGATCTTCTCTTATTTGTGGTGGCTGACAGATGAAATCTACAACATGTAAAGCATTTTCTAACCTCTTATGAGCAAACATCTGGTCAACAATAAACTATCATAAAAGCACAGTGGTTTTTCTATGAGAATACATAGTTCAAGGAGGGCTGGCTTCTTGAACTGCTGAATATGTGCCAATCATTTCTTCCCATCAAATATCTAGGGTCTTACTTGCACAAGGGTATTACGTGCGCTCATCACTGCGTTGACCTATTATCTCATGTAGATCACCGACTACAAGGTTGGCAACAACGGTTTTTAGGAATGGAGGAGAAGGTTAGTCTTAATTAAATCTGTACTTACATCTATTCCAATTCATTTAATGGCAGCCACAAAACTTCCGAAAAGTGTTATTAGAGAATTGGAGAGGCGATTCTCTCGTTTCTTATGGGGTCTAGCCGCCATCTCCGGCTCACTTGGGAAAAACTTTGTTTACCCACTTCTGAAGGGGGATTAGGCATACGTGATCTCACGTCTATTCAGACAGCTTACTCCTGTAAGCTTTGGCATTTATATCACTGCAGCAGCTCCTTATGGGCCCAGTATATGCGCGCACGCTATAGGATACGTCAAGATTTTCGCTCGCTTGTATGATTCACCTGGTTGGAAACGTATATGCTCTATCCATCCTCTATGTTCGACTCGGACTGCCTTTGCCGGAATTCCTATATGGCCTACTCCGTCTGGTGATTTCACGATGAACGCAACATATAATATTTTAAGACCTACTCAAGCATCGTTGCTTTCTTTCGAGTATATTTGGTCCAGACTGCAGCGCCTTCTCTTCAGCTGTTTTTGTCGCAATTATATCGTAAAGCCCTTCCTCTACCTAATAATCTGTGTTCATTTATGATGATTCAACCTTCCATCTGCCTCTTTCAGCGGCCGCCGCATCCACGCCACATCTCTTCTTTGATTGCACAGAGGTTCGTCTCATTTGGTCATATTTCACCGCCCTATTTGATCTGCTGCCTCTACGTACTGGATCATGGTGTTCATATTTACTGCATATTTGGTATTCGGCTGCACCAAATTTTCTAGGGTCTACGCAAACCATTTTCCCAGGCGTAATACTCTGGAACATCTAGAAAATGTATACCTCCATCGTATTTGGAGAGGAATTGTGGTCTCTCACACTGCTTATTCGTTATGTCCGATCAGACATTTATTCTTGGGCCTCTGCAATTACACATGCATACGTAATACATAAAACAAAGGATATACATATTATATACATTAGATACACATGGCATAAAAAAAGGAAAATAAATAAAATAAATAATTTAAAACTTAGGATACTAATATGATTAGCAATAGAAACAGCATCCTTATGAAGTGATTCTAGTTACAGGTGAGTAGGTGTCAAAAAAGTTAAAGCCCTTCTTTTGTCGATAGCCTTTGGCTACTAACCTGGCTTTGTACTTTTCGATAGACCCATCCTCTTTCATCTTCTTCTTGAAAATCCACTTGCACCCGAGTGGTTTACTTCCCGATGGAAGGTCAACCAATTCCCAAGTGTGATTCTAAAAAGTTGAGTCTATCTCACTCTTAATTACTTGTTTCCAGAACATAGCTTCTGGAGTTGACATCGCCTCGGACTAGTTTTTTTGGCTCATTTTCTACCATATAGGTTAGAAAATCTGGACCAAACAAAGTTGGTATTCTGGCACGCTTGCTTTGACAAAGTTCACATTTCCTTGAGGAGTCCTCATGTATTCGCTTACCAGTTCTTGTTTCTTCATTGTTTTTGTCTTTCCTCAAAAAGACATCTTTGAAGAACACTGCATTCCTTGACTGCATGACTACATTTTCATGTATATTAGGTATTTGTGATTTGTGCAGCAAGAAACGATATGCACTACCATTAGTTTCATACTCTATAAAATATGCAGTCAACCGTTTTAGGCCCAATTTTCACTTGTCTTGGTTTACGTACAGCAACCTCTGCCAGACACCCGCACACTTTCAAGTATTTGTAACTAGGCTTGTGACCTTTCCAAAGCTCGTATGGGGTTTCATTCATCTTTTTAGATGAAATTCTATTCAAAATGACGTTAGCTGAGAAAACGGCTTCTCCCCACAAGTTTTGAGATAAGCCCAAACTCATCAACATAACATTCATCATCTCTTTTAGAGTTT
>AP025041.1:45177206-45191572 GCA_036186865.1 Eustoma russellianum | reverse complement strand
AAAATACATTTTATTACCTGTTTGCACAAACTTTAAATCACACAAATCTGTATGAATAAAATCCAAAGGTTCAGTGTTCTTTTCTATTAAAGGAAATGGCGCCTTTGCCATCTTCGCTTCAACATATATTTGACATTTCTCATTTTCAAAATTTAAATTGGGCAACAAGTCAATATTAACCATATGTTGTAATGACTTATAATTAACATGTCCCAAACGAAAATGCCATAAACAAGAAAGTCAAGCATGTAAGCCGAAGAGGAAGCATTATTATTAGCCTCTATGGGCAAATCTTTTTTTGGTACGATAGTGATGCCATTTAACTTGAACATCCTATTTGTCAAGTACCCCTTCCCCAAATACATGTCATTTTTCAAAAGAATAACTTTGTTGGATTCTAACACTAGCCTAAAACCATGCATGACTAGAAGAGATCCAGATACTAAATTTTTCGGAATGTCGAAGACGTGCAGCACAGTCTGCAAGGTCAGCTGCTTCCCCAAAGTGAGCTTCAAAACAACTTTGCCCTCACCTTCTATCTTCGATAAGGCCGAGTTCCTCATGTAAAGTTGTTCGTTGTTCCCAGGCTGGTACTCCGTGAACATCTCTTTGCTGGAGGAGACATGTCTCGTGGCGCCAGTATCAAGCTGCCATTCACGCATGTTCCCTACATCATTGCACTCTGAGACCACCGCATAGAGGTTCAGATCATCCATGGCATCAACGATGTTTGCAATTGCATTGGTCTGCTTCTTCTTGGGTTTCCGGCACTCATTGCTTACATGCCCCTAAATGCCACAGTTGTAGCCTTTCTCGGTGAACTTCTTGGCTATCTACTTGCCTTTCTTGTTCACCCCAAGTTGGCCCTTCTTTTCCTTGGCCTATCCAACATGGGCCTTGACCTGGCCAGCACTGGATTGTGGCTTTCGTTCAGATCTTCGATTGTCTTTCTCTATGAAGAGTCGAATAATCAGATTCCAATGTCATCTCCTTTATCTTGTGTTTGAGATAGCTTCTGAATTCCCTCCACGAAAGAGGTAGCTTCTCAATCACTGCAGCCACCACAAAAGATTCACTGAGCAACATGCCTCCTCTTCCATCTCGGCTACCAATGTCTGAAGTTCTTCAGCTTGAGAAATAATAGTGCGAGAATCAGACATTTTGAAATCAAAGAATTTGCCGACATTAAGTTTCTTAGTGCCGGTATCTTCTGTACGATATTTCTTTTCCAAAGCCTGCCAGAAAGACTTTGCGGTTTTGTACGTACAGTACAAACCATACAAGGAGTTGTCCAAACAATTCAGAATATGGCTCAAACAAATATAATTGTTAAAGTTCCATGCTTGAACAGAACGTTTGTTCTGCATATTCTGGGCTTAGTCCTCCACTGGATCCACCACAGGTGGGTCCTCGATCAGAAAGATGGGCAACCCCATGGCGGAAGTAAAAAAGAACAGCATCTTCTGCTGCCAGCGTTTGAAGATGCTCCCACTGAACTTCTCTGGTTTCTCCACTTGGGCCACCGCAGGACCCTGTGTAGGAGGAGCAGGCATTGACACCCAGCATTTGGTGGCATAGGAGCAGCACTCAGAGCATCAACGCCTTGAACAGAGATTGAGCTAGAATTCTCCATTAAATTTCTGTAACACCTGAGGAACAAACACGAATCAGTACAGAATCAATACGTAGGATGCGTCTTAAGAATTTTGGGAAAAATTCAAGTTAGATAAAGTTGACTTCTGTACGTTTTGCTTGTGAAAATAATGCAGTGGCCGACCTGCCGAGCTTAGGGTAGATTGGATCGATTTGCTAGGTCAAGACGGTTCAGATAGCGCAACTGAGTTTACGTTCCGAACAGTCAGCCGACCTGCCGACCTGAGCACAATAGCACTTCAGAACAGTAGTTCTATGCTATCAGCCTTCCAGTTGAGCCGAACTGAAGTCGGATTGATCAGTCAGACCAGACTCCGCACGGTAATAACCTCAACAGCTCATCTGAGTAGAGATCCGAGGTGAATCCAGGACTCTGTCCTTAAGACGTGTTGCTTCGGTATACTGTGCCCAACCGGATGGAGCAATTGTCTCTTAGGATACAACGAAACTCACTTCAGACGAGCGACACTGCAGCATATGGACTCATCAAACCTGTAAGCTGTCCTGAACTTCTCGGATTACTGAAATGCAGAAGGTTTTCTGTATACAAGAGAATGAATATGCAGAGAGAAGGAGATTGCAGAGAGATCGGAAGAACTTCAGATTCTGAGTGTGATTGTGTGTCCACAGAAGTCAGCTTGGCTACTATTTATAGGAAAATTTTGAGGTCAGTCTGTTACAGTTAGTTCAACCACATCTGTAGGATCAGATACCTGCTCGGCCTAAACCCTTGGATCAGATAACAGCATCAGGTCTTCCCTCAGTCATCGTACCAACTAACTATTTAATCTGAGCCGTCAGATGATAGCCAATTCAGGTCAGCTCGGTTCGGTTAAAGCTCAACAACTTTTCAAAATTTAACCTTAGCCTATCTTAACAACCTGGAGAGTTTGCACTCAAACAAACTTCACCCCAATTGATAAGACCTGACTCGCTGCAACAGGACCTGGCCTGTAGTCTGCAGCCCACAGCCTGGCCTGCAGTTTAGTCTGCAACTTGAGTCCATCAGGTCCGCAGCTCAGTCCACAACCTGTGCCCATCAGGTGCGGCCGAGCTGAGCTGACTTTTCCTTATACTTTCAGCATTAATTTCTCATTCACCTGGTATCGGAATTGAGTGATTCAAAAGCGTAAAATATCTACTCTTCGTATAGATAATTAAGGACTCATTAGTTTCTAATCATCATTATTGAAACTAATTATAATCTTAGCTCAAAGTACGTTGCTAACCACAGTTTACAACTTGTCCCAATTTCAATTTCTTTCCAATTTCTCCAACACTTTCCACTTTCATCATTTAGACCAATGATTTCTTCTCTTCTTTTTCTTTCAAAAGCTTTATCGTAGAAGGCAGTAGTGATTTTATCACCTGAGATCAACCATTCCTCCTTAGCTCATTGTTTCGACATCATTTCTTCTATCTTCGTATTTTATTTCAGTTGCACATGTGATTCAGCATCCGCACTCTGAACTTGGACCATTTTCAACATGTACCAAAGTGGTATTCTGCTTCCTTAACTTTTCCACATGCTCTTTGAAATTTTAAGTATCTTTCTTTCCCTCTCATCAAATGCTTACCGCAATTTGCGACTTTTATCGCAAAGCTATTTCTTGCATTTTCGGTTGATTGCTCCCAAGCTCTTCTGATAATCTCCTGGCAATCGACTTGACATCCATATAGAAATACACTCTGAAATATATTTTACATACATACGGTATTTAGACACTATACATACTCATATAGCTAGTATAGAACTAGTATATGGTGGAAAAATTCAAGTTAGACAAACGATTATGTACAAGTATAGAATAGACAACAGCCGACCTGCCGAGCTCAGGCCAGGTCAGGTCGGTCTGACAGGTCAAAACGATCCAAACAGCGCAATTGAGTTAGCGTTCTAGACAGTCAGCTGACCTGCCGACCTCAGCACAACAGTCCTGTGCTATGAGCCGTCCAGCAAAGCTCAGCACAACACCAGAGCTCAACACAACAGCATTGCAGAACAACAGATGTTCTAACCGTCGAACAACCAAGCTCAACACACAACAGAGCTCAGCTCGGCAATAGCTCAGCACGATTGTGCTGGGCTAATAGCAACTCAGCAGTTCAGCCGAGCAAACAATCGGAGGTGAGTCCAGGACTCTGTCCTTAAGACATATTGCTCCGTTAAACTATGTCCAACTAGAGGAAGCAACCGTCTCCCAGGATACAACGGAGCAAGTTTAGACGATTGACACTACATCGCTTGAACTCAAAAAACCTATAAAGTGTCCCAGACTCCTTGGATGGCTTGAAATGTAGAGGATGTTGAGCGTATACAGGAGAAGATGAATTGCAGAGAGATTATATAGAGAGAAGAAGAAATCGCTTTGTTCGATTTTTGAATGATTTTTCCTGAGTGACTACAGAGGTCAGCTCTGCCTCTATTTATAGGAGAAACTGAGGTCAGTTGTTACAGTCAGTTCAACCATAGCCGTGAGATCAGATACATGCTCTACCTGAACCATTGGATCAGATAACTGCATCAGGTCTGCCCACCACCGTTGGATCAAATAACTGTTCAATCTGAGTCTTCAGATCATAACAACTTCAGTCAGCTCAACACGATTAGCCTTAACCGATTTTCTTTCAATCTTATATGATCACAGCCACCTAGAGAAGTTCAAGTTTAACAAACTTCTCCAACAGATCAGATGTAGCCTACAGGATCTGGCCTACATCTTGCACATGAGGCTAACAGGCTCACATCTCATAACATGAGCCTAAGCACATGCCTATCAGGCCCGCAGCTCACGCCTGAGCTGGTCTGCTGAGCTGAGTTGATTTACACTAAATTTACCCCTACTTTGAGCATTAATTTCTCATGCACCAGGTTCGCAATCGAGTGATTCAAAAGCCTAAATTATCTACTCGTTATGTAGATAATTTAAGGACTCATCAATTTTCATTTATCGTTAATGAAGACTAATCATTCTAAGCTCAAAATACATTGCTAACCACGGTTTGCAACTTGGCCCTTTTAATTTCTTTCAATTTCCTCCAACAATCCCCCCCATTAATGAAAATTAATGCAAATGCATATACAGTCTCTAATGAGATTTCAGATAAGAAAATGTTGCACTATGAAAGGTAGCTTATGGCTTTGAACCTACCCTAGTGATATATTATCGGATCCGCTCGGCTAATCAGTGACTTGATGTCTTGAACTAGTCGGTCTTTTTTGTGAATCTAGACAACAGCCCTCACACAATATTTCCTTTCACACTATTTGATTCTCATGATTGTGTTTGTTTTGGCCATGAACCGTCTGGTTTTAGAAAGTGTTTTAAAGAATTCTTGTCTTATAAAACTCTCATGGAAGTGGCTCCACTCCACACTTATATGGGTGTTTCCTATAAAGAGTATTCGGCCATACCCCACTTGATATACCAAAATATGGGGAAGATTAAAAGCCTTAGCTTACCCTAACTCTTTCTGCAGACAGCACTTTTATTTAACAGAATGAGTAAGTGCTCACTAAACTTCATAACTTAGTGGTCCCATCGAACCAAGATTCAAGGGTCTCCAGTCAACAAGGCTGGGTTTCTGTTAAAAAATTCTTGCATTATAGGCTTTAGTCCCATTCCGTTTGTCAAATTTGTCATCTGATCTCTAGGAAAGCCTTTTGTAATCGGATATGTAAGATTCTTCTTTAATTTTATATAATCAGTGGAAATCACGCCATTGTAGAACAACATTTTAATGGTGTTGTGTCTCCTACGTATGTATCGAGAATTACCATTGTAGATGCTTTTTTGAGCTCGTCTACAGCTGGCTGACTATCAGAGTGTATGCTGATAGGAGCGATTGGCTTAGGCCATCATGGCACATCTTTCAGGAAATTCTGAAGCCATTCAGCCTCTTCCCTGGCTTTATCTAATGCTATAAACTCATTTTCTATAGTGGAACGAGCTATGCACGTTTGATTTGTGGATTTCCACGACACAGCAACCCCACGAACCATGACTAAATATCCACTGGTGGACTTAGAATCTTTACGATCATATATCCAATTGGTATCACAATGCCCTTCCAATACTGCTAGATATCTTGTGTAATGTAATCCAAGATTCAATGTATGCTTCAAGTATCGCATCACTCTATTTAAATCTTTCCAATGATCATCGCTTGGATTACTCATAAACATGCTCTGTTTGTTTACTGAACATGCTAAGACTGGCCTTGTACAGTTTTTTATGTACATCAGAGTTCCAATTACTTGCGAGTACTCCAATTGAGCTGTTGGCTCGCCTTGGTTTTTCTTTAAGTGTATGCTTAAGTCAAGTGGAGTCTTCACTGGCTTCACATCAAACATATTGAATTGTTTTAGAATAGATTCAATATAGTGAGTTTGTCACATTCTTTGATATTGATCTAGAGACCATTAGATAGCATTGCTTGATCAAATTTCAAGTGCGACTATTTATGCGCTTGTTTCAATCCATACAACGACTTAACAAGTCTATAGACTTTCGACTCTTCTCCTGGAACAACGAACCCTTCATTTGTTCCATATAGATTTCTTCCTCCAACTCACCACTCAGAAAGGCAGTCTTCACATCCATCTGATGGATTTCCAAGTTGTAAACTACAGCAACAACAACTAGCACCCTTATAGAAGTGATTCTAGTCACTGATGAGTAGGTATCAAAAAAGTCAAAACCTTCCTTCTATCGATAGCCTTTAGCTACAATCGTACCTTGTACTTATTGATAGACCCATCCTCTTTCAATTTCTTCTTTAAAATCCATTTACTCTCGAGTGGTTTACTTCCTGGTGGAAGGTCAACTAGCTCCCAAGTGTGATTCGGAAGAATATATTCTATCTCAATGTTCATTGCCTCTTTCTAGAAGGGAGCTTCTGGAGTTGACATCACCTCAGAAAATGTCCTCGGATCGTTTTCTACCATATAGAATAGAAAATCTGGTCCAAACAAAGTTGGTATTCTGGCTCGCTTGCTTTGACGGAGTTCCTCATTTCCTTGAGGAGTCGTCTCATGCATTCTCTTACCAGTACTTATTCTTCTTTGTTTTGTCTTTCTTTGGAAAGACATCTTCGAAAAACACTACATTCTTTGACTCCATGACAACATTTTCATGTATGTCAGGAATGTCTGATTTGTGCACCAAGAATCGATATGCAATACTGTTAGTCACATATCCTATGAATATGCAATCAACCATTTTAGGCCAAATTTTGTACTTGTCTTGGTTTAGGAACCACAACCTTTACCAGACACCTTCACACTTTCAAGTATTTGCAGTTACGGTTATGGCCCCTCCAAAGCTCGTATGAGGTTTCATCCATTTTTTAGATGGAACTATATTCAAAATGACGTTAGCTGAAAGAATTGCTTTCCCCTACAAGTTCTGAGGTAAGCCCGAACTTATCAACATAGCATTCGTCATCTCTTTTAGAGTTTGGTTTTTGCATTTAGCAATACCATTTGATTGAGGTGAATATGGTGCAGTCGTTTGATGAATAATGCCATGTTGTTGAAAAAATTCATTAAACGTTATATTATATTCGCCACCTCTATCATTACGAATTGCTTTAATTTGTTTGCTAACTTGATTCTCAACTACATTTTTATAGTCTTTGAAAGGATCAATGGCCTCATCTTTGCTATTTAGAAAATAAACATAACAGTATCTTGTGCAATCGTCGATAAAAGTTACAAATTACTTTTTACCACCTTTCGTTTGCATAAACTTTAAATCACACACATCTGTATGAATTAAATCTAAAGGTTCAGTGTTCCTTTTTATTGAAGGAAATGGCACCTTTGCCATTTTTTCTTCAACACAAATTTGGCATTTTCCTTTATCAAAATTCAATTTGGGTAATAAGCCAAGATTAACCATTCATTTTATTGACTTATAATTTACGTGTCCCAAACGAGAATGCCATAAACAAGAGACTCTCATGCATGTAAGAAGAAGAGGAAACATTATCATTAGCCACTTCGGGCAATTCTTTCTTGGGTACAATAGTAATGATATTTAACTTAAACATCCTACCCGACAAGTACCCCTTCCCAAATACATGCCATTTTTTGAAAGAATTATTTTATTGGACTCTAACACTAGTCTAAATCTATGCATGACTAGAAGAGCCCGAGAAACTAAATTCTTCTAGATGTCGGGAACGTGCAGCACATTATGTAGAGTCAGATGCTTCCCCGAGGTTAGCTTTAGAACAGTCTTCACCTCGCCTTCGATCTTCGATCAGGTAGAGTTCAACATGTAAAGTTGTCTGTTGTTTCCGGGCTGGTACTTCGAGAACATTTTCCTGTTGGAGCAGATAGGTCTTGTGGCGCCAGTATCCAACCACCATTCGCGCATGTTCCCCACAGCATTGCACTCTGAGACCACGACACAGGAGTTCAGATCATCCATGGCATGAACGAGGTCCGCCTTTACCTTGGGCTGCTTTTCTTGGGCTTGCGACAATCACTGCTGACATGCCCTTGAATACCACAGTTGTAGAATTTCCATGTGAACTTCTTGGTTATTTGTTTTCCTTTGTTGTTCACTCAGAGGTGGCCTTTTTTTCTTTTCACCTCGGCAACATGGGATTTGGCATGACCAGAACTAACATGTGGCTTTCTCTCAAACCGATTATCCTCCTCTATGCGGAGTCGAACAATCAGATCTACCAATATCATCTCCTTTCTCTGAGATAGCTTCTGAATTCTCTCCACAAAAGAGGGAGGTAGCTTCTCAATCTCAGCAACCACAACGAAAGATTTACTGAGCAACATGCGCTCCTCTTCCATTTTGGCTACCAGCGTCTATAGTTCCTCAACATGTGAAACAACAGTTCGAGAATCTGACATTTTGAAATCTAGGAATTTGCCAATAATAAATTTATTAGTGCCGGAATCTTCTGTGCAATATTTCTTCTCCAAAGCCTGGCACAAAGACTTTGAATTTTGTACGTACAGTACAATCCATATAATGAATTGTCCAAACAACCCAGGATATGACTCAAACTAACACAATTGTTGAAGTTTCACGCTTCAACAAAAAAATTGCTTTGCATGTTCTATGTCTGGTCATCCACTAGATCCACCACAGGCAGATCCTCGGTTAATAACTTGGCCAGCCCCATGGCAGTCAAGAAGAACAGCATTTCCTGTTGCCATCTTTTGAAGAAGCTACCATTGAACTTCTCCGATTTCTCCACTTAGACCACCGCAGGACCCGGTGCAGGAGCAGTCATAGGCACCCCAGCATTTTGTGCCACAGGAACATCACTCTGTACCTCAGCTCCATGAGCTAAGCTCGAACTTGCTTTCTGCATTTCAGTTTCTGTAAAGTGAATAAATAAACAAAGAAACCATAAGTTTCAATAAACATTACAGAATCAATATAACAATACGTCTCAAGCTTGTTGGGAAAATTCAAGTTAGACAAATGATTTGGTACAAGTGTGGAATAAGGCAACAGCCGACCTGCCGAGCTCAAGCTAGGTCAGGTCGGTCTGGAAGGCGCAAACGATCCAAGCAGTGCAATTAAGTTTGCGTTCAAGACAGTCAGTCGACCTGCTGAACTCGTCATAGCAGCACTGCAGAATAATAATTATGTGATATTAGCCATCTAGTCAAGCCTAGCACAACAGCAGAGATCAGCACAACAACGTTGCAGAACAACAGATGCTCTAATAGCCAAAAAGCCGATCTCAGCATCGCATAGCTCACTCGGCAACAACTCAGCACAATAATGCTCGGCTAACAGCAACTCAGCAGTTCAGCAGAGCAGACAATCTGAGGTGAGTCCAAGACTCTGTCCTTAAGACGTAATGCCCCGGTATATTGTGTCCACCTAGAGGAATCAACCGTCTCCTAAGATACAATAGAGCCAGGTCAGACGAGCAGCACTAAAGCGTTTGAACTCAGCGAATATGTAAAGTGTCCTGACTCCTCGGATGACTTGAAATGCAGAGGATGTTGCGTGTATGTAGGTAAAGATGAATTGCAGAGAGATTGTATGGAGAGAAGAAGAAATTGCTCCGATCGATTTCTAAATGATTTTTCATGAGTGACCACAGAGGTTAGCTCGGCGTCTACGTATAGGGGAAACTAAGGCCAGTTTGTTACAGTCAGTTCAATCACAGTCATAGGATCAGATAACTGCTCGGTCTGAACCCTTGGATCAGATAACTGCATCAAGTATGTCCACCACCGTTGAATCAAATAACTGCTCAATCTAAGCCTTCAGATCATAAAATCTTCAGGTCAGCTCAGCACGGTTGGACTTAACCGATTTTCAAATTTCAATGTGATCTGATTCACAAGCGCCTGGAGATGTTTATGTTTAACAAACTTCTCCAATAGATCAGTTGCAGCCTAAAGAATCCAGCATGCATCCTGCACACGAGCCCATCAGGCCCACATCTGACAACCCGAGCCTGAGCACAAGCCTATCAGGCCCGCAGCTCATGCCTGAGCTAGTTTGCTGCTGAGCTGATTTCTATTAATTTGTCCCTACTTTGAGCATTAATTTCTCATTCACCTGGTGTCGTAATTGAGTGATTCAAAAGACTAAAATTATCTACTCGTTATGTAGATAGTTAAAGACTCATTAGTTTCTATTTATCATTAATTAAAACTAATCATTACTAAACGCAAAGTACTTTGCTAACCACGGTTTGCATCTTGGCCCTTTCAATTTCTATCAATTTCCTCCAGCAGCATATACACACAAGCAAAGATCCACAGATTAGTGGACAGTTGATTGACAGCAAATAGCTGTTAGACAATATAGCCGTTGCATACTTGAGTTTCAAGCTGTTGAGATCATATAGTCTATGTAAGACCAATATAAAACAGCGTATATATTGGCGTCCCTTGTACATTTTTAAGATGAAGTTTGAATGAATATTGTTCTTACCATCCACATATAGTCAAATTTGAAACTTTTCGTTTTCTTTCCTCGGTATTCACGATTTCGGACATGGGTGTCAACGATTGGAGTAGGCTGCAAAGAGAATTTGAAGTTCTATTACCATTAACCAGGCTCTGTCTACTGACACTACAAGAACCAGCTTTCTTCCAATTAGGAGACCATGTATATTTACCTCCAATAGGCTTAATATCAAGCAATCAACATCTATCAACTGTTTGTCTGAACTTTTACCTGGGCACATGGTCGAATTCTTTCATCTCTAAACTCATCAAATCTCAACACCTCGTTATAATCTTCGAAACAACACCAATGCAATCGGTCTTTGTCGGCAAGCCTGACCAAACCGTTCCGGCTTTTTTTGCCTCTTTTTATCGTCAGCTTCTCCATAGAATCCTGTTAATCTCCATGTCTCAGGTCCTTGATTAATAGCAACATCAAAAGACTATTCCTAGTTTTCAGAGAAATATTCTTCTTCAAAAATAATGATAAGCACCCTTTCTGTCTTTTTGAATCTACTGCAACGCCCCCAAAAAAAATATTGCGCTTCGTTTTCTCAATTATTTTAGAACTGTTAGGTAAACAAAACTCAGATCAAGTAGTGTGTGTTTGTGTGTTCTTGTAAAATCAAACAGAATAACAATGCAAACCGAGGTAAGTCCAGGACTCTGTCCTTA
The DNA here is from genome assembly GCA_036186865.1 of Eustoma russellianum. NCBI lineage: Eukaryota > Viridiplantae > Streptophyta > Magnoliopsida > Gentianales > Gentianaceae > Eustoma > Eustoma russellianum. Next base: position 45,180,297 of record AP025041.1, on the reverse strand, counting down.
AGACGAATTGCTCCGATATATTGTGCCAAAACCGGATATAGCAAACGTCTCCCAAGATACAACGGATATCAGTTCTGGCGAACGAGGAAGAATAGGCGTTTTTAGATGGAGCAATTCGTTTCAGAGTGCAGAGTGAAGGGTGTTTCCCAGTTCTAGAGACGTTTTTTCGACAGAGGTCTTGCTCTAATTTTATAGGAAGACGTTTTCAGTTTCTTGGAGACCCACGACCGCCACTACCGCATGAAACTATGAAGACTGCCACGATGCCATGAACAAAGCCATCGTTGGATCAAACCGTAAATCAATCAACTGTCAAGCAGTTTAATCTGAGCCGTTAGATCATCAGATTTAATCATAACCATAGCATCAAGTGGATTATTTTTTCGGAAAAATTTAAAAGAATTTTTTCCAAAAAGATAAGAATCGGGCCGAAGCCACGAAGCCACGAGCACGAGCACGAGCCAAGACGAGTCGGACAGACAGGCGGGTGGCGGCGGCGCACGCGCTGTGTGGCAGCCATCTGAGTCTTCGCTCCAGTCAAAAATTCTCTTGCCCTTAGGACACATCTAAAGTGCCTCTACTAAGAATATATTTGGTGGCATCTTTCCTTCATTTGGCCAATGTGTTATATTTGCAAAAAGGTGATGTGCCTTCTTCTCATAAAACCACATCACCAATTTTCCAATTGCAACCAATTTTTACTCCTATTTCGAGCATTAATTTCTCATTCACCCGGTATCAAATTGAGTGATTCAAAAACCTAAAATCAGCTACTCATTACGTAGATAATTTAGGACTCATTAGTTTCTATTTTTGATTAACAAAAACTAATCATTAGTAAGCTTAAAATATTTACTCACCAAACTTACCAACTTTAGACAACCCCACTTCCAAAATTTTCAAAATTTCCTCCAACAATCCCCCACATGAATGGAAATTAATGCAAATGCAGATGCAAACTCTAACGAGAAGTCAGACAAAAAATTTTTGCATTAAAAGAGGTAGCTTCTAGCTATAGTGATGTACCATCGGATTCACTCGGCTAAGTAGTGACTTGATGTCTTGAACTAGTCAGCCTTTGATGTTAACCTAGACAACAATACTCACACAATATTTTCTTTAACATCTTTTTAGTTCTCATGGTTGTGTTCGTTTTGACCATGAACAACTTGGTTTCAGAAAGTGTTTTAGAGATTTCTTGCCTCATAGAATTCTCATAGAAGCGGTCTCACTTCACACTTACGTAGGTGATCCTATCAGGAGTATTCTGTCACGCCCCACTTGATATATCAAGATATAGGACATCATTAAAAGCTTCAGCTTACCCTAAATATTCTCTACAAACAGCACTCTTATGTAACGGAATGAGTAAGTGCTAAACTGAAACTTCATAACTTAGTTGTCCCATTGAACCAAGATTCTAGGATCTCCAATCAACAATGTTGGATTACCATTACAAAATTCTTGCGTACTAGGCTTAAGTCCCATTCCATTTGTCAATTTTTACATCTGATCCCTAGGCAGGCCTTTTGTAAGCGGATCCGCAAGATTCTCTTTTGATTTTATGTAATCAATGGAAATCACGCCATTAGAGATCAATTGCTTAATGGTATTATGTCTCTGACGTATACGTTGTGACTTACCATTGTAGATGCTGCTTTGTGTTTGTCCTATAGAAGACTGACTATCACAGTGTATGCTGGTAGGAGCGATTGGCTTAGGACAACATGGAACATCTTCTAGTAAATTTCGAAGCCATTTAGCCTCTTCCACAGCTTTATCTAGTGCTATACACTTGGCTTCCATAGTGGACCGAGCTATGCATGTTTGCTTTGTGGACTTCCATGATATAGCACCACCACCAAAAGTAAACTGTACCCATTGGTGGACTTACAATGCTTGCTATCTGATATTCAATTTGCATCACAGTATCCTTTCAATACTGCCGAATATCTTGTATTGTGTAATCCAAGGTTCATTGTATACTTCAGGTACCTCATCGCTCTATTTAGAACTTTTCAATGATCTTCACTTAGATTACTGGTAAACGTGCTCTGTCTGGTCTTGTACAGTTTGTTATGTACATCAGACTTCCAATTACTTGTGAGTACTTCAATTGAGCTACAAGTTCACCTCGGTTTTTTCTTAAGTGTATAATTAAGTCTAATGGGGTCTTTATTGGTTTTGTATCAAACATATTGAATCGTTTGAGAATAGATTCAATATAATGAGTTTGCGACATAACAAGGCCTTCAATTATCCGAGAAATTTTAATCCCTAGAATAACATTGGCAACCCGCATATCTTTCATATCAAAATTTCGTGTTAACATCTTCTTGGTATTCAAGATGATGTCACGAGTACTACCCATGATGAGCATGTCGTCTACATATAGACATACTATCACGTAGGCGTCTGGTGTGTTCTTGATGTACACACACTTGTCACACTCGTTGATCCTGAAGCCATTTAACAACATTGCCTCATCAAACTTCAAATGCCACTGTTTGAGTGCTTGTTTAAGTTCGTACAAAGACTTGACAAGTTTACACACCTTTTTCTCTTGCCCTGGGACAGTACACCCTTCAGGTTGCTCCATATAAGTTTCTTCTTCTAACTCAACATTCAGGAAGACAGTCTTCACATCCATTTGATAGATTTCTAAGTCGTAGACTGCAGCGATAGAAACTAGCATCCTTATTGAAGTGATCCTAGTTACCGGTGAGTAGGTATCAAAAAAAGTCAAAACCTTCCTTTGTCGATAGCTCTTAGCTGCCAATCGGGCCTTGTACTGTCAATAGACCCATCCTCTTTCAGCTTTTTCTTAAAGACCCACTTGCATCCAAGTGGTTTACTCCTGGTAGAAGATCAACCAGTCCCAAGTGTGATTTTGAAGAATCGATTCTATTTCATTGTTTACCGTCTCTATTTCCAGAAGGAAGCCTCTGGAGTTGACATACTCTCAGAGAAGGTTCTAGGATCATTTTCTGCCAAGTAAGTTAGAAAAGACGTTGGTATTCTAGCTCATTTGCTTTGACGCGTTTCATCTATTCATTGAGGGTGTCTCATGCACTCGCTTACTAGTGCTTGT
>AP025041.1:45058351-45177106 GCA_036186865.1 Eustoma russellianum | reverse complement strand
CCCTAAACCCTAAAACCTAAAACCCTAAAACCCTAATTGTATGTCAAGCAAATATTTTGTGTCACTGAAGTTACTTACAATATATTTCGGATATTAAGCTAAGGAGCTAAAAATTATTTCTTAGGTCAAGCTAATGACTTACAAATTATTTTTATTTAATATTTTTATGTCAATCGAATGACATAGGAAATATTTTGTAGCACAAATCCTAGTTCTTGTAGGTCAAGCTAATTACCAACAAAATATTTTGTTGGTTAAGTAATGACCTACAAAATATTTCGTACGTCAAACAAATATTTCGTGTGACTGGCTCAGAACTTCCAAAATAGTTCAAAATAATATTTCGCAGGTCAGTTTAGTTTCCTATAAAATATTTCGTAGGTGAAACTAATATTTCATTGGTCAAGCTGACCTACAAAATATTTGATAAGTAATACCAATGACCTACAAAATGTTTCGCTGGTCAAACTAATCAATCCACAAAATATTTTGGGGGTCGTGAAAATATTTCGTATATCAAGGGAATGATAGAAAACACGTCTTGCAATTTTAAAACTTGCCGCTTTAACAAGAACATTATCATCCTGGTGTATATGATATCGTAGTCACAGTATATAGTACACATTGTTTTGGTGTGTCATACACACTGTGATCCTGGTGTGTTATAAATCTAACTTTTAGTTTTCAACAAAATTTGAACTTGAATTTACCGCATACTGAAATCCCAAAATTTGAACTTGAATTTACCGCATACTAAAATCCCGGTGTGTATAACACCGTGACATAGTGTCATTTAACGAGGACCAATAAAATGGTCAACTTTTTTCAGAAGTTTTTGAACCTGGTGGTAAAATGTCCTTCCATTCATTTATGGAAAATCAAACTCTTGACCTTATGATTAAAGGATGATTAATCTATATTGGTAATTATTGTCAATATCGATCACTACTTCGATCTCTCCATCTAACCAATGAAGTAGTGTCTTATTGTACTGCATTCACCGCTTTGTCAGTGCGGGTTTCAAATCCAATTTTTGATAGAAAAATGCACAGTTGAGTTGCCAAAATCGATTGCTGGAGAAAGCCTGCTTTATTTTTGTTTCTTTTGTTGATTTTACGTATGACTTAGGAAGAAAATACGTATTTCTCAAAAATATGACAAAAAGTTGTAGTGCGACAGAAGTACCTTTTTCGAAATCGGCCCAGAACAAACCGTCTCAACAAAATATAATTAGACATAATATCTAAAAATATTTCAAAGATCAGACTAACATTTATAATAGATGCTAAAATTTAGTAGGTCAAGTTAATATTTAGTAGGTCATGCTAATTTTTCATATATCTGGCTAATACTTGCTAACTTAATGTTCAGTGTATCAAGTTAGAATATTTGGTAACTTAATATTTTGTAAGTAAGATGCATATGTTATACGTCAAGCTTATATTTCTTAAAATTGATATTTTGTAGATCAAACTAGTGTTTCGTAGAAGGAAGTACAAGTTCATCCTCTTCATAACTGGCCTCCATTCGGCCTCTATACCGTAATGCAGTGAGGAGCGTGCAAAATGGCTAGATGTCAAAAGATACTATAAATCAGTACTCAGGATAGAGAACATAAGAACTTGGTCTGCACATGAACAATGATGATCAAATGATGTGTTTAAATTCTGTGAATCCGCTCTGGCACATATAAAGAAAATAAGGAAAAGTAAGCTACATTGGAATCAACAAACTGTAACCCCTCGAAAACTTATACCCTCGGCTGACTCAATGCAATATTCTTAACTGGCGTGGACTCAACCGCCTCTTTTAGCAATTCAATTTCCTCTTCTGTTAAGCTATTTTTTGCATGGTGTGCGATCTTTGCATTTGCCTGTTTTTCAACCTCTACAGCCCAACTATAAACCACCATGCCAATGACTGCAATGGCCATCCCCATGATATTTTTTAAGGTCAGCTCAGAATCAAACAGGAGCCACCCCAAGGTGAGCACACACACAGTTTTCATGTGACCCAGCACCTGGAAGGAAACCGCTGAGAACCGACCAATACATAGGTACTGACTCACGTTACAGAATACGGCCAGAGAACATGATAAAAGAATCAATAGCTGTAATGTATCAATAGCAAGTCAGTTACTAATTGTGCTATACAATTTGCTAACAAGGACAAGATAACAAAGAAAAGCTTACAATGGCACCAGCGGAATATCTGTACTCTAATATGACGCTCCCGCAAAGAATATAGTCAACAAAAGGCCCCAACACAAATAGAGAAGCTGCTTGGATAGGAGCTGTTTTACTCAACAACTCAAAGGATCCAATTGAGTACTTCTTCTGCAGAGAACCTATTGACTGCATTCAAAAATAATTGCCAACAACAAGCATCTGTGAGCTACATGACAAGATTATCTTATGTTAAAATGTATACACATATAAATCTCTCTTCTCACAAATAGCTTAAGCTTTTAAATATGAAATTTATCATAGTATCACATCAGGAGACCGTTGTTCGAATCATTCTGTCCTTTTTCTGGATATAAGTGGCACTACAATTTGCTACCCATTTTTCAAAAATTAATAATAATACAGCTCGTGCACCTACAGTAAGTGCACACGTGAAGGTACGTGCCAAATGTACAAACTACTACATTTTGCACTTGCAGTAAGCCCACGCATGAGCGTAAGTGTACAAATCAATATTCTCTCTAACAGCGTATGCTTTTGGATGAGATCACACTTTATCATCTTATGTACATATTCATTGCTTATGATGTAAAGAATGGAGTACAGAATGATATCTTGGCAAAAGGATTGGTGTTTTGATGCACATCTAAACAGTACTTTATATGTATTACCATCAAAGAGTTGTGTTCCCTTTCCACCCGAATCACTCAAGCTTCTCCAATTCTGCACCTCTTCGGTGATAGTTCTATTTGTTTCTTTTAAACTTACACTTAAGTCTTAGTAAGGGGCAGAAGGAATGATCTTGAATATGTAACCCACCTAAAGACAAGAGAGAACAGGAACATGAGATTCTTCAATAACCAAGGGCATCTCTGGGTTGTCACTCAAGATGGAGCATCACAGTTTTGTCAACATCCAATCACTAGAAATTTTGATTCCGTGACTAATTGGTGCTTGGCCACAATACAACTTTTCACATGCATTACCCATATCCCAACGCAGCTACCCCTATCATTAATTTTAAATTTATGGGAGTACAATATCTTTGGTAATTCAGCGACACGTATTAATATAATTAGCAGGAAACCGCACAAGAAAAGGGGAATAAACAAATTCCCTATGCAACCTCCCCGTAGCACAAAAAGATAAGATTATCCAGCCCTAGCTACTGGCAATGTTCCAATTGATTTTCTTCTTTTGACCCCTTTCCAAAAGCTCATAAACGGTTAGATAATGTCTAGGATTTCCTTAGCCCTGATGTTCGGGCCCTTCCTAGTATTGGAGGGAAGCTTTGTTTTCTTCCTCGCCACAGCCATACACTGAGGCAGCGAAATGCAACCTTGTCACATCGCTTTGGAATTTGGTCTTCCACTGAATCCCTTTTGTCCATGAAAGGACGTTGTTTATAGTAGTCGTGTTTGATGACATTGAAGAAACTTAAGAATGGACAACCATAAAATTTTTGGAGAATTTGCAAGTAAAGAACAGCTCCATCTGGTCGAGTTTTCGACTTGTCGATCCCAAGATCAGGTAAAAGAGGAGACTTGTTTTAGGTTGAAAACCAATGTAAAATTTTATCACTAAACATGATTATGGATCAAGCAATAAATTGCATTAATGCTAAGATGTTTCCCGTAAGGAACGCATCGTATGCTCCGGATGCGGTGAAAAATAAAAAAGAGTTCTTAGCCCGTGTGTTAGATACTAAGAGAGGAATTACTAGGTTAGATATGAGTATTAGACTAGGAACATGGAACATTTGAACTCTAAAAAGGAAGACAATGGAGATACTGGACACGATAATAAGAAGAAAAATAAATATGTTATGTTTGCAAGAAACAAATGGGTAAGTGAGAAAGCTGGGATGTTGGAAAATTCAAAATTTAAACTCTAGTACACAGAAAAGAATAAAAAAAAGTAGAGTTGGGTTATTATAGACGTCTTATTAAGAGACGAAGCAGTAGATGTCATTAGAAAAAGAGATAGAATTATAACACTAAAGTCGGTGCCTGGAAAAGAAACAATCAATAAAGTTAGTACTCAAGTGAGTTTAGAGGAGGCTATAAAGGTTTAATTTTAGAAAGATTTAGAAGACGTGGTGTGTGAAACTCCAATAGGTGAGAAATTCTTTATAGGAGGATGCTCAAATAGGCATGTAGATAAAGAGAATAAGGATTACAATGAGGTACACGGTGGATTTGGTCTTGGAAACAACGATGAAGAAAGATCAATTGTGGATTCGCAATTGCATATGACCTTATAGTGAATAATACTTTTTTCCCAGAAAAGAGATGAAAATATGATTACCTTAAAAATGGATCAAGTAACTTACATATAGACTATTTCATTACTCGTATGAGAGTTAAAAGGGCTTTTAAGGACTGTAAGATGAATGCATAAGAAAGTTTAACAATGCAACACCGTCTGGTAGTGTTGGATGTCTGTATCCAACATAAAATATTGAAAAAGAAAAGGCTTACAGAACCAAAGATAAAAGGTGAAACTTGAATGAATCTAATCAATCAGAGTTTAGAAAAAAATTATTAGAGCAAGAAGTCTCAAGATATTCAAATGGTGATGCAAATGAAATATGGAGGATGTGATGGGAAAGATAAACAAAATAGCGAGAATTATGACAAGTCAAAAGGCCGAGCACTTAAGGAATCCTGCAGATGGGAAAAAATCCAAGACAAAATAAAAGCCAAGAGGACTAGTTATAAGGCACTTCAATGTTGCAGAAATCAAGAAAATTAGAAAAAATATAGGCTAGCTAAGAAAAAAACTAAACATGCCCTAAGTGACGCTAAACCAAAGGTGTTCGCAGATTTTTATAAACGATTGGACATGAAAAACGGTGAAAGAGATGTGTATAGGAATATTTTTTGTAAGTCAAATTTTCATTGATAGCCAAAAAGACGTACTTTACAAAAGATGCTTCATCTGTGCAATGTGTGAGCTTTATTTTGGTTGCTTATACTGGAACTAATTTCTCACTTTTGAGCAATATTTTGCAAAGGTTGGCACTCGTATGTATAGCTATTTGGAATACAAAAAATGAGCCTTTATGTAGGCTAATGTAGCCTAAGCCTATAACACTATATTTTCAAGTGGCAAAAGCTACTTTGCTTCCCTACACTATACATATGTACAAACTAGTATTCTAATATAGTAAGTTATATTTATACACTACTAGTATATGTGTCATGTATTTATACATTTATTGTACAAGTATACAGTATTAACTAGGGTATATTGTGCATTTCTATACTTTCTCTCAAGGTTTGTTGTATATATGTTCATACAACCAAACTTGAACAATAAAGTCTGAAAAACCTTGGTGGAAACGGGCTTTTGTCAAGAACAGACAGTTGATCTTTGGAAGCAATATGCTCAAGACTAATTACTTTGTCTTCAATCTTCACTAATAAAGAGGTTATCTATCTCAACATGTTTAGACTTTTTGTACAAGTTAAAATTTCATTAAAAAATCTAATTAGGCAATTTTACATGGTGATTACCAGAGGAGGACAATAGCCAGGACAACTTACTCAAAATACAAACGCACAAAGTTTTCCTAGCACATTCTTACTGCCAAACAAAACCCATTTGTAACTTGTAAACTTAAGTACAAAACATCTCCAATGAGTACGCAAAAACAATCGAGGAAACTCTATTGGAGGAGAGTGAGCAATATTTACAAAAACTATAAAAGAAACTCTCTCAAAGCTTTCCTCGCAATTGTATTGTCTTTTTTAACATATTTTGGATGCATCATGACCTGCACCAAAACGTTACTTTAAGCAGAACAAGGCAACACTTTAAATGACAATGAACAAATCATGAGACGAAATTCAACACGTGTAAATTACGTTCCCATGTTAGACCAATGATCACCAAATTATTCTCCTTCAGGAAGGCATCACATCTCCAAGAAAAACTTCCACTGTGAATACATTCTTTTAGTAAACATTGAAATCCAACATATACTTCAATAACTAGTTCATGACTTAAACTCTTATACATGCATATCCAAGCTCTCGGATCAAACCCTTAGATAACTCAAATAAACTCAAAAACTATGAGAATGCTTAAACATACATGCAATCAAGGCCTTCGGAAAGAGAATTCTAGCTGGACTAACACAAGCTTAAACAACAAGTCCCACAATAAAAGAATATCATTTTTTTGCAAGTCAATTTCATAGATATATGCAAATTTACAAAAAGGTGGTCATTGTAATATGCAATAACATGAGACTATTGCTTAGGATACGATAGAGAGTAACAGGGTATAACTAATCCAATAGACAAAAAAGATCCCTAAGCAAAGGAGACCAAAGGAGAAGGAACTCCTGGGAGCTTGAGTTAAAAATAATGCAAAGGTCATCAAGGCAGAAAAATGGTGAACATAAAGGCTATGTGGCCTTATATGTATATATCCCTGATTGACCACAATCAACAAACGGGTAATAGGTATATTCAATGAAAGCAAACCTGCAACCTCAAAAAAACAAAACTGTAACTACAAAATAAAGACATCAAAGACAAGCCTATAACAACATTAAAGGCCATTAGTTGAAGTAATCATAGGAAGTCTCAGGCTTAGAACAAGTTCTCAATTTGTTTTGTTCCTCGTTCCTCCTTAACCAAAATGTAGCAAAAGACCTAATATTTTGTAGGATCTCTTTCAGCGTGCCTTGTCAGTCTTTTCCAATTTTCTGATGAAACCTGAGGTTTCACTTCCTCCGAATGGTATAAAAAGTAGCAGCAAAGGCAAAGAGGATTAAGTCCTTTTGAAACTTGGACTTTCATGTGTTTCCCTGTAGCCAATCCAGTATAGTGTCCTACGAAAAATAGTGATCCTGACAGTGAAATTGTTGGAAAACACCCTTCCACACCAACTTTGGATAGCAACATTGCAAAAACAGGTGCTGATGATTCTATATTGCCCTGTCACACAAAACGCAAGAGTTAGTATCAATTATACCCCAATCAATAAGTTTATCTTATGTATTCATCCTCTTCCAACATGTAAACCACAGTATGACTGCAAATCTTGGAAGATGATGCTTACACCAAATAATCTTTTCTAATTGACACTGGTAATTGTCCAGCTTTGGCCTTAACATCACTTTTGACAGCGACGGTTGGATTAAGGGTCCAAATCCAACGATCTTCTCCTTGGGTGGGTTGAATGGTTTTGCATGCATTATGAAGTTTTTGAGAGTACCAGCCTCTCCCAAATGGAATCCTCCATCTATTTCCTACCAGTACTTCCTCAACTTTTGCCTCATTCCTAATGTTTATCTTTTTTAGTTCTAGGTAATTTAGGCCTCTTGAGTCACAAGGATGCCAAAGGTCTCGCCAGAAAAAAAAAAGTTGAACCCCTATTTCCAATTTTTTTTATGATTTGTGAATATTGATCTCTGACCCAGAGGGTTCTTTTCCACATCAAGAGTCTAGTTGTTTGGGCTAGACTTTCCATATTGATTTACCATTTAATATGCTTGTATGTATTCATTTTACCCAGAGATTCTTTTTTCTGACAAATATTCCAAATATTTTTCATGATGTATCATTGTTGATGAAGGAGAGGACATGAATCCCAAGGCCTGCAGCCTGTTTGAGATTGCAACAGGTACTCCATTTAATCTTTTTCTTTCTAATTAAACCCCCCCAGAAAACTTTTCCGAAGTCTTTCAATCTCTCTGATTACTTTCCCTTGTAAAGAGTAAGATGATGTCCAAAATCTACATATAGCAAATAGAACAGAGTTAATTAACCACCATAAGATAGTTTTGAAGCTGACCAACTGTTGATTATGTTATAGTTTTTCAGAGATTAATGAGACTCTAATGTATCTGACAGGAAGGGAACCCAGAGACATCTCTAACAAATTAAGAGATATCTTGCTTTTTAGAATTGGTGACACTAGTAATGAAGACTTCACACTTTTGTAGATTTGGTTTTAGCCTAGAAAGAACTTCAAATTTTACCAGAGAATTCTTAATTGTCTTCATAAAGTCTACATCGGCACTGGCAAGGATAAATAGGTAATCGACAAAGGCCAGGGAGGTGAGCTTATTGGTTTCACATTTGGTACCTGAAGTTGTAACCCTCAATTTCAGACTTTAGTAGCTGAGTGAAATCTTCCATAACTAGGATAAAAAAAAAGGAAGGGGAGAGAGGATTACCCTGTCTTAACCCCCTGGTCGCTTGAAAATTACCAGTGAGTGAGACATTTAGGTTTACAAAAATTTGAGGCAAGTGAGATACAAAGGTAAACTCATTTCTTGAATTTTCCTGGAAAGTTCATACTTCGAAAGATGTTCATGAGATAGCTCCATTTTACCATATCAAAAGCTTTCATCATATCAATTTCAACAATACATCCACTTGAACCTTTACCAACTAATGCAATATAGGATGTTATCCTTAATCAATCTTCCTTGTACAAAGGCTGGCTGGTTATAATTGACTAAGTGTAGGAGGAAGGGCTTAGGATATTTGAAATGACTTTGTAATAGAGATTATTGCAAGCTATAGACCGAAAACCCTTCATTCTTAAAGGGGGTTCAACTTTAGAAAAGAGGGAGAGGGCAGTTGAATTCATAGGATAATACATTAATTCATTCTTGAAGAAGTCAATGGCATCAATTAATTTCTCCCCAATTAGTGCCCAATTAGATTTAAAGAGCTCAGCGGTGTAGCCATCTTGACCAGGGACACTATCAGTTTTTATAGTGAAGAACATCCTTTATTTTCTCCTTGAAACAGGAGACTCATTCAATTTACTCTGATCATCACTAAGCATCTTGACATTCCAAGACTAAATATGAGAAGCATTAGTTGATGGTTTTTTGAAAAGATTACTAAAGAAATCATTAGCTGTTTCTTTCACACCATCATAGCCCTCAATTATATTTTAATTATCATCTTGAAGTCTCAGAATTTTGTTCCTAGCTTTGTGAGACTTAACACAACTGTGAAAGAAAGAAGTGTTTCTGTCATCATCTTTCATCCAACAAACTCTTGCATTTTCCTTTAGGAAAGATTCTTCAAAATCCAAAAGTCTTGTGTATACTTCTAAGACATTCTTTTCAATCTGTATAATGTTGTCATATTGTCCTTTGTTCAAATCTTACAGAGGAACCTTGAGTCTCTTCAATTTCTTTGTAAACCTAGTCATTGGGTTGCCTTGCATTGGTTCCAGCCAACTCTTCCTTGCCCTTGAAGGTCTTCCAATTTTAGTCTCTCTACTTTACTGTTGATTCCTTTTTCCAAGCATTCGGTAACATCCCTATCAATTGCTTGGTGATCCTTTTCTTCCTCTGCATTAGTAACAGAGAAGGGATATTGTTTACTTTCACTTATCCTCCTATTCTTGGCGAGTGCCTTCCGCCTATAAACCCTAACAGTAGCATCATCTGATTCTTGGGAGTCAAAAGCCTTTGACAGACCATCAGAATCAAGTGCAGGAGACTCATCTTCCTGTATGTTATATGCATTCCTGAAACTTTCACGCTTGGATACATCAGACATAATAGCCTCTGCCTTAGAATTACACCTGTCTAGCTTGTCAGGGATTACCACATCACCCTCTCTAATAGATCATCCTCATCATTCACTGAAAGGAGAGTAAAATTGCTGGGAGAGATCAAAAGGCATGTACCTTTCTCTGTAAAGTTTGATTTTAAGGAAACATAGGAAATATTACCTGCTTCTCTATTGACACTTTTGCCTTATCTTTGTCCACCTTGTTCTTTTTTTTTAGAACTTGACATATCTTTGTGTCCTTGTGTCCAATTTGGACGGTTTTGACCACCTGCTGCGGATTGATTGGGACCCAACCTTGGTAGGTTTCATCTTTGCATCTTGCTTGTCTTTGAGGGAATGAATGCCCAAAGATTTTGCATTATATGCATTGAGTGGGCATACATTCATATACAGCTTCTTGTTTGATTTCATGGCCATAATCATCCAGAAAGTTGATAAACTTGGGAGGTTAGTGACCAGCTTTAATTTCTACACACATTCTTGAAAAGGCGACTCTAGATTGGGAGGTAGTTACTTACAAAAGAAAGGGATTGGGAGATAGTTAACATATCCATAAACAGTGGCTCTTCAATAAGACTGCCCAAATCACCTAGCTCGAGCGTTGAAATAATGAATCTTCAACACATGGAACTGAACCCACACTAGTATAAATTCAAGCTTTCGACCTTGAATGAGTTTCTCCGGAACCCATGGTCACACGCTCCCAAAAGACCTCTTGATAACAAGAAATTGAACACTCACAAAAAAGACACGAAGAACACTCGAAGAACACGAAGAATAAATGAAGAACAAGAAGAATAACGATAGAATGACAAAGAACCTTGTAGACTCTTTAGTGAATGTAGTTTCGCAAAGAACCTTATTCACTCATTGTTTATCCATGTTGAGCGATCATTGTTTGATCAACAACCTTCTTGCCAAAAACTTTGGTAGACCCTTGGAAAGCTTCTTGAACAGCCTTCGGGATGAATTCAGATTACAATTCATGCACAAAGAATTGATTGAATTCAAAAGACGAAGCTTCAACAAAACAAACTTCAAAAATGCATAAAGGCAAATTTTGGTGAGCAAGGCTCGAATTTTTTCAAATTTTATTGATAAAAATGATAATCAAAATAGTGCATAAGGAGGCTTATTTATAGGCTCCAAAAACTCATAAAACTTGGCCAAAAAGAAAAGGAATGTTCTATCTAATTATCTAATAAAATAACCTAAAATAATTTAAAAAACACTACAATAGGTTGGATGGAACAGTGCTGAAAGGCTATACTCAAAACAACTCTGCATTTAGTAATCCGTGAGATTATGTTCAAACTTTAGAGTGGGCAACTATTGCTACGAAATCAGCTTTAATTGGAGCAATTGATCGTCCAGAACCACACTTTTCAAGAAAAGTATGTTCTCCTTTAAGAGGATTGGATCATGACTTTTTGGAGCCATTGCAAATCACATATTCATTGACATAAGGTTGCAAATCTTCCTTTCACTACCAGCCTTTGTTATCCATCAAGTGATTCCCTTCAGCCTATTTCGGCCAGTAATAAAGTCATAACATGCTCTAGCTGCCGATGCATTCTTGTTAGGCTTCTTGATGTCATATCAATGTTAAATGTGGGAGAAGGAGATTAAAAAATATATGAAGAGATATAATAAAGAATGATACGACTTATATGATATTTGAGGAGTATATGGTCAGTCATAGAGCACAATGAAGACAACTGATTCATGTAGCAGATGTCATGCAGAGGGTATAAGATTTTAAGTGAGAATTTTTGATACTTAGGCCGGAGTCATTGTTGAGCCAACCATATAGTGGGAAAAACCTCGAGTGTTGTTATTGTGATTGGCAAGTAAAGAACAAAGGATCCTTTGTCTTTTTAGTACAACATCAACATAAAGGACTACCTTTCCTAAACCTCCAGCCAATAGAAAAAGGGCGCTCTTCAGTAGATCAAGTCCCCAAAACGATGTAAGCCTGAATTGATATGGAGTGGATTTGACCACTGATGAAAGCCTTTAGCAGCTACAACTACTAGAAGAAAAAAAACCAGCAAAGACTATAGATGACAATTTCAATGACTAGAATTTGTGTGGATCCTAAAAGGCCATGAACCTATTTTTGAATCAATTTTACCATATAGGCTGGTACTCACTTGGTAAGATCTTTGTTCAAGGGTGAACATTTATATCGTATTGATCATCATATAGCATGACAACATTCACACGTATCAAAAACCGGATGCAGAATTTACCAAGTAAACCACATGCTTGAATAACATGGTTGCACAGGAAAATTTTCAGCTATTTACAGGTGAATTTACAAGAGAAATCTGCCAAAAGTAGGAAACAGTAAGCAGGATAAAGTGCACTTTCCTCCGCAATGCTTTAGGTGACAGCCAAGAGAAAGCCATCAAAAGAAAGGAACTGTAAGTGGGATAATCTGCACCGTTCTTTATCCCCTTTTGATGTGAGATTCCACAAGAATTTCAAAGCAAATAGACCAGAAGCTATTGCATTTGGTAACCCTCCCCCCCTTCCCCACCCCAACTCTCCTCCTACCAAGGCCCACAGAAAAACCCCCTCCAAGAAAAGACAATGCTTAAGCAACCAAGCAAGGTGACGCATTATAATAAGTGATAGCCCTAATAGAACAATAACCCAACAGTGCTTGAGCCTTATTTCCATTAGGTAAGGTTGGCAATATGAATCGTCTGTATCGCACCCCATCATAGATCATTTCCTTCCCAGTCGCAAAATACATATTCTTTCTAATGGTCTTCCTTCTTCCGTCTCCGTCTCCCTCATCCAACATGCATCTCATTTTGTGTCTCACAACGCCTAACATATGCATATAGCTCGGTTCCTAATAGAATGCCTCATGGATTTTCTTTTTTCTTTTTCTTTTTTTTGTAATTCAAATGGATTTTCTGAATCATAAAAAATCAACAAAATTTGTAACAAAAGAGAGAGGAAATGGAAAATTGTCAAATACCAGAGCTTGTGTCTGGATTCTCAAAAGAGTGATAGGCCATGGAAAGGAACACAGACTTCTAATCTGATCCCTGGCAAACTCAAGGCATTCTAGTCCAAACAGAAAGACATAGCTGATAACCACCCCAAAATTTGGGGTGTTATGACTGCAACGACTTGAATTTAGTTTTTTTTTTTATTTAAGACTTGAATTTAGTTAAAAGTATATAGTTGAAATCTTATTGAAAAGTCATGTCCACTACCACATGTTCCATTGTCTATGGCCAAAAGAGGGACCAGGCGGGAAAATATGGATGGCAAGTCTAATTTTCCTACAGAAAACTCTTTGAACTTTCGACATGGAGTTGCTTGCTTTCAACTTCTAGGACAACAAAAAGGCAAAACGCACCATAAATAAAATGCAACAATCATAATCCCAAAAGTCATAAAATACTTGCCAAATGATTTATACTAAATATTTATACTCCATAACTAAAGTTGTTTTACACCTCATTGCTTAACTGATTCACAATACATACTTTAGGCCATTGTCTAATTCTGTAAGCCACCTTGTGCGTCGCATTGGGTTTTATGCTAGTGCATAAATTTACATCACATAATAATATGGTAGAGATTCTTGAAAAGTAATCTGACCTAACATATACTGCCTGTAATTCCTAGTTATACCCCAAAAAAAAAGGTTCTAGCGTTTTCCCTTACACAAATTTATTATGAAAGACCCCGTGGAAATGAGATTAAACTTGATGATGCTGAGTTTATGCATAGGCACGATATTTTCCTATGAGCACAGTCGTATAAATCATCCGTATAATCAGTGCTATTAACTCCGCCTATCTAATAAAACAAGATAACTACGTTATCACTTACAATTTGTTGCAATGATGTAGAGAACACTGCCACACACGCACAAACAAAACCTTTTGCATTGACCTTCACATCGGTGACAGTGCAAACCCCAACACCTATTACAACAGACACAACGGCCAATTTAACTTCCTTAGAAAAGCGCTTATTATGCAGAATCCATTCCATAACACAAACAACAGGGATCATGCTCAGCTTCGAGATCTGCACCACAAATATAGATTTGATGAAACAAAATTAACAGAACAAATGAAAAAGAAAGAAAAATGTTAACTGATAAGAAGGCTTAGAATAAGGGTAAAAACAACTGGAAGCAGCATAAGTTCCTTTATTACTTAGTAGCTCAAGGAAGTCCCAGAGCCCAAGTAGCCTGTCATTTCTTTTCGATCTTTTTTTTTTTTTTTGTGGATAATGTCATTCTAATCTTTCAGGCGAACTAAAAGCCCCAAAACTAATTTATTCCACATAGAAGCAGAAATTTTAGTGAGACTAAGATCACGAGCCACAAAGGTTGTATTATTTTCCAAACTTTTCTTTTCACTTTTATCCTTTCCATCACGCGTGAAAATAACTTTTGAAAAGACAATGGTGACATTGTTATATAAAAAAAAAACTAATTATCATTAAAAAAACACATTACGCTGATTAAAACGAGTATTGTATTGAAAATTTAATGTTAGATATTTTGATAATTTAATTTTCAAAAAATGGATTTCTGATGCTGGCAATTCAATTCTTCTTTCTATGTGAAAAATGCAATAAGGCCTTTTCAACCTCTTCTCTTTACTGTGGAATAAAGAAAATTGTTTGTCGAGAATAACAATAGAAAACACTTCGAATCGAAGAACCGTCTCGAAAGCATCTTTTCGTCATAAAGTTCATAGAAATATGATCTATGCATTACTTCATTTCTAATAAATATCAAATAAAAGAAATAGTATTATGAAAAAAACGAGAAAGAGACCACAGAAATATAAAAATGACTTGTGTATTCCTAACACTTTGTGATCTCTTCCACTATCATTAGCCACAATGAGCTCTAAGGGGAAACCAGTTGTTCCTCTTTACTCTACCTTCTTATGTGGCGCAAGCGTCTATTAATGTCGAGAGTTTCAAGATGGTTGTCTAAGATTATTCCAATGCTCCTCTATTTTTCATACTCCGCTTGCTTCCTTATCACCCTCTTAAACCTAACATATCTTGATGTTGATTTAGTAGATTCGGTTAAAACATCTTTTCTCATCTTTTGCTCATTTCCTCGTCAGCTTTCTCAAATCTACATATCTTGATGTCAATTCAGTAGATTCGGTTTTACTATCTACATATCTTGATGTTGATTCAGTAGATTCGGTTTTACTATCTACGTATCTTGTTGTTCATTCAGTAGATTTGGTTTTACTATCTATGATCACCTTTGCATGGATGACACGTTCCCTTTCTTTCTCGTCTATCTATGTACGTCATTCTTTTGAAGTGAAGCCAGATCCACTGTCTTCCCTTTGCAAATCGAGAAAAAATGAAAGAGAGGAGACAATCGTCTTCTCTCACTTCGATGGCTTCATTGTTGGTTGCTACTAAAAACCTAACAGAACTTTTATCACGAGAATAGAGAATAGAATAAAAGGTACTTCACAGAGGTACTTTGGATCCTGCTCGCGACACCCCAGAGCCTGTTGCCCCTAGCATGATGAAGGAAAAGGTCAAAGAAAGTAGCTCAACCAATACAAAGAGCAGAACACTGTCTACTAGTATGGCGCCTGGTACTTGGAGTGTTTAGCTAAGACGTTGAGTGGAACAATGAGAAGAAAAGTGATCAGAGACGGGAAATGGAACTAGCCAACAGGTACAGGAGCGATACAAAAATGAGTAACTTCACGACAAGTTGCAAAACTTAGCGACATGCACATGGAGGAACCATGGGAATGGATGAAGTCTTTTATTGTGACAAATTCATTGCCACTTCAATTGGCCCCTGAGGTTGGCCTGGACAAAGAAGTATGTGCTGAGAAATGCTAGAATAATGTGGTGAGACTGTTGGCAGACAGATAAGTTTAAGGAACAGTATCACTTCAAATCAGTGCCAATCTTTTTTTTTGTAAGTACATCAATGCCAATCATGCTGTTCAGAAATAAGTTGCCTTTCTAGGAGTGGCTGCTATAGTCTAGTTTGGGGCAGGAGAAGAATTAGATATTTCACCATCATCAGGGGAAAGGCCCCATCTTGGAAGCTCACGAAATTCTAACTAGTATGAGATAGTTTTTTTTTTGGGGTTAAAATATTAATATTAACCAGAGAAATAAAAACATCAAGGGGATGCGACCCATAAAATAGCCCTACTTGTATGTCAACATGCCGACCTACATGTTCTATTCAGTAATATATAGCAATCTTAAACGGTATAAGCAACTGCAAAACACCTTACATGTTTGACTTGTTAGAGACCAAGAAACATATCTAGTATAACTTTGACGGCTCCAACACTACAATTTTTCTTTTCCTTTTTCCCTTTCCTGTCTTTCTCTTTTCTTTTTTCCCTCTTCTTGGCTTTTAGCAAGTAGAAATTATTTAATTAACTATGGTCATGCACAAGGAAGAACAAGCACGAAACCTTCAGCACATCAAAAACCTTTTTTTTAGTTAAGATTTATATATATGGCCATGAAGGGTCAATTTACAAAAGGATGTTGTTTGAAAGGGCAACTGTAAGGTTGGGTTGCTCAAAATATATAGGTGGATTACATAATACTATCCAAAATACTGGCACCTGTACAAAAGTATTTCCAGCTAGCAACACCATGCCTTACCGTTGGGATAACAAAATGACTTAGGACCCACAGTTTTTAAATTCCTCCCATTAACTAGCATGTTTGAAGACACAAGACATAGAACAAATTTGAGGGTGCTGGAGTAACATCTTTGCACAGTTTCAATAAAGACCAAACTCCGGGTGTAGTGTCTCATTCTCCAGGATTCCAAAATCAACCGCTCTAATGCAGTTGGAGCTAGAGTATATGCTGAGCCACTAGGGAACAGATGACCTCGACCAATCGAACCTGACGGTGGATAAGATGTGATTATCTTTTTTTCAAAGGTTTCAACAATCGAGACCAGGGGTAAACCTGTAGATACAATAGAATAAGGCCATAAAGATAAAGAATATAAGGAAAGTTCCCAGTAGCCCTAATGGAGAACCTACATACCTGGTAACAAAGGTGAGTGCCTAAAGCAGGCCAGAGAGGAATGGCTACTAGAAAGGTAAGGTATTTTGCCATTTAGCAGTGTACAGTGGTGCTGTAATGGTGTCTGATTTACTTAGCTACGGGATGTGTGCCCTTTTAAGTATTTCAATTGAGACTCCTAGGTTGATGGCTAGCTCCCAATTGAATTTATTATGTTTGTATTTTCTTCAAGTGCCCACATGTATGTAATGCTTTGAAGGATGTTTTCAGTGTCATTTCCTCACTCTTGGCACTTTGTTGGAATAGCTTGTTGTACTTTTTCCTCCATAAGTGATATACTGTAGAGGAGAATGCAAAATACGCTGTCTTTTTGGAATTTTGTTGTCCATCCATTTGTTTCATTCAGCCAGTCAATGGTGTCTTGCAACCCTTGTGGTCCTATTCTTGTATTTAATGTGTTTTAGGATATTGACTCAGACCGTATTCGAGTATGGGCATTGGAAAAAAAAGATGGTCATAATCCTCAGCGTGTCTGCCACAAAATGCACATGAGTAAAAACTCACTTGAATATGTGGACACCTGTCGAGCCACTTGTTCAATCCAAAAGAATGGATGTGGTGACTAATAGTCGGGTACAAGTAAAAGCTACACGGAGACCCTTCTCATTTAAAATTTTCAGTAGATGTACTCATTAAACCTCAGCCTATCATGTGAGGGTACAAGGATGGCAAAATTTTGCAAAACAGAAAAGGGAAGAAAATTGTACTCCATCTTTTTTACTCCTCATCAAACCAACATGCTCCTTGTCAGTCGGTAGCGATCCAAAGTTATAGTTCAACCTTACTTACAAGGACATCTCTTCCTTCTGATATTTTACGATTTTCAAATCCTTGAACATCTCTAACCACACCAAACTAGGAACAGAATTACCATGTATTTGTCATGTTGAAAAGAAATACACTTGTTCAAAAGCCACAACATAATAGGAAACTGGACGTATGACATCAAACATGGAGCATATTGGACATCAGTAGTGAATTATGTATCGAACTCATTCAAGTTACGAAAAATATTAAGACAATAACGAAAATGAACAAAAAAGAAGATTGAAAGATTGCTGCGTGTTCGTACTTGGTAAAAACCGACGGAGTTTAGCATGAGACTAAAGTTCATTCCGGTGATAGACATATTGGCAACTATTGAGAACCAAAGAAGTTCCCACATGGGAACATGCTTGGATGCAGAAATCCCCGTAGCACTTGACACCATTCCAACAAGTGCAGTCACAGCAAAGTGGAAACCAGTCAACGTTGTAGCTGGAGAAAGCAATCCATGAAAAGAGTAGCAAATTTATCCGATAAATGACAGAAATGAATTTCCGCAAGCCATTTAGATAGGAGCATGGAGGGGGGTCATGAAAGTTGGAGATAACAAACAGTCTCACTTTCCACGAAAAAGGGATGAAGATAAAATGATCAAGGCCTCCGAGCTTAAACAGAGACGGAACAAAAAGAAAGAAAGTAGACACGCAGAAAGAATAGAAGAAGCAAACAAACAAGAATGCCTTAGACAGTTTATCCCTGAGCGCATAAATATTAGACTAACCGAAGCTGAAAGCATAACCATTAGGAGACATAAGCTGCTTGTTGGCCATAATGATTCCAACGGAGCTGACGACGTTCATAGCCCATGCGCCAACATCAGAGACCGCCGACGATTTTTTCTCCTCCTCCATCTTTCCCACACAACGCTTTGCCGGGTAAAAACCAAACCTTTAAAACAGTGTCACCATTAACGAAAAATAATATTTAAACCCCGTGAAAAGAGACAATGGATTAATAAAGATCCTACCAGGCACAGGGTCGGAGAATAAAGATCCAATTAACTAAGATCTGAGAAAGCAAGATCCAGAGCCTTCATACAAGGATGAATGGGGCGAGAGAATACAAAAGATCTAAAAGAAAGTTTGAGAAGCAATGTGAAGGATCAAAAGAAGAGTATAAAAGACAGAGGTTAAATGAGGGGTGACAGAGAGCAAGGCTTTTTGTTCACTTTCCTCAAAATAGTTAGAGACGGATACTTCCCCCACCCTTCACATTAATCGCCCTTCGTCCAGCAAACCCCACTGGTACAAAGGTGAGGGAAGGGATGCTCCGATATGAAACACGCCATTTATAAGGAAAGAAAGAAGATGTGAAATCTTTTGCAGACGGTGATGGGGAAATCAACATTACTTATAATCTAGGGAGAGTGAGAACGTTAAAATAAGAAACCCGTTCATTAATATATATTTTTTTTTAGAAAGAACGGATCTTTATTGATGATAAAACAAAAACTTCCAGTACAATTGTTAATAAACAAACTACTCACTACGTATAGCACCCTAGTCTGCGAAAGTAGCATGACAATTCGATGCAAGTAACCTATTTACTCGTCTAATGATTTCATCCCTAACACGCCACGAAGGGGTAGCCGTGAAATGCATCCATGCACCCTCTGGTTCCGCCAAAACCATATCGCCGCTATAGCCTTCCTGAATATGTAACACCACCGAGTTCCAGACTCCTCAAACGGCAATTTGTAATCCAAGTTTCGCATGACCCAGGATTGAGCTTCCAAGGGGCTATAGGATCAAGCCCTATCACTATCATCATACCGTAGCAGTGAAGACCACAATTGTTTAGCCCATGTACAATCTCGTAAAACATGCAGAATATCTTCTGTGACATATCCACACAGTGTGCACTTTTCCACTACATCAATATGCCGAGACCGCAACCTCTCATCAACCGGCAACGCATTGTGACAAATTTTCCGTAACATAAAATTCAGTTGTAGGGGTCCTTTCATTGCCCAGATACTATCCCCTTGTGATGAAGTTTGAGTATGTATACCGGTGGCTAAATCGTACGCACTTGACACTGTAAACATACCTAATGTCGTTGCATTCCAGCGGATCAATGGAGACTGACATGCATCAACCAGATTCAAGGACGTCAACCCAGCTCTTAATAATGGGATGGTACTACGAATTTGTCGCCATAAGGAAGAAACATTAGATTTAGTACAACTTCCCAATAGATCACCATACTTACATCTCAAAACCCTCACCCATAAAAGTTCCGAATTATGCAACAATTTCCATCCTAACTTTGCAAGTAAAGCCTTATTCATCCCTTGAAGATTTTTGATCCCCAAACCACCATGTGACTTATCTTGACAAATTTTGGTCCACGTAATCCAATGTATGTTCTTAGTGTTTGCCGTCTCTCCCCAAAAAAACTGTCTGGTTATTTTTTTGATATCATCAGTAAAACTCCAAGGTAGGCTTACCGTCTACATAGCGTATGTAGGCATCAAGGAGATCACACTACGAATCAATACATATCTTGCTGCATGTGACAGAATCTTTGTTTTCCAACTGTCCAACTTCGCGCGAACCTTATCAATAATGTAATTATAGAACTTTCGACTACATCGGCCATTAACCAGCGGCATGCCCAAGTATCTGCCAAAATCCAACGTACACTGCAGCCCCATTCTTGTAAAGGTCTTGGGCATGAATGTTAACCCCATATTTTTTTAGATCAAAACCTGTGATTTGGATACACTGATATTCTGTTCGGAAACTATACAAAAATCCCTCATGACCGATTCTATTACCGAAGCTTGTGTCGTTGTTGCCTCAGCGAAAAGTAACAAGTCATCCGCAAAAAAAAAGGATGAGATATATGTGGTCCTTTAGGCGACGTACGGATCGGATGCCATGAATTCTCATTTTCAGCCTGTTGTATTTTCTATGATAATACTTCCATACATAGCAAGAACAGGTAAGGCGCAAGTGGATCACCCTGACGGATTCCTCTTTGTGGTTGAAACGGCTCTAGGAAGTGATCATTCCAAAGGATGGATAAGGATGCTGAAGTGATGGTGAACATGATAAGGTTGGTTAGTTCCCTGCTAAAACCAACTTTGAGTAGGATATTCTTCAGAAATGTCCAATTAACCTTATCATAGGCTTTCTCCAAATCAAGCTTCACTGCCATATGACCTCTTCAGCCTTTTTTGTTCTCATGGTATGCAGTATTTCTTGGGCTATAATAATATTATCTGCAGCTTGTCTTCGCGGGATGAAGGCACTTTGGGTTGGCGAAATAATCTTCTCAATCACTGCTTTGAGGCGATTCGCAATAATTTTTGTAATGATCTTAACAACCACGTTCATCAACCCAATCGGCCGAAAATGTGATGGCCCCTCCTGGTTGTCAATCTTAGGAATAAGCGTGATAATGGTCGAGTTTAATTCCCTCGGATAGGATTGATGCTCAAACGCCTTCAGCACAAAATCAATAACATCTAGACCAACAATATTCCAATTACGTTAATAAAACACTAGTGATATACCATCCGGACCCAGAGCCTTATAAGCTCCCATTTGGAAAACGGCATTTTCAATTTCCATTACACTTACCCGACGATTTAACCAACTTCTATCCGCATAGTTCAAGGTTGGAATAGGTAGTACTTCATCGACCGAAGCCTCGCTATATGGCTGGGAAAAAAGCTGTTTGTAGTAGTCTGTAATGCTGTTACAAATGAATGTATGGTTATCAGTCCAATTACCATGTCCATCTTTTAGTCTCATGATTTTGCTCCTCCGGCGTTTAGCTGCTAAGGACAAATGGAAGTATCTACTATTCCTTCACCGTCTAACAACTATTTTAGATTACTCTTTTGCTGCCAATAAATGTCCTCTTGATTCAAAATATCGTTATATTCAGCACAAAGTTCTTTTTCCAGTTTCCTCAAAAAAAGTGAAGGTTTAGAAGCAAGGGTTCGTTGAATACCTTCAATTCGAGCAAGGCACCTTAACCTGCGATGCTTAAGGCTGCCATAAACTTCTTTCCTCCACACCTCCATTTTTTATTTGAATTCGGAAATAGTTCGGCAAAAGTCCCCCTTATACGACTTCCAAGCTGTTTGCATAAACGGGGCAAACTGTTTGTGCTCCATCCAACATGCTTGGAATTTAAAAGTATGATCTCGAGGAGTTACATGAGCAACACTTTCAAAAGTTAACAAGAGTGGATTGTGATCAGAGTGTGTCCTAGGGAGGTGTTGCAAGGTAGCCGAATTATACCTCGTTTGCCACTGTTGATTAGCCCATGCTTGGTCAAGACGTGTTGCCCATTCGACCATGTGAACCTTGGGCCAGAATATTCCACTTCCAGTAACTGACATGCATCCACCACTTGTTTCATGCAAACCACCCCGCGCCCCCTTAAAACTCGGCCACCACGTTTATCTTCTTGGTTTATAACTTGGTTGAAATCACCGATAAGCAACCAAGGAGAAGTAATTTGAGGTGCCATTTCCTCAACATAGCTATATAAGAAATCCCGTATGTCATCCGACGGAGAAGCATGAATAAGGGAGACTACACATGACACCCTTTCATCCTTCAAAAGTGCAAAGTTGATAAGTTGAGATGCGTATGAAAGGATGCGCAAATTTATAGAATTTTGGTCTCATAAACACCATAGGCCTCCTGCAAAACCACGTGATTCCACTGCCGCTAAGTGTGTAAGATGTGACCTGCGAGTAATCTGACGTGCTTGCACGCTTGAAACTTTTGTTTCCATCAGAAATAAAACATTTGGCATATGATCCCGTAACAATCTAACAATTGCACGTTTTGTGTCAGGTGACCCCGCACCTCAACAATTCCATGAGATCAACTTCATAAGCAAAAACAAGATTAGATCAACACAAAGGCCCTTCCACGGGCTCATTCATAGACGTATCAACATCAATCATTGAGGGCTGACCCTTATCAACTAACTCCAAAACATCAGTATCCATTACCACATTCTTACCTGCGTCAGGGGGTGCTGTTTTATGTGTTCACCCTTAGGCAAGGGAGGTGGCTGGGTACAGTTAGCATGATGAGTTTGCAATTCTTCACAATCAACTCTCATCATTGTTTCCTCCAATGAAGTTACATTAATATTCTGCATTTGCACGAGATAGATGAGATCAGATCGATTTACAATTTGATTTAGTCAAAAATTTCACCCAATCATGGGATTACTGTCGAGGAACTTCGTCAAAAATTGTACCCAATCATAGGATCCGTTATTGTGATTAATTTATTAAAATATTAATAAAACTTGGTCTAAGAAAAATATTACATAAAACACTGTCAAATTCTTAATTTGATATAAATCAACATAAGAGATTATAAATGTTAAATTTCTTAATATTATATCAAATGACAGTGTAAATGAGTGTCTACATATATATAGACACACACCCCTGGTGTGTCCAAGTGTCTGACTGAATAAGTTAGTAAAACCATTAGGAAAAAATTAAATCAAGAGTCATTAAAGATCACAAATCATAAAGCAAGGTGTAATGTCTTAGCAATTATTGTATAAGGTGTAACTAACTATGAAAATTTGAAACGCTTTGGACCTTCGATAATAATTTGTAATTGAAGTTTGAGTCTTAGTTAGGCTTACTAAAACAGACAAGAATATTATCTGAAGAATCTACCGTAGTCATTCTAAACAGTATACCATTCAGATCGAGTCTCGTATAGTTATATTGTTTCAGACAAAATAGCCGAACTCGAAAGGCAAAGGTGTCTTATCACTTTATTTTTGAGAGCATAATTAACCCAAACGATTTAGTAACCGCTTGGTTACTAAATCCTAACCGCTTGGTATAGATCCTTATTTAGGCGATTTTAGGGTTAAAGTGAAATTGGAGAAAACTTCAACCATTCATCAAGTCTGTCGATAGATGAGTTTAACAATGATTTGGGAGATCATGATGCAAAATCTCGGTGATAATTCAGCGAATGTGGATATCAGTAAGTTTAAATTATGTGTCATCTTTGGATGGGCTTATAATAGAAAATAGAGTTTAGTGTTTAACTGCGAAGTTCTTTGATGCAGCAAGCACAATTCTAACTTGATATTGTACTATTATCATTATGATTTGTGTAGAAACGATCCTCTGTTTTCATTGTTCCTTTTAGATGGCCTAGGAGACATTTACATTGGAGATACATCTTTGGCAAACCCGAAATCGTGGTTCTGGATTCATGTCAGTCCAAGAAGTTCTTACAAAGTAAGCGTTACACACAAAATATAACCAAAATATAACGTTTTTAAATAATTGAGAAAGCAAATTGTTAGCAAAAAAGATGAGAAGCCAGAGCGTTTCCAATGGAATAGCTTATGGGCCAATAGCATACTTTGCCTATAAATAAATATGGTACGCCATTCCACTATGGTCTATCTATATGGCATTTCGGTTTGTATTTGTTCACACACACACACACACTCTATATGTCAACACGGTATAAAAATTTCTTATCCAAGAGACCAATTCATTCGTCCAGCTTCAAGATGGAACATGATCAAGCAATGTACCCGCTTGCCTGCTTCTAATGAATCGTCATCCGCACTCACCAACATCAAGAGCCCACACCATTCAGTGTAACCACAATATGTCGGGGAGTAGCCGAGTCCCGGTGTTCGCACAACCATATTCCCTGAAACATATTGACCCTAAGAAACCAAGTAGTGGACTGGAAATTCAAACATACTGGTAATATAAACAAAATAATTAGGTCATCCTCGGCCAGTCGCAACCAAGCTCACAAACATAGAAATCTCAATTAGGAGCTCAATGTAAAACTAAAACTGACTAGCTAGGATGGAATTTCTTTGACAGCACGCTTAAGTGTTTAGTACATGGAATTATGTCACTCAGAACATCCATGATGTATATCAATCATATCTGCTAGTATCCAGGGTAATAATCAGATTGCTTTAACTTGTGCACCAGAAATATTCTCACAATAGACATGAAAATCTTCAGTTTTCCTTCTCAACCCACAATCCATTTTTCCTTTCAACTCCTTGTTCCCTCGGCATGTAAAGTTTTTCCAATGTTAGATTCTGGCCCCAAAGCATCAATGTAATTCACATCTCTCATAATTATCAATTCAGTAGTCAGCAACCTATGTAAACGTCATGACTATAAGCTCCATGAAAAAATTAAGCAAACTCAACCAATAGATGCCAATGGATTTCCTGAAGTATACACAAACTAGGAACCCCTGTGCAATGATCAGAAATGACAATATCATTTAGAAAATGCTCCTACAGTTACATAGATGACTGCTACTATGTATATTTCCTGGCGTGAATGACTACGGTCCAACATGATTGAGGATTCATTACACATGTACCACCTACCCCACCCCCCTCCCTTCAATACACATCAGATGAGAATAGATTATTAAGTTACTTTTGGAGGCAAGATATATCTAGAAGGCCACTTAGTACCTCTCGTCATTTTTTGACAGACGATAAGCTTTTGATCAGCAAGCTAATAATCCAAATTACATAAGAAGACCCTTAAAATAGAAGACCTTGAAAAATTGCTAAGAATTTGGCCAAAGAGAAATCAAACATATTAGAAAGAAAATCTAAGACGAGGTGCACAGTTCCACTATGGATTAACCAACCCATAAATATAGCCTGTTGAATATGATTATGATAGAACACGTCGCTTTCTAGTCATACAATGTAACAACACTCCAAAAACCTAGAATGATAATAATTCGGCAACATATCCAAAAACCTAGAATCGAGAAAGATATAAATACATGCGGCGTGATTAACGTGGAGAAGTGTGTCAGGTCTTCTTTGTGATAAAAAAGTACAAGCTTTATGGAAAGTTTTACAGGATAGACATAAGACCTGCACTGCTATATGATTATGAATGTTGGGCAATAAATTATGAGCATGAACAAAGGATGCAAGTAGTGAAAATAAAAATGTTAAGATAGATGTGTGGACATACAAGAAAATGATAAAATAAGAAATGAACATATAAGGAGAAAGGTTGGGGTGGCTCTTCTAAACGAGAAGATAAGGAAGTCAAGGTTAAGATGGTATAAACATGTGCAAAGGCATCATGCAGATGCACCCGTTAGATGATGCGGGACACTGAATGAAGTACATGTTAAACGTGGGAGAGAAAGACCAAAAAAGACATAGAGAGATAATAAGAAAGGATATGACTTACACGACAATTGGAGATCATAATGGAAACAGTTGATTCATGTAGACAATGTCGCATGGAGGGCATAACGCAAACGGTTGATTCATATATTTACAAGCTTTGGGCTATGACTCAAACAAAATATAGAAGGCAAGAAAAATGATTGATCCATATAGCCGACCCACATAGTGGGGGAAATGCTTGAGTGTTGTTGTATATATGGCTGGGAGTAAATACATGCATACAAGAAAATTCTATTAAGGGTAAAATTCTGCACAGACAGAAATGACGTGTGAATATTTACCTGCCAAGTGCCCATGTTCAACCTTCCATCTGTGATTGGTACCCTGCACATGTTAAACAATAATGCAAAAGTCAGTCCAAATAAATATTGAAGCTTAACAAGTCCAATAAAATAAGGAATCACAGCATATCTCGCACATGAGACTGCAGCCAAACATTGATGACTTTATGTGAGCAGGCATGTCATCTGGACCTGCAAGGCCAGATTATGTCAAATCAATTTTTACCAAGTCACAAGTAACATTCCAAAACCAGACACAATTAACCTGTAGAAAGATAGGAAGTAGGACTTAATTCTCATTGAATTAGAATTGGGCCCTCTAAATTTGAAAACTAATTATAACACAAAAAGAATTCCTAAACAACTCCCATTTACAACAAACCCTAACCTTTTCACATAAGCAATCAATAAGGTTATTCCAAATGAGATTCTGAAGATTCATGCACTGACACCTTCCTCAACATTGTAACGAGAAAACAGACAACTATAAAGTTGCCTTTTTTTCTCAAATCAATGTAAAAGAAATTAAGTTATGAATTTGCAGTTCTCTTAGTGTTAAATCAAGTAGCCTGTGAATGACGGTAAATAACAAATAATTGCATCAATTGGCAACCCCAAACAAGCGTTGCTGGCGTGCTCCTCCCATGATGATAGCTATTCCATGGAATGGGCTGAAACACATTCTTGTAAACCCTTGGGAAGGTCACAATCAGCAGCCACTATGTAGTGACAAATATGGAGAGAAGAATGCTCCATTTACGAAGATAATATAGCTAGGTGCAAGAGCATATGATGCATAAAGACTCGTATTAAAACAGGATGGGAAATGCCTAACAAACTGTACAATGTGAAAGTGTGAGAACCTCCTTATTCTATCCTTAACTCCAGCAATTGCTTTTCCAAGACATTAGAGAGTTTCGAGAACTCCGGTTCCACTCTTCTCAAAGACTATATGATGCAGAAGCCATGCTTATGGGAAAAAGACTTAAATAACACAAATAACTTCATATGAAGACAACATTATTCAAATAAAATGCTTGCAAAAGAAGGCATGCAGAGCAAATTCACAGGCTAATTTGAATAGTCCGCTAATGAAGAAAAATTTGTGCCACAACACATTTTATTTTTAAACTAACCTTCCAATGTGTGTTTCCACGGAGCAGACGGTCCCTGGGATAATTAAAATGTAAAAAAGGAATTATGCAATTAGTAAAAGATTATAGAACAATCCAACTGCGACAAAACAAACTGACCTCAGGAACCACTGCATTCAGAAATGTCTCAGTATCATCCCGAACATCAGAGTCATAATTTTCATTAACGGTCAAAGAGGCACTTGTATGCTGCACTGTTGCACTCAAAAAGCGCAAATCAAATACACAGACACGCACACATAGATACAGGAAGACATATACATATATACATATCTGTGTAAGACATACATAGATACAGGAAGCACAAATCAAATACGCAGACACGCACACATAGATACAGGAAGACATATACATATATACATATCTGTGTAAGACATACATACACAAACATTGCAGATAACCCACTTTCATGTTCTAACTTACAGAAAAGATGCGCCAGACCACATTTGAATCGACAGAGATCTTGTTCAATTTCTTTTACTATCTGTGGCAAGAAAGTTAGAATATATTAAGAAAATGACTTATTCTTAAAATGCATGTAAACAGAGTAATTGACGCCATGACAGAAAAGGTGCCGGAAACCTATGATTTGTCGTTGTGGTACTCGTGACCCAATTTGCCCATTTTATAGTTTTCCAAATAAATTTTGTTTAGCACTTTAAATTATTTAAAGAGGTCAGCTGTAAATACTCGTACTGTTATTAGAAATTGGAATGTTCACTTTAGTACCTAGATTAAATTTTCATTGCAAACGAGGATTATAAACAAAAAGGCCGGGACAACATTTGGAGTATGACATTCACAACATCTTAATTTCGTACTTCTTACGCCTTACATGGTACCGAAGCTAGATAACAACACAAGAATCATCAGCTGCCGAACCATTATATATAAGCAACCATGAGATAAGATAGAATTTACTACAATGCTTTAATTTGTGCTAGCAGTAACAAATATTCTAAAGGAATGCACCCAGATCATGTAATTAGAGCCTGTAAATTTGAGAGAGGTCTTCTAGAAAATGGCAACTTCTGCAGAAGCTGAGGCAGTAGTAACCAGTGACTTCGATCGACCATGACAGGAAATCAATAAGCAAACAACGTTAATATATGGGAAGGCTTTACTAATCCTTTTTTCTTTTTTTTAATTAAAGACTTCTTAAAATAGAAGCAAAGATGAAGATATCTTCTTTTTTTTTTGGTAATTTAAATTTCATATATAAGACAAATATTTACAAAGTTAGTTGGCAGTGGTGGACAACAAGCAAAGCTTGCTCAAAATACAAATGGCACCGTAAAGTTGTCTTAGCCATAGATCTAGTGCCAAGCTTTGAAGCTTTACACATTCAATTGCAAAAGAAACACCTAGACTTAAGTAGGGAGACTACTACTAATAAAGTTAGAAAATAAGGTTTAGGTACGAAAGATCTTCCTGGGCAAGCCTAGATAGATAGCCAGCTCCCAGTTTGTTTTGTTTTTCTTTATATTCCTCCATGAAGAAGCAAAAAAGCTTGATGTTCTGCAAAATTTCAATTTTTGTGATCTACCAATCCTTCCAATTTGATGATGAAATCTTTGATTCATTTGTCCCAAAGACCATATACAGCAAGAGAAGATGAAGACAACTGTGCGGCAAAAATGGGTTCATTCTGTCATTCTTGAAGTTAAGTCCACTTTGGTAAGTGGAGTGTAAAATTTTGGATTCTTGGGTACGGAAAAAGCTCTAACATATCAGAGAACTGGTCACCTCTTATGTCACTCTTACGTTAGAAATTTGTAATGGAAAGTCTACTTTGTTTTGTTGGGATCCATGATATCCTTAGGGAATCTTGAAAGATGCCACTAGTGACAACATTGAAAGTATCACTTTTAAGCTATGATTTTGAGGTTATCCAACAAGGTAACTCGAATTTCCCTCAAAGGAGAGGTTGGGATGAATGTGTTGAAATGTATAGTAAAATATAGTACACTATACAATACTATGTACACACACATAAACACTATAGATATACATACAATTGTATACACAGGATACACACTCATACATAATTATACAGCTTACGTACGCTAGAATACACCACCTTTCAGTGGTATAATAGGAATTAAATCAACAACCATATTAGAGACTATTACCGTTGACAATGTCCTGTCAACTAGCCATTAGGCATATTAAGGTTGTTGGAGGCCTTGTAACATCTCCTATATCAAGAGAAATATTTGTATATTCAAAGCACCTTGATTAATAAAATTGTAGAAAAATATGTACAGATTGAATATTTTGTACAGATTAAATATTCTGTTTATTATTGTATAGCAGGTTACCGTTAGGACCAGGTTATAGCCGTTAGATTTGTTGTATAAAAGAGTTGCTTCACTCAGCAACATAGACTAAGTTGTTGTACTAAGAAAAGCAGGATTTGCTCTCTGAAATAATATTTTGTGAATATATTCTTCAAGATCTTTATCTTGTTAATCATTGTATTTGATTGATAAATTCTTTATGGTATCAGAGCCACCTGCTCATCTGAAATTATTACACTCGTAATCTTCGTTGCTGGAAAAATCTAAAGCAAAGGAAAGAAGAGGCAGCTCATATTAGAACTCAGAACTGCGCAAAGGTAAAGACGAAGAAGAAAATGAATTGAAACTGAAAGTAAAAACGCACGAAGAAAGAGGAAAATTGATCGTACGAAGAAGAAAAAGGCAAATCGAAATTAGTGAAAGAAAATCGTACGGGAAAGGAAAAAGGAGAAAAGCAAATAGTAATTTGCGGATAAATACAAAAAGGAAGTGTTTACGGGGAAGAGGAAAAATCTTGAAAATCTTGGTGTCCCATGTGAAAATTTTAAAATTAAGAATTCAAGGTAAATGAAAGGTAGAGGGAGTGCCACGTCTCTGATTGTCTGAGTGAACAGATGTTGCTTTGCATGCTGGGTCACGTGATTACATTACAAGAATTATTAATTTTTTGTTTTTTCTCCCGTCAACATCCGTATCTCCTTTTTCCTCTACCATTCACATCAAAATCTTCTGCTTCTTGTAAGTTGCATATCCTTCTCTCCACCTTCTTCTTCTTCATCATCTACCGTTTTTTCTCCAACCCTCCAGAAAAATAAATCCTTCACATCTGAGTAACCTTCTTCAATATTTTTTTTACTACCACGACTGAACAAAATGAAGTTACCTTAACTGTGGAAAAACAGATCTCTACTCCAATGCTGGATTCTGCTCCAGTAAACATTGTCAAACTAAATGGTAATAACTATCTTGCATGGAGTAGAGCTATTGAGCTCTTTGTCACGGGAAAGGGAAAAAAGGACTATCTGCTAGGAAAGGTTGTAAAACCTAGTGAGAAACTCAAAATTTCAGTCTTGGGAAGCTGAAAACTCTATGTTAATGTCCTGGATACTTGGTTCAATGAATCCAGACATTAGTGAAACGTTTATGCTGTATAATACAGTGGATGAGATCTGGAAGGCTACGCGAGAAATGTTTTCGAAAAAGGACAACATAGCAGAGCTGTATGAACTTAAAGCTCAGTTGAAGGAGATAAAGCAGGGTGAACTACCTGTTACCAAATATTATGGAAATCTTTCACATATTTGGCAACAAATTGACTCATTTGAGGTTTTCAAGTGGAGTAGTCCTGCGGATGGACAAATCTATAAAAGCATTAAGGAAACAGAAAGGATCTTTAGCTTCTTAGCGGGTCTTCACAAAGATTTTGATGCAGTAAGAGGGAGAATTCTAGGAACCAAGCCACTTCCCACTATAACATCTACTTTTTCACAAATCCGACAGGAGGAGAGTCGGATGAAGGTGATGTTAGGAACTGTGCCTAATGTAAGTAATGTGAGTGCAGAATCTTCTGCACTTGTAGTCCAATCTAAGACTGTTGCTGATACAACTGAAGCTCAACCTTCAGGCTTGGTTGTAAAGAGACGTGCAGGAGGTTTTCCATCTAGAAAATACTGTAAGTTTTGCCAAAAACCTGGTCACACATTCGAGGAATGCTATAGACGTCCTGGTGCTACTGTGAAACCTCCTTTCAGACAACATCAGAACCAGTACAGAAACCAGCCCTGGAAGTCTGACTCTAATACATCTAGGGCTGATTCTTAGGGAAACTGGAGGAATACGAAAAGAAACATGGTGAATGTAACTCAAAGTAATGATTCAACCTTATCAAATCAGGAAGGTCTAAGTCAGAAACTGTCTCAAGAGCAACTTAGTGCACTACTCAAAGTACTCAACTATCAGCTGAATGAAGAAAACACTTCGCAGATCAGAGCAACAATGGCTTGTACTAGCATGGAAGGTAAAGGTTGCTCATGGATCATTGATTCAGGGGCAACCGATCATATGACCTCTCAAAAATGTCTTTTTAGTGAGTATAAAGAATTTCATTGTCCTAAATCAGTTAGAATTGCTAATGGACAGGGTCTAAAAATTGTTGGTAAAGGAAATATTTATCTAACAAACAATCTGACTCTTAAAGATGTATTGCATGTCCCTCAGTTAGCATGTAATCTTCTATCTGTGGGGAAGGCAATGTTAGACAATAACTGTCTAACTGTTTTTTCTCCTTCTAAGTGTTTCTTCCTTCCTTTCAATTGCTTTCAGGCAAAAGTGTTGAAGGAGGAAGCATTGGAGGAGGAGAAGACTGGACATGATAACTATCAGGAAGGACTTTTTATTTTGCCTCATAAACCAAGACTTTTTGAAGATCTTTCTAGGTCATATTCTTGTATGAACACTGTTAGTGTACACAGTGTTTCTAGAATAGATGGTGCAAGTCAGGAATCTGAATCTGATTTTGAGACTAGAAAGCGTCTTATTTTGTTATGGCACTTTAGGTTAGGCCACCCAAATTTCATGTATCTAAGGAGACTTAAGCCAGAATTGTTTGCTAATATTACTCTTGGTTCATTAAACTGTGAAACATGTTTATTTGCTAAACAAACTAGAAGTCAGTATCTTCCTAAAGGATACAAGGCAAGCACTCCATTTAATCTCATACACTCAGACATATGGGGTCCTTCCAGAGTTTCTAGCATCAATGGAAGTAAGTGGTTTGTAATATTTGTGGATGATCACACAAGACTAACATGGTTATATCTTATGAAACAAAAATCTGATTTTTGTAAGGTGTTTAAACAATTTGTTGCCCTGATCCAGAACCAGTTCAGTGCAACCATCAAGACTCTACGGTCTGACAATAGTTCAGAATATATGGATTCTGAGGTAAGTAACTTTATGTCTAATCTTGGTATACATCATCAAACTTCTAACGTGTATACTCCTCAGCAGAATGGGGTTGCTGAGAGAAAACATAGACACATCTTGGAAGTTGCTAGGTCTATGATATTTTCTATGAATGTTCCAAAGTATGTGTGGGGAGAGACTGTCCTAACGTCTGTATATTTAATCAACAGGATGCCTTCACGTGTTCTGGGATATAAGACTCGTAAACAGACATTACTAGATTTTTATCCACACACACACTTAATTTCAGAAATTGAGTTCAGGGCTTTTGGATGTACTGCCTATGTGTTTATACAGTCACATGTTAGAAGTAAATTAGACTACAAATCTGTTAAATGTGTGTTTGTTGGATATTCTAGTACCCAAAAGGGGTACAAATGTTATTGCCCGACGACTAAGAAAATGTATACTTCACTGGATGTGGTGTTTGATGAAATGCAACCTTTTTACACGCAATCATGTACATCAGAGGATAGACAGTTCTTGAGGATGATAGATAGTGGTAATACTAACATTCCTTCTCAGAATGCTGAAGAGATGCAGGTACATCTAAACTCCAGTCCTCCTGCATCCCATTCTATACCAGAATTTGTGTCAGGGGAATAAGATAAACCAAGGGAAAATGAGGAGCCGGATGATGGTGGTAACACAGATCCTTCCTCACAACTAAAGGTATATACAAGAAGACAAAGGTATGGACAATCACTATCACAAACACAGGTACCTGTCAACTCGTCACCTATTCCTGTAAGTCCTTCACCAACTCATGTTCTAAATAATCATTCCCCTACAATTATACAACAATACAGTGCCTCTGATAAAGAGGAGATGGCAAGGGCTAGTTTGCCTATAGCTTTAAGGAAGGGAACTAGAAAGTGTGCTATGATCCCTTCACAAAAACATTCTCACTTTGGGTTTCTGAGCACTCCATATTACTCTACTAAATATCCCCTACATGAATATATGTCTTATGATAAATTGCATCCACTCTTTCGAACATTTACAGTTAGTCTGGACACAGAAGTCATTCTCACTAATATTGATCAAGCCCTTAGGAACAAACGGTGGAAAGCAGCTGTTGAGGATGAAATGAAGGCTTTAATTAAGAATCAGACATGGGACCTTGTACCTGATACGTTTTCAAAGAATCCTGTAGGTTGTAAATGGATTTTCTCGGTTAAGTATAACTCGGATGGAACCATAAGTAGGTATAAAGCCCGTTTAGTTGCTAAGGGATTTACACAGGAATATGGAATTGACTATATGGAAACGTTTGCCCCTGTTGCTAAGCTAAACACAGTTAGGATTATTTTTTCTATTGCTATAAATTTGGATTGGAAATTATACCAGTTAGATATTAAGAATGCGTTTCTTAATGGGGAACTTAAGGAGTCTGTGTTCATGGAGATACCTCCAGGCTTTAGAACTGTGAAGAATAAATCTATGGTCTGTACACTTAGGAAAGCTATTTATGGGTTAAAACAATCTCCTAGAGCTTGGTTTGCTAGATTTACTACAGTTTTACTTAAATATGGATTCAAACAAACACATAGTGATCATACACTTTTCACACACTGCAAAGATCAGCTGATTACTATTCTCATTGTCTATGTAGATGATATTATTTTGACAGGAAATAATGAAACAGGTATTCTTGAAACTAAGAGGCAGCTTGCCAAGGAATTTGAACTGAAAGACTTAGGAATACTAAAGTATTTTTTGGGAATGGAAGTAGCACAATCCTTTCAAGGGCTTTATATCTCCCAGAGGAAATATATCATTGATTTGTTAAAAGAAACTGGCATGTCTGGCTGTAAGCCAGCTATCACACCATTGGAGTCAGCCAAGTCAGTTGCAAAAAATTGTTTAATAAGCCAGAATACAGAACCTGATGTAGACAAATTAAGTTATCAAAGATTGGTTGGAAAATTGATTTATTTATCTCATACGCGTCCTGATATATGTTATGATGTAAGCCTTTTTAGTCAATATATGCATGCTCATAATAATTATCATTTGAGTGTGGTTATGAGAATTCTCAGGTATCTCAAAGGAACACCGGGTCAAGGTTTAATATTCAGGAAAACAAAAAACAGGGATATACAAGTGTTTACGGATGCGGACTGGGGAGGATCTAAACAAGACATGCGTTCTACATCCGGGTATGCTACATACTTATGGGGCAATTTAGTGACATGGCATAGCAAAAAGCAGACTGTTGTTGCAAGAAGCAGTGCTGAGGCTGAGTTGAGAGCCTTAGCTTTAGGCATTTGTGAAGGATTATGGATCAAAAGGGTGCTAATGGATCTTCATTACTCTAGCAATATGAGTACATGTGCATTCTGTGATAATATATCTGCTATAAATATGACTGAGAATCCTATGCATCATGACAAGTCTAAGCATGTGGAAATAGACAGGCACTTCATTAAGGAGAAAATCGAAGACAAGACTATTGTTATTCAACATATCTCTTCAAGGGAACAAATTGCGGATATTTTGACAAAACCAGTTGCAGGATCAGTGTTTCATAAACTGTCTAGCAAGCTTGGGTGTGCTAACATCTACACCAAGCTTGAGGAGGAGTGTAGAAAAATATGTACAGATTGAATATTTTGTACAGATTAAATATTCTGTTTATTATTGTATAGCAGGTTACCGTTAGGACCAGGTTATAGCCGTTAGATTTGTTGTATAAAAGAGTTGCTTCACTCAGCAACATAGACTAAGCTGCTGTACTAAGAAAAGCAGGATTTGCTCTCTGAAATAATATTTTGTGAATATATTCTTCAAGATCTTTATCTTGTTAATCATTGTATTTGATTGATAAATTCTTTAAAAAATCATCAAGTTTCTATATGGTACCAGAGTCTTGTACTTTATTCTATCACATTCTGTTCTTCTAAAATCTACTCTGATTGGCTTCAACGCCTGCAATAATTGAAGATGAGACAGCTTGCACCCTAAAGACCACAAGGGCAGGGTCTAATGTCAGTGCTTCCTCATTGTATGGAGCACACATCACGATCACAAACCATAAATTAATAGATTAACATGAAACAATTACCTATCATGGAGTAGGGATGTTGAGATGTTTATAACAGGAACAAGAAAGGAAGATTATCTCTTTGGAGATGCAGTTATTTCTGCCTCAATAGAACCTAAATTAAGGACCTGAAAATCTGACAACCTCATGATCATGTCATGGCTAATAGGGTCAATAACCTCTAAAATCAATGTGATCTCCTAACTAAGGAAACAAGTATATACACTAAATTACCCTCTATTATTCCCTCTAGCTTATTATGTACAAGATATTATGTACATTTATGTGGATTACGTGTATATTTATACACCCCCCTCAAGCTGGTTTGTAGATATTAATACAACCAAACTTGGACATTAAATGATCAAATACTCTGATTGAAACTGGCTTGGTCAGGAGATCCGCCAGCTGGTCTTTAGTGGATAGGTGCTCTACATTGATAACTCCAGCCTCAAATTTCTCCCTGATAAAGTGTTTATCAATGCCCACGTGTTTAGATTTATCATGTTGTACCGGATTCTTGGCACTATTGATTGATGATATGTTATCACACTTTACTTGAACAGGACTATCATTTTCTACCTTAGATCTGTCACAACTTTCTTGAGTCATATTCCCTCACATATTCCTTGAACGCCTGTAGTTCTGCCTTAGCACTGCTTCGGGCGACCACACCTTGCTTCCTACTCCGCCATGTTCCACGCATATGTACAGTAACTAGTAGTTGATCTTTTATTTGTTTTTGACCTTGTCCAATCTGCATCCGTGTATATCGTGATGCCTCTGTCTTGAGTCTTCCTGAAGTGTAACACTTGTTTTAGCGTGTTCTTTAAATACCTGAAAATTCTCATGGCAGCTTCAAGATGTTCATTAGTAGGTTGGTGAATAAACTTGCTAATAAGACAATTGTATAGCATATGTCTGGTATGGTATGAGATACGTATATTAATTTTCCTACCAGCCTTTGGTATTTGGATTTTTTAAATGGTGTTGAATCTCATAAGTTAGTTGGTTTATATCCTGGTTCTACTGATGTTGAGGCAGGTTTGCATCCTAACATGCCAGTGTCCTCAAGCAAATCCAGTATATACTTTCTTTGTGATATATTCATCCCTTCTTTATTCCTTGCTATTTCCATTACCAGAAAGTATTTAAGTTCTCCAAGATCTTAGACTTCAAATTTTTGTGATAGTTTCCTATTAGTATCTTGAATACCTATCTCAGTGTTTTCTGTAATGATATCATCAACATAGACTATTAAGACAATTATCTTTCCAGTTTTAGAGGAATGAATGAATAATGTGTGATCACTGTGACACTGGACAAACCCTTGTTCTTTAATATTTTTGGTGAGTTTCTGAAACCAAGCCCTATGTGATTTTAGGTCATAAAGAGATTTGTTTAACTTGCATACCAACGTTTGGTTACTTGAATTCTTGTAGCCTGGTGGTAGATGCATATAGACTTCTTCTTGTAAATCTCCATATAAGAATGTATTTTTAGTATCCAATTGGTGTAGTTTCCAATCTAGATTTATTGCTATAGAAAATATTACTCTAACAATGTTTAGTTTGGCTACTGGTGCAAACGTTTCTAAGTAGTCGATCCCGTAGGTTTTGTGTAAATCCCCTAGCCACTAATCTGGCTTTGTATCTGCTTATTGTTCCATCTGTATTGCATTTGATTGAGAAGATCCATCTACATCCAACTAGCTTAGCTCCATTTGGCAATGGGATTAGATTCCATGTGTTGGTTTTAATTAGGGCACTCATTTCTTTCTCAACAGCCTTCCTCCGGTGGGGTACCAGCATTGCCTCCTAAATATTCTTGGGAATTAGTTGAGCAGCTAGGTTACTTGTAAAGGCCTGGTATTGAGGTCCTAGTTTACTGTAGGACATGAAATTGTATAAAGGATGTTTTGTACACTCCCTGACTCCTTTCCTAAGAGATATAAGTCGATCATCAATTGTAGGTTCTTGTTCCTGGGCATCTGTATATTGTGAATCCGCATGTACAATTTCTTGTTGTGATGGAGGTAGATCACTAGCTGGTTGATCTGGTAGTAGGTGTGATGTGCTTCTTCTACTATAGACTATGGATAAGTGGCCTTTCTCCCATACTTGGTTCTTTATTAGATAAGTCTTCATGTACTACAACTGGTGGTTGTACTGTTGTTTCTCCTAGATCCATTAGGTTCCAATGGGTTTCCTGGACTGAGCCCTGCGTAAAGTCATTATAGAAGGATTTCCGCTCGTTGAAGGTAACTTTTAGGGTAACATAAGTTTTTCTTGTATTTGAACAGTAGCACTTGTAGCCGTTCCTGAGTAACCTATGAAGATGCATTTTATTTCCCCAGGGTCTAACTTGGTTCTGTTATTTGGGTAAACATGGACATAGGCAGTACATCCAAAAATCTTAAGAGGCAACTCAGACAATAGATTAATATCAAGTAATACTTGCTTAGTGGTGTTGAACTTGAGAACCCTAGAAGGCATCCGATTTATGAGGTAGGTTGCAGTCAGTACAGCCTCTCCCCACTAGTGTTTAAGCACTTTCATTGAGAACA
This sequence comes from Eustoma russellianum, assembly GCA_036186865.1. Lineage (NCBI taxonomy): Eukaryota > Viridiplantae > Streptophyta > Magnoliopsida > Gentianales > Gentianaceae > Eustoma > Eustoma russellianum. Next base: position 45,138,913 of record AP025041.1, on the reverse strand, counting down.
GAAGGGTTCTAGCAACCTCTAATAAGTGTCTATTTTTCCTTTCAGCTATCCAATTTTGTTGGGGTGCATTAACACATGAGGTTTGATGGTAAATGTCTTCTACTTCCATATAGTCTTTTAGTGTTTTGTCTAAGTATTCTGCTGCATTGTCAGACCTTAATGTCTGTATTCTAGTATTGAACTGGGTTTGTACAAGTTCACAGAAGTTCTTGAATATATTGCCTACTTCTGACTTATGTTTCATAAGATATGTCCACGTTACCCGCATATGATCATCCATTAATGTAACAAACCACCTTGTTCCACCAATGTTGGCAACTTGGGATGGACCTCAAATGTCAGTGTGTATAAAGCGGAATGGTTGAGTTTCCATGTAAGGCTTGGTCGTATATGTTTGCCTTGTATGTTTAGCTAGTTGACATGTTTCACACATAAGAAGATACAGATTCTTCATAAAAAAAAAAAGTTTTCGGCCTTGTGAGGGTTGGAAACTAGATCCCCTGTCCCCTTAGGAACGCAGGTTGTGTACCAAGATACCTTTTGGCCGTCATAGCTTGTCGGCCTTGTCCACTTCAGAGAGATTCATTTAGTATTTTCTCAAACTTCCTAAGCATCTTCTTTGTAGGAATTAGATCTTGCCGCCAGTTGCCTCAATATCAAAACTATTTTGATAAACTGCTATGCCCCCACAAAGGACAACTCACATTGGCCTATGACATGGTCTGCCTAGTGATGCTCTCCGCTAGAGGAAAGCAATCTTGCTGACACAGCCTGGATGCAGTTAAAAGCACATCTAAGTACCTTACAGACAACTGATTCTCTCGCATACTCAAGGTAGTGGAAAACTATCCACGTAATTGTGCATAACAAGCAGCAAAATAGATTGCCCTCTTCTGCGAGTTTGGCCTCAACCCAGCACTTGGCCCAAACTTGTCCAAGCACTTCTTCACTGTACGGATGTCAAATCCACTCAAATAAAGATGAACAGGTTCATACACAAAAACAAGAAAGGACATCTGCATATGGTAACATCTTGGATGAAAATGGAACTCTCCACTAAAACCTTTTTGGCTCGGCGTATGATTAAAAATCTCTGTCATCAGTAACAATAGATAGGGGCAGATGTGGTCCTCCTGCCTCAGACCCCTCAGTGGTTGGGAGTTACCCACTAACTCACTATTAAGGTTAAGGTAGAAAGGTTTAGGTGAATGGTCGTACCTATTTCTTAAATACCTTTGGACATCGCATCACTTACATAGCATACTTACTACAAACCTAGGGGAAGATGGGTAAGAATGGTAGGATACTTACTACAAAACTAAGAGGAAGAAGTACTTAACCAGTCACAAGAAAAAGTAACATGGATACCAGGGAGCGGTGACATATTTACCTTTGCAGCAAGTTCCCCAAGGCGATTAGGCCAAGATCTAGAATGAACGGAATTAGTTAGATGGAAAAGGAGAATCCCTAAGATATGCGGTGATAACTTGGTTAGCCTGCTGGCAATGACTACCTACTCGTGATAGGCTGCTCAAATGGGGGATTGTAGAGGAAAACATATGTAGTTTATGTGGAGAGTTGCTGGAGACGCATGAGCATTTTTTTCTCCTGCAAATACTCAAAGAAAGTGTGGAGAAATGTGGTTAATTTCCTCAGAATTGGCCAGCCACAGGAACAATTGGGAAGACTGATGCAATTGATAATAAGAAAACCATAAAAGAGCAAATTCCACAAAGACCTGCTATTGCTTGGACTATCGGCTTTCATAAATATGATATGGTGGGAGAGAAACATTAAAAGCTTTGAGAAGAACAAAGATCAACCAAATCAGACTATATATAGGAAAATGGAGAGGGACACAGAAGTCCCGGACAAATTTGAGGTTGCGCGTGAATGGAGGAATTTCAACAGTAGGATTTTTTAAGCATGTATAGCATGTAGACAAAATGGAAGATAGAGCGTGCTGGAATAGCTTCTGCAGAACGTTACTACATTCATACTGTAATAGAGAGAGAGAGAGAGAAGTGCCACCTCACGGTCTCATATGCTTCATTATATCAAATTTGATCACACATCTTGGCCAGCCCATCTCCCAATTGGTATCCTTCACAATGTCATGCATTAGCCACACATTCTCCTGAATCAACCTCCCCTGCAGGCCTGCACAAAAGCCCCCTGATTTTGACTGATAAACAAAGGCAGTAATTTCTTCACCCCTACTGCTGAAATATTGGTTATAGCTTTATACACCATATTACAAGCTACAGGCTTGAAATCTTCTCGTCCTCCCAGCATTCTCCATCTTGTGTATCAGAGAAACACATGTAGATTTGCCAGATAGTACATAATTTATCACCGAGTACAGAATAGCTTTAAGCAATTTCTCCCCAACAGTATTCCAGATTAGTTTGAAGAACTCAACTGCAAAACTCTTTGGCCCCGGGGCTGTATCGATTTTCATCTCCCATATAGCATGCCGAATTCATCGGTGCATGCAACTCCTTAATCTGCTACTGCTAATTCAATACCTCAGATCAAGCTCCTCCAAATTCATCCCCACCAGCACCTCAACAAGAGATTTATCGAACAGTTTATAATAAAACAGAGCCGCCTCCCTCCTAATCTCCTTCTAATCTTCCAGTCATTTCACAACCTTGAGTTGCAGCTTCAAAATGTAGTTCCTAGCATCATGCATCTTGACCTTTCTGTGGAAAATAATGAGTACTTCCTCACCTTCTTTTAAGCCATCTGACACTAAATTTCTCCGGTAGATTCATTTGCCATGGGAAATTACAGTTTGCTTCCACTTGATTAGCAATTCACCGTCTTCTGGTTGATGATTGAGAGACTGTTGGAGCCTTTCCATGATGCGCCACAAAGGCCTATAACAAGAAGAAAGGCAAAACAACTAGGATTTATAGTAAAACAGAGCCGCCTCCCTCTTAATCTCCTTCTAATCTTCCAGTCATTTCACAACCTTGAGTTGCAGCTTCAAAATGTAGTTCCTAGCATCATGCATCTTGACCTTTCTGTGGAAAATAATGAGTACTTCCTCACCTTCTTTTAAGCCATCTGACACTAAATTTGTCCGGTAGATTCATTTGCCATGGGAAATTACAGTTTGCTTCCACTTGATTAGCAATTCACCGTCTTCTGGTTGATGATTGAGAGACTGTTGGAGCCTTTCCATGATGCGCCACAAAGGCCTATAACAAGAAGAAAGGCAAAACAACTAGGATGCGACGTTAGCGCCGTCTTGTATAAGCATGTTCAAGATGAACCCTTCGCACGTTGGGTTTATCTTTTTGAACCAATCATTTAGTGTAATTACATTAATGCATGATATTCTATGTTTTACATGTCATAAACAAGATGTACGGTTGGTGGGAAGGGCATGATAGCCATTTCATGAACGGATGCGTTTTTGTGTGTTTCTTGTTTAAGGGCATTTTTGTCTTTTCACTCATTGTTAGGTATTTCACTTGCATAACATACATTTTATTATCCTTGACGAGAATGATGCTTGGTGGTGTCTTTTTATCTTTGTAGGGAGCTTAACATGTGAAGTTGTAACTTACGAGTTTTCCACATAGTTGGAGTTGTAGTTTAAGAATTTTCCATTTAGTTGGTGTTGTGAGTTAAGACTTTTCCATTTAGTTCTTAGGTTTGTCTGCCTATATAAAGGGCCTTAGGGACGATTTTAGTAAGTATTCCAACATCAATACAATTCAGCTTTTTTTCTCTTGAGACTAGTGTCTTTGAGTTGTTTCTTGGCTTTCATAAAATCATGGTTATTATCCTTAAAGTTCGAGCTAACTTTAAGGTGGTATTTCTCAAGCACAAAGGGAGAGAGTCTTGGAGGACGAAACCTTTGCTAAGGACAATGTTAATCCTGTTGTGGACGTGTTGTTCATCTGTCGGCGCCTTAAAAGAAGCAAGGAAGGAGATTGTCCCTTTGTGCCAATCCTTGAAAGTAAGTTTTGAAGGAAAAGATTCAAGCTTGCGTGTGGATTCGCATCCTTCCATCATTTCTTTCACCTCATACAATAGTCTGGATGTGCTACTATGTTGTTCTGCACATAAGTTTTCTAGTCCAGCTTTCAACCTTTGAGACAAAATGTCACAAAATCATTACCCTGCACTTCACCCATCCAAGACTCCCAAAGTGTGCTGAAAGTTTGGGGCCCACATCCAGCATACTTGAAATTTTAGGGACCTAGGCTCTCAACTACAACTGATGGCACATCTAGGACACCTGGCGCATTATCTGAATTCAAGGAACAAATATTTTTACTACGAAAATGCTGAGACCAGTAATTTCATCGCTCATAAATCAAGAGCCTATCTATCTTTGAGAATATTCTTGCATCGTCTTCTATTATCCACATCAGCAACTGCCCAATAGGATATCCACAACATCAGTTTCTGACAGACACGACAGGAATTCCTCCATCGCCTGCATATCGATATCACACCACACTCTAGAAATCATGTCATCCCTTTCCTCGCATAGATACTGCCAAGTTGGCATTACAAATTTGGCCGCAGTTGGGATATTTACTTCCCTGACCGAGTAGCTCCACCAAACCAACTTTTTTTAATTGATTAAATACCAAACCAATAATATGAGGTGGCACTTTTTCTCCCTTTGTTTAACTAAATAAAGCCAAACTGAAAACCAAGGACGACTAGCAAGATGAGTCAAATATTATGGAGAAGGTGCAGTGACAACAGGTTTAGGACGCACTTAAAAAGGAACAAAGCCAAGGAGCTTGTTCGTAGTTATACTTCCTTAGATAGATTCAGCATGTCAGGTCCCGGTCATCTTATGTTTAAAAGATAATAACATGTAAAACATGATACTTCCTGTTTCAAAAATTATTAAAAAAATTTACCAGTACCCCGGACATCTGCAAGTAAACAATTGAAGATTCAAAAAAGAACCAGTACTTGACTGCTTCCAACTTTCCAGTGATATAAGTACGGAAAGTTAGCATTTTGGAACAAAAACCTCTCTAATTCAAAATAAGTAACAAGTTCTGCCCTCGCTAGACCTTGAGGACCGAGGGGGGGGCCTGATCACCCCTATGCATGAAATCTTAACCTACTTTCAACATTATTTATGTCGATTTTGCAACTCACGAAGGCTCAGAGGAAACCCCACTTTGAAGATCGAAGAGTCACAGGAAAACTCACTAGCTTCGCCAGAAGGCTCAGCGGAATTATGCAAACAAGTTCTTGTTGGACAAAACTGGGAGGTAAAGAAAAAGGTTACAAGATAAACCATCTGTTAACCAACCTTGGAGGTGATAAGATGACATCCTCGTCTCTTCGAGGGGATGACAACGGTCTTCTGTGCCCATTTGGGGGCGATAGCAGTGGCAGTGCCTTTATCAACAGTCCCGCTAGACGCCATGAATTTTAGACCCGTTGGGGGCGATGAAGTCTTCAATATTGCTCCTCCAAATGATAACAAAAGCTGCATTTTTAGTGAATGCTTTCAGTCTATTTGTAGCAATAACAGTGTGCGAGTGATTTCTTGTACCTCAGTCGGTCTGTATTTAACTTAGTCCTGCCTTTTTTAGATAGATAGATTCTCTTATACTCCACTTTCTCACAGTTTGTTTTCACTTATAATCTACAATTGATTTATTCATTATTTTCCATTGGTCCTTTTTTTTTGGTTAAAATGTAGATATTTGCATTTAACCAAAGATCAAAAATCGATCAAGTCATTATATATACACCGGACATATCCAGGATGTAGGACATACAATCACCGACCCTAGCTATTTTCCATAAGTGAGTCTAATTAAAAAAATAGTGAGTCTATGCACAACATTGCGGACTATAGGAACTTGATCTTCAAACATTTTTAAATTTATTGCTTGCCAAAGGTAATAGATCACGGATGCAAACATGGCCTTAGTGAATTTTTCACGGTTACATTTCTTGCGGAGATGATTCCGACACCAAACCAGCATCGCGTAAAGTGTGGAGAATCGGGTCAAAATGCCAAGAGGTTGGTGGATAGACTCTCAAACTTGCCTCGCAAAGGGGCATCCAAAAAAATAAATGGTTGATGGATTCCAAATAAGATCCACATTTAGGGCAATACAAGTCCGGAGTAATAAATTTGAGATTATCTCTTGTGGGGAGACGCTTCCAAGACGCTATCCAAATAATGAAGGAATTTTGGGGGCAATGCAGTTAGCCCAAACCATGTTAGTCCATCTCACCTTGGGGCCTTTTTGCCTAAAAGCATCATACGCCCTCCTAGTGCGAAATTTCCCAGCAAAAGTCCAAGAAGAAAAGGCAAAATTTCTCAGCATCCTCATTGGAGCCAAAAGAAGTACGAATGTAGTCTATGATGTCTACTAATTTTTTCATTAATGGAGAGAAATTCAACTTGTCGTGAACATCCCAAATTCCTCCCTAGAGGTCATAATAGTGATGGATCCACCAAACCCACAAGGAATCTTTTTTATTGTGAATATTCCAGAGATGTTTTGCGAGGAGGACATTATTCCAAGCATGTAAATCAAAAAGTCCCAAGCCACCCTCTGATTTGGGCTTGCAAATTATCTTCCAAGAAACACAGGCTTTCTTAGGATTATCATCTTTAGCACCCCAAAGGAATCGAGCTACTTTCTCAATCTGTTTTTGAACACTTGTTGGAATAGCCACGATCCCAATCCAAAAGGCATGAATACCTGAAGAACACTCTTGATTAATTCCACTCTCCCAGCATAGGAAATATTATTTGTATTCCATAAGGAGACAAACGAAGAGATCTTCCGGATATAGGAACCAAAATGAGCAAGACATAGGACATGACCAGCAATAGGAACACCCAGGTAGCGGGCAGGGAAAGTCCCAGTAGAAAGGCCGGATATAACTGGGAGTTGTGAAGACTCGGTTTCTGATATTACCTGAAAAATAAATTTCAAACTTGGCAAGGTTAGCCGAGAGACCATATACAAGACCGAATTCCTTGATGATCTCCATAATCAACTTGAGGGAGGATTCGTATGCTATAGAGAATAAGACAAGGTCACTCGCAAAGGCTAAACGTATAATGTTGAGGGGATGACATTTCGGATGGAAGTTAAAGTCCACGTGCGAATGAAGCATCTTGAGCATCTTCCCAACATTCTTCCAATATTTCTTTGCATGCTTCGATTTGGTCATTTTGATGTAGAGATAGGTGATTTAGAGGAGAAGATCATGAAAAAATGGGGGAGAGGTGTAGAGGTTGCAAAAACCCTAGAGAGCTTCACTCTCTACAATCTCTCTTGACTTATTAGTCTTGATTTTTCCATTGGGCCTATTTTGTATGTGAGCTAGCTGCCTTCGAAGGTCTTTTATCTTTGAGAGTTCCTATTATGTCATATGTGAGTTCCCTATCAAGTCATTTATGAAGACCCATGCTAATATTTAATGATAAAATTAGCAAGGTTAATTTAGAAAACTTCATACTCTTAGTCATCAAAATTACCTTGAGGGACATTGGAGATCAATGCTCGTATTTCTAGTTTTGTGCCTCCTATACCAGCGAATTAAATCACAAGTTATGAACATAAGAAAACATGTAACATGTTGTTTGAATATAAAAGTAATGGCCGACGTTTGAACTTTGTGTCACCATATATTATTAAGGTCATTATCAAGATCACGGGTCACCATCATCAACCATATAAAGCATATTTGTAGGGCAAATTTTAAGGGTATACATTTATCTTCGTCATGTTGTTATTTCATATTTTATTATCAAAGATATTTTTTTAGTTACTCATTGAATCGGATTTGGAAAGGCAGGCCCTAGTGTTTATAAGTTTTTAATTGTTTTAGATTATTGGTATTTTCGTTTTAGTCAACTTATTTCGAACCGGATATAACAAATGTTATAGGTATAACAACAGGATGCCTAGAAAACCAAAGACATTATTATTTTTCCACCGCTCCAGCGATGCTCCATGGGCCCTAACCCCCGCCACATTTATTAAAAAATGAATATATACACACACGTATTGTGGGAATTACATATGGATTAAATAACTAAGTCATACTATGAAATTATGAGAGAGAGTAATCGACACTAGAATTAGGAGAGAAACTCAAGTTACGGTAAACAAATTTGGTTTTATGCCAGGATGGTCAACTACGGAGGCAATACACATTATAAGGAGATCGATGGAGAAGTATAGGGAGAAGAAGCGCGATCTACATATGGTTTTCATCGATCTTGAAAAAGCATATTATGTCACGGAGACTGATATGGGATAGACTGGATGCAATAGGGGTTTTATGAAGTATATAGACATAATTAGGGATATGTATGCTAGGACAAAAACAATCGTTCATACGCCTATGTGGAATATGGATTTCTTCCCGGTGGAGGTAGGCCTCCATCAAGGGTCCGCTTTGAGTCTATTTCTTTTTGCAGTTGTCATGGACGAGTTGTCAAAGCCGATCCAAGAGATAGTCCAATGGTGCATGCTTTTTGCTGATGATTTTGTATTAGTCGCGGAAAGTAGACATAACCTGAGTATGAGACTAGATGAGTGACGAGGTGCTTTAGATATAAAAGCACCATCGAGGTCAAGTGGTTCCAAGTGTAAGCAAGTTCAAGTACCTAGGATCATTCGTACAAAAAGATTGGGACATAACAGTGATGTAGCACACCGAGTTCAGACAGGTTGGTGTGGGTGGAGGGTGGCCTCAGGGGTGTCGTGTGACAAGAATTTTCCAACTAAATTAAAGGAAAAATTTTATAGGGTGGCAGTGCGGTCTGCAATGTTATATGGAACAGACTACTGGGCCATCAAGAAGACACAGTCACAGAAGATGGAAGTGACACAGATGAGGATGCTGAGGTGGATGTTTGGGCATACAAAGCTAGACAGGATAAGAAATGATGTATACAGAAAAATGTTAGGGGTGACTAGTGTAGGAGATAAGATAAGAGAATGAAGACTGAGATCGCTTGGGTTTGTCAAGAGAAGACAAACAACAACGTATGTGACGACAATTGAAAGCCTCACTATAAAATGGAAGAGGAGTAAAGTCAGGATCAAACTGTCATGGGAGGAGCAAATTATGCATGACTTACTAGAGTTGCACATATATGAGGATATGGTACACGATATGAGTTTATTGAGGCAGGAGATTAAGGTTAAGAAGGGGTAGGCAAGATATATGGGATCTTTAGGGCATACTTAGAGAATTATATAGTATTTACATTGTAGGGTGACTTCGCACTTTTTTGTTTTGATATTTGTCTTTCAACTATTTGTGCATATCCACTGTTATGATTATTTAATATCGGAATATTTATATCTAGGTTTAATAAAATCACTTCAGTAGTACATATTCCTATTATTGTGCTATCTATGCAGATACATATAGAGCCGAGGGTTTCACTGGAAGCAAACTCTCTATCCCTTGGGATGGATGTATTGTTTGCCTACCTCTCACCATCCCTATACCCTAGCGATAATTTTTGCTGTAGTTGAGATATACTGGATATGATTGCTGCTGTTGTTGTTATAAAATAGCGATATAGTTTAGAAACATATTCTCGTATTAAAGAACATACTACGGGGATTAAAAAATACTTATATGTAATGTTTTATATTTTGATAATGAATATAAAACATTAAGGGTGACGTGCATCAAATAACATACTACGATGAGAATAGACGATTCACCATCCAAAGTCAACTGTTCCGAATCTAATTAAGTTCAAGTACCTAAGATCGTTGGTACAACAAGATAAGGACATAGAAAATAATGTAGCACATTGAGCTCAGTCAGGTTGGGGTAGGTGGAGGGCGGTCTCAGGGTGTTGTGCGACAAAAAATTTTCAACTAAATTAAAGAAAAAATTTTATAAGGTGGTAGTGTCGCCGTCAATGTTATATGGAACAGACTGCTAGGCCATGAATAGTACATAGTCGCAGAAGATGGAAGTGATGGTGATGAGGATGTAGAGGTAGATGTGTGGACATACAAGGCTAGACATAATAAGAAATGAGGTATACAAGGAAAGATAGGGGTGAATAGTATAGCAGATAATATAAGAGATGAGAGATTGAGATGACTTGGGCATATCAAGATGAGACATCCAACGCCATCTGTCATAGTAGTTAAAAGCATCATTGTAGAGGGAAAGAGTAGTAAAGGCAGACCCAAACAAACGTGGGATGAGCAGATTATGCATGACTTACTGGAGTTGCACCTATATGAATACATGGTCCAAAATATGAGTTCATGGAGACAAATGTTTAAAGCGTATGCATGATATAGGGTCACCTATACTTAGAGTATTAGATATTATCTACACTTTAGGTTGATTTTGAAATTTTTTGTTTTAGTCTTTATCGTTCAATTATTTGTACATATTGTATTCCTATTATTGTGCTATTTATGAAGTTACATATAAAGACGGGGTTTCACTTGAATCAAACTCTCTATCTTTTAGAATGAAGGTATTGTTTGCATGCCTCTCATCCTCACCATACTTTAACGATAGCTTTTGATAATTTAACAATATTTGTCTTGATAATTTAACTTATCACCTTTATTGAGTCGGAAATTATAAATCCGAGGGCCAAACATAATTATAGCTAAAAAAAATATAAATTATCATCATAATATGGTTCCAAACAGTACATTTGGAAATGGTAAAAAAAATAATGAGCAATATAACCCAAAAAATGTGTATATATATATTTGACGAAAGTTTACTTTTCGTGATACACACATATATTAATGTGTCTACACACACATGTGTGTATATATACACACAAACACATACATATACATATGTATGTATATATATGCATACTAATATATGTATATACATATATTTTTACATATATATGTATTATATATACATATACTAAGACGGCGGGCCCGGGTAAGTTGTGTGTGCGTTTTGTTTTCAAATCCAAATACGTAGTTTTCTATGTTAATATACAAACGTAACCCATATCCAATCAACTCGTACGAAACCGATTGAATTAAATCATTATCCTTAACCATATACATTTTAAACGGTTCAAGCTGGGTGGAATATTTTTCTTATCAAGCCGAATATTTATTACATTGCACATGTCTGAGTTTAAATCGAGATTGATCAAGTATAAAATAAAGTGTCCGAACTTGAGTTCAGTACTTTTGAGGATGTTTAAAATTGGTTTGTTTATGTCAAAATATTTTAAAGACACTTAGACTCAAACTTTATTTCAAGCTCTTGATAAATACACGTTAAGAAATCAAGTTATACCTCTCAAATATTCACATTTAGAATTTCAACGCATAATTATTTATAAGTTATAATTCATAATCAACCAGACAATTAAAAGTCCTATAGTTTCAATACGAATGAATTATATTAAATGGTTTTATGAACCGTGTATGAAAAACTCATGGTTATTTCGTGCCTAGACGAAGTACGGTTTTAATATGGTATACTAGCTCCAAAAAAAGAAAATAAAATGGCATAACATAATGCCCAAACGATTAAAAGGATCTTAACTGTTAGAGCTTAAATTTCAAATTTGTCCTAAAAAATCTTTTATTGTCCAAGTTACGGGCAAACTAGTAGACGTGTTGAAGATTGAAATCGGCCTGCTGATACGGGTTGTACGGCGTCAGTGTCAGTAACATAGGGATTTGGTGGGAGAGCTCCGCGAAAGATATTGAAAAAATGCCTGTACCGGAGTTTAATTGTTTCCTATAATCATGTATACCTAAATATACAAACAAGCATTTTTGTCGCGTTAATCTGGTTTAATATCTTTCAGCAGGTGCAAGAGAGAGATGCTTTTCAGAAACAACTGGAGGAGTCTTTGCACTCGCCATCTGATGATCCATCCCACCACTTTAATCTTGTATATTCGATTTATCAACCTCTGCCCTTATTACAGTTATCTGTTGACTACTCCTTGATTATGCAATTGTTTCCTTTTTCTTTCACGAATCCTTTACTGAACATATTGATTATTATTATGGGTACTTACATCAAAATTCTTATTACGGATAAAAAAAGGAGCTGCTGACAGTTTTGATTTGTGAATCGACGGGCAGGGAGTATTATTGTGGGAGCAGGGAGAGGAATCCAAAGCCGTAGAACATTTGGTGAAATCTGTCAAACTGAACCCCGAGAACGGGGTTGCTTTTAGATATATTGGTGATTACTGTGCTCGTGTCTCTGTTGATTCTCAGAGGGCTATCAAGTGCTACCAAAGAGCCGTTGCTCTAAATCCTGAGGATTTCCACGCAGGGGATGGCCTTTGTAATCTGTTGGATGCAGTGGGCAAAGACAGCTTGCAGATTGCAGTATGCAAAGAAGCCTCCAACGCTTCTCCCAGAGCTTTTTGGGCTTTCCGCAGATTGGGTTTTCTGCAGGCACAATTCCTTATTGTGCATTAACTGCATTGATGTTGAACTTACTAAATATAATCTGTTCACCTATTCCATGTACTGGCATTTGGCAGGTCCATCAGAAGAAATGGTCAGAAGCAGTACACAGCCTTCAGCACGCCATTCGTGGGTATCCCACCTGTGCTGATCTTTGGGAGGTCTTCTTTTTTCCATTTATTACTGTTCCTTCCGGGTTTTATGTTACCGTTTAGAGTTTTTTCTAAAGTTCCTTGTCAAAATAGTCTCACTATGGGCTGTTGGCCTTGTATGTGCTACTCATGTCTAGGCCTTGGGTCTTGCCTATCAGAGGTCGGGAATGTTTACTGCTGCAATTAAGGTAATCTTAATGTTTATCTCTCGTTATTCACTTAATCAGCTCTTGATGGTCTTGATTATTTTATTTTATGTGCTACTTTCACATGGTTTCCATTTTATTGCAAGATTTTGTTTGGATTTTGGTTGCTTTCATAAGAAGCTCCAACTAGTCTCTGAGTCGTTTCATTGTTTTCTTGTTTTCAAAGATCCAGTTGCCTTTCGCCTCTAGTATATTTTGCTAGCCGCTATGGCTACTCCTAGAATAGGTTTTGGTGATTACTTCTCATCTTCCCAGGCCTTACTCATCTAACTATAGTAACACTAATATTATTATTTGTAGTATTATCCTTCCTACTCAGATCTAAGGAGTTTTTTGCTTTGAATGTGGTAAGTTTCGTGGCTCCACACTAGAATATGAATACGAAATTTGGAGCTACTTTTGTTTTGAGCAAGTCCTTTTTTTTGTAATTTAATTTTATAAATAATGGCCAAAAATGCAATTTACAAGGGTTTTCAGGTGGCTATACAATATGAAAATAAAAGCTGCCAACCTTAACAAAAGGATGTCGTGATGACCACAACTTACTAATCTATGGGAGGGGAAGCCAGCCTGTACAAAATGCAATAGGTGGCTTACAAAAGTTTATAACAAATCTAAATTAAGTACTACTAAACCGGCTGTTTGAGGAGTCCATGTGTAACCAAAATAACATTCCAATCCTCGGGCATCTTCCAGAAATTTGAAGCCCAAGGTTCCGCCTCTTGAGAATCGTGGTACTCCAACAACCTGTGTATTTCACACTCCGGTCAAAAGTCCATGGGCAGCAGTCGATAAGCACAGTTGTAATCCTCATTCCATCCGGCTTCACAGTTCCTAACCTGTTCGATCACCTGCAATCCAACAAGAACGAGACACAGTACAACTTCACAATAAAGCAATTCATATGAATTTAAACACATTAGATAAAGCCAAGCGAGTTTGATGAGAAAATGAAGGAAAACCAAGCAAAATAGGAGACTGACTGGGTGCAAAAAGTTCATTTGAAGATCTTCATAGGTAGTTTCAATGAGAGCGCCAGCTCCCAATTTCCTTTTGTTTTTTCTACTCCTACCCAGGACATAGCGTTATATCTAACATTTTGGAGAGCTTCATTGGTTGTTGCTTGTTGGCTCTTCGCAATCTTCTGAAAGATCCGCTGATTTCTTTCCCTCCAGATACCATAAAATGTGGCGGAGAAGCCAAAGTACATAAGATCTTTGTGGAATCTCGAACCCCAAAACCTACCAGATGAATCAGAGAGCCAACCAAGAATGTCTGCCCAAGAATTGGACCGATTTCTTGCTTTCAAATGCTTCAGAATACCCCTCCACACCACCGTGGCATAGCTACATTGGAAGAAAAGGTGGGCATGAGTTTCCACTTCTTGGCCACATAGGACATAGATATTAGAAGGAACAATGCCCCAGGTGTACAAGTGTTAGTGTATGTGCCCTATGCCATGATTTGGATGTTTATGTTATACATTTATTATTAATAAAGAGGTTTTGTTATTATTATTGTTGGTTAGTATGTTACACAATTATGATATATGTCCCTGGTTCATTATTGTTATAGAGATAAAATAATTTATAACCAGTATGAGTATTGATTTGATAATCATGAGATGATTATGTGTATGGTGATACAAATCAATCTCATAGATACTTGTTAGAGAATAGTGTATTGGATAGACCTATCATGAGATAACTACATGGATTAGCGTCATAAGTAAATCTCATGATAGTCATGTTTTAATCTTTGGACTTGAGATTGTCATAGATTCCAACATAAGGTTTGATATATTTTAACATGATGTAACGTTATCCGTAACTGGATAATAATAAAGGTCATGATTGATTGCGATAGAAATTATGTAGAGGATATTGAACAACCAAGATAGAATTTGTCCATCTCTTTTGAAAGAGATATCTTTGGGCCCCTCGATTAGTGAGATTGTGAAATGCATGGCCGTGCTCAGATGAATTGATAGTGTGATCAATATCATTTGCTTTATCAGTCTACTTGGAGATCGAGTAATCATATGTTTGAACAATATAAGTATGACGCTGACCATGACTTATGTTTAAATTAGATATCGTATGACAAAGGGATTAATGCATGTGCTGTTATTAGGCTAGTTAGACTGTACTCGTATTAATTGGGTAGTTGTAATGTCTTGCTAGAGGCCAATTACGACTTGTTGGTTTAATAGAGATTTAATCAATTGCCAATTAATATGGGCCTATCGGGTCACACACAAGAATGCGTATGTCTGAGATTAATAATATTAATAATATTAATATTAGATATTTATTATTATTATTATTATTATTATTATTATTATTATTATTATTATTATCGTTTTTAATATTAATAATATTAATATTGGATATTAATTATTATTATTATTATTATTATTATTATTATTATTTTCGTTTATATATATATATATTTATATCATCGGATAATAACAATAGAATCCATATCTGATATGAATTTTGATTGGTTTTATCTAATCCTAACAGAATCCGTATTTGGTACGGATTATGATTGGCGTTAACCAATCCGATATGGAATCGGATTTTGATATCTATATATATGTATATAGCCTGATGTGTCTCGTACGCTACACAATCAGCAGAAAAACGAAAGACAAAACTCGTTTTTAAGAAAAGCAGAGTTCTCAGCCGCGCTGTTCAAGAGCTAGCACTCCGGACGGAAGCATTCGTGTGGATACCGGCATAGGGTGTTCGTGTCATCGCACCTCCTACGTTCGCACCTTCTACGCCTGCAGATTTCGAATTTACAGAGGTATGATTTTTGATTTCTTTCATCGAATTAAACGAACAACATGGATCCTTGGTAGGAAATCAGAGATCAAGTTTTGTTTTCCGCTGCGCGTTTTGTAGTGATCTCGTCGGATTAACTAACAACAAGTTATCCAGTGTAGACATCCTCTCCCAACACGCCATCCAAAGAATGATGGCAAAACGAGGGAGATTATACTATACAATTTTGTGCCAGTTTGCTGCCGGGGCTGAGGGCTGATGTACCCTGGCAGCGCTGGCAACCGAAAAGGTGGCAGCTGGAAGCCAAATCCATTTGTCAGTTTCTGAGTAAAGTTTGATTGATAAGCAAGTTTGATAAAATCTAAGCACTTGCTGATCCCAACCTCTGCCAAAAGGAATTATCCACTGATCTCCCTGTAGAAATTGGCTGATTTTTGCGTCCAGATCAATGTTTATTTTCCTCCTCATTTCAGGGGCTTCCTGATTCAAAATCCCCCAAGGATGCCATGAATCTTTCCAAAAGAAAGTCTCACTTCCATCACCCAGTTGTCTCCTGATTTGAGTTGAAAACTGATCTCTGGTCCACAATAAGCGTTTCCACATCCAAGAATCTGTTTGTTTGGGTTTGACTTCCCATAAGGTGCGCCCTTTTAGGATAACAGAGTGAACCCATTTAACCCATAAACTCTCCTTTTCTTCCAGGATGTTCCAGGTTCCTTTCATCAGGTAAGCTGAGTTTACAAGAGATAGGTCCACAAAATTAAGGTCACCTTTTTCCTTACGTTGACAAATGGCTTTCCAATTGATTTTTGCTTTTCTAGCATTCCCCCACAAGAAAGTTTTGAGAAGCCTTTCGATGGATCTGATAACCTTCCTAGGAAGAAAATAGGCAGCTGTCCAGCATCTGCAAATGGTATATAGGACCGACCTTATAAGCTGAACCCTCCCTCCATAAGAAAGGTTCTTAGATGCCCAACCTTCAACTCTCCTTTTTAACCTAAGCATCAAGGGAAGACAATCATCATGGGATAACCTTTCAGTTACCAAAGGAACTCCTAGGTACCTAATAGGAAGATTACCTAGAGGGACGCCTAAGATCCTTGATATTTCATTTTTCATACTTTGCGGCGTAGCAGAGATGAAAACCTCAGATTTTTGGAGGTTAGGCTTGAGTCCAGAGAGGGTTTGAAAGTCTTCTAAGGTATCTCTGATCACTTTGATGGACTGGAGGTTTGCTTTGGATAAAATGAATAAATCATCTGCAAACGCTAAGGAGGATATACCCAGGGATTTGCATTTGTCGTGGTATTGGAATGAGGAAAATTTGGATTTGTCTTTCAAGAGTTGTGTGAACCCCTCCATGACTAAGATGAACAAGTAGGGTGAGAGAGGGTCCCCTTGTCTGAGCCCTCTAGTGGATATGAAATTCCTGGTAAGTGACCCGTTTAGGTTGATTGAGAACGACGCAGTAGAAATACATAAGCATATCCACTTCCTAAATTTGGGAGGAAAATCCATGTTTTCTAGAATTTGCATGAGATAGTCCCAGTTAACCGTGTCAAAGGCTTTCATTATGTCTACTTTGATAGCACATCTTGCAGGTCCACCAGATTTTTGGTAATTTTTCACTATCTCATGCATAAGCAGAATATTATCTTGGATATTCCTTCCTTTGGCAAAAGCATATTGGTTTTCATTTATTAGCATTGGGATTATAGGCTTTAATCTGGAAGCTAAGATCTTTGAGATGACTTTATATGTAACGTTGCAACATTAGATTGGCCTAAAGTCCTTAATTGCTGTGGGTCTTTTCGTTTTGGGAATTAGCGTGATGGCGGTACAATTCATAGGATAATATATGAAATTGGAGGAAAAGAAGTAATTTACAGCCTCTGTAAATACTCCTCCCACCACATTCCAATTGTCTTGAAAGAATTCAATTGTATAACCATCTGGCCCAGAGGCACTGTCCCTTTTCATAGAAAAAAGGGAGTCTTTTATCTCTTTGTTGGTGATAGGAGCTTCTAACTTTATTTTTTGGGCTGCATCTATCTTTCGTCCGTTCCAGGGGTAGCAAGGCCTAGGAGTCTTTGGATTTTGGATTGGTTCTCTGAATAGACCTTCAAAGAAGTCTACCACCATGCGCTTTATTTCTTCATAGTCTTCCACCATGATGTTTTGGTCATTCATAAGTTTAAGAATTTTGTTCCTTGCACGATGAGTTTGGACAGTCCTATGAAAGAAATGTGAGTTCTTATTACCCTCTTTCATCCACCTTACTCTAGCCTTTTCTTTAAGGAAGGATTTCTTTAAGTTTAGTAGGCTAGTGTACAACTTGGCTAGGTTTCTTCTGAGCTTTGCAATTCATGATTTTGGTTATCTCTTGCCAATTCATCTTGGGCAATCTCAAAATTTTTCCTTGCTTCAGCTACTCTACCCGAAATTTTCTAAAAGTGTTTTGCTAATTCTGGTTTTGCCTTCCGTCTTCGCACTTATTGCATTTCCCTTCATCTACTGGGAGATTATTAGATCTCGTTAGTTACATATTTAAGCACATCTAAACTTGCCCTTTAGTTCTTCCAGTACAGGTTGAGCTATAGATTTCGATTTATTTTTAGGCTACAACAATAACACTCAAGCATTTTTCCACTATGTGGGGTCGACTATGTGGATCAATCATTTCTCTTGCGCTTTATTTATTTGATTTTTTGAGTCGTAGCCTACCTCATTGTGTGTACTATAATACTCAATGCATAATACGTGGCTTTAGAATATGCATCTTTCAACATTATCATATTATCTCAACTGTGGTTCCTGCCTTAAGTGCCTAAAATTCTCACTTAAATTTTATACCCTCTACATGACGGCTACGTGAATCAGCTATCTCTATTGTGCTCCATCAATGACCATACGCTTTCTGATTGTCATATAAATCATATCCTTCTTTATTGTCTCTCTCTACATTTTTGTTGGTCGCTCTCACGTTTAACATGCATCTCTTTCATTGTCTCGCACTGCCTAACATGTACATCTGTAGAACACCTTTGCATTTGTCTATACCATCTTAACCTTGCCTCCCTCATCTTTTCATCTATAGGAGCCACCTCAGCTTTTATCCTTTTATGTTCATTTATTATTAAATCCTTCTCTAAATGCTCATACATCTATCTTAACATTCTCATTTCGCCACTTGCATTCTTTGTTCATGCCCATGATTGACTGCCAACATTAGGGTGCATATAGCAATGTGGCTCTTAATGCCGTTCTATAAATTTTTTTTTTAAGCTTCAAAGGTACTTTCCTATCACAAAGAAGAGCTGACGCTTTTCTCCTTTTTAACCACTTTGCTTGCACCCTATGGTTCACATATTTATTAATTCTTCCATCTTTGTGTAGTATAAATCCCGAATACCAAAAATCATATAGATGAATATTTTGATCTTCCAGTTTTACACAAAGTTCCAAGGTCATTCTTTTGTTGTTAAAATTGAACTTCATATACTATGTCATCTTTCGACTCAATTTGAAGCCCTTTTCTTCTATTGTCTCCCGGTAATGTTCCAGCTTAGCATTGACTTTTTTTACTAGTCTTATCCACCAGAACAATGTCATCTGCAAATAACATGCTCTACATAACTCTATCTTGAATGTTTCGAGTGAGCTCATCTATAAATAAGGTAAATAAGTATGGACTTAATGCAGATCCGTGTAAATTCACTATGATAGGAAAATCTAAAATTTATCCTTCTGGAATCCTTACGCTTGCCATTGCGTTCTCATACACGTCTTTAATAATTTTTATACATGCTACTCTAACATTTTTCTTTTCAAGCACCCTCCACAAGAACTCTTATGGAACTTTAGCATATATCTTTTCAAAGTAAGTGAAATCATATGCAAACCTTGCTTCTTCTGTCGATATCTCTATTAATCTTCTGAAGAGTTGAATAGCCTCGCAATGAAGCTCTGAATGCAACTTTTTTGAATCACTCGCTCTCAGAGCTTCATTGCGAGGCTCATTAACTTAATTCCTTTATAATTTGCTTAATCTTGTATATCTCATTTGTTTTTATACAGAGATATTAAAATGTTTTTCCTCCAGTGATTAGACATCTTTTTGGTTTTCACAATCTTGTTAAAAAGATCTGTGAGGTACATAATACCTTCTTTCCCTAGGTATTTCTAAGCCTCAATTGGAATATCGTCGGGCCCAATCACTTTACCATTTTTTTATCATTTACAATGCATCTTTTACCTCTGGCAATCTAATTGTCCAATTATATGTTATGTTTTTATTCCCTTAAAAGTTACGTAACTCGCCCAATACGAGTTCATCTCCCACGTATTTATTAAAAAGTTTCTGAAATTATCTTCTTCATCAATCTTTGATTGCCTTATCATGTACTAAAATCTTGCTATCTTCGTCTTTAATGCATTTAACTTGAGTCAAATCTCTTATTTTCCTTTCTCTCGTTCTAGCAATTTTATACACATCTCTTTTACCTTCTTTCATTTTCAACTGCTTATAAAAATCTTCGAACGCCTTTCATTTGACTTCACTCATGACCTGTTTAGCTTCTTTCTTAGCAAGCCTATATTTTTGTCAGTTCTCCTGAGTATTGCAAAGTTTAAGTGCCTTATACCTAGCTCTCTTGTTTTTTTACTTTTTCTTGCACTTATTCTTTCCATCACCAAGATTCCTTATTTGCAAGTGCTTGGCCTTTTCACTCGCTAAGTAAATCTTTCCCTATTTTCTTTATCTTTACCGCTACATTGTGCCACACTTCATTTGCATCACAACTTCTGTGTGTTTCTAACACATGTGCATGGTTGTGTACATCCGACCCCCATGCCCCGCCATACGCGGGAGCCTCTAGGGTAATGGGGTATTGTTGTTGTATCTTGGGTTCTATAAGCTTTTATTTTCTCAATCTCTCATACCAGATACATCCATCCATCAGTATATAACAGTGTTTGTATTGTTAAACTTCCTCCTGTGTTCACCATATAGTCCTTACAAGCTCTTCTACCTCCCGTTCGAGCAATGAGATAGTCTATCTACGACATATTTGTTCAACTTTTAAAATACTCTAGTGTTTTTCTCTTTTTTGAAAAAGTATATTTATCACTATAAGGTCATACGCTATTGCAGAATCGAAAATTGATCTTTTCCGAGCACCAACTTATAAGCTATAATTCTATCTTCTTTCCTGATAATACCTACTGCTTCGTCTCTTAATGAGATATCTATAATAACCCCAACTTCATTAATTGTCTTATTTTTTCCTGTGTACTATAATTTAAATCCTGACTTGTCCAACATCTTAGCTTTCTCACTATCCACTTTGTCTATTACAAACATAAAATATTTACTTTTGTCTTTATCATCGTATTCACTATATCCATTGTCTTCCCGTTGGAGTTCTTATGTTCCATGTTCCTAGTCTAATACTCCTGCTTAACAGAGCTCTTGTTTATTTTTCACTACGTTGGAGTTCTCCAGGAGATGGAGCAGTCCTAGCTTAATTGTCGTCGCATTCAAACCATGCAACCGGGACCCTTGCTTATTTGACATTACATCAATGCCCCTTTGATGCAACGGTCCTTGCTGAGATACCGTATTCGGACCATACAGTGCGTTCCATAAGGGGAACATTCTAGCATTAGCACAATGTCTTGTTTGATCTATAATCATGTTTAGTGACCAAAGTTCTACATTGGTTGTCAACCTAACACAACTCTCCTTTTTTACCGAGACTTGAGACCGGTAAGTTGAAAACTCGACCAAGCAGAGCTGATTTATTCCTGGGTATGCAAAAAAAAAAAAAAAGTTTATCTGCGAGATTTTCCCTGATCATGATTGAGAAGTCTTGTCTGTTATGCAATAGGAATAGTGCAATTAATAATAATGCAGAACTTTAGACCTTAACATGCATCATTTAGCTACGCAGTCTATGCTGATTTTCCTTCTTTTTTTTGTTGTTTTCGAGCATGAACCAAAATTATCCATTCAAACTTACTGTTTCATCTACTTGGTTTTTCATAGCCTTTTTTTGTGTTTGGTTTGTTAATCTGACTTTCTTTGGTACTGGGTCAGTCATATGAACGAGCTGCGGAGCTAGAGGATTCAAGAATCTTTGCTTTAATAGAAAGCGGGAATGTGTCGCTGATGCTTGGCTCTTTCAGAAAGGTAACTATAGATCTAAATTCCTATGTATTTAACTCTTTTTTCTCGTTTGTCCATTTAAACATTTCTGCTTTTCCGCTGTTTTTCTTTTTTTTGGAGTGGGGGCAAATGGTTGGCTTTATTGGGATTTCTTGTTGGTCGGAAAAGGAATCTGAAGACACTGCATATGAACAAATACAAACAATGGAAGCAATGGGTTCCTTTTTTCTTTCTTTTTTTTTTGATGCCAATACATTATGCTTTGCTGCTTATGAATTTTGAGATTGAACGTTATATTTTTCTCTTTTGGTGAGTAGAATTTTCGTTAATTGTAGGATATACAAGAAGTTAGCACTATGAAGTACATGGCAATATATGCGTAAAAAACAAAAGCTAGTAATGTTTGTTGCTTTTGGCCACTAATGGTCTACATGCGTATTAAAAACAAAATCCTACTTTTTCTAAGATTTTCTAATCGTTCTCCAAGTACCAAGAAAAGATCTAATCTGATATAAGGTCTCCGCTGTTCTCATTTCTTCCTTCACGCTCTCTTTCTAAAATAGCCTCAAGTTTATTTCCTCCATACAGTGTAGACAACTGCTGCCAAGCAAAAACGAACCAAATCTTTCTGGAATCCAGAGCACCACTTATTTGTTTGGAGACATGACATGATTTGGTCCCAGCTGAAAAGTCTTCCCTTGCATCATCCTGTAAACCCTACACTATATCCAGATGTGTCTTTTCCTTTTACATTGACGAGTGTGATGAGTCGGTAAAACTTTGAAGTCCTATTAGCACCTATGAATTGTCGAATAGTACATGGACATTTGCAACAACCCTTGAAGCAGCCCTTGATGGTATGTTATCTGTCGAAATTAATGGCTCGAATGAAAAGATATCAGATGTGCTTAACCTTTCTCTTATTGATTCACTTTTCTCTTATTGGTTCATTTATATGTTCATCGAGAGAGCTTCAGTTTTACAAGAATGACATCTGACGATTACGCCATCAAACATAATGCTAAGAGAAGAAATCTTTTACATGTACCATCAAACTAGAGTAAATATATCATTTATGATCTAGAACTTCCAGTGTAGTGTGCAACCCTGTGAGACAATCAGGAGAATCCACATGCGGTAGTTACCAAGCTTTCTCAGGGAATTGGGCTACAACTGATTCCATAAGTCCTTTTTGTAGGATCCGTGACAATCATTTAGAGGGAGATGAATAGAGTGTTGAGCTATTTTTTAGTTTTCTTTTGATTTTGTTCAAACAAACTCAAATGTTATCCAAAACGATAAAGAAAGAGATGAGAGACATTGCATGAAGACACATGATATAGAGTGATCCGAATCTATTTGATTATTCTACTCCACTACCACTTTGTTTCCAAAGTGGATTTTCAACATCAACTTTTCTTCTTACCTTTAATAAGAACAACAACAAGAATACTCACATTAACAACTAGTACAAGCAGCAACTACATCAACAACAACTTATTGCACAAATACACTTTGTGCAACAAGAACAACAACAGCTATAAGCAAGAACAAGCCTTTGCTTCTTCACAACTTTAACAAAGTTCTGTAAAAGAACTTTCACTAAGTGGGTTTTAGGAAGTAGTGGAATTACACTTTCTAATACGTATAAATCACAAGTAAGAGATCAAATACGTATATTTCCTCTTGTGTTAGACTTCTACTTTCACAATACAACAATGAAAAACAAGCAACAAGAGCTTAATAAGCTTTAAACACTTTTGCACATTTAAGAGCTTTTTACAACAATGGGGGGATGGAGCTTGAAGAAGATGAAAGTGTGTAAATGCCTCATTTGAGCCTCTTCAATATATAGAGGATGTAAGCCACGTTTTTGCAGTCTATCTCAAGTTTTCAACTCAATCAAATGTCTTGAAGATGTCCAAATAGTCTTTAGTCACCCTATAGTTGGATTTGATGCCCCATAGCCACCCTATAGTTGGATTTGATGCTCCATAGCCACCCTAGAATATCTTAAACATGTTTGCAATAATCAAGAAAGCATTTTAGATATTGGGGGAAAGTCGACAATGGATTTGAGTAATATTGGAGAAAGAAAACACTTTAAATCTTCCTTGGATTTTGTTCTAACGGTTATAAACATTTGAAATTTGAATGACATCGATTGATCTACGTCTCGTATTTTAGAGACTGATGTCTACATAGATCGATCAAAGTCTTTAGGTTGAGAGATCGATGTCTTCTAGTGTGGTTTTAGTTTTGCATCTTACATACATTGATTGATCGATGTCTCTTCTTTGAGAGACTGATGTACACATCGGTCGATCATTGTCTTCATCATGAGAAATCGATATTGGACAGTGAGGTTTCAATTTTGAACCTTACCTACATCGATCGATCGATGTCTCTTCTTTGAGAGACTGATGTACACATCGTTCGATCGATCTGCTCTAACCTGAGAGATCTATGTTGGACTGTGAGGTTTCAATTTTAGACAATCACTACATATATCGAGGTCTCATTTTAGAGACTGATATATACGTAGATCGATCTATGTCTCAAAGTGTATTTTTCTCATTTTGTTTTATTTTCGAAGTGTGAAATACCCTTATTAACTCTTTTTCAAACATCTTTTAACTTCATCAAAACAATTCATATTCCGACATTGTGAAGCATGCAAACCTTTTGTGTTAGATCATTTCATCTTTGTACAAGTATCATGGAACTGGAAAAGTTACTTCACGCATTCTTGGGCATCCGCCAGGAAGTCAATTGTTAAACGCAGTCTGTAACCTTAAATTAAAGATACTAGGGAGGTTCGGTTACCTAATTTATTACATCTGAACTGTGTTTATATAAAGAAGGTAACCGGGAATGTTTGTACTAATAGGGAATCATTATCAATTAAATGGGTTCATTCAGCACTACTGAAGGCAAATCTCTGTGGCAAGTGAAAACTAATACAGCTGATTCCTGGATATGGAAGAAATTTTGTGTCAGATCATTCTTCACTTCTCACTTTAGAAGAGTGATTGGTAATGGGACTTTCACACTTCTGTAACTTGATTCGTGAAGTCTGTGGTGTTTTAAGCATCGAGTGCAAAAATGAAAAGAAGACACACGATTGGCATGGAAGAGAAAGTGTTTCATGTGCTGGAAGATGGAAATTTGTGCTGGCTCCAAGGTAGAGGATGGGACGAGGAAATGAAATTTTTTCTGGAGTCTTGGCATGAAATACCTATTTTCTGGAGGTGGATTGTTGGCATTGGAATTCATCTTTCACATATTGAAAGTGCAACTACAATGCAGGCTCAAATCACTCAAAAGGTTCTTTAGGGGAAAGGGCGGTTTGGCTTAGAAAATATCTGCTGAAACATGTGTTGTCAGGATGGTCTGCTGGAATGATTGGCAATGGAGGACAAATTATTCATTTTGGGAGTGTCCCGGGATCGCATATGTCTCTTCGGAAGCAATTTCAGGAGATCCCAGACCATATCTTCTTTTGCTGCTCATATTCTAGGAGAATCTGGGAATAAATTCTCAAAGCAGTAGCGTGCGGTCATAGAATTACTTAACGTGATTAAATTTTTTAGTGAATTATAGGGAACTTGTAGAGTCTAACTTCCAGAAAGAAGTGGGGATGGTAAACTTACCTGCTTGTGTATATGGTGCGTGATTAGAAAGCAAGTAGAGGCTTATCGGATTATCAGTAAGGGAACCTGTAGAAATACTAGGAAATTTGAATAAAATACTACTATTATTATTAGTGAGGAAAACATCTTTCCTCACTTTTTAGCTTTATAGTCGTTAGTGACCGTTAGGAGTTCTAGTAACTGGTTACATATGTATATCTTAGAAGCAATGAAATGTAAGGTTCTTGCGATCTAGGTTTGATTTCAATAACATTAATTCTTCCATTTCTCTACTGCAATTACTTCATTGAGATAAATTTGTACTCCTTTAATCACATTGATAATTTCTATATGGTATCAGAGCTTTGGTGCTCAATCTTGAGATTTTGAGTTTTTTTTTTTCTTCAAAAATTTGATCTTGATCGTGCTCAGTGTTCTGGAAAATTGATTTGATTTGAAAATCCAGATAACTCGATTTCAATTCTTTGAAATCTGATTGCATGCAGTCATCCTGTGGTAGAAGTGTTGGCCTGGATGCATAGTAATTTGTATTCCTGAGCTTTGTTGTTCAACCTCTGGTGAATTTGTGTCGTGTGTTTTTGGGAAGTGATTAAATCTAGAAAACTGTTAGGAAATAGACGAGATCACTGCAAAAACGCGCAACGGAAAAACAAAATTGATCTCATATTTTCTACCAAGGATCCATGTTATTCGTTTAATTCGATGAAAGAAATCAAAAACCTTACCTCTGAAGATTCGAAATCTGTAGACATAGGAGGTGCAATGACACGAACATCCTGTGCCGGTATCTACATGAATGCTTCTGTCTGGAGTGCTAGCTCTTGAACCGCGCGGCTGAGAACTTCGGTTTTCTCTAAAACAAATTCTTTTTTTTGGTGTTGTCTCTCTGTACGAGATACACAGGCTGTATACACATATATAGACATCAAAATCCGAGTCCTAATCGGATTAGTTAATGCCAATCAAAATCCATATCAGATATGGATTCTATCAGGATATTCAAAATCCATATCAGATATGGATTCTTTCGTTATTATCCGATAATATATATATATATATATATATATATATATATATATATATATATAACCGTAAAAAAACGAAATTAATAATATGAATAATAATTAATATCTAATATTAATATTATTAATATTATTAATATCAGCTCATACGCGTTCTTGTGTGTGACCCGATAGGTCCATATAATTGGCAGTCGGTCAAATCTCTATTAAACCAATAAGTCGTAAGCCTCTAGCAAGGCGTTACTGTTGCCCAATTAATATGAGTACAGTCCAACTAGACTAATAATAGTACATGTATTAATCCCTTTGTCTCACGATAGTTTGAACATAAGTCATGGTAAGCGTCACACTTATATTGTTCAAATATATGATTACTCGATATCCAAGTAGACTGATAAAGCAAATGATATTGATCACACTATCAATTCATCTGAGCACGACCATGCATTTCACAATCTCACTAATCGAGCGGCCCAAAGATATCTCTCTCAAAAGAGATGGACAAATTCTATCTTGATTGTTCAATATCCTCTACATAATTTCTATCATACTCAATCATGGCCTTTATTATTATCCAGTTACGGATAACGTTAAATCTTGTCAAAATATAACAGTCCATATGTTGGAATCTATGACAATCTCAAGTCTAAGGATTAAAACATGACTATCATGAGATTTACTTATGACGCTAATACATGTAGTTATCTCATGATGAGTCTATCCAATACACTGTTCTCTAACAAGTATCTATGAGATTGATTTGTATCACCATACACATAATCATCTCATGATTATCAAATCAATACTCATACTGGTTATAAATTATTTTATGTCTATAACAATAATAAACCAGGGACATATATCATAATTGTGTAACATACTAACCAACAATAATGATAACAAAACCTCTTTATTAATAATAAATGTATAACATAAACATCCAAATCATGGCCTAGGGCACATACAACAACAATCTTCCACTTGCACTAGGCCTACAAATTTTGAGAGAGATATATTATATTTGTAGGCCTAGTGCAAGTGGGAGATTGTTAGTGTATGTGCCCTAAGCCATGATTTGGATGTTTATGTTATACATTTATTATTAATAAAGAGGTTTTGTTATCATTATTGTTGGTTAATATGTTACACAATTATGATATATGTCCCTGATTCATTATTGTTATAGAGATAAAATAATTTATAACCAGTATGAGTATTGATTTGATAATCATGAGATGATTATGTGTATGGTGATACAAATCAATCTCATAGATATTTGTTAGAGAATAGTGTATTGGATAGACCTATCATAAGATAACTACATGGATTAGCGTCATAAGTAAATCTCATGATATCAATCAATCAATCAATCATATCCAGTATATCCCAGCGATAGCAAGCTATCGTTGGGGTCTGGGGAGGGTGAGAGGCAGACAAACAATACCCCCATCCCAAAGGATAGAGAGTTTGCTTCCAGTGAGACCCCCGGCTCTATAAGTAAATCTCATGATAGTCATGTTTTAATCTTTGGACTTGAGATTGTCATAGATTCCAACATAAGGTTTGTTATATTTTAACATGATCTAACGTTATCTGTAACTGGATAATAATAAAGGTCATGATTGAGTACGATAGAAATTATGTAGATGATATTGAACAATCAAGATAGAATTTGTCCATCTCTTTTGAGAGAGATATCTTTGGGCCCCTCGATTAGTGAGATTGTGAAATGCATGGCCGTGCTCAGATGAATTGATAGTGTGATCAATATTATTTGCTTTATCAGTCTACTTGGAGATCGAGTAATCATATGTTTGAACAATATAAGTATGACGCTGACCATGACTTATGTTCAAACTAGATATCGTGAGACAAAAGGATTAATACATGTACTATTATTAGGCTAGTTGGATTGTACTCATATTAATTGGGTAGTAATGCCTTACTAGAGGCCGATTACGACTTGTTGGTTTAATAGAGATTTGACCGATTGCCAATTAATATGGGCCTATCGGGTCACACACAAGAACGCGTATGAGCTGATATTAATAATAGATATTAATTATTATTCATATTATTAATTTCGCTTTTTATGGTTATATATATATATATGTATATTATCGGATAATAACGAAAGAATCCATATCTGATATGGATTTTGAAAATCCTGATAGAATCCATATCTGATATGGATTTTGATTGTCATTAACTAATTCGATTAGGACTCGAATTTTGATGTCTATATATGTGTATACAGCCTGTGTATCTCGTACAGAGAGACAACACGAAAAAACAAAATTCGTTTTTAGAGAAAACCGAAGTTCTCAGCAATGCCGTTCAAGAGCTAAGCACTCCGGGCGGAAGCATTCGTGTGGATACCGACAGAGGGTGTTCGTGTCATCGCACCTCCTAGGTCTGCAGATTTCGAATCTTCCGAGGTAAGATTTTTGATTTCTTTCATCGAATTAAACGAACAACATAGATCCTTGGTAGGAAATAGGAGATCAATTTTGTTTTTCCGCTGCGCGTTTTTGCAGTGATCTCGTCTGTTTCCTAACAGTTGTCACAGTAGCTGCATATTGGTAGTCATACCCAGTCCTAGTTCTTCAAGCATCCTTTTTAACCATAGACCTTCACATAATCCCATTGCTAGTGCTCGTAATTTTGCTTCCGCACTACTGCTTGACCAAACAATTTGCTTTTTTTACTTCGCCATGTGACCAAGTTACCCCATAAGAACGTACCATATCCAGTAGTAGATCTCCAATCAGTTTGGAGCCCTACCCAATTCGCATCGGTGTAGACAAATATGCTTCCGTCCGATTGCTTCTTAATTGACAAACCCTGACCTGGTGCAGCTTTTAGGTACCTAAGAATACTTAAAGCAGCCTTAAGATGTTCATTAGTAGGATCATGCATGAATTGTGAAACAAAGCTAACAACATAACATATATTCGGACGAGTATGTGACAAGTAAATAAGTTACCAGCCAATTTTCGATATTGTAGCTTAATTGTAGGGGTGGTATCCCACAGCTTTGGTTTCTGTCCGGGTTCCATTGGTGTGAGTGCTTGTTTGCATCCCACCATACCTGTTTCTCTTAATAAATCTAAGACCTACTTTCGTTGTGAGATGCTTATTTCATTTTTGGTTCTAGCTATTTCCATACCTAAGAAATACCTCAGTCCGCCTAAATCCTTAACTTCAAATTCTTTAGACAGTTGTTGTTTTTAATTAGAATGATGACTTCCTTTTCATTTTCCGTAAGAATTATATCGTGTACATAAAGAGTAGGTATGGTAATAGTGTGAACTCTAGAACGTCGTATAAACAATGTATGATCACTATGAGTTTGCTTAAAACCATATTTAAGAACCACAGATGTGAACCTTTTAAACCACGCACGTAGGGACTGTTTCAAACCATATAATGACCTTGTCAATTTGCACACCATGTCTTTATTCTGATTATTCTGAAATCCGGGTGGTATCTCCATGTATACTGCTGCTTGCAAGTCACCATTCAAAAACGCATTCTTACTATCTAGCTTAAATAGATCCCAATGTATGTTAACTGCCAGGGAAAATATAATTCTAATCGTATTTAATTTCGCAACTGGGCAAAGGTTATTTCACTTAGTAGCCAAACGTTTGGCACATTACTCAGTTAACAGTTAAACGTTGATAAAACTCACTTAACAGCCAGTCTTTGTCGATAATGTCTCACTTACAGCCGGTCACCGGCTGATGACCTGCTGCTGGCTATAAAACATGAAAAAACATTTTTTTAATATTTTTTGCTTAAATGTGTAAGCCACGTCGGATCAATGAGTTTGGAGAACAAGCTGTAAGACTTTTGACTTGTTAAGGTGTAAGGGTAGAGAGTATTGTAGCATACAAATAGCAAAACGAGGAATAGAGGTTAATCAACGAGGGGTCCCTACAGTAAGGTTAACTCTACTCTTGAGAAACGGGACAAGATCTTTCAAGAATGAAACCCCGGTGATTGAGATATTCACAACAATGTGTAAGAGAGCGGAAGGATGCATCCTGAAGGCGATTAAAAATCCTGAGAGTGGAAGGATGCATCCTGAACGAGATGCTAAGGCTCTGTGAATGTAATGAACCATATCTTGCTCTAGGTAATTACACTATAACATGGAGTGCCCTGTCCAAGCTTGAGGGGTCAAGTTCTCTTGTCAAATCGACTAAATTAATCTCAAATTCCTTTGCAGTCTGTTGACCTCATAGATTCTTTACAGTTTTTTCAGCAGACGGCAATAATAACACTTACTATAGGATTATTTCTGCCTCAAATGGGCATTTATCATAAAAGAACGTAGTTTGCATGAATCGCTGCATTCTAACTACACATGATTATCTTGTTTGTTAGCTGTTGGATCTTGCTTTTTTAATTGGCACAGGGGGTGTGGGTTACTCTACAGGTATTGTTTCTACTCCTATGATTCAAAGGAATCCATAATGCATACTTTTAAGAGCATGTCTCTCTCTTATTTTCCAGATAATTTGTTGCTTTCTTTGATCGGTATGTTCAGAGCAGATTTATATGATAGCAAGAGCAAATGAATTGGTGATATTTGCGTTGCAACAATGCTCCGAGATGGCAATTATGGTTGACACCTTTTGCAGCTTACCTGCTGTGTGGATTTTGGTGAAAACACAAGGTTTTGGTGAAGGGTTCAACTCTAAATCTGTTTCTGCAGTATAGTTGTTGGCTAGTCTTATATTCAACTCTATAGACCACCATTATTAATGGTTTTGATATGATTGTTCTTGGAATGTCTTTTTAACAAGGAAGTATTGTTATTAGTAGTAGTACTATTTTGACTTGCATTGAGATATCCAATGGATATGAACAAGTATTGGTTTTTCGGTGTTTCTTGATTTGATATTTTTCATGCTAATGGTTTATCTTCTCTATTCCAGATTGCCTTTTTCGTTTGGTAATTCGTTAGCTCCCATGCCTCTCTGGTGTCTTTGTATACTTTGCTTTAGTATCCGTTTGGCCGGTCTTGTATATTGGCATAGATTGTAGGTTTTTCCTTTTCTTGGGTGGGGGGTGGGGTGTGGGGGTGTGGGGGTGCCATCCGACTTGCTTGGCTCCTCTGATGAAATCTGTCGTGTTTAGTCAAAAGGAAGTTGGGCTTGAAATGTATATCCGGATCCTTAGTTGGGAAAGTTGTGACTGTCAAGGTGAATACCCCAGTTTTGCACACTACTCATAACAAAATTCAGAAACATTTTAGCAAAAAAATATTAAAAAATGTTTTTTTCCAACTTTACAGCCAGCAGCAGGTCATCAGCCGGTGACCGGCTGTAAGTGAACCATTATCGATAAATGCTGGTTGTTAAGTGAGTTTTATCAACATTTAACTGTTAACTGAGTAATGTGCCAAACGTTTGACTACTAAGTGAGATTCCCTCTAATCTATTTTATATGTTTGTGTATAGCCTTTAGCCACTAACCTTGCCTTATATTTATTAATTGATGCATTAGCATTATACTTTACTGAGGACACCCATCTACAACCCACTGTTTTTATGCATGGGTTACGAGTAACTACATCCCAAGTCTTATTCGTAACTAGTGCTTGAATTTCCTCACTGACGCACCTCGCCACGCATAATTCTTTAGAGCTTCTTCAACACACGTAGGAATTTCTTGTCTATCTAGTGAACAAGTAAAAGCTTTGAAGTGTTTCTTTAACTGATCATATGCAAGGAAATTGTATAATGGATGTTTAGTGCACTCTCTTACCTCTTTCATGAGTGCTATAGGTAAATCATCTGAGGAACCATCCAAAGAACTAGGTGCATCCTTAATCAAAGATTCCAATCCTTGAGTTATATTATTTCTTCTTGTATACACCCTCATAATGAGTAATTCGGCTCTGGGATTTGACACTGTATTTTCAGCTTCTATACCGTCAGGTTGATCACCACTTTCTGACCTAGAAGACTCACTTCTGGGAATTTGTTCATTAGCTACTGAACCTTTATTAGACTCACTGAACCCAATATCAAGGATGCTCCATCACTGATCTACGCTACTTGCTGTTTTTTCTACAAACAAATTACTCGCATAATATACCCTTCTTTCGTCAAACATTACATCAAAGGACAAACATTCTTCTAGCGACAGGACAATAACACTTATACCCCTTTTGTGTACTAGAGTAATCCAAGAATATACACTTATATGTTCGTCTATTAAGCTTTGTACACATATTGTCTTGAATGTATACATACACTATACAGCCAAATAACTTGAATGGTAATGTGGACTTAATTTGGTATTAGGATAACAACTTAGCAGTAACTTATTTGGTGTTTTAAATGATAACACCCGTGAAGACATCCTATTAATAAGATATGTGGCTGTAAGTATTGGCTCACCCCAATAAATCTTAGGAGTATTTGTAGCAAATATAATAGCTATAGCCACATCTATTAAGTGCATATTTTTTCGTTCTGCAATTCCATTTTGCTGAGGAGTGTACACACAAGAGGTTTGATGGTGGATGCCTAGTTGACTTATGCAGTCTTTTATCTCCTTATTCACATATTCGGTCCCGTTGTCACTGTTTAATACTTTGATAGTAGTATTGAATTGGGTTTTAATTAGAACAATGTAACTCTTAATAATATTTCCAACCTCACTTTTATTTTTCATTAAGTATACCCAAGTCAACCTAGTATGATCATCTACAAATGTGACAAACCATCTAGAGCCATTTATGTTTGCTATCCTAGACGGACCCCATACATCTGAATGGACCAAATTAAAAGGGCTACTAGGTTCATATGGTTTTGGGAGATATTGTTCATTAGTTTGTTTTGCAAGAACACATGCTTCACATTTCAAGTCACTGATATGAAC
The DNA here is from genome assembly GCA_036186865.1 of Eustoma russellianum. NCBI lineage: Eukaryota > Viridiplantae > Streptophyta > Magnoliopsida > Gentianales > Gentianaceae > Eustoma > Eustoma russellianum. The sequence continues at coordinate 45,105,600 of AP025041.1, read as the reverse complement.
ATTAGAAAACAATTTTGGCATCATCCTTCTTAAGTGCAAAAAATTAGAGTGTCCTAATCTATTATGCCACAACAAAATATGATTAAGGACATTAGACCTTATCCTAGATTCCTTCTTGCAATAAAGCCAGTAACATCTGAAACTATATCTCTATTTACTTGTTGTGAGCTGTTTTGGATTGAGAATGGAGGTTTGTTATGACATTGGAGAGAGAAGCTTTTCAGCAACGCTGAGCCTTCACTAATCGAGTTAGTTGTGTTACCTGTCATAACTTTATCTCGACTTTCCTCTTGTCTAACTTCAGAGAATGTAGAATTTAGATTTGGGAGAGGTTTCATGTTAATAACCCTATTCCAGATTGAATCAAGTTCTTTATTCAGTTTATGTAGGAACAGAAATACCCGTTGAGTTCCAATAAATTGCTTGAATGATCTATCATCGTAAGGAGAAGTCCAAGAATGTTCTTCAAACATATCGATCTGTTGCTATAACCTTGTGAGACTTGAGTAATAAGCACTAACAAACTGATCTCCTTGTCGTACTTCCTGCAGTTGAGCTTCCATTTTGTAGATTTCTGATACGTTATCCCTTTTTGGGTATAGTTCCTTTGCATCTTTCCAAATATCAGCAGCAGTTAGATATAGGATAAAATTATTACCAACATCAGGTACCATCGAGCCTATTAACCATGGCATAATCATGGAATTTTCAGATCTCCACTGTCTATATTGAGCTTCTGTAGAAGCTGGAATTGGGAGATTCCCATACAAATAGTCATCATTGCCTCGTCCTATTATGAACATCTCTACAGCTTTGCTCCGCGAGAGATAGTTATGACCCGTCAGTTTATGGTTAGTGATCATAATCGGATTTCCATCAATAGATTTAGGTAACTGGTTTTGTGCTCCTTCCAAGGAGGTTCCACCTCTGGGAAGAACAGAGGTGGTCTCCGATGTCTATGGTAGTCAGCCATAGTGAACCTTTTTTAATGGAATAACTGATTTGTAGGAGGAAGGGAAGGTTAAGTACGATGGAAGACACACAATCTGGAGCATGCAAGAACAGAAAAGGAGCCCTGAGAGAAGATGAGAAGGAAGAGGAAGATGCGAGTATGAAAAAGGAAGAGAGAGTGAAACGGAAGGAAAAACAGAGAAGAGAAATGAGTGAATCTGAAGTGATATGAAAAAAGAATTTGATGTGAAGGAAGCTTAAAGAAAAAAGTGGCGTGGAAAGGAACTTGTCCTTTCCACCGTTTATTGGGAAAGGAAAATGCAGAATTTTTTATAATTTTATCGGAAAAAAAATGAGGACAGCTGGCCTCAAATTTCGAACGGCCTTGGTTTTCCATGCCTTGATAAGTACGCCGCTACCTTTTGCGGACACATTCCTTCTCAAAGAACGTGTTTTGCCAAATTTCAGACGGAGATCTAGAAATCTCCAGACAAATCTTTGGAGGAGTGGACAAATATTACGGAGAAAAAAAAACTTCTACTATCTCCTTCTTCTTATCAGTAGTGAGCTTCTTCCTCACAGAGCTTTAGCCTGCTCCTTCAACGGAGTTCAACGGAGTTCAATGGTACTCAGATATTAACGAGGACAATATTTTTCCTCAACTCTGATACCATATAGAAATTTGATATACTTGTAGAATAATAATGCAGCAGAAAAGTAAAACATAGCACAGAAAAAATGGCTTTAGACTGAAATTGAGAATTTCAGATTACATCCCATTTTCACAGTATCTACCTATTTATACACATTTAGCCAACGGCTAATATACCTCAAGCCAACGGTAACCTGTCATAGGTTTAAAAAATATAAACATGCTGTATTCTACTGTATTCTACCTATATTCTATATACACTGTTTTAATACACAATTCTTTAACTATTTCTACGCTCCTATTTATAGTCTAACCATATACTTGTGAGAGATCAATTAGGTCTCTGTATTTTAGGTAACTATTTGAATCTAGACTAAGATTAATGTGATCTCTGTATGCACGGAAATCATATATACACTCTTAATAATCCTAATCTGATTTGATCATTACTATAGTACCTAAGTGTGGTAACACATATTTATATTTACTCTACCATATATTCTTATTTACCCGTGTATATTTCTACACTCCCTCAAGCTTGGTTATAGATATTAATACAACCATGTTTAGACAATAAATATTGAAATACTTTGATTGAGGCTGGCTTGTTCAGAATGTCAGCCAACTGTTCTTTGATGATATATGCTCCAGTTTGATAGTTTATCTTCAAGTTTCTCTCTAATAAAATGTCTATCAATGTCCATGTGTTTAGCTTTGTCATGTTGAATAGGATTATCTGTCATATTGATTGCTGAGGTATTGTCACAGAACACTTGGACATGGTTGACACTCTTCTGTCTAAGATCCGTTAAAACTGACTTGAGCTATATTCCTTCACATATTACAAATGCTAAGGCCCTTAATTCTGCTTCCGCATTGCTCCTAGCTACTACTCCTTGCTTCTTGCTTCTCCAAGTTACCAAGTTGCCCCACACATAAGTACAGTAACCTGTAATAGACCTTCTATCTGTCTTTGAACCAGCCTAATCTGCATCTTTGTATATTGCTATGCTACTGTCTTGCACTTACAAAAAAAAAATGCTTTTGTCTTGTGCTTTTCTGAAATGTAAGACTTGTCCTGGTGTGTTTTTCAATTGCATGAAAATTCTCATATCAGCTTTAAGATGCTCATTAGTAGGATTGTACATAAACTGACTAATAAAACTTGTAGCATAACATCTGGTCTGGTGTGAGACAATATATTAACTTTCCTACCAGTTTTTGGTGTCTCAGTTTGTTAACTGGAGTAGTATCCCACATGTTTTTGGGTTTATACCGTGGTTCTACTGGTTTTGGAGATGGTTTACACCATAGCACACTAGTTTCTTTAAGTAGGTCAAGTATATACTTTCTTTGTTATATGTTCATGCCTTCCGTAATTCTTGGTACTTCCATCTGAGTTCTCCAAGACCAATGTGATCTGTCTGTGTATAGAAATCATATATGCACCCTTAATAATCTTAATCTGATTTGGTCATTACTATACTACTTAGGTATGACAACATATATTTACATTTACTCTACCATATATTCTTATTTACCAATGTATATTTCTACAGGAAGGAATATATACGTTATCAACATTTTTATTACCGTTGTCGGTGGATAACGTTTATTTGTGTGGTGGAGGTGAGGTGAGAGAATAAGTGAGTAAAGTAAAACCTAACGTCCTTTCTAGCACGTTAGAAATGATAGATCCATATAATTGACTCCACACAATGAGAAAAGACTTGAGTGTTGTTGTTCTGTGGTGTACCTAGTATACTTGCCTGGTTTACATTAACGAAATCTCAATTACAGAAAATAAATAAAATAAATAAATAACAGAAATAAAAGGGAATAATATTAGAAAAGTTGTACATGGAAAAGAAAAGAAAAAAGTTTACCGGATCAAGTGGAAGTGAAAGTAAGCTGTAAACCTTACCCATGATCTTTTGTTTGTCCCATTTTTGTAAATGAGTCAATTTATATATATATATCAGAACTTACACGTATATAAATTGCATCTGAGATCAAACTACCGCAGTTTCAGAAAATAGTTATGTCCCATACTTCTGCCCATGTGCTGTGCTCTATACGTATATTATTTCCCAATTACTTCTGATTCTCCTAACACCTCTTCAAGCACCAACAAAAAGTATTATAGTATTTAGGATTTCATGGGCTCTTACACTGGCTTCCATTCCTATTTTGTTAGTCTGGCATCGACCTATTCTATGGAGGAACTGATTGCTTAGTTGTGTAGAAGGAAGCTTTGTTCTGTTTTCAAATGAACTATAGTATTTTGTGTGTTGCCTACTTGAAGACTTCGAAGGAGGTGGAAAATTATTGTGTGTGGGTGGGAGTGGGACTGGTTTGGGGGGGGGGGGGGGGGAGTTGGTTGAATTTCTTGGTTCTCAAGGAAAGAAGAGAATTCTCCTAAAACTTGGCAGTAAAAACCTTTATTTTCCTGCACTTGGGTTTTGTCAGGAGACGTCACTTTTTAACTTCCTGGCTAGGAGTCATTTCTGTATTGGTCAATGGAGGATTGCTGGGATATTCGTTTGCTGACAATTTAGTTTCGCCTGGAGGATAATTTCAGTAGACAGTGTTCTAGAAGTTTATTTAAGATTCATTTTCATCTTGAAAAGAGTGCTCTTCTTCTAATAACTAGAACAATTGCATAGAGTAAAATTGCTTAGTGCAGTTCCCATTGTAAATCTGTTTAGATGACAGGTACGTGGTACAAATGCATGTGGATTTCCAGATAGGCATAGCTTGCGGCTCGAGCTTGCTATTAGTGGATATGGTTGCACTGTGAACGTTAAAATAAATAGCTCAAGGCTATCACTACAATTGGATAGATGAATGGGAGGAGCTTGCTAAAGTTGATAAATCGTTATACCTGATTGAAGTTGAAACTCCCCCCCCCCCCCCTTTCAACTCTTAACTGGAATTTATCTTTACACCTAGGGGATTGAGTATTTTCGGCATGCTTTGAAGATCTCGCATCTAAATGTAGCGGCAGTCCATGGTCTTGCTTCTTCACTGCTTGGTTTGGCAAAGGAATGTGCAACTTCGGGTGCATTTGGATGGGCAACATCATTATTGGAGGTCAGTAGTAATGCCACTCCAGTAGTCATATTTATGAATCATTCATGTCTCTTTTGGCAATGATACTTCTATGCGCTCTCCTCATTTGGATACGCAGGAGGCTTCTGGATTAGCAGTGACAATTACGTCACTAGCTGGTAACATGTCGTGTATCTGGAAGCTGCACGGAGATATACAGGTAACTTTGTGTCCCTTCCAGCTGGAATCATCCTTTTATGATTCATAAGGCGTCATTTTCTTTATAATTATTTAATCTTTTATAATTTATCTAACGTAATCTGACTTAGTGTAGCAATAAAACTTTATCTATCAAATCTGGATAAGTGTTTGAAAGATGGCCTAAGCCCCCTTTATGCCTACTTTTTTCTCTTTCCCAACAATTGATTGGCTCGTTTGGTCTGATCCTTCTGTGCTTATTGGAACTGAGAAGTTTATCTTTGTTAGCTAAGGTATTCTAAATGCTTCCCCTGGATGGACTCTGGCTGGAGCTCAGAGACTGATGAGCAGATTTTGGTCAAGTCTCTTGTGTCCTGGAAAAGAAGATGTTCTCTAGCTGCTTTATCTGCTTGTCATTCTTACCAACGAGCTCTGCACTTGGCCCCTTGGGAAGCTAATCTATATAATGACGTTGCTGTTGCCTTAGATCTCAGTTCCTCTTTTAAGGAGAGTCAAGAAGGAGACATGAAATCCTGGTATTTGCACAATTTTATAGTTAGAACTGTGTATTGTTCTGTATCTTACTCTTATCTCGTGTGACAGGTTGCCATCTGAGAAAATGTGCATTGGAGGCTTGTTACTCGACTGCGGGAATGAGGAATTTTGGGTGGCACTAGGATGTTTATCTCATGACAGTGCATTGAAACAACATGCTCTTATCCGTGGATTGCAATTGAATGTTACTTTGGCTATTGCTTGGGCACACCTTGGGAAGGTAATGTGTTACAGATCTGCTTCTTTAATATCATTTATGCTTTTACTTATGTGTGCGATGAAGTGAGGAAAAAATGGTTTTTTTCTGTCTCTGGTGCACAAGTTCATCTTTTTACCGAGCAGGTTACCTGATCTTTCAATCATTCTCAAAGAAGGATGCATGTGTTTTTGTTTCTGCTGCAAGATTTTGACCAGAAGTATCTGGCTGTTTCTTCTTAAGGACTCGCTGTGCAAGCACAAGATGTTCTTTTGGGAGGATATTATGGCATGGGGCCAGAGTGTAGAAAGCATCTCAAAGTTCTAGAAGAATTTAATATTTCTCAGTTTGGCGGCAACTCCTTATGGCATGTTTCGAGAGGAACAATGGGTTATTCTATGGTGTTGAGAAGACAACCAGGCCAAAACCCAATAAATCCTAGTTAACTTGTGATCTTTTGTTAGTAGCTCAAAAGGTGTTAGAAAGAATAAATCTAATTGGTCCATTGCTATTAGCTGTTGCTTTAATTTAAGCATTTTTGGTAGGTAAAGGAAGACGTGTGGTTGGGATGGGTCTTGGAGAATACTTTCGCTCTTTCTGTAAATAGCCTTGGCTGTATCCCTCTTACAGTTAATATGTGCTCCCATTAAGGAGAACAAAGCTCTACCGTCAACTCCCTTTGCAATTCATCCATCCAAAAGGAGCTTCTGCTGAGTGGCTTTCAGTTCTTGTATGGGAATTTCAATTCTGTCTACAATGCTGTAGTGTTTCTTATTTATCTCCTTAAGAAGGCCTTTCAGCGGTTTGACTTTTTCATAGAATTTAATTTGACAATTCCCTTCAACCACTTCTGCTTGACATTCCGATAGGATAGACTTAAGTTTGCCCTTGGATATATCTAAACATTTGGGCCGAAATTTAAGATTAAATTCACTGTAATCAGCCCTGGAGAAGCGTCAGACACAGCTGGGACTTTAAAGTTAGAGTTCCAACCACTGAATGTAGCTTCCCATCTATCTTGGTGAAAATTCTACTGGTGTGTATTTGCATCCTTTATTTGGATGCTAATCAAGTCCGTATCAGCAATATGCTCCTGAAATTCAGCTGTCTTAAGTCTGTTACATTGTGCCCCCCCCCCCTTTTGCCCTACTAGCCATCACTGTAATACAAGTCCCCTGTTACCAATCATGAAGAATTCCCATGCAACAGCTTCAAGCTACTTAAACAATTCCAGAGTATCCTCTCCAGACTGTCATCATGCCCATAAACAACCGGGAGGATAAATCCCACTTTTTTCTGATCAATAGTGATGCCTGCCTTCAACGTAAAGATACAATCTTTTCTTTCTAAAAGATCCTCCTCAAGAAATCATGTTCGGGTTATCAAGAACGATCAAAGATCACCTTTGGCCGTGTATTTTTTGGCTTGAAATGAGCAAGATGCTTTCACCTTGAAACGTGTTCGTGATCCAATGATGAATTCACACTTTTGGTATGTGTTTTTAATGGTGAGGAACTTGGATTCTTCACAAGGTTTGCTCAAGATGTTGATATGAACCTTAATTGTGATCAAAGATCAACACAAGTACAACTTGAAAAGGAATTTTGCCTTGTGGCTAAAAACAAAGAATTTTTTTCAAGTCTCCAGCAAAAAGACACCTAATTAGGGTATATATAGGAAAAACCTAAGCTAGTAAAAGGAAAACAAAAGATTCCTAGTCAAACTAGGATTATGAAATCTTGTCTGATTTTGAATGCAAATTCTTGACCTTCTAGAAGCCGAATCTGATGATGATCCCTTCTTGAAAGTTGTAGGTAATGATGTTAGCTTTCCATAGAATTTCAAATCACGTCAATCCGATGTCTTTAGGCTGACATAAGCTCCAAATACCATCGGCTGGTCATGCAGTCAAAACCCTAGTTTCTTCAAAAAAGAAAGTTCTTTCCCAACAATTCCTGCCTACCAAATCGAGTCCTACACAGATTTGTACAAACCAAACGTTCTAAAATCATCTACAAAAACTCCAAGTACAGAACAACAAAATATACAATCCATATGATATGAAATCAAGGCCAAGCAAGACCATATCACTTAAAACGGCACGTGTACGCCTTGAACTTTGAAGTCCAGCAAGTCCAGCCTTTTTCTCCTTGTAATTGGGCTTTGAAAACCATTACATGAATCTTTGGACATGCTTTCTCTCTCTCCATTCCGCTGCACATCCTCTTCACGCAATTCGGTTCCTTGGTCGTCATCATTATCCTGCTTGTCACGTTTTGCTTCATGACATCCAAATTTGCACGGGTGTGAAAGATTGTATTCCAACCCACCCAATTCTAGGGATAACAACTGAAGTACTACACAAGGTTCCATTTTGGCATCACTTTTGTACTAAATCTTTGTAGAGTGCTTGTCTTATCTTTCTATCCACTAATCCCGCAAAGTCCACCTTATTTCTCTAGAGAACCCGGGGGGGGGACTCTGAGGTGAAAGGACCCAGGCGATCTAGCTGGTGATACTTGTACAGATCCTTACAATCTTCAGAGCGAGCACAAGATGTAGCTAAATGCCTGAGGCCTTAAGATATGTCTATTTTTGTTGGTTTGTTTTTATCACTTGTAGATCCTGAAATAGCCTATCCATGATTCAGAAGTCATTTTCCGTGCCTTTCATAAGGTGGTTTTCCAATTGTAATTGTCACAGTTCTATAGACAAGCTGGTGAAAGCCAACTGGGGCAGCTATCATTTGATCGAGCTAGGAGCATAGATCCTTCACTTGCACTACCATGGGCTGGTATGTCAGCAGATGCTAATGTTAGGTATATACAAATATTCCAGATGTATGTTTCATTTGCTTCATGGAGCATTCTTATTGGGTTTTCTCATCTTACATCATCTTTTCCTAGGGATTTAAACCCAGATGAAGCATATGACTGCTGCCTGCAAGCTGTTCAAATATTGCCAGTAATGTTTCTCCCTCATTTCTCTCTCAGGCATGTAGAATGTTGATATTAGCAATCATTTGTAAACATTGCGAGTCACTCTGCATTTTTACATATAAGAAAAAATGATTGCTACTGTACAGGGGAAAAAAGAAAAAGGAAGTGCAAATTTCTGAGTAACCTTGGTATGCTCAAATATATATATATATATATATATATATATATATATATATATATATATATATATATATATACACTTTTTTGGCTCTAGAATATACACACACACACACACACACACACACACACACACACACACACACTCTTTTTTGGCGCTAGAAGGAGGGATTGAACCTAGTATGCTCAAATATTGATGATGACTTGAATGGAAACGTAGAAAAAGTAAAGTTTCTCAAGGAACAATCCCGATTCATCAGTTCTTGTTTTCGCTGATTGGATAAGATTGTAAAAACTATCCATTTGGGACAATTTCGCAGATATTTAAATGGGATTCGTTGGTACACAAATTCTAGCATATAGATGATCCAATATTTGTTCTTATTTTAAAATTAAAACTGTGTGAAGAATGTAAGTAGATGTTTCCCCTAATCTAAATCAACTATATGGTTTGGTCATAAGAATGTTTAGAACCAGGGGATTGCATGTGGTATAAGTAGTTAGTATGTGTCTCCACATGACCATTTGTAAAATGCGTCCCATCAGGAGCTAATGTTTAGTCGGGTACTCCAATTTAATTGCATGTCTCATTTTTCTCTCTAGTTGGTATTATGTTTATGGTTGCGGGTTGTTTGTTTGACTGTTTTAAACTGGCTTATGGATTTGTTTATACTTGATGGTACCAAACACTTCCTCTTGAGCAGCTTGCAGAATTTCAGATTGGCCTTGCAATGCTTGCTTTTGCATTCGAGTCACCTGTTATCCTTCCGAGGTACTATTAGGTCCCATGTTTCGTGTATATATATTTTTTCATTTCCTTTTGGAAGTACCAATCGTTCTACAATTCAAATGCCGAAGAAATATTTCATCTCATAGCGGAGCTTCTTTGGAACCAGGTTTTGAGATCCATCCAGCAGTCCTTGCAGCGTGCTCCCTTCTATCCTGAATCTCACAACTTGTATGGTCTAATTTGTGAGGCGCGTTCTGAGTATCAAAATGCTATTGCCTCATTTAAACTTGCGCGCCTTGCAATTGCCTCTTCCTCCGGCAAACTAGACCAATTCTCTTTGAAGGATGTTTCAATTAACCTGGTTAGAGTACTTTGTAAGGTATAAAATGTAGGTGCTGCAATTTTAGCCAAGTCTATAAGCATGTTACTTCGACATAGTAGCCTGGCATTGTTATTGCTTTGAATTTTAAGATTACATCTTTGTTCAGGCAGGGAAATGCCAGTGATGCTGTCAAGGAATGTGAAGTTTTAAAGAAAGAAGGTCCCGCATCTCTTTGCGAGTTGATTGATATTCTTACCACATCCCTGCATGATTGACTATCAGGGAGTAGTATAATTATGAAACAAGTCATTTGATGTCATGGTATCAAAAACAATAGAATAGAGCAAATCTGTCTGAGCTTTGCGATATGAAACATGGCTGGCATGAGAGGTTCTGATTTTATGAGGAAAGCGGGCTTCTGTACTTGTCTTCTATTGACATAGATATTCTGAGTCAATATGGCACCTTTGTGTCGGCAACACAAATGAACTCTTTCCATGCATTGTGCGCTTTTCCAAACTGTTGCATGCTGTTCCATTTTGAATATTTCTGTTGGATAATTGGGTTGCCAATGCTAGAAGAGTATATATATAAAGAATTTGATTTTTGTAAACTTCAAATCTTTCAGTCTTTCTTATACTTTTTTCTTTGCTTGTCTACATGGTCTTTTTTTGGGTGATTAATGTGCTATTCTTTTATAAGGTATACTCAATCTGGAAGGTTTGCAGATTTATGCCATATGTCAGTGGCAATTAGGTAAGAATGATATGGCACTGTCTGCAGTAAGGTCCATTGCTGCAGGCATTTTATCTATGGAGCCCAGATTGGCCGCTTGCTCAGCAAGTCTCATTATCAGATTGATTTACTACATTTCTGGACAAGAATCAGCAATTAAGAGCATAATTAAAATGCCCAAGGAGTTGTTTCAGGGTCAAGAGAATTGTTTCATCTCGTATCTGCGATCCATGCCCTTGATCATAGTAATCGGCTTGAGTCTGTTATTTCTAGAAATTTTCAGTCTCTCGTATCTGATGAAGGCACCTCTTTGATGCACTGCCTTCTTGCACTTGGCAAATTAGTAAGTTCCATATTCTATATCTCTTATGTATGCTTTTCAGAGTACCATGAAGTTCTTTCTGTTTGTCTAATTCCGGAAAACCAGGCTTTAAGTCTATATTTGGAGTTTGTAGGTCAAAAATGCTTCCAACCACTGCTTGGGAGTACAAAATGCAGTTCACCACTTGAGAAAAGCGCTTCATGTGTTTCCTGACAATTGTTCAATAAGGTAATGCAATGTATTTTGTCTTGCTTTAAAACCACATGCTCCCGGTATCTAGTGGTAGATGAACTTATCCTGAGTACTCCAGTGCAACCATCTGTGTTAATGCACAAATAATGATGCTAGGCTAAATGTTCTATTTTCACCTAGTCAGCAAACAAATATTGCACGAACGAGTTTGGTGGTAGCGCGGAACCAAGAGACCGGAGGGCAAGGATGAAATATTGGAGAGAAGGAAAAGCATTAGGTTAGAGGGAGAAAGTGTTTTCTGAATGACCCACTTGGTCCATGGTGGTTGGGGCCAAGAGACCCAAGGCCGAGGATGACATATTGAACAGAGAAGGAAGAGCATTAGGTTAGAGAGAAAAGTCGTTGTCTGGTGCCTTCAGGTTTACCATTCTGCCATTGGCATCTTTAAGTGTCGGACTTGATACCTTTATGGATTGTCATTGGCTGTCTAAAGAATGCATTGTACATATCCCTTCTTTCAGCCACTTAATTTCAGACTTCTCTCGGAAAAAAGGATTCTTCAAAAGCAGACTGACTTCCGTATTTCGAGTGAGCTTTCATTTCCTCTTGCAGTTTATCATTGTGCTCCTTCATCATCAATTTTTTCTTAAGCAGGTATATTGCTCAAATGATCCCTGTTCAAATCTTTTTCGGCCCTTTCAGCTGTTTCATCTTCCCGCATATGCTACAAATCATTTCTTGGACTTTTTGGCTCCACACTTCATTATGTACGTGTCCAAACTTTTAGGTGGTTCAGCCAAGCTCTCATGAGGACTGAATCTATCAAAAGGATTCTCTATCTGTTATTTATATCCATGAAAAGAGCAAAGGCAAGAATTAACATTAGCTTATCATTAACTTCACTTTCTCCATCAGCTCCATTTGGAAATATTTAAATTTCAGAGTCACGGAACGTAAATGATGGAGCGCTGGCATGGAGTCGTAGCCTTTTACTGAAGGAAATAAATTATCTTAATGTTTTTGCAACAATGCTAAATCTGTGCAAATAACAAACTGTAACTCGTGATTTACACGGATCTTTAAGATCCAAAGCCTCACTGTTCCAGCATCAGATAGCGGTGAATGTTTTTGCCATTATTGAACTGAGCTCTTGGAATTTATGGCACAAAAATACCTGCACGCATACTGTAAATAAGTCCACTTATTTTACATATCTTCAACCAACTATTTGTAATCGAGAACATTCTGGCAGAGAAGCTTCTTTATTCCCCGCTATTCTTTTTTAAAACTCAGCATAAAACTCTTTTGTTTGCGAAAAGTTGTTCTCTGGTTTTGAACTTTACTCTGCTTTATCTGATCCTAAGTTTTATGGATTCCTTCTTTGTTACCATGGTCCACCCCAAAGCCATAATCTTTCAAAACGAGGAGGCCATAGAGAAAGCCTTTTTTTTATTCCTTTGTTTTGAACTTCATGAAGAACTCCATTTTATATCTTTGTTTTGAACTTCATGAAGAACTCCATTTATATCTTCCTCGTTACGGCATCCCTTTTCCATTTATAGAGACCATCATGGACCAGGACCCAAATGGACCAATCTTGTAGGTAGGTACTGCCTAAGGAAGGGAAAAGGTTACTTCCAGATCAAAAATAAGAAATAAAATGGAAACAAGATAGAGGAATTCTGGATTGAAGGCTAGTAATTGTGAAGACATACACCAACACCACTCATGTCCTATTTAACGGGACTGGTAAAATAAACCTGAAAGAATTTGGGTCTTACCTGCTGTAGGTGTTCTATTTTTCACTTTTTATTCGAAGGATTCCTGCTGTAGGTTTGGGAATTACCTGTCAGTTATGCACTAGAGAATAGCCTGAACTGAACTGTACTTGATTTCTTGTGAATTCTGTAATATGGCACGAATATCTGTATCTTCCCTTGGGGAACTGAATTTGGACCTTGTGGCGAGGCCATTGCACTTTTTAGGAATGAGCAGTGCTTGATTACTAACATATTTTCTTCTCCAGGAATCTCATTGGTTTTCTCATGTTGTCTGGCAAGGAATGGAACAATTTTCACCTTGCACGTAGATGCTGTAACATAGAATTTGATGACTGCAAGAGGGAACATATCATAAAATCAACAACAGAGATAGTTGCTGCTGGATCAGTTGCGTGCTTTATACCATGGTTACGTAATGAGAAATTCTACACCTCTTGCAAAACCCAGCTGCACTACGGAAACGAGCCAATCCAACAGTTGCAAAGGCGAGTACTTCTAATTATTTGAATTAGTTGCTTGAATTCGTACTTTAATAATCATGTATTAGCAGAGCAAGAAAGAATTCTTTCTACGGCGATTCAACTATCCCATATATATAAATATTAGATTTCAAATTCGTAGCACTCTTTTCTTAATTTAAATTTTCATGTATAGACCAAAATGGCAGATTTACAAAATGTACCATTTTCCGGATACCAAGAGGTAGTCCCAAACAAATTGGTTAAGGTGGCTTACAATATGCACACTAGACGAGTGCCAACCTTTAGCAAAAGATGGTTCAAGGTAACTACATGACAAAAAATACTAAGCTAATGCTAATGCAACCGGTCTATACTGATTTGGTTGCATTCAAAGTCAAAATAACAAGAAGCTATAATCTACTCGTTCAGCAGTACTTCCTCTGTTTCTGGTTGTAGCCACTAAAGGGATACGAATTCTGTGAAGATCCAACTAGGTGAATCCATGCCTTTGAAGTGTTCCCGGGGAGATGCTAAAATTTAAAGGCTGAGCACTTCATTTTTCCTCTTCCATGGCCTTTCATTCTCAGTTACGACCCAACCACCAGGAAAGAGCTTCATAGCAATAACTGGTGGCATCACCCATTCGTTCTTCATAGCAATGCCACTGTTCAATGGTAGCTCCTGGAATAGTTGTGACAGCTTCAATCCACGTATGGCTTCCATTTTCCATTAGCTAGGGCAAACCCGCCCGTGCTTTTCCACATTAGCACGCTGACTCAACACACCAATTCTTGCATGTACCTGCACAGCAAATAATGGAGCAGTATCAGGAGACTAAATAATTTGTATGCGAATGTGACAATGCTTTTACTAGGCTAATTAAGTTTGGGGTTAATTAGGGTAGAAAACAGTCATTGGTAGCCCTAGATTGATAGAAATCTCCCGTTAGCATGGGTTTTTCGAATTTTCCTCCATGTTGTTGCTGCTAGGCATATACTTTATAAAATCTCCCGGGTAATTAGCTCTTCAGGTACCCTTTAAGAAATGTGGTATCTTGGTTGCGTTCTCTCCATAGATGGTACACTACACTGGAAAGATTTAAAAAACCAAGTCTCCTTGAAATTTGAGATCCAGTTATTTGTTGACAACCAATTTAGTAGGTTACCCCATGTTAGAACTGTGATTCTGCACTTAAGTTTCCCAAGGGTAGTAGTCCAGACCTTATTTGAGAAGGGGCATTGGAAAAATAAGTGAACTTGGGTTTTGGCTGTGGCATAAGTGACAGAGATCACTGTTTACAATTCCCCATTGAGCAAGCTTTTGGAGAGTAGGCAGCCTCTCCCAAAATGTAATCCAAAGGATAAAAGCATATCGAGGAAGATGATGCCTACTCCAAACAAATTTGGCCTAAGGCACTAGAGAGGGATTTGATGACGTGGCTTTTAATGCACTATGAATGGTAAAATTTTTTGGCAGGGGTCCATATCCAATGATCTACATTTGGGGTAATTGGGATAGTTTTACACAGTAAAAGTGTGAAACTTGGTTATCCCAGCCACGATCCAATGACAGGCGTCATTGGCCTCCTTGAATAACCTCTGCAACCCTGGCATCTAAGGGAATGCTCAATTTAGGTTTCGATTCGGGGAAGTTCTTTATCAGTTTGACCCATGGGTGCCAAGGGTCAAACCAAAATGAGGTTGAAGTGCCATTACCAATGGTGTTTGATAAATTTTTCATAGTGGTCCCTAACCCAGAGCAGTTTTTTTCCAAATGCATGAGTTTTGCTGCCTAGGTAGGACCTCTATAAGGGATTCACATCTAAGTATGACTGAATGTACCCATTTTACTCATAGAGATTCCTTGTCTTCACAGATGAACCATACCTTTTTCATTAGGTACCCATTGTTCAGTTGCGAAAGATCAGGAAGACTTAAGCCACCTTCATTTTTTTGGCTTACACAGATCAGACCACTTGATTTTTGCTTTCCTTGGGCTGCCCTAAAGGAAAGTTCTTAAAAGACTTTCAACTTCTTTTAGAATCTTCCTGGGAAGGAAGAAAGCAGCAGTCCAATATGAAACAATGGCTAGCAAAACCAAATTGATAAGCTGCGACCTCCCTCTATTAGACAGTTTAGAGACTATCCAACTGGAAATTTTTGCTTTTAATTTGTTCAAAAGTGGGATGCAGTCCATGTAAGCTAGCTTTCTGTGTGAGGGGAGGGCGAGCCTAATGGCATACCAAGGGTATTTGCTATCCATTGCTTCCTTGAATTTGTGGCCCTATAAACAAAAATTTCACATTTCATGAGATTAGGGGAAACCAGAGAGGGATACAAAGATATCTAGAGTGCTCTTGATGGTTTTAATGGAACCCTCATCTGCACTAGATAGGATGAAGATCATCAGCAAAGGCAAGGGAGCTGAGCTGGAGTTTTCACATCTTGGGTGAAATTTGAAAGGGCCTTGCTGGATTTTGGTTTTCAGGAGTTGAGTGAAACCCTCCATGACTAGGATGAAGAGGGTTGGGGAGAGGGGATCTCCCTGCTCTCAGACACACTAGTGGCCTTGAAGTTGCCAGTTAGGGATCCATTTAGGTTGATTGAGAAGGAAGAGGTGGATGTACAGATGTATATCCAGTTCCTAACCTTTTCTGGGATATTCAATTTTGTGAGTATAGACATAAGGTAGCTCCAATTGACAGTGTCAAAGGCTTTCATTATGTCAACTTTAATTGTACGACCACTAGGGCCACTAGTTTTTTGGTAGGACTTTACCAGGTCATGCATTAAAAGGATATTGTCCTGGATATTCCTTCATTTGATAAAAACAGACTGGTTTTTGTCCACCAGGTGGGAGAGGAAAGGTTTAATCATGTTTGCTATAATCTTGGAGATTATCTTGTAGCAAACTTTGCAGCACGAGATTGGTCTAAAGTCTTTCATTTTGGTCGGGTTTTCTGTTTTTGGAATGAGTGATACTCTCGTAGAGTTTAAAGGGTAATAAAGATAATTGTGGGAGAAGAAATATTCAATAGCCTCTAGGACATCTTTACCTACCAACTCCCGGTGTGATTTATAAAATTCCACTGTGAAGCCATCAGGGCCTGGGGTACTATCATTTTTCATTGAAAAAAGGGTTTCTTTGATCTCTTTATGGGTGACTTGGGAAAGTAAGGAGGAAGCCTGGACATTGCTCAAGGCGTTGCCAATCTAGTTGATATGGGAAGTTTGGAGATGATTGGGCTCAGTGAAGAGGGTCTCAAAGAAGTTAACTGTTAGGTTTTTTACCTCCTCATAGTTGTATGTCCAGTTTCCTGAGTGATCTTAAGGCGTAGGATTTTGTTTCTAGCAGTGTGAGCCTTGATGGACCTATGGAAGAAATGAGTATTTTTATCACCCTCCTTAATCCATCTGATTTTGGCTTTTTCCTTAAGGAAGGATTATTCAAAGGCAGAAAGCTTTATGTATTCCTGAAAGGCATTTTATTCATATTCCAGGGTTTGGCTATTGTTATAATCCTCAATTGCATGTAATTGGGCATTTTCTAGGTTATGTTTGGCTTCTAAAACTTTGGCAGAGATGTTGCCAAAGACCTTGTTGTTCAGAGTTATAAGGGGAGGCTTTAGTCTTTTCAATTTCTTAGCTAGCTGAATTTGGGGTTACCTTGAACAGGAACACGCCAGTTACTTTCCAAAATTGACTTAAAATTTGGGTGTCTCATCCAACCCTTGATGAATTTGAATGGTTTGAGCCCAAAATTTATTGCCAGTTTTACTGAGAGTATTCCTGGGGAGTTGTCAGAAAGAGTAAGGGCTTCATAGTCTAACTGATAGTTTAGGAGTTTTTTTTGGTCCACACATCGTTGCAGAAGGTGTGGTCTATTTTTGTGTAAATCCTATTACCATCTTCTCTTTTGTTAGACTATATGAATTCAAAGCCTCTT
Organism: Eustoma russellianum; assembly: GCA_036186865.1. NCBI lineage: Eukaryota > Viridiplantae > Streptophyta > Magnoliopsida > Gentianales > Gentianaceae > Eustoma > Eustoma russellianum. The sequence goes on along the minus strand of AP025041.1, from coordinate 45,088,393 downwards.
GAAGGCATTCTCAGTACATCAATATCTTTGATGCAGTCCCTGAATTCTCTGATTGTTTTTCTATCTATTGTTTGGCTTCTTTGTTCCCCACTACTATCTAGGATGTCATTAAAGTCACCTATGATAAGCCATGGTTGGTGGCCATAAAGTGAGTTTTGGTATCTAAGGGTTGACCATAGTTCTCTTCTCCTATTCTTCTCATTGAAGCCATACGCTATTGTGAGAATAAAGGTTTCTTGGTCTTTAGACTTTGAGGTGACTCTGCAGGTTATGCATTGTTCCTCTGTCTGTAGTACTTGAGTTTGGAATAGGTTAGGGTTTAAGCCTATCCATATTCTAGTAACTGAGTTAGGGAGAGTGTTGTTGACCATTTTCCAATTTTTAAAAATTCTTTGAGAGAAAGGTTGGAAGTTTTGTTGTCTTACCTTGGCTTCTACTAGACCAATTATGCTTATTTCTTTGGTAGCTATAAAGGATTTAACTTCATTTTTGTTTCAAAGAGGAGTTGAGTCCCCTAATGTTCCAGCATGCTATTCTTATCATCTTTTGGATTTAGCTCCCTTAGTCTGCCTCTGTTGTTTCTAGACCGAGAAGGGGGAGACCTAGAGTTATCCAGCCTTTTAGAAATTCTATTTTTGTGGCCTTGCTCCGGGTCACCAGTAGTATAATCCTTGGTGGGTCTCTTTTGTAATAATGGATTTAAGTTTAGAGGGAGGGGGTTGTTTGGATGAGGTTTCTGAGTCTGTTTTGGAGAGGAGCTAGCACTTTCTTCTTCCTCATAACTTGAGGAGAGGTATCAACTTGAGTCATTTTTGTCCTTATCCATGTTGGCATTAATGTGCCTAATGTGTTCAGCTAAAGTTTTATTATATTCTACTTCTAGTCGCTCCTCATTATCAGAGTCAGAGGAGAGGCTTTTGGAGTGTGACCTTCTTCGTTATCTTCACAATTTGCGTCTATCAATGGAGCAAATTTGTTTTAGTTAGGTTGCTTTACTGTTCCAGCAGGGCTTCTAGTTGGGGAGGGAGGTGATAGCCTGATACCTCTGTTTGTCTTAGAGGTGGATGGTTGGCTAGCAGGGTGGGAATACTATTGTTTACACCCTGGGTGTTTGATGTGTTTCCCTCAAAGGGGTATGATGGGGGGTTAGGTAGCTTTGGATTTGCTTGTCTTTGGGGCTTTCTATTTATGTTTTGTCCTTTCTGTTTCTGGCCAGGTAATTGATTTGGGGTAGGTCTAGTAGGAGGTTGAGTGGTAGCTGTTGTTGCGTTGCTATTTTTAGTTGGTTGGGGGTGGTTTTACAGTTATGCCCAAATGTCTTGCATTTGGGGAATTGGTTTGGCACCCACTCATATATAACTTCTTGGGAGCAAGTCTTCTCATCTTTGTCTTTAAAGTGGATAACGTGGGAAGTTCATCACTTGCCTTAACTTCAACATAGATTCTAGCGAAAGCTACTCGATTTTGGGCGGTTGTAAGCTTATCCATAAATAGAAGCTTACCTACCATGTGCGTTAAAGTGGTGCAGTCGAAGATCAGGAAATTTGATCCAGATTGGGACTACATCCAGACTCAGACGCTGTATAGGCTTCTCAGGGGACCAAGGCCATAAGAAGAGGACTCGATTTCCGAAGGGTAGAGGGGATAGATCTAGTATGTTCTGCTTCAAGTCTTTTGACTGGAAGCAGAACACAAATAAATCCTCATCTTTCCTCTGGACTTCGAGGAGACCTTTTGAAGTCCAGTTTTCTTTGGTGAATTTTTTCATATTAAAGAAGGAAGAGGGATTTCCCATTACCTGACCAATGATTACTGAGCTCCATTTCCTCTTTGACAAGGCCACCTCTTCAGAGTTGATTTCGAAGCATTTCTTACCATTTTCCTTTGGGATCTGCACTTGCATGAGGGTTGAAGCAGTTTCTGGGTTGAAATCTTGCTTGAGCAGCAAGGCCTAAGCCGATTTAGCCCTAACTATTGGTTGCATGTTGATTTTATGACTGATTTACAAACTGATTTACAAAGGAACCAGCCATAATATACAATAAATAGTGGTTTTTTTGGACTCTCCGACCGTCGCCATCCGCGGTCGGAGAATCTGGAGGTATTTGGATTAGTGAAGTTCGCAGAGATTCTTTGGGGCTTGAACAAAGGTAAGCAGAAAGAAAGAAGAGGAAGGAGGAGAGAAGGAGAAGGAGAAAGAAGGGGAGAGAGTGGGAAGAGGGGAGGTACGGCGGAAATCCGACCGTTTGGGCGGAGGTGAGAGGAGGGTTTAGGTGGAGTAGGTGGATTTCTTTTTCCCGTTAGTTTCGCCGAGGAGCGTTTATTTTTTAGAGAGAGCGCCTTTTTTTGACCCTATTACAGCAAATTTGTAGCACTCACTTCTATATTGTGTAAAGAAATTCAAGTCTTACATGGTAATGCGACAGTGTGGTTGCTGTAGTGCAACCTGGAACCCTCGCTCATATGAGAAAGCACATTTAGTGTCTACATGTTAGATTGTGGACCTATGTCATTGTGATAGCTTTGTGGCACCATTCCTTCTCATTTTTACACTTGAAACCATATTTGGAAAATGTTTGACCTAAATAGGTGTTAAGGGACACATGCATTATGTATGAAGGGACAAACAAAGAGGGTAGGATCTAGGCTACGACTCAAAAACCAAAAATAAAATAAAATAAAGAATAATAAAATAATAAATAAAGCGCAAGAAAAATGAATGATCCATATAATCGATCTCACTTAGTGGAAACAAGGCTTGAATGTTGTTGTTATTGTTGTTTGGCCGAATTAATTAGTTTACTTCATATTGGTTCCTTAAACTTACAGGTTTTTGCATCAAGAGCCATGGAATTATAAAGCAAGGTACTTGCTTATACTAAATTATCTGCAGAAAGCGCGGTCAGAGAGGTTTCCGCACCTTCGTTGTTCCGTATTGAAGAGGCTAACAGATGTGGCTCTATCTAACTGGGTGTTTATAAGGCAAGATCCAACAAGTGAATATGAGAAATTTCAGCTGCTTCTTTGTGCTGCTGAAGTTTGCTTGCAGTGCCAAAATCACATTGATTGTATTGGGCATGCCATAAGTGCTTCAAATCTTAATCTTCCTGATTTTTGCATCTTCCATGCGCACTTACTTCTTTGTCGTGCCTTTGCTGTTGAAGATAATATTGTTTCCCTTGCCAAAGAGTATAGGAGATGCTTAGAGCTCAAGACTGAGAGTGTTGTTGGCTTGATCTGTCTTAAGCTGATTGGATCTCTATATGAGCTTCAGGCAGATGCCCCCATTTTGGATTTAACTTCTCAGAATTGTCTCAAAGATATGAAGAGTACCTGGAATATGTGGATTGCCATGGATAATTTGGTGCAGGGTCTCATTGCTATTAGAAGGAAGAATTTGCTGGGTGCAGAAGAGTTATTTGCAGATGCTTGTGCATTAGTTGGTGATCAGTTTTGCCTCTTCTTTTGTCATGGTATTGATTCAGACCTGACCATTGTTGAGTCTATTCCTTATTTGATGCCTGATTCTACTGGCTCTCCTTTCTATTTTTCATCTATATTTCTAATGATTAACTGATGCTGTCAATTACGGATATAGATCAGTGAAATTTGACTGATCTTCTTCCAAATTGAATACAGGGAAGATAGGATAAATGGGTGTCATTAGTAGACTTCTAAAAAAATTGTAAAACTTGACAAATGTTGACCAAAATATTTAGCACCTTGATGCATCAGGTTCTTGTTTTATGCCGCAATTGGGTTGCTTTTCGTTAAAGCTTACCTTGATTCTCTACCTCTACTATCTTGACCAATGATTGCGAGGTCAGATGATTACCATCGTAAATAACTTCTCCTACATAAAAATGTATCTTTGTGTGTATGTGTCCGGGGGGGGGGGGGGGGGGGGGGGGGGGGGGGGGGGGGGGGGGGGGGGGGGGGGGGGGGGGGGGGGGGGGGGGGGGGGGGGGGGTGGGGGGGGGGGGGGGGGGGGGGGTTGGCCTTGCAGAAGATAGGAGGTTTGATGTGTTTCTCTTAGTAATTTTGAATTTCTGACAATGACAAAAGTTGGCTGGTTATCCTAGGGGTCATCTGTATGAAGCTTGCCAAACAGCAGTGTGAGTCACGCTTCTTATATCTCTCCATTAGAAGTCTCAAGAAAGCAAGAGAAATGGGTGATCGGCCATTACCAATTGCTTCGTTGTTGCTTGCTCAAGCAGAAGCTAGCCTTGGCTCTATGGATAAGTGGGAGAAACACCTTCATGATGAATGGTTTTCTTGGCCACCAGGTTTGTGTTGTAGTTCATTGAAAATGCATATCCTCCTTGACAAGAGTGCATGTAGATCAACTGCTTTCAAGTTTATTGCTGATGTATGATCTGTATCATTTCCAGAGGCGAGACCTGCTGAAATCTACTTTCAATTGCATTTGCTTTCTGAACAGAAAAAGGTAAATTGAACTTGTCTTACGATCTGGACTCGTTCCCGACACCTTCAAGATGGATTCTTCAAGCAATCCATCTGTACCCTTCCTGCTTGAGATATTGGAGAGTCTTGCTGAATCTTTCAAGGCGCCACAATAGTGAAGTCGTCAAGGCGCTTGTATTGTGTTAGTGGAGGCTCTATATTGTAATCTGCTGTTACCATGGTTAGCAGTCGTCGGCTTCTAAATATTACATGTGGAACTGGCTGGGAGGATAGGAAAGGGTCGAGCATCTGGGATTGTAATTCTGTTGTCGGTTTGTGAGGTTTGAAATTCTAGATTAGTTGCAAGAAAGTTACTAGATTGATGGAAGATTGCGTCATCTCTAATGGAAAGTGTTGGAGATGACACAATCTTTTGCAGAACACTCTCGTAGAGAAATTTATGAGATGCATTCAAGATAATTGGAACTTGACCTGTTCGGAAAGAAACATCACGTCAATATGGTAAGTTCACATATACGTGGTCAGGTATGAAGGTTTCAGGAGCCCCTGTAAGAGAATTGGATCAGGCTGTTCTAGTTTTGCCCAAAAAGTATCTCTCTGGACATGTTTTCCTTACTTGGGTTCTACAGCTAAACATGTTTAGCGTTCAAGATTTGGTAGAATTGTCAACTTTTTGTAACTCATTCACATCTTGTTTGATTTGTCTTTATCAAGAAGTTCGAAACTATGTACAGTGTGAACAACAGGAAACTTGAAAGGATGAAATGAGAATACTCCCACAATTTTAAGTCCGAATGACTTCGTTGAGGTGAAATTAGGATGTACGAGATCCAAATGGAAAAACAGTCGGAAAAATAGTTAGAGATGTGTATCAGAAACAAAACAGTCCATAAACAGATGTTCAGATATCATTCGGGGCAAAAACCAGAGTCATCCTAGCGACAACTCTCACTTAGTTGCCTGCGTAATCATATTACTCAAAGAACTGGCCTGCTCTTTGGCTGCTTCCGCCAAGGAATCCTGGAAAGCTGAGAGGCTAAGGTACTATAAACTTTCAAAAACCTCATGAATCAAAGGAAAACGAAAAAGGAGCAAACCTGTGCAGCAATGAGACGAGCCACTGTTTTCTTGCTAGATTCTTGTGGTTCTCCAGCAATCAGCAACTCGTCCAATATGTAATATGCTGGGAAAAAAATCACATCAGAAGTCTCAGTTAATTTCTATTGACCCAAAAAGAGCAAGAAGAAAAAGAAAATGGATGTCACTCAAAATAAAACCAGCAGGGCCAAATAATTGCTGCAGTTTCAGCCGACATTCCCAACCGGGAAGACCAGAAGTTTCTGATTCAAGAGGCAAATTATATATGCATGTAAAATGCAACTTTTACTCATGGCAGTACACTTCAATCACCAGATTTTAGCTCAATCGATCTTCAACCCAATCATGGGTAATGCCAAAGTAACTTTGCAGAAAAGAAGATTTCATGGAGAAGCACAGGGTATATTTTGATTTACAGGCTTCTGCATGAAGGAACTATAGAGCTCAAGGACGTGATTATGCCAACGAGAAATCAACGTTTTCAGTTGTAGGCAAACAAAAATAATGCCAAAGATTGCTGTTAAAGAACCAAGCTCAGAACAGATTTCACAGAAAAATATTCTGCAACATCCTTATCCTACATTAGAAAGGATTTGAAAGATAGCATTACACATGAAAATAGGCCTAGGTATATTAATAAACTTAGATTAAGCATTTTTGAGTAAGCAAGAACGTCCACTATAGAGGAAAGAATGGGGAAGACAGAGAAATGCCTAACATGGGATGATGTACAAAGATATTAATGTAAAATGCCTCTGGGAAGCAAATCTTTAAAGAGAATCAAATGAAAATTGCTTTCTAAGAAAAGGACCTCTGCTGACATCAACTGTATCTCTTCAAAGATTTGGTGGTCTCAACATCTTGTCCATTCCACCCTAACCCACCCTACCTCCTCCCGTTTCTTTTTCTTATGCTTGCAATCCCAGACTCTCCAAATCTTTGGCTTCTCATCAATAAAAGGGCTTTCGAAGTCCAAAGAAGACATAGAGCTGTTGGACCATAGTAGCATTATGTCAGACCCATATTAGCATCATTATAAGTATTATGGTATTACATAATCTGTACTAGGTAAAATCTGGAGAACATTCAATCCTCCACCGATCTAAGTCTTTTTTTTTTTTTTTTTTTTGCGTGTGTGAATTAAAATTTTATAGATATGCAAAATTCACAGTGGTTAGCTAAAAGCTGTGGCTAGCAAGATTCACTTGACTAAGATTCATAGGGGGCTAGAAAAGTCTAGCTTGAAGCTACCTACACTACCGGGAATAAAAGACCTTATCAGAGAGCCAAGTTACAAGCAACTTGGTCCATCGTCTATTTGCAAAGACAAAATATATATGTTTGAACCACAACACAATACAAAACAGAGATAGGAAGCTTCTGTATCCTTGAGGATGGCAAAAAGTGCCTTATAAACCACAGCAATATACAAAAACAAAGGGAGGAAGCCTCTATAAGCCCTACGCAAACCAGTATTAGCCCTGTCAATAAAATAAATTTCAGACTATTTATGGCCAGATTCCAGTTCTTCTTGCTCCTTTTAATACCTCTTCAGGGAGATGCACTGTATCTAATGATTTTGAGAATCTCTTTGATGGTGCTTTGACAATCCTTTCCAAGTTGTCGAAATCTTTGGTTTCTTTCTCTCGAAATCGAATACATAGCAACAGACAACCCAAAGTATATTAAATCTTTTTGAATGTTTCAAACCTAATTCCTCATAAAGTCCTCAGTTTAGCCGATCCAGGATGTCTTGCCAGATGATTAAGTTGACCCTGCACATAATTTGCTTCAAAATGGATCTCCAAACCACAGAAGAGTATGAGATTGGAAGAACAGATAATCATGTGTCTCAGCATCCCTATTACAAATAACACAAGTATTAGTTAGAATCAGACATCAATTTAAAAGTTTGTTTTGTGCAGGCATCCTCTTCCAGCTTGCCAACCAAAGAATGATTACAAATCTAGAGAGACGATGCATACACCAAACTAGGCCTGTCAAAACTTACCAGATATCCGACATCCGAATTCGAATTCGGCTGTCCGAATCGAATATGGTAAGAGCTGTACATTCGTTTCACACGTATTCGAATTCGTATCCGAATAGTATTAGAAAAACAAATACGAATATGGTATAGTCATTACCGTATCCGAATATCCGTATCCGAATAGATATTTTTAAAATTAAATAAAAATATATAATAAATATATAATAATATATAAAAAAATATGTAAAAATTTTTTTTAAAATTTTAAAAAAATATATATGAAAATATGTATACGGCCGCTATACCACTGTTGTAAATTTGCTGATTTCGAATTCGGATATCCGGATTCGGATATTCGAACAAATTTGAAATAGATATAATACGGATTCGGATATCCGGCACCGAATTCGAATCCGAACAAATTCGAATTCGGATGACTTCCTAAATATCCGTCCGGATTCGGATACGAATTCGGATATAGTTAGACAAAAACGAATTCGAATACGGATACTGTGTTACCGTATTCGTTTTATCCGTTTGACATCCCTACACCAAACAATTTTATATACCAATTTTCCACTGGATCCACTACTTGAAGGGCTAATGTTGCACTTGTAATTGAGAAATTCTTATCTCGGTTCCATTTCCAATGATCAAGGCCATTTATTGGCTTAGTGGTTCAGCAAAATTGGTAGAATCTGATAACCTGCTCATCATATCCTCTCCCATAAGGTAACCTCCATTAGTTATCTTCCAGAATACTATTGCATTTGGGCTGGCCTTTAGCTTCCTTTCCATGTTAAGAGCCACATTATTTAGGATACCCCAAAGATGCTAGGAATCTTTCCACAAGTAAGTAGTTGTACCATTCCCAATTATCCTTTCGAATTGTTGGGTGAATTGGTCTCTCACTCAGATAAGTCTTTTCTTAAATCAAGGAGTCAATTTGTTTTCTTGTTACTCCTCAAATTGACCTTCCTTTAAGGATCATTGTACGATCTCACTTAACCCATAAATTTTCTTTGTTTTTTTACAGATGTTCGAGATAATTTTTATAAGATATGCGGAGTTAGCTAGGACCACGCCAGTAAGGTCAAAGCCACCAATTTCCTTAAGCTGACAAATAGAACACCATTTGACTTTTGCCTTCCTAAAACCTCCCAGAGGAAAGACTTAAGAAATCTCAATTTCTCTTACAGCTTTCCTTGGTAGGAAATAAGAGGTTGTCTAATACCTATAGATTGCTATCGATATAAAATTGATAAGTTGCAACTTACCACCTTAGTAAAGGTTTTTGGCAGGCCAATTTTGAGTTAATTGCACCTGGTATCCATATTTTTCCACCAAGTTTTAAGTAGCATCCATACTTTTATGAAACTTACTTAGCAGCCATACTTATTGGGGGAAATAGGCATCTGGCATCCTTGGTGACGTCATAAAGGCAATTTGCATTTATTTTTTAAAAGTTTATAAAAAAATAATTGAAAAATAAAAAGGAAAACCCCACCACCACCATCGACCTCCCTCCCCCATCTTCCTCCATCTTCATATTCTTCCTCCATCGTCGTCTTCATCCTCCATCTTCATCTTCATCTTCAAAATCAAACCGAACCTTAACCTTGGGCATTTGGCCAGAGGATCCGGCACTAGACGCAGGGCAGGAGGGGCGAAAACTGACTTTGTTTTCTTGTTTTGTTTTGTGTTTTCCTTTTTTTTGGTTCCACTCGTATGAGCTGTTTTCACCATTTAGTGAGACTAATATGAACTCCGTCAAGTGTGTGACTCTTCCATTGTTTTTTTAGTGTAGCTTTGCCATGCTTCTACAAAATTGCTAATCAAGTTCTGCCAGAAAAACAAGATTGCACAAATTTCGCAAAATGGACATTGAAGTGCTTGATTCTCCGACACCAGGGCGATATGCTCCCGTGGAACCCAAAGATGCTTTCACAACTCTGAGCCCATAGCCGTTTTCAGTAAACACGCGATGAAGATAGAGGAAGATGGGGGAGGGAGGTCGATGGTGGAGGTGGGGGTGGGCGTGAGGTTTTTTCTTTTTATTTTTGAATTATTTTTCTATAAACTTTTAAAAAATAATGCAAATTGCCTTTATGACGTAAGCAAGGATGCCATGTGCCTATTTTCCCAATAAATATTGCTGCTAAGCGAGTTTCATAAAAGTGTGCATGCTACTTAAAACTTGGTGGAAAAATATGGATATCAGGTGCAATTAACTCGGCCAATTTTTAATCTTTTTATTGAATTTGTCCAGAGAAGAGTAGTCATTATAGGAAAGCTTTCAGTAACCAGTGATACACTCAAGTATCTAATGAGCAACACCCTAGAGGCATTTCCAAAATCTCTGAGATTTTCCTTTTTCTTCCAGGAGTAGTTGTTGAGACAAAGACTTCAGATTTCTATATATTAGGCTTGATGTTATAAAGTTCCTTGTATTCCAAAAGGGTATCTTTGATGATCTTGATATATTGCACATTAGTTTTTGATATAATAAACAGGTCATCCGCAAAAGGAACGAAAGATAGCTTAAATTGCTCACACTTGTAATGATTTTTGAAAGTAGAGTGCTGAATTTTTGATTTTAGCATCTGTGTGAAGCATTCCATTAATAGGATGAAAAGGTAAGAAGAAAAGGGGTCACACTGCTGGTAATCATCCAGAAGATTTAAAATTATCAATCAAAGAGCCATTGAGATTTATGGAGAAGGAAACAATGGATAAGCATAGGTGGATCCATTTCCTGAAGTATGGTGGGAAGTTCATCTTCCTAAGAATCTTCATTAGGTAGTTCCAATTAACAGTGTCAAAAGTCTTCATGATCTCCACTTTGATAGCACACTGGTCTGGACATCTTATCTTCTTATAACTTTTGACCATATCATGCATGGGCAGTATGTTGTATTAGATGTTTCTTCCTTGAACAAAGATTGACTGGTTCTCATCCACCAAAGTAGTCAATATAGGCTTCAATCTTGATGTTATATTTTGAGATTACCTTGTATATGACGTTGCAACAAAAAAAAAGTCTGAAATCCTTCATTTTTATTTGCCCATCCACGATCTAAGTCTTTTTTTGTAAGCTAAATTTTCATATATAATCCTAAATAGGCAACTTTACAAAAAATGATTGTTAGATGTTGGCAACAGCAAGCAGTCTTGCTCAAAATACAAAGGCACAAAATGTTATTATCATAATCTAACCATTATCTAGTGCCAATGGTTACATTTTTTAAAAGAGGATTAACAAACAATCAATGTCAACTATGTCGCGAATTCTACAAAAAGATAGGACACGCTGCAGAAAGATGCTGGAAATTGTTCTCGGAGAAGAGACCTCCTGAAAAATATAACTCATGGAGGAACTCTAGATAGGACAACAATAATGTGAAAATTAGCAAGTCATCTCATATGGCAAATACTGTGAGCGGTGCAGAGCAAGCAAGTGGAGCCTCAATGTTACCCACACATAATTAGATACAAGTCTTGCTACAACTCTTAAACCAACAGAACTCTCAACATGCAACACCTATCATGCATCAATCAACAGAACTCTCAACATGCAACACCTATCATGCATCAATGGTTCATAAAGGCAATAGTACAAGTAGCTATGAGATAATAGACTATGGAGCTTCTGATCATATGACTTACCATAGACATGTATGTTTACGTATGAGTCTTTCCTGCTCCCTGTGACAGTTAGAATAACTAATGGATTAAGTGGAGAAGCCATAGAAAGAAGATCAGCTAAACTCACAGATGAACTATATTTGCACAATGTTCTGTATGTACTATGCCTTAACTTTAATCTAATGTTAGTAGTAAAATTACTAAAGATAATAATTCTTATGTATGGTTTTCATCTTCTGAATGCTACTTTCAGGAGAAAACTACAGGGAAGGTGATTGGTAATGCTAGAAACTTAAACGGACTCTTTTTTGCGAGCTGAGGAACAAGGACATATCAGAAAAGAATATATTCAACACATCTCTTATTCTTGTACTAGGATAGAATCTGATTGCAACCAGATATTACTCTGACATAAAAGATTAGGACATCCTAATTTTGTGTATATGAAATGGCTTATGCCAAAAAGAAGAAATCCGACAACTCTTATTCTTGTACTAGGATAGAATCTGATTGCAACCGGATATTACTCTGACATAAAAGATTAGGACATCCTTATTTTGTGTATCTGAAATGGCTTATGCCAAAGATATTTATGAAAACTGATCCTAAGTCTATTGCGTGTGAAATATGCCAACTGGCCAAACAAACCAGAGCAACTTATCTAGCCAAAGCTTATACCCCAACTCAGTCATTTCATCTAGTACATTCAGACATATGAGAGACATCTAAAATAGCAAATATAACTAGTAGCAGATGGTTTTATCACATGTGTAGATGATCACACCAGAATCACCTTTACCTATCTTATGAACACAAAACTAAAGTATTTTGTCAATCTGATAAAAAACCTATTTGGAAAAACTGTTAAAACCTATCAGGTCAGACAATGGACCTGAATACTTAGAGAAAGACGGTTTGAGGAATTTACGACTCATAATGGTGTACATCATCAAACATCCTGCACATACACACTCCAACAAATTGGCATAGCTGAGAGAAAAAAACAGACACCTATTAGAAGTCACTAGGACACTAACGTTCACAATGAATGTTCCTAAGCTCTATTGGGGAAAGAAACTTTGTAGTAATTGTCACTTACCTAATTAATAGGATACCATCTAGGTCATATAGCATAAAACGCCAAGAAAGGTCCTTTAGAACATTATCCAGCTACAAACTTACTATCTGTTCAACCATTAAAACTATTCGAGTGTGAAGCTTACATCCATATTCCATCTCACATGAGGAGTAAACCAGACAAAAGATCACATAATTGTATATTCTTAAGTTACTCAAGATCTCAGAAGAAATATAAATGCTCTTGTCCCATAACGAATTTAATGAAGAAAACGCATATTACGCTAATGAAGAAAACGCATACTGTCTACTAGAATATGGTTAGGACATGTCATTAAACACTTTGTGCCAATTGCATTTTGTTTTTGACCAAGTAATGCTTGGTATTGTATATTCCTGACAACCAGTTTGTAAATTCGCCTGATTTAGACTTACATATGAAATTTTAGCTTTAAAAAAGCGTTTGCACATTCACTAGTACAGTGGAGCACCAGGCTATTAAAAACACGCATACCAAGGGTGACGAATAGCGGAAATCTCAATATTGAGAGACAAATTGTGAAAGCAATAGAGCCAAATAACCAAGATTTAGATATGAGAGGCCACAATGGAACACATGCAACTAACTAAACAGAAGACACACAAGATCTGACTAATCAAATGAAACTCAGAAATGAGAAATCCGAAGACTCAAACTTACCATGGCTTGGGACAGGGGCAGAGATCCCGGAATTGGATGAGATTGAGTGCCGCAAAAAATAACTTCCGAACACTAACACTTGAGCCTTTAACAAAATGGTTTATTGGTTGGGGGTTTTCTTTTCTCTTTTCCCCATGTGTTAAAAACTAGTATAGTAATCCATTAGCAATTTTGCCCTACATGTTTATGTTTTGTGTTATGTTAGATTCTTTCATGCGGTGTAACATAATACTCTGAAATGTACCATTAACAGTTCAATTTGCGCAAATTGATTATGGGACAAGTGGTTTTCTTTTTTCTTTTCACGTCGAGACAACTCCACAATTTTCCTTTGTTGTTAGAATATTTAATTACGATAAGCTTTTTTTTTTTTCACTCCTACTACATTTTTTTGAGCTACATTCCTACTACATTCAAAGCGGTAAAAGAAAACATGCATGTCCTTCTTCCTTTTCAATTGACTATTCAATCTTACTATTTTGTCTCGTAACACTTATTTACTACATTTGCAGTTCCCCTTTCTGCGCAATATTTGTATTTAGGATTATTTTCATAATTTTCTCCAACGGCGATCTCTTCACTTAAATTAATGGCTTTTATTTACTCTCTGCCCAAAATATAAGTCATCTTCTATTTTAAAACATGTCATCCTATTTTTTCAATATAATATAATTTATACTATGTTTTTTTTTTTGGGAGGCAGGGGGCGAAGAAGCATTTCTTCCGCAGCAGAGTTGAAGTACAGAGCTGGCAGAGTATCCACAATAATGCAAGTTGATTGTTGGCATAGCCAACAACAAACTACGTATATCTATTCATTTAAGAAATAAAATATATACTCTATGTTTGGCATTATGAATAAGAAAAAAAAAAGGGAAATTCTAGATGGAAAGTCAAACAAGCAGCCGGGTAAAAGAAAATCCGAAAAATGGGCTTAATGAATCTGCGGGGAAAAAAGAAAAGAAAAAATAAAGCGTCTCCATTGTCCACCCAATGATGACGAAGGGAAGGTATCGAGATTTATAATAAGCGACCGAAAGAATGAAGCACTAGGTCGGTCGCCTAAGGTTATTGGAAAGACTTGAAAAGAATCCAATATTTCCAACTAGGAAAAGGAGAACCACCACAAAGCACGTTACAATCACCCAGATCCACTGCTGTAGTTTCTTTCTACCTCGGTTGCGAAGAGGTGGAGAGATTGACTTTGCCTTGCTCTGCTTTGTCAAAAATGATGGTTTGCGAGTTTTTTAGCAAGAACAGCTGCAGTCTCCTTAGTGTCAGGTTCTGTGAGTGTTACAGTCACAAGCTCAGACCTGTGAATAACATCTCCCAAGTTGTTAGCATCAGGTGCTTCTGCTCCAATGAACTTCTTTCTATCCTTCTTTCTCAGTCTTTTCTCCCTCTCCTAGTGAAACCAAATAAAGTGAAATTATACAAGAGCAGGCCATTGAACATACTACTAAACTAAATCGAAAACTCAAAATCTTTACCTTCTCTCTCTGTTCTGCTTCCTTTTGTGCTCTTAACCTCAGCACGCAATTGGGCTTTCTCCAGGTTCCTCTTTTTCCTCTCCAAAGCCTCCAAGGCCTTTGACTTCTCTTCCAGGCGTCGTTGCTCTTTCCAGTTGGCTACACTATCCTCTCTGCTATGCTCTTGATCCCTTATTGCCACCTCCGACTCCTCTTTGTTGGGCAAATGCTCTTTCCCTGTAATGTCATTAGTTATGTCATTGCCTAAAACAACTCCAGAAACATTCCCTGAATGATGCTTCTCTTGATCGCTGGCTTTTGTTTCCGAACTCTTCACTGCTGCTTCTTTCAAGAAGCATCCGTCATCCGCTAAAGCAACCTCAATAGGTTTTACACGGCTTTTTTGCAACAACTTGAAGAATGGGTTGTTCACAGGTCTGTCAACCAGCTGATCAACTCTCTCAAACGGGCCAAGAGAACGCCCATCACATGTTCCAAGTCTCCTATGTGTACTACTCATGTTGCACCTAATATACCCTTCTCGAAACTCAACATTCTTGTTCCAGAGCTCCATGGTGCTCTCCACCTAAAGAATTGGATTAAAATATGACATGAAGGGTTTACTCAAGAAACGATGAATCTTAGATTAATCTGATTAACACAGAACTTATGCAGTGCTTCTGTCTCCCTCCTGACGGCATACTTCCTGGCAATAGGTACATCATCCTCGCATGTACACAACTATGATTCCCAGTCTCAAGCAAGTTCAAAATAAATCCAAAATATCTACTATAGGATAGAAACACAGCCAAAGAAAAGAGAACATACTCCTCCATAGGGTGAGAATGTCATAAAAATGTATACCCCCAAAATGCCATAAGACGTTCATATATAAGTCTTCCTGATGAAAGAATAACCTTGATAGACTGGCACACTCAAGTAAATTCCAGAGCACTGGGCTGATGCATGTGCAATCACATTATCAATAAATCAGCCAAATAATTAACCAGCAAATAAAAGAGGCTGATTGAGAGGTATTTGGATAGCAAAGAAATAACATTGCGTAAACTAGAAAATATACATACACTTACTAACAAGCATCAATTTAAAACCAATCAGACGCTTGTTTGAGCAGTATTTGATCAATAGAAATTTTCATACATCACCATAGGGTGATTTTGGGTGTGTTTTGAGTTTATTGTTACTTTTGGAAGTACTATAATGTTGTTTTCAAAGCAAAGAAGCCAAAGATGTGAACAGATTTCATTAACTATAGTCCTTCCCCGTTGTCGACGTGGTGCATCCCTTACTCAATTATGCAAGCGAGGGAGTAGGTTTCACCCTTAAGCCGTTAGCTAGTGAAATGTACAGTTAACTGATATTGTAAAATCTATCTTACTGGAAAGAAAAAAAGAAGATTTCTCCAGCGGCTTCAAATTCGAAGTCTGTTATAAGATAAAGTGTAGCAATACCAACGACCAAGGACCATAGTCAATAATATCCACAAGCTATCGCTAGGGTCTGGGAAGGGTGAGAGTCAGGCAAATAATAACTCTATCCTAATGGATTAAGAGTTTGATTCCAGTGAGACTCCAGCTCTATATGTACCTGCATAGATGACATAATAATAGGAATATGGTGTGCTAGTAAAAGAATTTAGTAAACTCAAATAGAAAAGCTTTCGATATTAAAATATTCATAACCGTGTATATGCACAAATAATGAAAGACATACAAAAACAAAAAAGTGTAAAGTCAACTTAAAGTGTATAGAGTACCTAAGCCCTTAAATATACTCTAACGTGCCCCTATATCGTGATTAAACCTCCTTAACCTAAATCATCTGCCTCCATTAACTCCTATCCTGTACCATTTCTTCAGAGAGATGCAAATCTAGTATCCCAAGTCTGTTTGGGCCTACCTTTACTCCATCTCTACACTGAGGCATTCAACTGTTTTGACAGACGCTGTTGTATGTCTCCTCTTGACATGACCAAACCATCTTATCTCCCCTCCCTTATCTGCTAAACTAGCCACCCCTAACATTTCCCTAAATACCTCACTTCTTATCAGGTCTAGACTTGTATGACCGCACATCCACCTCAGCATCCACATCTCTGTCACTTCCATCTTGTGCGACTGTGTACTCTTGATGCCACAGTAGTATGTTCCATATAACATTGCTGGTCGTACCCCTATGAAGTTTTTCCTTTAATTTAGTTGAAAAATTCTTGTCACGCAGCACCCCTAAGCCCGGCCTCCACCTACACCAGCCTGCATGAACTCGGTGTGCTACGTCACTATCTATGTCTCTATCCTGCTGTACTAACGATCCTAGTTGTTTGAACTTACTTAGCTGTGGTACCACTTGACCCTCGATGGTGAGCTGGTTATTCTCACTATCGGCTGCACCGCTGAAGTCGCAGTGCAGATACTCGCTCTTAGAACGACTAATCCTTAGGTCTTTTCTCTCTAAACCACATCTCCACTGCTCTAGTATTATATTCAGGGTATGTCTACTCTCTGCGACTAATACGATATCGTCAGCAAAAAAGCATACACCACGGAACTGGCTCATGGATCGGCTTTGACACCTCGTCTAGGACAACTGCAAAACAAATGGGCTCAAAGCAGACCCTTGATGGAGGTCTACCTCTATCGGAAAGAAGTTCGTATTCCTCACAGACGTACGAACGATTGTTTTCGTCTTAGCATACATATCCCTAATTATGTCTATATGTTTCATAGGAACCCCTCTTGCATCCATACTATCCCAAATTAGTCTCCGTGGCACACAAGCATATGTTTTTTCAAGATCAATGAAAACCATATGTAAATTGCGCTTCTTCTCCCTATACTTCTCCATCGATCTCCTTAGGATGCGTATTGATTCCGTAGTTGACCGTCCTGGCATGAAACCAAATTGGTTCACCGTAACCTGAGTTTTTCCCTTAATTCTAGTATCGATTATTCTCTCCCATAACTCCATGGCATGGCTCAACAACTTAATCCCCTGTAATTCACACAACACTGTGCGTCTCCTTTATCCTTATATAGAGAGACCACGACACTCTTTCTCCACTCATCTAGTATTTTTCCTGTTTTGAAAATAAAGGTAAACATAGTAATTAGTCATTGAACCCCTTACTCTCACAAATACTTCCACGCCTCAATAGGTATGTTATCTAGGCCTACTGGCTTAACTCTTCCCGTCTTCCTAAGTGCTCTCATCACCTCTCCTTGTGTGATACTCCGACAGTTGCAATTATTATGTTGTCATTTTACGGTAATGATGCTTTATCTTCCTTCATGGTCGCCCTACCGCAGTTGAAAAGGTTCTGGAAGTATGTTTGTCATTTCCACTTGATGTCTTGTTTCTTGACTAGAATATGTGTATCTTATCCCTTTATAAACTTTCCACCTCTTAAGTCGTGCCTCTTCGATCCCTAGTTTTGGCAATCCTAAACATATCATGCTCCACGCCTTTTGTTTCTAGTCTTTTTGTGTAAAAGAGCATGTTTACCATAAACGCATCATCATATTCTTTTTCTTTTTTTTCTTTTTGTAAGTCAAATGTCATAGATGAAGGAGATTCACAGTAGCTATTATAATAGGAAATACCAGTAGACTAATGCTCAACATACAATGAGGGTGAAAGAGAGTGTCTAACTCAGTTTATCAAAATATAGGGAGGACTGTAGATGGCAAAATAGAAAGATGGAGTTACAGAATGTGCAAAAGAGTCATCAAGGCAAGAAAAAAAAACACAATTAGGCAAGAAAAAAAACAACAAAGTTCAGTTCATTGCAAAAAGAAAGGTGGTGTCTAAGTGGAGAAAAAGACGAACGAAGACTTCTGAGAAGAAAGAGAGCAGCTGTCAATATACAATATTTTTTTTTCGTATGATAGTTGCGGATTAAAAAAAATTTAAGCTTCCTCGAGTTCTCCGTCAAAGTGCATGTGAGCCCATGTGAAATTTCAAAATTGAGCAAATCGAAAGAAAAGGAAAAGAAGCAAAGTGCTACGTGTCAAATATCCAAGAAATACATGTCATCTTATTCTGCATGTGAAGAAACACGTGCCACAAAACAAATTTCAGGAAAAACATTTATTGTGTAACGTCGGTGTCAACATTCCTTTTGCAATTTGTCTCGCTCTCTCCAAGGAGCCTTGTACTTGTCTGAAATACTCTACCTACTCTGGTCATTCCTTCCGTCCTAAGACTCACCTACTTCTTCCGTCTCCTTCTTCTCATCTAACCTTTGTTGTTTCTTCTTCTTCTTCAACCCAAAAGCATTCATCACTTCATGTCTGTACAAACACCTTCTACTTCTAAAACCTCGCTCCTTTTACTACTATGGCTGAACAAAGTGAGGTCGCCTCAAGCGTGGAAAAACAGATCTCCAGTACTCCAATGATGGATAATGCACCAGTAAACATTATCAAGCTAAATGGCAACAACTATCTTGCATGGAGTAGAGCTATTGAGCTCTTCATTACATGAAAAGGTAAGAATGACTATCTGTTAGGCAAGATTACTGTACCTAGCGAAAATGACCCAAAGTTTCAGGCTTGGGAATCTGAGAATTCCATGTTGATGTCTTGGATGTTGGGATCTATGAATCCAGATATTAGTGAAACTTTTATGTTATACAATACTGTTGATGAGATCTGGAAAGCTACTAGAGAGATGTACTCGAAAAAGGATAATATTGCAGAGCTATATGAACTTAAGACTCAGCTGAAGTAGATAAAACAAGGGGAACAAACTGTCACGAAATACTATGGAAATCTCTCCCACATCTGGCAGCAGATAGACTCCTTTGAAGAAATCTGAGAATTCCATGTTGATGTCTTGGATGTTGGGATCTATGAATCCAGATATTAGTGAAACTTTTATGTTATACAATACTGTTGATGAGATCTGGAAAGCTACTAGAGAGATGTACTCGAAAAAGGATAATATAGCAGAGCTAAATGAACTTAAGACTCAGCTGAAGGAGATAAAACAAGGGGAACAAACTGTCACGAAATACTATGGAAATCTCTCCCACATCTGGCAGCAGATAGACTCCTTTGAAGTTTTTAAATGGAGTAGTCCTACAGACGAACAAACATACAAAAACATAAAGGGAACTGAAAAGATTTTTAGCTTCCTAGCTGGACTCCATAAGGACTTCGATGGGGTAAAAGGTAGGATTCTGGGAACAAAGCCACTTCCTACCATGACTGCTACTTTCTCACAAATTCGGCAAGAGGAGAGTAGAATGAAGGTAATGTTAGGAACCGCTCCTAACATGGGTACAGAGTCATCAGCCTTGGTGGCTATATCTAAGACTGCAACTGAGATTACAGAGGCAAATCAGCCCTCTGGCTTAGTTGCAAAGAGACATGCAGGAAGTTTCCCTCCTAGAAAATTTTGCAAGTATTGTCAGAAACCTGGTCACCTAATCGAAGAATGCTACAGGCGTCTTGGTTCCAACATAAAGCCTCCATTCAGACATAATCAGAATCAATATAGGAATCAGTCCTGGAAGTCTGATCCTAACATGTCCAGGGCTGATTCACACAGCAATTGGAGAAACTCAAAAGGGAATATGGCTAGCACTGATCAGAACAATGCCCAGGGTGGATCAACTCCATCAACACAGGATCCCTCAAGTCAGAAACTGTCTCCAGAACAACTCAGTGCCTTACTTAAGGTACTCAACCATCACCTGGATGAAGAGAACGTGTCCCAGATTAGAGCAACAATGGCAAGCACCAGTATTGAAGGTAAGGATTGCTCATGGATCATTGATTCAGGAGCAACCGATCACATGACTTCTCAGAGATGTCTGTTTGATGAATATAGAGTATTTCAGTGTCCTAAACAAGTTAAAATTGCTAATGGGCATGTTGTAAAGATTATTGGTAAAGGAAATAAATATCTATCTAAACATCTGGTGCTTAAAAATGTCCTACATGTTCCTCAGTTAGAATGTAACCTTATATATGTAGGGAAAGCAATGTTAGACAACAACTGTCTAACAAATTTCCTCCTTCTGAGTGTTTCTTCCTTCCTCTCAATGGCTTTCAGGCGAAAGTGTTGAAGAAGGAAGCATTGGAGGAGAAGACTGGATATGGTAGTTATCAAGATGGACTCTTTATTTTGCCACATGAACCAAGATTTTTTTGAAGACTTTTCTAGGTCATATTCTTGTATGAACACCGTCTCTGTTAAAGGTGTTCCTAGAATAGATGTTCAAGGTCAGGAGTCTGACTTAAGAACTACTAGAATACGTCTTATTTTATTATGGCACTCAAGGTTGGGTCATCCCAATTTCTTGTACTTGAAGAAACTTAAGCCTGAATTATTTAGCAATGTTAATCTTGGTTCTTTAACTTGTGAGACATGTGTATTTGCTATAAGCAGACTAGAAGCCAGTATGCACCTAAAGCATACCAGGCAAGTACTCCATTTAATCTCATACACTCAGACATATGGGGTCCATCCAGGGTATCTAGCATCAACGGGAGCAAGTGGTTTGTAATATTTGTGGATGACCACACTAGACTGACATGGTTATACCTGATGAAACACAAATCTGATTTTGTAAAATGTTTAAGCAGCTTGTTGCTTTGATACAGAATCAATTTAGTACAACCATCAAGACTCAAAGGTCTGACAACGGTTCAGAGTACATGGATTCTGAGGCAAGTACTTTCTTGTCTAGTCTAAGTATATATCATCAAACATCAAATGTATATACACCCTAGCAAAATGGGGTGGCTGAAAGAAAACATAGGCACATCTTAGATGTAGCTAGATCCATGATGTTCTCTATGAATGTCCCAAAGCATTTGTGGGGAGAAGCTGTACTAACCTCTGTATACTTAATTAACAGAATGCCATCCCATGTACTTGACTATAGAACTCCAAGACAAACTTTATTAATTTCTTATCCACACACTCATCTAATATCTGAAATTCCATTCAGGGCATTTGGTTGTACAGCCTATGTCTTTCTACAGCCCCATACTAGAAGCAAATTAGATTCTAAATCAGTCAATGTGTATTTGTAGGATACTCTAGTACCCAAAAGGGTTACAAATGCTATTGTCCGTCTACTAAGAAAATGTATATATCACTAGATGTATTATTTAATGAAGTGCAACCGTTTTACCAAAAAAACACAATCATCCAGTTCTGAAGAAGGTGAGTTCTGGAGTGTGATAGATAGAAGTATTGCTAATATACATTCCCAGGATGCTGGAGATGTGCAGGTACATTCCAAGGATACTGTAATTCAGTCACCACTTAGCATATCAGAACCATCGTCACAAGCAGAAGGGAGTACAGGGAAAATAACACTGGAAGAAGGGACCATGAAAACCAGACACAGACCTCTTCACAGCTGCAGATATATTCTAGAAGGCAGAGGTATGATCAGTCTCAAGTACAGGTACCTACAATCTTGCCACATATTCCTGTAAGTTCACCAGCACCTATGGTAAACACTCATTCCCCTGTAACTATGCAACAACAGTACTCATCTAGTAATGAAGAAACTGTAACTGATAATCTACCTATAGCCTTAAGAAAGGAAATTAGGAGATGTACTATGCTACCTTCACAAAAACACTTTGGCTTCCTGAGCACCAAATCTTGTTCCACCAAACATCTCTTGTGTAAGTATATGTCATATGAAAGGTTGTGTCCTAACTTTAGAACACTCACTGTAAGCTTAGACACTGAAGCTATTCCCATCAATATTGATCAGGCCCTTAGGGATCAGAAATGGAAATTAGCAGTAGAAGATGAAATGAATGCTTTGATTAAAAATCAAACATGGGAACTTGTACCTAGCATTTGTTCAAAGAATCCGGTTGGATGTAAATGGGTTTTCCCTATAAAGTATAATTCTGATGAATCCATTAGTAGGTACAAAGCACGTTTAGTTGCTAAAGGGTTTACACAAGAATATGGAATTGATTACATGGAGACATTTGCCCCAGTTGCAAAACTAAATACAGTTAGAATCATTT
Source organism: Eustoma russellianum (assembly GCA_036186865.1). Taxonomy (NCBI): domain Eukaryota; kingdom Viridiplantae; phylum Streptophyta; class Magnoliopsida; order Gentianales; family Gentianaceae; genus Eustoma; species Eustoma russellianum. The sequence continues at coordinate 45,065,962 of AP025041.1, read as the reverse complement.
TTTCCATTGCTGTGAACTTGGATTGAAAATTGTTTCAATTAGATATTAAAGACGTATTCCTTAATGGTGAACTCAAAGAGTCAGTATTCATGGAGATTCCCCCAGGATATAGAACTGAGAAGAATAAGTCCATGATTTGTAAACTTAAGAAATCTATTTACGGGTTAAAACAATCTCCTAGAGCTTGGTTTGCTAGGTTTACAACAGTTGTACTTAAATATGGTTTTAGACAAGCTCATAGCGATCATACACTGTTTACCCAAAGCAAGGATCAGCTGATTACAGTTCTCATAGTCTATGTTGACGATATCATTTTGACGGGGAATAATGAAAAAGGTATTTTGGAGATTAAAAAACAACTTGCGAAAGAATTTGAACTGAAGGACCTAGGAATACTAAAGTACTTTTTAAGCATGGAAGTAGCTCGATCCTCTCAAGGTCTTTATATTTCACAAAGAAAATATATTGTGGATTTGTTGTGTGAGATTAGAATGGTTGGATGTAAGCCAGCTATTACACCCTTAGAACCAGGAAAAACTGCATATAAGAACTGTTTGGTAAAACAAACTGCTGAATCAGACATAGACAAATTAAGCTATCAACGGTTAGTTGGCAAATTAATTTACTTATCTCATACTCGTCCGGACATTTGTTATGCAGTGAGCTTTGTTAGCCAATATATGCATGCACCTAATAACTATCATTTGAGCGTGGTTATGAGAATTCTCAGGTATCTTAAGGGTGCGCCCGGACAAGGGTTGATTTTCAAGAAAACAGAAGACGGAAACACACAAATGTTCACAGACGCGGACTGGGGATGTTCAAAACAAGATATGCGATCCACGTCTGGATATGCCACATATTTATGGGGGAATTTGGTCACTTGACGTAGCAAAAAACAATCAGTTGTTGCAAGGAGTAGTGTTGAGGCTGAGTTGAGGGCTCTAGCGTTAGGTATCTGCGAAGGACTATGGATTAAAAGGGTATTACTGAACCTCAGCTATTCTGGAAACCTGAGTATACTTGTATATTGTGATAATGTATCTGCAATCAATATGAGAGAGAACCCTACACACCATGATAAATCTAAACATGTAGAAATAGATAGACACTTCATCAAGGAGAAGCTCGAGAACAAGACCATAGCTATCGGACATATTCCGTCAGATGAACAGGTTGCGGATATATTGACAAAATCTGTCTCAGGACCTGTCTTTCACAAATTATCCACCAAGCTTGGTTGTACTAATATCTACACCAAGCTTGAGGAGGAATGTAGAAAATAGAATATTAATTTTATATAGAATTGTGTAGCTGATAATTATAGCCGTTGGGCTCAGTAGCCGTTAGGTTTGTGTTGTATATGTTGTTTCTCTCTACAACTTGTAATGAATTCTTTTCATGAATGAATAAGAAAAATTATTCTCCTCTCAATTCCTTATCTCCTCTGAATATTATTCATTGAATCTGAAAGTATCATTTGATCATAGTTCTGGGTTTGTAAAATCTTTAAAAAGGCGTTTAGTTGAAAATCTTCATGGGACCCCAACCTTAATGTAATCTCCCAGTTTGTTTTGTTTCTTCTGATTCATCTAAGCCAAAGGACCTAATATTCTGAATGATCTCCTTCGTTGAGCTATGTTCATCTTTTCCAATGTTCAAGTAAACTCTAAACATTTCTTTGCCTTCAAGTTGCATAAATAGTACCAGTAAAAGCAAAGTATATTAAGTCTTTTCAAAATTTTGATTTCCAATGCCCTACCTTTAGCCATTCCAAAATTAAATCCCAAGTGAAAACATGATGTTGGCAAGGTAGTTGTTGTAGCACAGTATTCCAAACTTGATTTCGAAAAATAACACAGATAAAATAGGTACTAACGATCTTCTGAAGACCTGTCATATAGAACACAAATGTTAAAATCAATAATGCCACAATCTAGCAACTTGTCTCGTGTATTCATCCTCTTTTAGCATGCAAGTCATAGTATGACTACATAACTTGGAAGATAATGCTTGCATCAGGCAAATTTTTGTCCAATTAACACTAGTATAACCCCCTGATATTGTTTCAGCATCACTTTTAGTTGAAAAATTAACTTCAGATATTCAAACCCACGTGTCTTCCCCTGTAGTTAATTGAATGTTGTGGCAAGCATTGTTGAAGAGACTGACATGGTTGTCTCAACCCCTGCCAAAAAGAATTTTCCATGGTTTCCTTCGAGAACTTAACTTCAGAGACTTTGGCCGCTTTCCTTATGTTTAACTTCCTTTGCAGTTCTCGACAATTTTCAACAAGAGAACCCAGGGATGCTAAGGATCCTGCCAAAATGAAGTTCACCTGCCAATTCCAATAGACTTCTTGATGAATTGGGAGTATTGGTCCCTTATCCAAAGGGTTCTTTTCTACATCCGATACTCAATGGTTGGACTTTCCGCATTGATTTATCTTTTAAATGACTGAGTGCATCCATTTTACCCAAAAGCTTTCTTTATTCTGCTATATGTCCCATATATTCGTGATGATATAGGAGTTATTTATAATAAGGAGGTCAGATATCCCCATGACACCAGCATCTTTTAGAGTGCAACAAGTGCAATATTTGATCTTTGCCTTTCTGGAGCCATCCCAGAGGAAGGACTTAAGAATACTTTCAATATATCTAATAACTCTCCTAGGTATGCAGAATGCAATAGTCCAATATCTACAAATTGCAATCAAAACAGAGGTTATCAGTTGGACTCATATGAGAGTTTAGAAGCAGACCAACTATTTGTCATACTGGTTAGTTTATCCAATAGGGGACCACAGTCCTTATAAGACAACTTTCCAGTGGTCAGTAAAATTCCAAGTATCTAACAAGAAGGGAGCTAATTGGCATTTCTAACATTTCAGAGATGGTTTGTTTTCTAGAGTTTGGTACTCCTATAATGTAGACTTCACATTTCTGATGATTTGGCTTCATACCGGATAGCCCTTCAAATTTCTCCAGGGAGTCTTTTATTATCATCAAATGTCAAGGAAGAGAGCTTTATAGCTTCACATTTTGGGTGGAATTTGAAGTTTGAGCCTTCAATTTGTGACTTCAGTACCTGTGTAAAACCTTCCATTACCAAAATTAACAGGAAGGAGAGAGAGGGTCACCTCTTCTTAAGCCTCTAAAAGCTTGGAAGTTGCCGATGAGGGATCCATATAGATACATAGCAAAAGAGGTTGTTGAGATACGTAGATAAACCCGTTTTCTAAATTGGGTAGGAACTTAACTTTCTCCAGTATGTCCATGAGATATCTCCAGTTTATAGTGTCAAAAGCCTTCACTATGTTCTCATTATGTCTACTTTCAATGAAGGGATCCATCACTTGGCCAATAATAACAGAGACCCATTTCTGCTTTGACACTTAGATATTTCCTGGGTTAATGGTGAAGAATTGTTTTCCATTATCATCATCAATATATTCTAATTGAAGTGCATTTGACGTTTCCGGACGAAAATCAAACTCTAACAGAGAATCCCAAGCTGATTTCGCCCTAACCAAGTGATGCATGTCGAATACCTGAGCTCAATCAGCAAAGCCCACACATTATTGAGGTGGAAACGTAGATGAAATTGTTCCCTAACCACTTTGAGCAGCTGGAGAGACCTAGGATGCCAGAGAAGAAGATGGAAGAGCTGTTTCTGCTAATTAATGAAGGAAAAGAGAAAAATTTGCTTGAAAGGAGTATAAAGGAGATTTTCCGACGAAAAGAAGAGAAATAACGAAAGAAAAAAGAGACGTTAACATGATAAAATGAACGTTAGCGATAGACGAAAGTAAGTTTGTGGTGGAAGGAATGAATTAGCAATAGATGAAAGTAAGTTTTTGGTGGAGGGATGAATACAAGGTTGCAAAACCAAGCCGGTTTCGGTTGCCCACACACAATGCGTTGGGTTTTCGGCGCCAGAAAGAAATGAACGCGGATGAAAATTGCGGTATTGTGGACTGCTGTTGGCCCATTTTTGATTTTGAAAATGACTGGGAAAATTTCGATCGGATGACAAAAGGACAGGGAAGACTGCTGCTTGCTTTGATTTGCTTGCTAAGGAAGAGACTTATTTCAAGGATTGAGTATGCATGATCAGAACTCATGCCATTAGGAAAGCTCATGAAAACATTGACAAGACTTTGAAATCCGCAGATGTTATATTGGCTCAATTGAATCTTACTCGCCAGGTGGTTTGCTGTGGTGTTGCCCATGGGTCACTTTGCATATCTTTTTCAGCGGTATTGGGTCGACTGGTGAAACATTGCCATTGTAGCTGAAGCATTAATCTTCTCAAAGTTGGGGCTTGGAATTTGTTACATTGTAGCTGAAGCATTAATCCTCCAACGTGATTTGAAGCTGATGGACAAAATTTGGCTAAAGTTGGGCTTGGAATTGTTGCGTTTATGTTTTGGAAGTTAACCTTTTGTAGAACAATCACATGCGGCAGTTTTGCATGAATGAGCAAGTGTTGCTCCGTGTACTTGTTTAGTATTAATATAGTTGTAGTTGATTGTGGTCGGCCTGGACCACTTTTGCTAAAGGTTGGCAGTAGAGTAGCTTCCTTTTGTAAGCCTCCTTTGAAACCTTGCATCGACTTGTCGGATGCTTCATTGTAAATTTGCCTTTTTGGCCTTTTTATGAAATTTAATTTACAAAAAAAGTTTGTGGAGGGAAGGAGAGAGAATTATTGGAGTTTGATTGGGAAAGTAGAGAAAAGGGAAAGCGAATTTCCTTCTTGTTCACTTTTGAGTTTGGTTCAACACAACATCATATTCACCGAGGAAAATAGGATTCACTTAATGAGCTAAATTACTGAAGAGACAAGCTTCCAGGACCAAACTTTTCTAATTTCTCTAAAACGGTTAGGAGTCATAAAGTACGATATAAAATACATGGACAAAATTATCTTTATTTCTAAACAGGACCATGCAAGGGGGACCCAACTTTAGATCCATTGCATCTGTGCTCATTTGCATGCTACATTGCTGAAACCATCGGATAAACAACCAACTTACCAGATCATAAGACACTCAATTATCCATATGAACCCGGATGAATAGTCAACTATCTGTGTAACCTAAGAGTTGAATTCGGGCAAAATAAGTCAGAGAACATCTAACCTTCTTATCCATCTCTCGCTTCAAACTTTGCATATGCTTATATGCATCCTGTCGATCACTATCTGCATCTTTAAAACGATCTTGCACTTCCTTGAGTTTTTTATTTTCACCTTTATATGTTTTCTCCATGGTTCGAGCAATGGCTTCAGCTTTCAAGACATTTCGTTTGAGACCATCAAGCTCCTTCTTTAAATCCTGAACACTTCCATCATTCAGTGAACATCAAATAACAAGACATAACAGAAAAAGGTCCAAATTCTGGACATCATATAAAAAACAACTATACCAGTGGCTTTCCAGGAACATAAATATTGATTCTAGTTTCTCCTCTAATCTTAAACACTTCCATGTGAATGAAGTATACAAGAGAAAACATCAAATATAATGTATATACAGGAAACATTTGTTAGTTTACCTTTAAACGCTCTTCAATTTGACCTCTTTTGTTCAGAGCTTGTTGAACTTTATCTTGCCCACCAATGTTGGAAGATAATTGATCTCGAAGCTGCTTCAATTGCTTGATCTCGAGAATGATCTGCTTTTCTTCCTTTAAGGGCAAGGTTTCATGTTCAATCAAGTGTTCCAGGTTTACTATCTGCAGGATAACAACTCAACAGGTTAAGCAAAAAATTAGCTCACAAAGCTAACTCATCGCTTATACAAGCAACATGCTTAATGGTGGCGTTCATGTGCAAAAATAAGACAATGCGTCTCTGTGAAAACAGAAGTTTGCTTTTAGAGACATATATACGTACGTGTGTGTGTGTGTAAAGGGAAGAAAGTTGATCTTAACATGTTAAAGAGTACACTCTTAGAAATTTACTCTCCCTTCTCTCTACTTTCACTCACCGCCCAACAAATAAAATTTTCTCCCCCAACCCTCTAACGTCTATTTTCTCTCTCTTCCTCCTTCCCTAACGTCTCTTTCTCCTCCACCTTCCGTCCTGCAACGGTCAAATCTCTTCCCTCTTCAACCAACTTGATTCCTTTTGCATCGACTGTACTTGACGCAACCTCCGATGTCTTCCCTGGACGTCTAGGCCAATCAGACTGCCGCGAAAAACAGTCGCAAAACAAAATTCTTCCTTAATTCTCTCTGAAATGGATAGATCTTTACGATCATGGCTCGATTTGTAATATGCAAAACGTTGTGCGTGCAAAATCGGCATGGACAAGCCTGCTCAAGCCTGATTTCAAACCTGAGGAATCATCAACCCTACCATCCTACAAATACGAAGTCGACAAAGATGAAAGATTTGCAGCAACAACCCCCCCCCCCCCCAAATTAAGTAAGCGATGGCAGACTAAAGTGGAATACAACTATCGAACGACAAGTTTTTGGAAATAGGTGATTCTTCCTACCATCTAAAGAATTTCGCAGAGCAGAAATGAAGCGACAAAGGTCTTTTGGAAACTCAGAAAATAGATGAAGATCTTTTCATATTCAGATTCCAACCTAGGGTCAGCAAGCAAGAAATCTTGGATCTCTCCCCTCTGCCTTTTGATAGCAGAATCTTGTTTCTCTGGCCATGGAATCCAGAGAATAGAACTGAAAAATTAAAATTAAATGATATTCTAGTTTGGATTTGTATCCCCTTCTTGAGGGTTAGCAAGCAAGATGGAGATGACCTTCCTAGCAAGGTGAAGCTCATAGATGATTATGGTAAGGAAGTTTGGCAAGAAGTAACATATGAGTGGATGCCTATAAGTACAACTGTGATGCTGGAACTGAATTAATGAGAGCACAAACCTCCTTCATAAGAAAAAGGTAACAATTGGAAAGCACAAGACTAGCCTCGTCGGCAAAAGACAATACAAATCAAGCAATAAAGTAAAGGTAAGGGTATTCCAAACGACAACCACTTACCAAATTTGATGCAAACTGATGTAAATAAAAGGGAACCCATCCCTCTCCAGCAACAAACTCAAAGTGGATTGGACAAGTTCCCCCCTCTCCATCAAAGGAAAGCCCACTGAAAGCTGACAGTAAAAAGGATCAATGCAACAATAAAGGTATTAACAAAATCGGTTCCTCTTCGAGCAATAAAAGAAATACCAACAATTTTAGCTCTTTTGTTGGTTTAGATGCTGACACAAACGAGTTTTATCAAGGCCAAACCAACAATGATGATGACCATGATGAGGAAAGGACCATACAAAACAAATAACTGTCGGGAAACATATATATTCCTCTCACACTTCTTCTGATGAAACTGAGGATTACTCTGACAATGATTTAACCGAGGGCCAAATTCAACATCTCTCTAATAAGGACTCACATAATTCAGTCCTCCAAGGACATGATATAGAACAAACATATCAAAGGTCAAGTCCAAAGGAAAAAAGGGAAAACAGATAGGGCATGCAGTCACGTCTAACAATGGTTATACTTCCTCAGAGCAAGAAGAGGGTGAAATTACAATCAAAAAACGAAGGTTCAAGCAAAGAAAAAAGGACCCGATTCTATA
>AP025041.1:44998318-45058341 GCA_036186865.1 Eustoma russellianum | reverse complement strand
AGCAAACAAGAGTGAGGCTCACTCAAATCAGCTGGACATATGGAAATGAACAAGTTGGACAAGGGTATCCCTCCAATCAAGCAGTACAGAAGGGGTGCAAGTAGGGGAAGACCAAGAGGTGCCAAATCATTTTGATGATAAAGCTAGGTTGTTGTAATATTACAGGACTCAACTGCTATTTTAGACAACAATTAGTAAAAGAATATCACATAAAAGAGTATTAGACTCATTGGATTAGTGGAAGTTAAGGTAAGACAAGAAAAATTGAAAACATTATAGTTATATATTCAGACCCTAGCGATAGCGTTTTGCTGTCGTTCGGAAATACTGGGTACGATTGATTGATTGATTCAGATGTTGGAAGGTATTCCATAGCATATTGCCTAATACTGTCTCACGGATTTGGGTAGCCTGGAACCCAAATCTATTTGAGGGTAAGTTATTACACTGTAATGAACAATCTATTACCTGCAAAATTAGACTAATCTCTTCAAAAGATGAAGAGTTCATCTTAACTGTTGTATATAGGTACAATGAGAGGAGCAATAGAAGGAATGGAGGGAACTGCAATACCAACACCAACTATACGGTGATCAACCTTGGTTAATAATGAGAAATTTCAACATCATCCTTGATGGACAGGGGGAAAACAACAACAAAGAGGATAGATACGAATGCAATCAAGGAATTCACTAACTTGATTAAAGATATTGACATGATCAGCATTCCCTCCAAGGGGTTTTAATACAATTGGTCAAACAACATAGATGTAGACAAACAAGTATACAAAAAAAATAGATCATATATTTTGTAATGAACAATGGAAAAGTCTAATCTCTCACTTCCAATTGGATTATGAAGCTCATATCTCTTTTGACCACTCTCCTGGGGTTCTATCTATTCATATGAAGAATAAATTTGGGTCAAGCCCTTCAAGTTCATGAAGAATTGGATGAAATATCCTAATTTCAAGAATATCCTAAAAGATAGTTAGGTTGAAGAAAAAGAAAATCTCCTGTTTTGCTTAATAAAGAAGCTAAAGAGATTGAAAGACCCTTTAAAAAAGTTGAACAAGGAAAAAATTTGGAAAAATCACTACCAGAGTTGAACAGGCCAGATTACATCTAGAAGTTCTTCAAAGAGAATGAGTGAAAGATCCTTTCAACTCTCAACTACAGACTGGTGTGAAGAGTTCAATGGAGGCCAATACTAGGCTACTGTCTTTGAAGAATCACTCTTTAAAAAAAAAAGTGTAGGATCAGTGGATTAAAAAGGGGACAAAAACACTAGGTTCTTCCATAGAAAAGTTAAGACACATAATGTAAGGAATAAAATACTTAGATAGTATAATGAGGATGATGTTATGATTAAGGATTATAAGCAAGTTAAAGTGATAGCCTCTGAATTCTTTGAAAAACTATTCATTGCTCCATCTCCTGCAAATCCTCCAACTCAAAATTGGACTGTGAGAACCTTGTTTGATGCCAAAAATTACACGGTCCACTCCCATCTCCAGGAAGGAAATCACAGACGTGCTATTTGTTATAAAATCTGATAGTGCACAACAACTTGATGGATACTCAATAGAATTCTTTAAGGATAATTGGTATATACTGTATGAAGAGTTTTTTTTTTTTTTTTTTGTAATTGAGTATGAAGAGTTCATGGATGCAATTGAGTTCTTTTTCAAAGAGAATTTCATCTACTACCTTGTAAATGTCACTGCAATATCCCTGATTCCTAAGGTTGATAACCCAAACAAATGAAGAATCCAGACCCATTTCACATTGCAATATTACCTACAAAGTCATCTCCAATGTGCTGATTAATAGGCTAAACCTGTGCTTCCCTTCTTTATGGATAAAAACCAATCAGCATTTGTTAAAGGAAGAACCATTCAAAATAATATTGTACTGATGCACGAAATTGTCAAAAATTACAAGAGAACAAGGGGTCCTAAGAGTTGTGCAATCAAAGTTGACATCATGAAGACTTTTGACACTGTCAGTTGGCAGAACTAAATGATGATATCGAAGGTGATGAACTTCCAAAAAGGTTGTATCTCTCCGTTAATATGAATAGAGCATCGGTTGACAACTTCAAGCAACAAGAGGGCTTAGACAAGGAGACCCCTTATCCCCCTGCCTTTTCATCCTCATCTGAAAGGTTTCACCTGACTCTTAAAAAGAGAGATCTTACAATCTATTTACAGATTTCATTCAAAATGTGAGCATATTAACCTCTCTTCTTTGGTTTTTGTATGTGATCTATTTATCCTATCACGTGCAGATACCCACTCTATAATAGTCATAAAAGAGACACTGGAAGAATTTCAATCCATCTGAGGCCTGCAATCAAACCTTCAAAAAAGTGAAGTTTTCACACGAGGTATAACTCCCATGAAAGGAAGTTATTGTTGATATATTAGAAATGAAATTGGAAAATCTCCCAATCAGACACCTAGGGTTGCATTTATTGCTGGCAAACTGTCATATTTAGACTGTGGAGTACTTTGACAAGATCTCAAGCATAGTACAAAGTTAGATTGCTTCAAAACTCTCATTTGGAGGAAGACTGTAGCTGATCAACTCCGTTCTTCTAGCCATATGTGGATGGACTGCCTCCTACTTCTTACCTAGGAGAATCATCAAAGAGAGAAATCTTAGAGTCTTTCTTTTAGAGGGACTAAAAAGCAAAAGTTAAGTGGTCCACTATCTGCCAACCTAGGGATAGAGGTGGATCGTGTATTTCTGATTTGGCACTTGCAAATAACGCATACATTATGAGGAGTATCTGGAACATATGTGAACACAAAAAGATCCTTTGGGTCAAATAGGCCTACACAGTCAGTTTAATAGGCAAATCTATATGGGAGGTAAAGCCAATGCCTTCTGATTATTGGCTTTGTAAAAGATCCCTTAGGTTAGGAATAAATATGCTCACTGTATTGGCAGGGTAATAGGGAATAGAGCTTCTACATCCTTTTGGAACGACCTCTGACACCCATGAGGCATATTAAATGTGAATCATCCAGAATTGAAGAGGAAATTGAATATTCCATAGGATGCTAAAGTTTTAATGGTGATTAAAGAAAATGAGCGGATATGGTAGAGGATGAAATGACTAAGTCATACAATTTAGCCAAGCTTGTAGAATAGTTTCTATAAGACCGGAGGAGGATTTCTAGATTTGGAAGCCAAACTCTTCCTTCTATGTGAAAAAATGCTACAAAAAGCCTGCAACCCCTTATCTCTATTGCTGAATGGGAGAAAAATGTTTGACTAATCATCATGTTCCAGTTTACGCAATCATACTTTGTCTTGCATGTTGGAAGAGAATGAATACACAAGACAAACTTTTGAATTGAGGATTGATTCAAACTAACTCATGCGTCTTGTGTGACAGGTATATGGAAGACCGAAGATGAGCAACTTTTCTTTCAATTCCCTTTCACAACAAAAGTGCAGAAAGACATTGTTCTCTTTAGTTTTTCAGCCTCAGTCTATTGCGTCTGGAAAGAAAGGAACAAGAGTTTTTATCAAAAAAATTGGAAAAGACACACAAGCTGTAATTAAAGAAATTCTGAAAATACTATGCAAACTCTTGAAATGGGTACAAGAATGCTAAGTTCAACTAGGAGCTTTCTATTAGCCTTGACATCACATTGAACGTTTTTTCATAAGCCTGCCCAACTATATTGGTTTGATGCATGATGTTCTATTTTATACCTTTGGTAAGCCTAATTGGCTAATTTTGTACATTTTGACCCTTTTTCAGTTCTAGGCTTACCTAGCCTCCACTGAAGTGTTTTGGAATTGCTCTTTAGTGTTGGGCTGTGCCTAATAGTTACCACAATGTATAGAGAGCAATTGGTCAGAGTATTGTCTATTATAATGGCTATATTTTGTACATTTTGATTATCAATAAAATTTGACTTAAAAAAGAGAGACAGGGAGCGTACCCGAGCATCAATCTCCTCCACAGATAGTGCATTCTTCACTTTGCTCATCAAAGACTGGAGAGCATCTATTTCAGCACGTTTAGACTTCACTGCCCTTTTTGCAGCTCTTGCTTCACTCACAGCAGCATCATATCCAGCAGCATGTTCACGGCAGTTTGCCTGTACACAAATGGATAACATGAGACTATAATCCAATAGCTATTTGGACAGATAGAAAGATAAAAGGCATTAGAAGGCAAACTCATACTTTATACTTATGGATTTCGAGTCGGGCAGCATCCCTGATTTGTGTCTTCTCCTCAACCAACAGTTTCGCCTGCTCATACTGTTTTCTTTTTGAATCGTCGAATCTAGGCATTCTTACCAAAAAATGGAACGGTCGCGTCAAGGACTCTGAACCCATATCCTCTCCAACTTTAGCGTTGACATCCAAAATCTCAGCTACAGTGACATTGGATTTCTGCACATCATGTCTTTCTTCACATATTAGTTTTTCTTTCGTACTTACTTTCCCGCTGGAAAAACACTCTTCCTCAATTTCAACACCAACGTCCTCCGAAACAACACTGAGCCTATTCTCATCAATAACTGGGCAACCCGAAAATTCACCTTCAGGTGCAAACACATCACTAAACGGTACATTTCTACTTTCTAATCCATGAGAATTTTCTTGTTCAATGAACAATTTTGCATCTGAGACTGCTGTTGGCATATCAACATCGCCTAGGACAATTTCGTTCTGGAAGTTCACACCATCACCACAGAAAGTAGACATTTCTCGTCCTGAGTTAGATGTCCGGCCCGCTTCTGCCACACTCCGATCAGGGAATTCTCCGTGTCCAGCCTCAGGCAAGTTAATGAAGAAGATGGAGTTTTCCACCGTCCTGTTGGTTCCGATGAATGGTTTCCACCAGAAACTTTGTTTTGACGTTGCGACCGCTCCAGAACCGCCGCCTCATCGTACGCCTTCGCTCATAGGGGTTGAGTTGAAATATGAGGCATTCAATCAGCCATAGTCACACCTACAAAATTAATTTTTTTTAAAAAAAATGTGTTGCACTTTTTTATTAAAGAAATGTTTTTGTACGCGTGTCGATGCGTGATTGAAAGCTTCATATTTTAACTCATTTTTAGTCTATTCAGATCTAAACCGGGTACTTCCTCCGCCGTCGCAAATGTTCCTAACTAACACTTCTCTTCCTGCAACATAACCATTACTTTAAGTAAACACAAATATTTTTTTCTCATGGTATAGTTCAATTGAAATTCAAAAATTCAGACTCGAACATTTTTTTAAAAAAAATGCGCATGTTTGAATCAAAACACCCACTACATGAGAGCAATTGTGCTATCTAGATCCAAAAACCAAAGGCATATAAATATAAAACCATAGTGGATGGTAGCCGTTTTTTCATGTTTTCTGCGGCTGAAATCATAAAACGAAAGTTGGGATAGATGAAATAAAGGAAAAAAATGGATTTTTATCAGATATGCTTCTCGAAAGAAAAAGAACTTCCCCTGTCACTTCGTTAACATGACCACGCCATTCGACTAACGAATTTTTTATAAGAAACCATTACAGATGTCGCTGATCCGGATGATGATGATTTTGTAAATGTAAGAAGTGCAGTAAATTGTGCGATGATGATGATGATGAAGCAATGGAGTAAGTTGTGCGATGATTTCTTCCATTTCTTCGGGTTTTTTTTATGCTGACAACCTAGGTTGCATCTCGGCTTTTGTAATCGAAACTGTTGTTGCCCGAAAATCACCAGAGTTCCAGCAACAGTCTTTTTCATGTTTTATATTTTTATTTGTGTAATTACATTTGTAGGATCGAGACTTTCAAGAATTTTGAATGATGTCCACCATTTGATACACGATTTTCTTATGCTTATCGGAACCAATACCATGTGTCTACCTACTAAAAGTAAAAGTAAAATCGGACAAACATTTATGAGATACTTTACACTTTTTAAAAATCAGTTCGGCTGCACAATTAAAACATTGAGTTCAGATAATAGAACGTAATATTAAGACAACACAATTCAAAACTTTATACTACAAAACGGTATATACTATTAGAGTTCGTGTACATATACCCCTCAACAAAATGGTGTTGCCGAGAGAGAAAAAAACAGACACCTCCTTGAAGTCACCCGGGCCATTGTGCTTGCAATGAGCGTACCTAAACAATACTGGGATGAAGCCCTGCTAACAACCACATACTTAATAAATATGATGCCATCCATAACTTTATCTTTCAAAACTCCAAGAGAAATACTCCTCATACACTTACCACGCTCTAAACTACTTTCATAACTACCATTCAAAATATTTGGTTGTGTAGCATACGTACACATTCAGCTAGGCCTAAGATGTAAAGTAGATCATAGGACCATTAAGTGTATTTTCTTAAAATACTCGAACTCACAGAAAGGTTACAAGTGTTACTGCCGAGCAAATAGGAGAATGTTTGTAACAATTGATGTTACATTTGATGAAAAACATTTATTTTACATCCCTCACGAGAAACAGAAGAAGTAAAGCACAATGAATATAAGGAAACTATAGACAATATAGAAGAAACTCATCCCAGTTCACTATTGCAAAATCAGCCGAGCTGCATACCAGAGCTAAGCAGCTGGATCCCTCAGGTCGGCACGACCAACTCACAGCTAATAACTAATTTTCATATGATCTCCAACGATCATGAAGTTCTAGGGAGTGGCAGCCAACCTGACACACCCGAACAAACACATCTGACTATAGAAGGTGAGGACGCTTTTAAAGGAACTACACAATATGAACCTGAAACCAAACAGATGACATGTCAATAGCATTAAAGAAATGAGCGAGAGAATGCACTAAGAACCCAATCTGCATCAAATACCCTGTAGAAGAGTTTATACCATACAACATGTTAAATCCAAACTTTAAAATATTTGTATGCTCGCTTGATAATAAGCTCATATCCAATGATATAGAGGAAACACTCAGCCAACTTAAACGGGGAAAGGGGGTGCATGAAGAGATGTGTGCTTTAGAAAACAAAATCAAACTTGGGAGCTAACTCTCAGCTCGATAATACCAGTAGGATGCAGATGGATATTCACAGTTAAATACAATAATGACGGAAATGTGAATAAATATAAAGCAAAATTAGTAGCCAAGGGATTCACATAAACATATATAATAGGTTACTTAAAACATTCGCACATGTTGATAAACTAAATACCATTAGAGTTATTTTCTCTATAGCAGTTAACCTTGACTGGGAGCTGCACCAACTAGATGTAAAAAACGCATTCCTAAACAGAGACTTGGTCGAGGAAGTTTATATGTGTATACCACTAGGATTTAATAATGAAACTAATAAAGATAAGGTCTGCAAGTCAAGAAAATGACTATATGGGCTAAAACAACCAACTCGGGCCTCGCTTAAAACTTTTACTAAAACTGTGATAGACCTGGAATTTAACCAACGCCACAGTGACCATACATTATTCACCAGAATTTCACCTCACGGGGAGCTAACTGTCATGATAGTATATGTAGATGATATCATAATAAGAGGGAATGATAATCATGGTATAGAGAGTATTAAAACAAAACAATCTCAACAATTTAAGATGAAGGATTTATGTAAATTAAGATATTTTTTAGGAATGAAGATCGCTAAGAACAAAGAAGAGATGTATATATCACAGAGAAAGCATATACTGGACCTTCTCAAGGAAATTGGTCTGCTCGGATGCAGACCAGCAAGCACCCAAGTAGAGCCTGGACACAAACCTAAAGATGAACGAGACACTATCCCAACTAATAAAATGAGTTATCAAAAACTAGTTGGGAAATTAATCTATCTGTCACACACTTGACCTGACATTTGTTATGCAGTAAGTTTTGTATCACAATTTATGTACAGTTCTTCTAACGAACTCTAAGAATTCTCAAGTATCTTAAGAATGTACAAGGACAAGTGCTATGAATCAAAAAAGTGCAGACCGTAGTGTGAAGGTTTTTACATATACAGACTGCGCTGGATCCAAAGTCGACATGAGATCAACAACTGGATATGAAACCTTCTTATGAGATCAGCCTAGTACACATGTCCATGAAAAGAATAGAAGGGTAGCCTAGTACACGTCTCGTGTTTGGTCATTCTGTTTCACTTACGTCGTCCATCTGTCCCAGTTTTATTAACAGAATGGTTCTCTTTTCCTGATTTTCTTTTCTACTTTACTGGTTTAATCAAGCACTATATTAGGGGCTCAGATGCAGATAAAAGAAAATGTTATACTTCGCATCTCGGGAAAGGGATGTTGAAGACCTTAGGAAGTAAAATTTAATATACTGGTTAAGTTGTTGATGTTGGGAAAATCGGGTATTTTTCCCACTACGACAACACAACTAGTGAAATGCACCAGTTCAGAACTAATGAACTGGACAGAACACTAACAAAACTACCCGACAAATAATATTGAATACTATACTACAATAGGAAAGAAAACAGTAAAACAACAATAAACACAATAGAACAATAAAAGAGATAAAGAGAGAAATACACCCGAAAACTTTGCCACTAGAGTTCAGCCAGGATAGCTTGATCTCCGAACACTTGTTGAATTGCTTGCTTCTATTTATATGTAGAAGAAGATACAAGTTTTGGGATGATTTACATAAGAGGAGGATGAGTTTATTTATAATCCTCAAATCTCCTATTTATTTCTAAACTACCGATGTGGTACAAAATCTAAGCCAAAAATCAACAAATCTCCACCTTGGCTTAATTTTAAATCCTACCAAATACAAAACTTATCAACAAAAAAAAATAAATAGTCTTCGTGGTACTTCCAAGTATCTACTCAAATGTGCAAGATATTAACCAAGTCTAAACAATGTTCAAACTTGGCCCTTGTAACAACCTTGGTCAACATATCTGCAGGATTCTCCGTAGTATGAATCTTCTGGAGAAGTATCTCCTCTTCTTCGAGAATTTCCCGTACAAAATGATAGCGAACATCAATATGCTTCGTCCGTGCATGAAAGACTTGATTCTTTGCCAAATGAATAGCACTCTGACTGTCAGAATATACTTTAAGTTGTTTATGACCAACTCCCAAGTCTTTAAGCAACCCATAAAGCCAAATTGCTTCCTTCACAGCCTCTGTAATCGCCATATACTCTGCCTCTGTTGTAGACAAAGCCACCGTTGACTGTAAGGTAGACTTCCAACTAACTGGCGCTTTTGCTAAAGTGAACAAATAGCCAGTTGTAGATCGTCGCTTATCCAAATCTACAGCATAATCAGAATCACAATATCCAATTACGCCTTGACCAAGTGATTTATCTTACTCAAATTCCAATCTAACATCTACTGTATTTTGAAGGTACCGTAGAATCCATTTCACAGCTTGCCAATGACCCTTGCCTGGATTATGCATGTATCTACTAACAACACTAACAGACTGTGAAATATCTGGTCTCGTATACACCATCGCATACATCAAACTTCCAACTGCATTCGCATATGGGACTTTCGCCATGTATTCTCGTTCTTCATCAGTAGTTGGAGACAAACGGCTACTCAGTTTCAAATGAGGAGCAAGTGGGGTACTTACAAGTTTTGTATCTTCGTGCATACCAAACTGTTGTAGTACCTTCTGCAAATACTGCTTCTGTGACAGCCAAAGTTTACCCCTCTCTCTGTCCCTGCTTATCTCCATACCGAGAATCTTCTTGGCTTCCCCAAAATCCTTCATCTCAAACTCTTTACTCAATTGAGCCTTCAACTTGTCAATATCTGCTTGGCTCTTTGATGCGATCAGCATATCATCAACATATAAGAGTAAGTAGATGTAGGAATCATCTTGAAGTCTGTGTAAATACACACAATGGTCATATTTGATCCTCTTGTATGACTGACCCTTCATAAATTTATCAAATCATTTGTACCACTGTCTCGAAGATTGTTTTAGTCCATACAACGATTTGGTAAGCTTACAAACCCAATCTTCTTTACCAGCAACCTTGTATCCTTCTGGCTGAGTCATGTAGATTTCCTCCTCCAAATCACCGTGTAGGAACGCGGTTTTCACATCAAGTTGAGCTAGCTCCAAATTCAACTGTGCTACCAAGGCCAACAAAACCCTAATGGAGGAATGTTTAACAACTGGAGAAAATACTTCATTGTAATCAATTCCCTCCATCTGAGCAAAGCCTTTAGCCACCAACCTTGCCTTGTAGCGAACATCTTCTTTATGAGAAAATCCTTCTTTCTTTGCAAATACCCATTTGCACCAAATTGCCTTCTTATCTTCTGGTAGTTGTGCCAGCTTCCACGTATTGTTCTTCTTAAGAGATTGCATCTTTCTTCCATTGCACCTGCCCAGCTTCCCATTTCTGGACTTATAATAGCTTCTGTGTATGTGGATGGAATGTCATCAACAACTGGAAGTGCATAGGTTACCATATCAGCGAAACGAGCAGGCTTTTGAACTTCTCGTCTTTGTCTTCTAACTGCAATTGGTGCCGATTGCTGTTGAGGTTCTTGGGTAGAATCCTCTTCCTCATATGACTCTTTTTCTGCCATAGGAGAGTCATTTGTGGTGCTTCATGCTGGGGTCACCACTCTTTGCTCAAACTCCACCTGCTTCGGAGTACACTCCACCTGCTTCGGAGTACTATCAGTTCCTTCTTGATTTACCTTGTTCATCATGGCAGATTCATCAAAGGTAACATCTCTACTGATAATCGTCTTCTTTGCCTCCAGACACCATAAGCGGTATCCCTTCACTCCAGGATTGAAGCCCATGAAAAGAGCTTTCTTTGCCCGTGGATCCAACTTTGATTCAATCACATGATAATATGCAATAGAACCAAAAACATGCAAAGAATCATAATCAGTTGCAGGTTTTCCAGACCATACCTCCAACGGAGTTTTGCCATCTATAGCAGATGATGGCAACCGATTGACGATATGTTGAGCGTACGTCACAGCCTCAGCCCAAAATTTTCTGTCTAACCCAGCATTAGACAGCATACAACGAACTTTCTCCACAAGTGTCTTGTTCATACGCTCTGACACGTCATTCTGCTGTGGTGTCTTTCTAACAGTGAAGTGTCGAACTATGCCACAGTCTTGGCATACCTTCAGGAATGGATCATTCTTGTATTCTCCTCCATTATCTGTTCGGAGAACCTTAATCTTCCTTCCTGTTTGGTTTTCAACTTGTGCTTTCCACTTAAGGAAAATGTCAAGCACATCATCTTTATTCTTCATTGTATACACCCAAACTCTTCTTGAGAAATCATCAACAAAGGTGACAAAATAATGCCTACCTCCAATGGATTGAGTCTTGGCAGGTCCCCACACATCTGAATGACATAATCCAGAATACCCTTGGTATTATGAATCGCAGTGCCAAATTTCACTCTTCGTTTTTTTCCAAGAACACAATGCTCACAAAATTCAAGTTTGCAAGCCTTAGTACCTTTCAAGAGTCCTTGCTTGGCAAGATTTTGCAAGGACTTTTCTCCAGCATGTCCCAACCTCATATGCCACAGCTTCGTTGCCTCAACATCATTCTTTGTGCTAGAAGTTTCTGTCGCTACTGCCCCCACCACTGTATTACCTTGGTAGTAATACAGATTGTTTTTTCTCGTAACTTTCAACATCACCAGTGCTCCTGAAGTTGCTTTAAGAACTCCATCTCGCATCGTCACAACTATCATGATTTCGCAGCTTGATTGATCATATCCCAGTTGTTTTACATAGATTATCATTACCCATGTAAACAACCCCACCAACAAGTTCCTGGAATTCAAAAAAAATTCTCGAATAGGACACATATGATAGGTACAACCTGAATCCAATATCCACTCATCTGGATGTAATGATGCTGAAGGTGAGACAGTCAAAGAGATATCTGATTCCGCATCACTTTGCATTCTGCAACATTTGCATTTTGCGGAGTCTTCCCTTTCTTTTTCAGCTTTCGACAGTCTTTCTTCCAGTGCCCTTTCTCACGACAGAAAGCACACTCGTCTTTGGCAACGGCTCGACCTTTGGACTTAGACCTTTCTCTTATTCCTTTTGTCTGACTTTACTGACGACCTCTTGCCACCAATGCTTCTTCTGATGTCGTTGATTTGTTTTTTATCTTATCCTGGTTTCTCAATTCATGACTATACAAAGCAGAACAAACAGCATCTAATGACACATTCTCGTTCCCATGAAGTAATGTAGTTTCCAAATGTTCAAATTCATCAGGAAGAGATGATAACAACATCAAAGCCATATCTTCATCCTCAAATTTCACATCTAAATTCAGCAGGTCTGCTACTAATTGATTAAATATAGTGATGTGTGCATTCATAGTAGTACCTGGTCGGTAATCAAATCGGAACAGTCTTTTCTTCATGGGGAGCTTGTTCTGACCACTCTTTTTCAGAAACTTGTCCTCCAATGCCTTCCACAGTTTGTGTGCAGAAGTTTCACTCTTAAAGGCATATTTTTGCTCTCTGGACAGGCAAGATCTAATAGTTCTGCACGTCAACCGATTAATGATACTCCATTCTTTATCCTCTATCTCTTCTGGTTTCTTTCTTTTAATGGCAATATCAAGACCCTGTTGGAAAAGAGAGTCCAAGACCTCCCCTTGCCACATACCGAAATGGCCAGTACCATCAAATATTTCCACCGTCAATTTCAAACCGGACACCGGGAACCTCGACCATGATGACGAGGAGTCCGATACCCCCGATGGAATATTTGAGATCACACCCTTCGCTTCTTGATCTTTAGTTGCCATTACAGACTCAATATATAGTATTCAATAATTTCAAACAGCCCAAGGGCGAACCTTCGGCTCTGATACCACTTGTTGGGAAAATCGGGTATTTTTCCCACTACGACAACACAACTAGTGAAATGCACCAGTTCAGAACTAATGAACTGGACAGAACACTAACAAAACTACCCGACAAATAATATTGAATACTATACTACAATAGGAAAGAAAGCAGTAAAACAACAATAAAGAGAATATAACAATAAAAGAGATAAAGAGAGAAACACACCCGAAAACTTTGCCACTAGAGTTCAGCCAGGATAGCTTGATCTCCGAACACTTGCTGAATTGCTTGCTTCTATTTATATGTAGAAGAAAATACAAGTTTTGGGATGATTTACATAAGAGGAGGATGAGTTTATTTATAATCCTCAAATCTCCTATTCATTTCTAAACTACCGATGTGGTACAAAATTTAAGCCAAAAATCAACAGTTGATTGATGGCAGATTATCATGATTGATTGATCTAAGCTCTTGGGTTCTTTTGGCAAAACAATACAGGAAACCGAGTTACTGCGAGAAAACCCTTTGCGTCACTTTCCTCCTACCTGTTTGCCCCGGACTTGGCGCAGGCTGCATTGCAAAACAGAATTGTATTGAGCGCACCTATTTGGGATATACAAAACCCATTATTTCTGCTCTTTTAGCTTGATTAGCATTTTCGTATTTTCCTATCCTGGGTATTGAGATGTGGAACAGTGAGAATGATGCACTAACATATGTAACCTAAAAACTACGATGCGCGGTTTGCATGTTGTCGCTTGAATTGCTCAAGGAGAACCTATATTGTTGTTTCTATCAAAGTCTTGAATTCTTAAACTAGAAGTTTGCTTGCCTTCGATTAATATTTTTTTTCCTTCTATATAAGCAGCTACAACAATAGCTGATAAGCAGTTGCATAAGCAACTATGTAAAATAGGTGTTGAACAACTTCATTAATAGCTACATGTAGATGAAAACTAGCTTTGCAAATGTATAAAGAATATAAATTTCTAAACAATGTATTAAAATTATAATGTCTACTTATCTCATTGTCATCTACTAGTTAATGATAAATGAAATAGTCAAGCGAAGAACTTTAAACTCCTTCACAAATTTTCGTTTGCTTTTAAGTTTGAACTTTAAACCCTCTCCTCAATCATTATTCTCATCCGCCACTCGCAAGGGAACAATGTGATGAAAATAAATTATATTATTTGCTCGATAATAATCAAATAATTTTGATAAGTATTTTAGTCAATCCCATAAAATAGTCCTCCTATTTAGAACAAACATTTCAAGAGCCAAAGCCATAAGCAACTCAAGGCCAAGAGTGTAATTTAAACCCCTGTCTGGAAAAAAAAAAAGGGGGGGGGAAAAGATTCCACTTCAAAGGAAAAAACCTGCCTGATTCGTTTTATATGAAATTTTAACTTATATATGAAAGAAGAAAAAAAAACCTCCAAGTCGTGATCTAATAGGTCCGATGACATGAAGCTGTTGGCCAGTTGGAAAATCAGCCATAAGTCCGTTCATACGTGTCAACTTCCTTTAGCACGAAGCAACTTTTCGAACACGATGTTTATTGAGTTTTATTAAAAATTTATTTATTTAACACACGTCCTTTTCCACAGAAAATCAATATACATAACAGCACAATAATAAAGGAGGAAAGAAAACGAAATTGCCTGGAAAATACCTTAGACTTCCGTTGAAACGCTGAACTCGCACTATAAATCCCTAAATTTTGGTACCAGTAACTGTATTCGTTGTTTTCTCTTTCTCTTTTTCTTCTGTGCTTTGGTTGTTTTTTTTAATGCTGTTTTTATCTGCGATCATTCTGTGATGTCCGATTTTGGAGGAATTGGAGAAGAAGATATACTGGATGCAGAA
This sequence comes from Eustoma russellianum, assembly GCA_036186865.1. Lineage (NCBI taxonomy): Eukaryota > Viridiplantae > Streptophyta > Magnoliopsida > Gentianales > Gentianaceae > Eustoma > Eustoma russellianum. The sequence goes on along the minus strand of AP025041.1, from coordinate 45,043,652 downwards.
AATCCCTTTAATGATCTCCACCCGGGGGACCTTCAGTTCGATTTCGTCAACAATGATGTCTTGGTGCCTGCCGACTATGATCCGACTCCGAATCCAACCAATGATGGGGATTGGTCAGGGGAGATCGAGAAATTTTTGTTGAGCGACTCGGATTATTTGTTTAACCCTAACCAAACGGCATGGGATGCAGCGACTGCTGTTAATGCCTTCTTGTCCGATATTATCGTAGATTCTCCCTTGCCACCTGTTGACCTTGGATCTGGTTCCTCCTCTTCCTCTGGCGCCTCACATGATCATCCTTTATTACAATTACCCTCCGCCCTGTCCGACGAGACCAATAAGACTGACGACGATAATGACCCCGTTGACAAGAAACGCAAAAGGTACCTTTTTGTTCTTGGTACTTTCTATTTGTTTAGCTGCTATATGTTCTTTTGCATTTAAAGAACGCCCCCTTGCATGGAATAGGGTTCAGGCGGCTAATGTATGTATTTTGGTACGTGAATGTTTAATTTGATGTATCCAGGCAACTGAGAAATAGGGATGCCGCTGTTCGGTCCAGAGAGAGGAAAAAAATGTATGTTAAGGATCTTGAAATGAAGAGTAGGTTCTATGAGGCCGAATGCAGGAGGCTCGGAATGATGCTTCAGTGCTGCCTAGCGGAGAACCAAGCATTGCGCTTTTCCTTATATATTAAAGGTGACCAAACCTTTGCTGCTTCGGCAACCAAGCAGGAGTCTGCTGTGCTCTTGTTGGGTAATTTTTGCAAATTCCCTTCCTTCTTTAGTTTTTGTTTCTTTCTACTTGTCGTTGGGGCTCCTACTGTACACTTCAGTCATAAGACTACAAGTTATTTTTCACCGAGGAACCTGTTATAGCATGCTGGATTCTAGTAGATAGGACATCCTCACTCCCTTAATCGCTTTTTGGTATCAAAAAGTTTTGCTATGCAGGTCATAAGAAATATGGCCTTGGTTCATAAGTGGATTATGTTCTATGGTGTTCAGAATCTTATGATGCAAGTTGGATTTTGTTTCAAATTGAGCACTGATTCTGAACCTAGAAAACCTGTGGGTTTTGCTGTATGATATGACGCAAGAGACATTTTTCCAATGTTACTAGTGCCTAGTTTTTAAGAAAACTGTTTTATCTCCAGCTGTCATTGGGGGTATCTCGGTTGTTCTTAAGCTGCAGTTTCCACTGCTGTTGCAGTCTCTCACACAATGCATTGTGATTTTATCCCCTTCCCCACCCCACACCCCCTCCCCGCCCCTGCCCCCGCCTGCTGACTGGATCTGTATTGTCTTTCCCTCCTGTGATATAGTATTGCAAGCTGCTGACTATATGTTTAAACTTAATTTGGCAGCTTTTCTCAGCCTCTGTGAATCTTATGATTATACACTGCTTTAGTTGTGGCAAAGTAACCCATGTCAAGATGTAAATTGGAAGTGACGGGTTTCTTATTTGTGGGTATTGCATGATACTTTTACTTTTGTCATACTTTAAAGTGTCAATGAAGTATGCATTTAATTCCTTACAATCAAATTTCCTTGTCCTGCTCACAACTCCACTGATTATCAAGAACTATTCCTTGTCGCTTTTCTTGCGTTGCGAGTTTAGTTGCATTGGATTTGCTGGTATTGATTTGATTTATTTGGTGTTTTTTTTTTCTTTTTTCTTTTTTGCAGAATCCCTGCTGTTGGGTTCCCTGCTTTGGTTGCTGGGCATCATGGGCCAGCTCATCCTAAATCCGCTGTTGTTATTAATCCTAAAAGCAGCAGCACGACAGGAAGATGTGGAAAGAAAATGTCTAAAAAGTCAGACTCCAAAAAGGGAACCAAATAACATGTTTGGAGACTCGACATATCAATTCTATATGACGAGTAAGAGATGGAGGGGTTCTAGAACCAGGATGAAGGTGCTTTATAAGTGGCGGGTTCTTTGTTCTTTGGTTTAGTTGGTAGTTAGTCAGATAACTTGGCTCTGATTGTGCTTGTTCTGATGTTGAGTGGCTATTGCACTATTGCACTCTTTTGTTTAGAATTTCTTCCGCTTCCTCTGTCTGCTTAGTTATTTCTACTTTTATGGTTAAGTTTATTGGCGATGCGTCTTTAGGGAGTCTATATAGTCTTCATATCCTATTTGTCTTTTCTCTGGGAGCATATGAATGGCTAGTGATACAGACAGAAGAATACTCTTCAAGACTCAACAAATTTATTTTTATCAGAGGGTCATTTCACTTCACTTTCTATGTCCCTCCTGTTTGTCCAGCAGTCTGTCTTTGATGGCAACATGCTGGGTCCCAGTGATATATGTTTTGGCAGACTCAGGTAGTTTATAACACATGAGGAATAATTTCCTGGGTTAAGGATGCGGTGCTTTAGCGTAATTTAATTCAACATAAAGTCTTCTAGGCAGTATCTCTACAATAATGAGTCCATACATGTGCAAAAATATACCAGTAACGGCATCCAAGTCTTCTTATTGGATTAGGTCAATAAAGCTATGATTTGTGTATATGGAAAAAAGAAAGTCTTTTTTGTATAGTTGCGTTATCATTGGCACGTAAGAACTCTGCTTAGTTTTGATGATTATATAATGTTTGTGGGTTATTCTGTCTGTGATTCTTGTCTGATTTGTCTAAACAAGGGGAGAAAGAGTTTATTGTTATTTTTATATGAAAAAGGGACATTTTAGTATTCAAACCATAGGTAAAATTCGAACAAAGTACCCCTTGCGGCTCACAGGAATCTGGCAATGCCTTTGGAGTGGGGCCAAGCATGCTATTGTGCACTTTGCAGTTTGTGCTTGCATTTCACGGTTGTGCCCTTGTTTACCCTTTTTTCTTTTTTCTTTTTCTTTAAAGCAACATGTTTACCTACTTTCATGGGTCAAAAACTGAGAAATGCCCAATAGTTTGTATATACGGAGGTCCTCTTTGGGTGTTGCATGTAATTTTGTTTTAGAATATCGAGTAAACCTTGGTGTGACAATTCCTTTTTTTTTCTCCTTTTGGCTCCAGCTACGTGGAAAAAGAAAGATCGTTCATATCACGTTGAGCTTAACATTTCAAACTATATATATATGTGTATATGTGTGTGTGTATGTGTATGTATGTCAAATAATTGTAAAAATAGCATGTGTATACATTGCGAGTCTTGCAATCCCAGGTGGATGTGCTCACTGGGGCGTTCCTTCACCAGAGACACATTTGATCCAGCAGTATTTGTGATACTTGTGGACATATGATGGAAGATATATTGCATGCACTGCGAGACTGCCCTTGAGTATATCGTCTGTGGTGCCTATTGGTACAATCAGTGGATGGGTCATTTTTTTTCCACCACAGCCCAAGCACGGATTGGCTCTTATCTAATCTGCGAGATGTACGCCATCATCCGACCTCAGCTATAGAGTGGCGATACGTATTTCGGAAAGCTGTTCATACCATATGGTATTAGCGTAACCAAATCTAGCATCATCACATTGCTCACTCCCCCACTCCTCGGCAAGTTTGTACTGATGTGTTCTGGAGGGCGAAACAACAAGACATGGCACTCACAAGTAGTATAGTACCATCTTAGACCTTTGTACGAGTACATAGTGACTGAATTTTTTCTTCTTTCAGGTAAAGTTTGACATTATATATTAATAATATACGATCCTTTCTCCAAAAAAATTGCATATAGTTAATATTAGAATTCCACTATAAAATGTGCCTTGAACTAATCGAAAAAATTCCATTAAGAAGAAGAACGAATCAAATGTTTCACACATCCATGATCCTTGCAAGCATGCGGCGCCTGGTTGGCCTAAGGGCTCGATCCACCTTTTCCGTATACCTTTTGAATGGAATGAGATCTTTTTTCTAATTTCACATCTCTAATATGTCTCCGTAATGTGTAATTATATAGAACTAATATATGTTATGTGTAAGACACATGTAGAACCTTATATCTAAATTGGGGATAAAAAATTGGGAAGATGATGTCATCACTTGTTGAATATATGAGGCAAATTGAAAGGGCCGACATAATTATGACTGCAACAAGTCAAATATCACACAGATCGGTATTGATGTAAGTATTCTCTCGCCTAATCGTCTATGTAGTACAAGTTCTGATCCTGAGGCTCTGTAAGATAGTAAAAGTGTAGAGTGAGCGATAACGAATCGCTCAACAAGTATTTCCGCGTAGGTACGTCATGTGAATCATGCATGAAAGACGGGGCAATAAAATAAATACATTGAAATAATAACATAATATGTCTCCTTTTTACAAACATCGTAAAGAGTAAATGCCAATGAAGGTTGTAATGGTTAATGGAGTAACACAAAAAGTAGATAAATATAAGAGTAAATGGACAAGTGAGGATAAAAAGAGAATGTCTATTAATGCTAAAGCAATGCAACTATTACTTAACGGTCTTAGTAAGTCAGAAGCAGGACATGTTTCAAATTGTAATAGTGGCTATGAAATGTGAAAATCTCTTAAGCTAAAACATTAAGGCACCGGTGGAGTAAAAAAGTCAAAAATCAACATGCTTACGATTGAATTAGAATGTTTCAAAATGTTGTGTAACGAATCCATAGTCTATATGGATTTAAGACTTACTAATTTTTCAATGCACTTGAGTCCTTAGGGAAATCTTTCACCGACAAGGAGAACGTACAAAAAGTGCTTAGGAGTCTTCCTGCGGAGTAGGATCCTAAAGTTACAGCAATGGAGGAGACCGATTTCCATCACAAAAATGGATGAACTAATTGGCTCACTCAAATTTTACGAGGCTAAACTAAATCAAAAGAAAGCCGAGTCGTCTAGACAATCCAGTAAGGATATAGCTTTCAATTCAAATGAGTCCTCACAAATAAATGAAGCCGGATCAACAAGTAGTGACAATTAAGTAGATGATGATATAATAATGGTTGCTAGAAAACTTAGAAAATTTTTCAAGAAGTGCCCTAATAAATCAAATATGTCTAAGCCTTATTCGTCTACCATTCACCCTAAGAAACCAAATAGGAACAAAAATAATAAATGGTATGAAAAAGAGCTTAAATGTTATGAGTACGGACAAAAAAGTCATATATCTTATGACTGTCCAAATAAAACAAATAAACCCACTGAAGAATGTCAAAGAAGAAGTCAACAAATAGTCAAAGCAAAGAAAGAAAAACGGACACTCAAGGCAAGCACGTGGAGCGACTCTTCAGATTCAGAATCTGAGCATTCGGAGAACGAGGAAGCTCAAGTGTGCTTCGCCCCAAACGAGTAACATCTATTTCTGATATTGATTATGATACAGAAATGACGATTGATGAAATGTATGATGAGATCATGAAAATGCATGGTCACTGTAAAGGTTATCTAAAGAGAAAAAGAAACTAATTGAAGAAAATGACAAGTTGAAGACGTCCAACTTGGAATTTTCCGACCGATTAGAGTCTTTTAAACATAAGTCCTCTAATACTATCAAATCTTTGAAAAATAAAATTGAGTCATGTAGAAAAAATGAACAAACTTTAAGAACAGAAAATAGTGTGTTAAAAACTTAGATAGATAATCATGAAGATGAAATATTTAAACTTAAGTTATGTAATCTAGACTTAGAAAAAACGCTAGAACAATTTAAGTCTGGAACAGACATGTTAGACACATTAATATCCTCACAAAAATATGGAAATGATAAAAATATATTAGGATATAAAGAAGAAAATGACAAGGTAAGTAAAAGTACAAAGTTTGTTTCATCTAGCTTTAACTTACCATAGGGTAACTAAATCGAATATACCCATTTTGCCTACCTCTACTGTGCCTAAGGTAATGTCATCCGCACCCATAAAAGTGTATAGGATAAATTTTGCATCTAGAATACCTAGGTTTTATGCTTATATGTACTCAAATATGCATAACACAAATAAAATGCATCCGGTTCATCTATAATGTATGATTATGCATATAAGGTACCATTTAAAACTTACATCTATGCATTATATCTCCTATCAAAATCGGCCACACTATAATATTTTTAGACCAAGGTATGACAAGTACAAAATAATATATTTCCTTTTGAATGGAATGGTCAAGTCTATCTAAACCCTCTATATTCCTCACCTCACAATAATGCTAAAAACGTGCCAAAAAGGTACATCCGAGTTTAGACATCCAAAACGTATATAAACAAGAATGGTGCCTCTAACATTCAAGGACCCCGAAAAAGGGTACCTAAACTTTATCTTCTTTGTAGGAAAATTGTAAGAAAGAAGACAAGAAGAAGATAAAACAAAAGGATCTAAAAATCAAGTGGTTTTTAGATAGTGGATGTTCGAGACACATGACGAGGAACCTCGAGCTATTCACCAAGTTGAAGAAAGTAAAGAATGGAGGGAAGGTGACATTTGTTGACAGCAACCAAGGCACTATTATTGGAAAAGGAATCGCTGGGGACCTGAACACATTTCAAATAAGTAATGTGCTTCTTGTAAGTAACCTTTCTTATACTTTACTAAGTATTTCTCGACTCATTGATTGTGGCTATTATGTTTCTTTTCTTCCTACTTATGTGATATAACCAATAGTAAAGGAGGAATTGTGTTAAAAAGAAGTAGAGATGTAATATTTTACTCCATATCCTTAAACAACATGTTAGATGCTAAAATTAAGTGTTTAGTATCATATAACTTAGATGTAAACCTATGGCGTAGACGGTTAGGCCATGTAGGTATTTCTACAATTGAAAAAATTGCTTGAAAAGAACCTTATAAAAGGTTTACCTAAGCTTGAGTTGAATAATTTTTGACTATGTGAAATATGTATTAAGGGTAACATAGTAGAGAAAAACTGAAACCAAAACACGAGGTCAGCACTAATACTATATTAGAATTCTACACATAGACTTATTTGGTCCAAGTAGGACAAAAAGCCGAGGTGGACACTACTATGTATATGTCATAGTAGATGACTTCTCCTGGTATACATGGACTTTGTTCCTAACTAACAAAGATGATTTATTATCAAAAATTGAAAATTTATTAAACAACTTGAAAGTCAATGTGAAATTAGTGTTAAAAGAATCAGAAGTGATATGGATGGAGAATTTAAAAATAAGGACGTAACTAAATTTTGTGATTCAAAATATATAAACATGAATTTTCACCACCAAGAACAACACAACTAAATGGTGTTGTGGTACGTAAAAACAGAACCATATAAGAAATAGCTAGAACTTTACTATGTGAAAATCATGTTTCCAAATTTTTATGGGCCGAAGCAGTAAATTACGCAGGCTATATTATAAATAGATTATCCATAAAAAAGAAGTTGAATAAAACGCCTCATGAACTATTAAATGATATATTACCAAAAATAGATTATTTACATGTTTTTGGTTGCAAATGTTTTGTGTTGAACACTAAGGACAATTTAGATAAATTTGAAACCTAAATCTACAGAATGTATTTTTGTTGGATATTCAACCAACTCAAAGGCATATAAATGTTATAATCCTACATCTAGGAAGATACTTGAATCTATCCATTTGAAATTTAATGATAATACTTATCTCGAAACAAATGGTAAAACAACAAAAAGTATGAACACAGTTGTGAAAACTTTCACGATGATGATTATTTTTTCCTAGAACCCTCAACCAATTCTCTAGAATCTACTCCCCCTGAACATAAACCTCTAGAGGATATTGATCGGGAAAATCTTCAGATAGAATAATCGAATTTGAAAGATGTCCCAATAGAATATGATAAAATACACACAAATGATATATTTGAACAAGAAGATAGTGAAACTAGTCAATCTAGTAACTAGTGGCATGTTAAAGATAAGCATAATCATTCCAATTGAATTAATAATATGAGATTTAAATCAATGGATAAGAACTCGGAGAAATATCAACATAGTTGATATGCCGAGTGGCATGCATTAATTTCTCACTTGGAACCCAAAAATGTTAAAGAAGCTTTAAGTGATACATTTTGGGTAAATGCTATGCATGAGGAACTGAACCAATTTACTAGGAATGATGTATGGGATTTAGTACCAAAACCAGATAATAAATCTATAATAGGTACTAAATGAGTTTTTAGAAATAAGATGAATGAACAACGCAATATAGTATGAAATAAAGCTAGACTAGTCGCATAAGGATAAAACCAGCAAGAAAGTATATATTATGAAGAAACATTTGCACATGTTGCAGGACTAGAAGCCATTAGATTACTATTATTCATTCCTAGTTTGAGTAATATCAAACAATTTCAACATCAACAACAACAACATTACCCATTTCCTTAGAGGCTCCCGCCTATGCCGGGGTATGGGGTCTCAGATGTACGCAACCATACCCATGTATTAGAAACACAGAGTGGTTGTTTTTCGATGACCTATAATAAAACTTGTGCTAAGCTGTGTCGATCAACTGCTATTTCACAATATAAGAAGTGCAACCAATTTAGTGAATCATTTTGCTTTATTCCATCACATTCTAAAGTCAAAGAAGAGTGTGTCATTGACTCTATTAGAAATGAATGTTAAAAGCGCTTCTTAAATGGGTTTATACAAGAAGAAGTTTTTGTAAAACAACCCCCAAGTTTTGAAGACAAAGCATCCTAACCATGTATACAAGCTCAAGAAAACTTTGTATGGGTTAAAACAAGCTCCAAGAGCTTGGTATGATAGATCTGCGAACTTTCTCCTCACAAATAATTATAGGAGAGGAATCATCGATAATACCCTATTTCTTAAAAGAAAAGGGAGTGATCTACTGATAGTATGAATCTATGTGGATGATATAATCTTTGGTTCAACCAATCCTACCTAAGTAAAAGACTTTGAAGATTATACAAAATCTGAGTTTGAAACGTCTATGGTAGGAGAACTTAACTATTTCTTAGGATTACAAATAAAACAAACTCTTCGAGGAATCCATAATAGTCAAATTAAGTACATTAATTACATGATTAAGAAGTTTGGATTTGAAGAGTTAAAATCTACAACTCCCCCAATGAGTTCAAGTACAAAGCCAGACAAAGATGAAAATGAAAATTTTGATGACACACTAAGTCGATGATCGGGTCATTGTTGTACTTAATTTCATCAAGACCAGATATAATATTTAGTGTTTGCTAGGTTTCAATCATGTCCTAAGTTGTCCACTATAATGCGGTGAAAAGATATTTAGATATATTAAACATACACCTTGTTTAGAACTTTGGCATGATAGAAATTCCAAATAAGAACTACATGCCTATAGTGATGCTGATTACGGTGGTTATAAAACAGATAGAAAATCCACTAGCAGAGCCTGTCAATTCCTTGGAACCAATATAGTTTCTTGGTTCTCAAAGAAACAAGCTAGTGTAGCCCCTTCAACCATCAAAGCAGAGTATATGCCTTAAGCCTATGTTGCACACAAATACTCTGGTTGAAACAGCAACTTAGTAATTTTGGCATGATGAGTGATATTCCAATTTTCTATGATAACACAAGTGCAAGCAATTTATCACGGAATCCGGTACTTCATTCTAAAGCCAAACACATAAAAGTTATATGTGTTTCTTATGAGACCATAAATCTGTTAGTGTAGTCCTAGTCCATGATTTGGATGTTTATGTTATACATTTATTATTAATAAAGAGGTTTTATTACCATTATTGTTGGTTAGTATGTTACACAATTATGATATATGTTCTTGGTTCATTATTGTTATAGAGATAAATAATTTATAACCAGTATGAGTATTGATTTGATAATCATGAGATGATTATATGTATGATGATACGAATCAATTTTGTAGATACTTGTTAGAGAATAATGTATTGAATAGACCCATCATGAGATTACTACATGGATTAGCATCATAAGTAAATCTCATGATAGTCATGTTTTAATCATTAGACTTGAGATTGTCATAGATTTCAACATAAGGATTATTATATTTAACATGATCTAACGTTATCCGTAACTGTATAATAATCAAGGTCATGATTGAGTATGATAGAAATTATGTAGAGGATATTGAACAATCATGATAGAATCTGTCCCTCTCTTTTGAGAAAGATATCTTTGGGCCTTTCGATTAGTGAGACTGTGAAATGCATGGCCGTGCTCAAATGAATTAATAGTGTGATCAATATCATTTGCTTTATCAGTCTACTTGGAGATCGAGTAATCATATGTTTGAACAATATAAGTATGATGATTACCATAACTTATGTTCAAACTAGATATCGTGAGACAAAGAGATTAATACATGTACTATTATTAGGCTAGTTGGACTGTACTCATATTAATTGGGTAGTCGTAATGCCTTGCTAGAGGCCAATTACGACTTGTTGGTTAATAGAGATTCAACCGATTGCCAATTAATAAGGGCATATCGGGTCACATACAAGAATGCGTATGGGTTGATATTAATAATATTAATATTAGATATTAATTATTGTTCATATTATTAATTTAGTTTTTTATGGTGTTATATATATATATATATATATATATATATATATATATATTATCGAATAATAACGAAAGAATCCATATCTGATATGGATTTTGAATATCCACATAGAATCTATATCTGATATGGATTTTGATTGGCATTAACTAATCCGATTAGGACTCGAATTTTGATGTCTATATATGTGTATACAGCCTATGTATCTCGTACAGAGAGACAACACGAAAAAAGAATTCGTTTTTAGAGAAAATCGAAGTTCTCTGCCGCGCCGTTCAAGAGCTAGCACTTCGGATGGAAGCATTCGTGTAGATACCGGCAGAGGGTCTTCGTGTCACCGCACCTCCTACGTTTGCAGATTTTGAATCTTTAGAAGTAAGGTTTTTGATTTCTTTCATCGAATTAAACGAACAATATGGATCATTGGTAGGGAATATGAGATCAATTTTGTTTTTCCGCTGCGTGTTTTTGCAGTGATCTCGTCTGTTTCCTAACAAAATCACGTAAGGACTGATAACCAAGTTGCTGACATCTTTACCAAACCCCTTAGTCAAGCCACCTTCGAAGCTTTACGAGACAAGTTAAGAATGTTATCCTATGACACCTAGCATGATTTTATCTTTTGCATGATTTGCAAAATAAAGGGAGAGAGAAATCACGATTTTATAAAATTTTTGGACTACAAGTGGTTTGGACATAGGTTAAGGGAGAGCCACAAGTGGTAAAAAAGAGCATAGGTTAAGGGAGAGAGCTTGTCCGCAAATGGTAAGGAGCATAGGTTGGTAAAGGAAAATAAGACTTAAGATAAGTTGTAAGCATTAAAGTAAAATCATAAAAGGTTATTTTGAAAACCATTCAAAAGGGGACAATGTGGAGAATGGTGTAAATGTGTTTGAATAATTTTCAAAAGCGTGATTTTATACTAAGAAAATACCACTTTATATTATAGAAATATCAAAAAGTTGAAACAAGTGAAAAAATGACATCGATCTTTCAGAATGAGACACATCGACCGATCGATGTACATCATCCCCTATATCGATCGATTGATGTTAGATAGCTTAAAAAATAGAACCTCAGTATGAGACATCGATCTCTCAACTTGAGGTACATCGGTTGATCGATGTATACATCAGTCTCTAAAATTGAGACATAGATCGATCGATGTCAACATGTTTTTGAAAAGTTTTCCAACATATGACAAACAAGTAAGCTTTATTGGTATACACATGATCTCATTTGGATGAAATGAGTCTTTAAACATCTCACATATGTTTATCATGTTCTATTACTCGAATTTGGTGTGCTTGTGTGTTTATATATGCATGTGTTACATCATTACTTGCCAAGGAAGTTATTACAACTTATCACAAAAGCAAAAGAGTGTTTTTGAGCTTTTTGATGGTCATATCTTATGAAGAACATCTATATAGACGAAAGGACAAAGTTGGAGTATCATTACACCCTTATTGGTTTCTATATGTATTTTGGTCATTTTGGAGATAAGGACATTTTGGTCATTTGCATATTTTTTTGTGATGCTAAAATGTTTGCCCTATGGACGTCTCTTATATATCATATTTATGGTCTTCATAATTGTTGTACCCCGACAACCATGTACTTGGAACTATGAATAAGTGACGGAATGAAAGCGATAATTTCTTTAAGCGCTTGTTACTTAAGCTAACTTAAGCCTCTTTACGTAAATACTATTGAGATGATACTAAATAATTAAATAAGGGGACTTCAAGAAAGTGATACATGAAATATAGAGTTATATGAACAACACCCACCAATGTGTAGGTATGTGCGTATATGATGTATATGTGTGTGTGTGTGTGTGTATATATATATATAATGTACATATAGGCGTGGTTACATATGTATATATGCGGATACATGTACACCAATATATGTTTAGGAGTCTTGCACATTGTACATCCTATTATATATACATACATATGCTAATCTTGGAATACAATAAATTAAAGAAAACAATATAACACATGAATTGAAGAAAAATACAAGAAAAATCAAAATTGTCCAAAGAACCCCTGCCAAAACCCAATTTTCGGCCAAGACCCCCAAAGGGGTTCTAGAATCCTCTTAATTTTCTAATCCACCCTTAAAATCTAAAATAACTAAATAATAATTAAGATTAAAATAAGCAAGCATGCAAAAACTAAATTAATACAGAAAGGATGCATGCAAAAGAAATCATAAAGAAATCAAGGCATGCAAGACAAGTCTTACATACTACAAACCCAACACCCTCTTTTCCCAACTTTTCACAAGACTTGTTCCCCTCCCCCTTTTTGACCATGCTGCCGAAATCCCCCTCCCATGCCCCTCTAGATTCCTTCTAAATATCACAACCCACTACATTTCATTCCATTCTTGAAAATTCCTCTCAAACAATCAACCAACACTTAGACAAATTCTCCATCACCCTCTCTTATCCCACATACGGTTTCTTCATCCTTGAGGCTAGGAGATTCAACTTCACTCTCATCTTCAAGCTCCAAGAACTCATCTAGGTAAGTGTATGTTGAATCTTCTAAGTGAGTTCTATATTTTAAAGAATGAAACTCACATTGATACTCCCTTTTTCATGACCAAAAATGTGACCTCCAAAATGGTCACTAGATGAAGATTTGGCAAGCCACTAGGAGAAGCTAACATCTTGGTGGTTTGAATCCATTTCAAGCTCCATTCAAGCTTCATTTTGGTAAGATGTTCTAGCCTCAAATACATCCTATTTTCACTATTGAATGAAGACTAACCCTCTTCTTTCCTCTCCATCAAAACCGTGCAACCAAGGGTGAAGAAGGAAGTGGATTTCAACTCAACTCACTCCATAACCAAGCAAAGACAAGAGCTTTAGCTTGAAGAGGCAAGTATACAATGATCTCTCATGATTTATTTAAAGAATTAGTGACTTGAATGCTTAGAGGTCCTTAAGATTTGATCTTTAGTGGAATATTCTAAGTTTAAGATTATTTCTTAGAGATTCCTTAATAACAATGCATTTCATGTGGCTTATTCTCTCAAAGATGGAATCTTTTATTACATGCATTTAGTTACAAGGCTGTTTTGAGATGATTTAAGGTGCAACTAAGTAAGTCTAGGCAAGTTTGGTTCTTGATTGAAATTTGAAAGGTCTAAGAAAAGCATGCATGTGAAAGATAAGAGTTTTATGAAGTTGTGTGAAAGATTGGTTTAAGATGACCCTTGAATGTGATTGCATGCTTGAATATATGTTACAAAATGAGGTTAAGATACCACCTAGGTTTCGGCTCTAAGGAGGGAAGAGAAGGTAAGTAGTGTCTTTAAGGAAGAACACTTGTTTTGGTGCATAGATGATACTTGCTTGAAATACTATCTACAACTGTTTGGTATATGGAAAAAGTGACCTTATAATGAGCATGCAATCTGGACATTTATGTTACAATAAGGTGTAAGTGGTAATGAATAATATATCTCATAAGAACAAGATGAATGGTGGATCTTTGACTTGAAACAATGACAAGATATCAAACTACTGGAGCTGGGCAGAATGGGATGACATCTTCAACGGCCTAAGAACTAACCTTACAGACCTTCAACGATGCTAATTTTTGGTACCAAGTTAGCCTTATAAGTGTAGCACAAGTGAGTGTTAGAATTTCGTTAAAATAAGTTACAGATTATTTTTAATAAAATATTTAGTAGAACTGCTCCAGTTGGAAATTCTGGAGCTGGGCAGAATTGAGCACTAATTTCAACGGCTTAAAACAGGACCTTTTAGACCTTCACTAAATCTGGTTTTTGGCACAGAGCTAGCCCAATGTGTATAGCAGAGCTGAGAGTTGTAATTTTGGTAAAATAAGTTATGGTTAATTTTTAATGAAATAATTGGTGAGACTGCTCAGGCTGTAAATTATGGAACATGACAGAATGGTGTAACGTTTTGAATGGCTTGAAAAGAGATCTCGTAGATGTTAAATAAAGCTGATTTTCGGTGTGAGGACAGCCTTGTGTGTATAGAAAATGTGAAAGTTGGAATTTTGGTAAAAGGAGTTGTGGAATATTTTTAATAAAATAATTGGTAAAGCTGCTCAGGCTGGAAAGCCTGGAACTGAGCTGAACAGAACATCTTTTTGATTGACTCGAAAAAGGACCTTGTAGTGGTTCAATAAAGCTGATTTTTGGCATGATGACAATACCAAGCGTGCAGTGGGTGCTCCAGTAGGAATTATGGTAAAACAAATTGTGGATTAATTTTAATGATTTAATTGGTAACAGTACTCAATGGGAAGTACTGGAACAGAGCAGAAATTAAGTAACGAGTTAATGGACTCAAAAATGAATCTTAGGGACATGAAAATGGGCTAAATTTCGGTAGGATGCTAGTCTTACATGTTTATGACATGTATGAGTTAGAATTTCGTCAAAATAAGCTAAGGATTATTTTTAAGAAATTACGCGGTAAAACTGCTCCAGTAGCAAAATTCTGGAGCTGGGCAGAATTGACCACTGACTTCAACGAATTAAAAGAGGACCTTTTGGACCTTCAATGAATCTGATTTTTGGCACACACCTAGATCCATGAGTGTAGTAGAGATGCCAGATGGAATTTTTGTAAAATGAGCTATGGTTAATTTTTAATAAAATATCTGGTAAGACTGGTCAGACCTGAAAAACGGGAATTGAGCAGAATTGTGACCTCTTTTCACTGACTTGAAAGGAGACCTTGTAGAGTATAAATCTGATTTTTGGCATGATAATAATCCTATGAGTGTAGTGAACACGCCAGCTGGAATTTTGGTAAAATGAGTTCTGGATTATGTTATATGAATTAATTAGCCAAACTGCTCAACTGAAATCACTGGAACCAACCTGAAGTTTAGTAACGACTTTCTGGACTCAGAAAGGGGACTTAGAGATACGAAAACAGGCTAAATTTCGGTAGGATACTAGTTCCGCATGTTTATGATTTGTGCGAGTTGGAATTTCTGAAAAACAAATCACGAATTTGCTGCAATTGAATTTTTAGTAAAATATGTCAGTTCAGTTTCAGCACATAACCCAGTTCGGAAAGTAAGTAGATAAGCCCTTTATGGTTATTGAAATAATCTGAAATTTTTATGACATGTATCTAAGATTCCACCAAACGTATTTGGGACAAAAGATTATGGAAATGGACTCATTTGGTTAGCTTAACCGCCCCACGAATATGAAGTAAAAGTCTGGAAATATTCGGTTCTGAAACCATGCATGTTGACATGTTATAAGGAACGCACACGATTATTCATGTCATGACTTGCATTGCATATCACTACATGTATCACGCATGATCATGAAACTGATTTTTATGGATTTTACTTATGCAAGCAAGTTTTATAAGCGACTATGTTTTCGTTATGCATGAAAAGTTTTTACGGTCCCATGTTTTTAAAGAAAGCTTCATGATTCCTTTGCCGGCCAAGCATGCGACTAACCCGACTCAGACCCGGGGTTAATTGGTCTGATGACATGATATGTTCTGGACCCGTTCAGATCCAGGGTTAATTGATCTGATATCTGTTCTGGACCCGCTCAGATCCAGGGTTTATTGGTTTTGATATATGTTCTGGACCCGCTCAGATCCGGGGTTAATTGATATGATATTTGTTCTGGACCCGCTCAGATCCGGGGTTAATTGATCTGATATCTGTTCTGGACCCGTCTCAGACCCGGGGTTAATTGGTCTGATGATATGTTCTGGACCCGCTCAGATCCGGGGTTAATTGATCTGACACTCTGTTTTTATGACATGTTACTTTATGGGACCAAAATGATGTTTTGACATGACATGACATCATGCATTGCATCTTGCATAACTCACGATCATGAGGACATGTTGCATGTTACAGTTAATGGTTATAAGTTATTATTGGTATAACATCACCTAAAAACATGCTTAAGCCGAACGTCAAGCAAGCTCAGAATTTAAGATCAGGTATGAATTACGATTATTTGAGGTTTTCGGGGTAATACATTCATGTTATGATTCTTTATGTATTTCATGGTCGTTTATTATATTCTTGCTGGGTGATTTTTATCACTCACACCTTATTTTTCCCCCAGATAATGCCAAGATAGAATGGATCGAAGATGAGCCGAGGGTACCATATCCATAGGCGAGGAGATATGAAGGGAGCTAAGCTTAAGGACTTTTGTGCTGCTGAGATGTTTGTATTATGACTATGTTTGAACTATGTGAAATTTGACTATGACGTTTTGTGAGACTGCTACTTTGGGGACTTAGTTATTTCGTAATGCATGTTTAATTTGAAAAGTTTTAATTCTGCCTAAATTTTACTACCATTTTGAATGTCAGCATGAGAGTCCACGACTTATGTTATGGATTTTCGCATGTTACGCATGACGCTTTGTACTCTTCTTAGTGAAGTACGGCGGGTGCACCGTATCCGGACGAGGCCGGGTGCGGGGCGCTACAATAATATTCACGGTGTTTATGGTCATCACATCTACATAAAACTATGTATATATTATGGTTCTCAATTATCTGGGGTTTCTTATATAATGACACTTATTTTGTCATGTTATATGATCATCATAGTGTTATCATACACATATTTTGAGACTTCTTCCTTATTTTTTGGTTGAATATTGGCCAAATGGTTGAGAAACAACCGGCTTCACTTAAAGGAGAGAAAAGGAGAAATAGTTTGGACAAATGGTGATGATAACAAGACAATTAATTCTCACCATTATCCAGCTATGGTTATCTGATTTTTCACTTATTTTGAACATTAAAAACATACATTTATGTATATGTGAGGTGTAAAAATCAAATTTTCACAAATGTGCAAGACTACACCATATGGACCAACAAAAACCTCCTATATGACATGTTGGCAAGAATTACATACTTGGCACCAAGGAAGGCATAAATCTCGGTTTTTGAAGCTAAATAAAAACTAATGTGGTCAGCTATTATCCATCCCAAGTTGTTGAAGAGGTTGAGAAGAAGGTGAAGGAAGAAGTGGTCATCCAAACCACTTAATTTTTTCTGAAAATTCTTGCAGAATTTTTCAACATTTGAAGTGGTCTAATCATGTTTCTTGAAGGTGTCAACTAAGCAAGGTGGTGAGATGATTATCCAATCAAGTAAAGACAAATGATATTGATGACACTGAAAGTGACATATGGGCACCCTAATCCACAAAGGGTTGTTCTCACCTATAAACAGGAGTATAGTTGAAGAAGGAAGAATACAATACTTGGAGCCCTCTTCTTTCTTGTATATTCTTATTCACATTTGCAACTGAAGGTGTACTCTCTAAAGTTGTTGTTGCGCTGCATTTACACCTCTTGTACCCATAAAAGCTGTAATTGATTAGCCATTCTATAAGGCTAAATCAATAGGTGGTGAGGTGAATACATTCCTGTGTTGTAAGGTGTTGTGATCAAGTCTTGATTATGATTGGTGTATAACCCTGTAATCAAGTACTTTGAAAGTTGTAAGGTGTTCATTACATAGTGAAAATCCAAGAAAAGGTGTTCATTGGGACCAGAGTAGGTCACATGGACCGAACCAAGATAATTCTTGGTGTCTTTGTCTTTTTTACTTTTCTGCCTGTCTTTTTACATTTTCTGCACTCCACTTTTGTATGATTGTTTAACCTAGTAAAACATTTTTAAAATCTTCGATTTTTTGTCACAATAAGATTTAGGCCGTTAGCTTTCATTTGCAAAGAATACTTAGTCAGTCAGTCTTTGATAAATTACCGCTCACTTCTGTCAACAGATTGATTAGTCTCCAAGAAACTCGTTTTTCTAATCTTATCAAACATAGTTTCTGGTCAAGGCCTCTTGGTAACATAAACTACACATCTTAAGGTTTATTTTGACATACGAATCAATCTTTCTGATTGAGTATTTAAGAAGTTATAGTCTTTCAAAGTTTGAAAGCTTTCTGTTCAGAACAGTTCATACTGACAATATGAAGTTTTACACTTGTTTAAAAGGTCAAACGTTTTTCATTTTTGCTCACTTTTGTACAGAGTGAACATAACTCTTTGAAGTGAATTAAAGTAAAGTTTTATAATTTTTAGACTTGTATATTGTATACAACAAAATTTTTAAAAATGAGTACTGGTTCTGAAATTTTCAGAATCTGATTTAAGAAGATGTTTAACCGGGTTTAAAATAGTGTAGTTTTCAATAACCATTATTTATTCTTCTTTAGTGGTGTTTGTGCGGTTGTTACGGTTGGATACAGTTGGCCATTCTCCTTCAACTATTTTGAAAGCCGAAAAACAGAATATAGAAAGAAGAACAAAAATAAAAATAAGAAGGGTAGCATCGTCATTTATAAAGAGTGCAAACAACTGCTGCTATAAAGAGTTAATTGCACCTGGTATCCAAATTTATCCACAAAATGGTATCCGTACTTTGACAAATTTACTTGGGTATCCATACTTATTGGGAAAATTAGCACATGACATCATAAAAGCAATTTTCATTTAATTTTTAAAAGTTTAAGAAAAAAATAATTCAGAAAGACAAAAGAAAACCCTCACCCCACCTTCACACCACCATCGACTTTCCTTCGATACGAATCGACCTTCCTCCATCTTCGTCTTCTTCCTTCATCTTTATTGCTTATGAGCATTTGTTGGAGTAACGGATACTATTGGAGAAGCCAAGAGTAGAGAGATTGACAACCTTTTTTCCGCTGAAGATGAACTTTCACCATTTACTGCCAGAGCCTTATCAGATTGAAGGTTGGATTTTCTCGAGTCATTTTCTACTTTTCTTTATTGTTTTCGAAAATTGAAATCATGAACACCAGTTGAACTATAGTGAAATGAATCCACTAGATTTTCCTACATCTTTAGTGCCCTGCAGCAGCTTCAAAGAATCTGAACTCTCTAGACTCTTAAGAGCATGGCCAGAAAGCATGTCCTTTGTTAACCTAAAAGGTGAATTCTCTCTTGCAACAAGTTTGGACCTGCTGACTTTTCTGTCGGCGTCATCTTTTCAAGATTTTTAAATATTCTAGGTGCAGTCTCACTGGACTTATGAGGTAAATGGGAGTAACTTATACTTGCAATATTAGTATCTTCCAACAGTATCCGTATACTCCATTTGTTCAGAAGCCATAAAGAGGACAAAAGAAGATGAAGATGGAGGAAGGTCGATTCCTAGCGGAGAGAGGTCGATGGTGGGTATTGAGCTAAACACGATTGCAGGAAAAATATTTTTCATTGATTCATTGTGTTACACGGCTACTCAATTTAAGGACTACAAACTAGCCTAAGTATGGTATGATACATGCACTAATTACAATTGCGGATTTTCCTCCTAATTACACTAATTACAAATTACTGCAGAATCATCTCTATAAGGAAAGAGAATATTCTTCTATACGTAATCAATATCTTATATCAACACTCCCCCTCAAGTTGAGCAGTGGGGTTGCCAATGTTAAACTTGCGCAACACATACTCAAAGATTCGTCCATTCACTGCCTTTGTCAAGATATCCCCCAGTTGATCTTCAGAGCGTACAAACGAAAGGACAACGGTACCATCATCTAGCTTCTCCCTTATAAAGTGTCTGTCTATCTCAATGTGTTTGGTGCGATCATGTTGCAATGGATTTTCTGAGATGCTAATTGATGCCTTGTTATCACACTTTAAGACAGCTGGGTCAGACCCCATAAGGCCAAGCTCGCCGAGTAACTTTCAAACCCATAGTATTTCAGTAATGCCTTTAGTAATACCTCGAAAATCTGCTTCTGCGCTGGACAATGCTACAACCTTTTGTTTCTTACTTCTCCACGTAACAACATTGCCTCCAACTAGAGTAAAATATCCTGAAGTCGAACGACGATCTACATGGTTTTCCGCCCAATCTGCGTCATTATAGGCTTCAATCTTCAAATGACCATTATTCTTGAATAGTAGTCCAACTCCCGGTGTTTTCTTCAGCTATCGCATAATTCGGATACCGTATCAAAGTGATGTTTCCGTGGATTATGCATAAATTGGTTGACCACTCCCACAGCATAAGTAATGTCAGGTCTTGTATGAGAGAGATATATCAGTTTGCCAACCAAGCGTTGATACCGTCCACGATCTGCTAAAGGAGCCCCACGTATAAAGTCCAGCTTATGGTTTTGAACCATCAGAGTATCAGCTGGTTTGGCGTCTAACAATCCCACTTCAGTTAAAAAGTCCAAAACATACTTTCGTTGACAAATATAGATACCATCCGATGACCGTAGTACCTCGATTCCGAGGAAATACTTGAGTCCACCAAGGTCCTTCATCTCAAACTGAGCGAACAAGTGTTTCATGAGACGAGAGATTTCATTAGTATCGTTTCTAGTTATAATCATATCATCTACGTAAATAATAAGACAAGTAACTAAACTCCCCTGTCTCTTGATGAACAGCGTGTGATCATCGTTACTTTGCTTGTACCCATCTTTCCGCATGACACTTGTGAATCTCCGAAACCAAGCTCGAGGAGATTGTTTGAGACCATACAGAGCCTTCTTCAGTTTGCATACCTTTCCTGGTTCAAATTCGTCAGAGAAACCAGGCGGTGGTTCCATGTATACTTCTTCTTTCAGAGAGCCGTGTAGAAACACATTTTTTAAATCAAACTGATGTAGTGGCCAGTTATTAGTCGCTGCAATATAGAACAGTACTCGAATTGTGTCGATCCTTGCAACTGGTGAGAATGTCTCGGAATAGTCAACCTCATAGGTTTGTGTGAACCCTTTTGCTACAAGTCTAGCCTTGTGTCTTTCAATGCTACCATCAGCTTTGTACTTAATAGTGAAAACCCATCTACATCCAACAGGTCGTTTTCCAGGTGGCAGTTCACACTTTTCCCAAGTATCATTTTTTCTGAGGGCGTCCATTTCCACTGCCATTGATGCTTTCCATTCTTTCTGGGAGCATGCTTCTTCTACATTTCGAGGAATGGTCTCTGAGCATATCGTAGACAAAAAAGCCTTTGCAGTATTGCCGAGCCCTCCTCCTTGTATAACTAAAGGGTACTTTGAAGCACGGGCAACCTTAGTGGGTGAATATCTGTCTGGAGGCACTCCTCTATTTCTCCTTGGTGGCAGCACACGCCCCTATTCCCCTGTCACAATATTAATATGATCCAAATCAAGGTGTTCTGAGTTAGTTCCTGGGTGTTCAGTTGTCATGTCAAGAGAATGAGTAGCATTTATGTCAGGTAAAATACTATTAGTATCCTCATTAGGAATAGAATTATCAGAGTTATTATGTATACCTCCGTTTGCCTGTTGCAGCTCATTCATCTAAGGAGCGTCATTGTCGAGATCCTGAGCGGTGTCTGTACTTACGTAGGGAGCTATAGCGCAGTCGGAGTCATCTACTGGCCGTGTTGGTTCAGTCGCCGACCAGTTTACGCTAGACAACCAATCGAGTGGATCACCATAATTAGTTATCTCCTCCTGAGACCGAGATGGGGTGGCAAAGAAAAACTCGGTTTCAAGGAAGACGCAATTCATGGTAATGTGGATTCGACGGGTGCGGGGATTGTAGCAACGATAGCCCTTTTGTGTAGAGGCATAGCCGACAAAGAAACATTTTTCTGCGCAGGGATCAAGCTTGATTCGCTGGTTTTTAGGGACATGGATAAAGACTGCACACCCGAAGACTTTAGGGGGTAGAGTCAAGATGGAAGGGATAGTAATGTGGGTAGATAGGATCTCAAGATCAAGAATATGGTAGGAAGACTGTTACTTAGATAGGTGGCAGTGGATACTGCCTCCGGCCAAAAAACCCGAGGAACTAAAGAGTCAAGCATCGTCGCACGAGTCATTTCAAGGTGGATACGATTTTTCCGTTCCGCCGCACCATTTTGTTTGGGTGTGTCAGGACAAGTAGTTTGGTGAACAATGCCATGGGTAATAAAGAATTGTTTAAGTGCCCCATCGAAATATTCTCCACCATTGTCAGAGCGAAGTATTTGTATGGCTGTTTTGTACTGAGTATGAACCATATGATAGAATTCAATAAACTTTGTAGCATTTCTGATTTATTTTTTAGAACATAAAGCCATGTCATACGGGAATAGTCATCAACAAAGATAACAAAATATCGAAATCCCAAGGGAGTAGGGTGGGGAGAAGGACCCGATACATCTGAATGAACTAGTGAAAAAATAGAGCTCGCACGAGTATTATTAGAGCGGTAAGTCGCTCGTGGTTGTTTAGCCCGGAGGCAAGTATCACAGGTTAATTTATTCAAAGTTGCAGAATGTAAATGAGGAAAAAGTTTTTGCAAATAACTAAATGATGGATGACCTAACCGACGGTGCCATAACCATAACTGGCGGGTAACCGATCCGGTGGCCAGATTAGACCTGCCCTGTTGCACCACTGCATCTACGTAGCACAATCCATCGCGCTCAGTACCACGTCCAATGATCTCCTGAGTATGAATGTCCTGTAACACGCAAAAGGAAGGATACATAAGAACAACGCAATCCAATTCTTTAGTGAGTTGACTGATAGAAAGTAATTTAGTGGAGATAGAGGGTACAAAAAGACAATTTTTTAAGGTCACAGTGGGAGTAATAGCAATAGAACCACCCCTAGATACGGGGATAGTGTCACTGCTAGCGGTCTCAATATATGTCTTAAGGGGGGATGAGCGAGTAATAAAGTCATTTGGGTTAAAGGTCATTGTGTCAGTCGCGCCACAGTCAAAAATCCACTGATTGTGATTAACTGGGGTGCTTGTGGTGTAGGCATGTGATGAAGTGATTTGTGGACAAGTGTGGGGGGGGGGGGGGTAAAATAGTCAGGGGGACAAATGTAGGGACCGCATGTGGAATTATTGGAAACTAGAGGGACGTCTGTGGTATTTTTGGGAAGTTGGGGGAGGGAAATTGCTAACTCAGAAACTGGAGGGATCAACTTAATATTATTACAGGGGTTAGGGGTCGAAAGTGCAATAAAAGCGGGGGCCTGAGGGGTAATATGTGGCGGTATTAAAGAGGGTTGCAGGTTAGGGTTTCCTCCTAACCCCCGGTTACCTCCTGCGGCGCATTTATCTTCGTCTCCTTCATTGTCTCCGCCGCTGGTAGCCATCTGTTTGCAGCTGCCGCCTCCTTCTTTGAGGCCTTTGGTAGCAGCAGCCTTGCCTCCTCCACTGGTCACTTTCTTTCCCTCCCACCAGCCGGGGTAGCCAAGAATCTGAAAACAACTCTCCTTGTTGTGGCCCTTTTTCCCACAATGTTCACAGGTAAGTTGACTCTTGTCCACCTTAGATGATGAACTCCCTGAGCGAAGTGAGGGCCCTCTGTCCGTTTTGCTCTTTTTTGACGGTGGTCCACGACCACGACTCTGGTTGCCTGGGGTCTTCGCTGCCAGTCCCTGTCCGAGTCCCTGTGATGAAGAAAATTCTGAAGGACCATGTTTAATAAGGCCATATCTAGATTCTGCCCTTTTTATCTCAAAGAAAGCTGCCTCTACATTTGGTAGAGGAGTTCTCTTTAACAGCTCCTTTTTTCGGACTCATATTTGTCACTGATGGCTGATAGAAATTGATACAACCTGAACTCCTGCATTTTTTGGTTGTATAATCCGATGTCTTCAGGACATCTCATCGGATTGGTGTCTAGGGTGTCGATGGATACCCACAAATCTTGTAAACTGTTCCAGCATGCCTCAAGGGAGGCGTCTCCTTGCCTGATGTGATTGGCTTTTCTGTGTAAATCAAATACTTGCAATGAATCCCCTCTAGATCTGTAAGTTAATGCTAGCTCATCCTAAAGAGCTTTGGCTGTAAGGTAACATGACACGTTATTGATTATGCTTGGATCAACGTTCTGTAAGATCCAAGTAAACTGAGTTGTCATCCTGCTCCCAACTTGAATAACGTGGATCTGTTGGTGCAGGTGGTGGGGGAACCCCCGTAAGATGGGAACTTCGACCTCTTCCAAGAATAGCTCGATAAATAACTCTAGACCATAAGGCATAATTACTCCCTGTTAATTTAACAGCAATGTTGAGATTTTCAGGAAGTGCTGGTGACGGTGTGGATGTATTCAGGCTATCTTTGAGGATTTGAGCCACTTGGATGGCTAAATCCCCTGGGTTGGTAGATGTTTCGGGCTTATTTGTTTCTGATGTTCCAGGAAGGTCTGACATATTGTTATGTTTTTCTACATGTAAGAAACAGGGACTATCTTGTGATGAAGATGATGATTAGATCTGAGCAAGAAGGATTAGTAAATTTCCAGAAAGCTCGATATGAGCAAATCTGGCTGGGAAAGGTATGGTTACGGTGGCCGGGAAAGGTATGGTTATGTTGGCCGAAATATTGGCCGAGAAAGGTTCAACAGGCAATGATGAAGTTTTTTCTGAGCCTACGCCAAAAAACTTCACAAGTCCAGAAATCGTGCCTGCTCTGATACCATGTTGAGCTAAACACGATTGCAGGAAAAATATTTTTCATTGATTCATTGTGTTACACGGCTACTCAATTTAAGGACTACAAACTAGCCTAAGTATGGTATAATATATGCACTAATTACAATTGCGGATTTTCCTCCTAATTACACTAATTACAAATTACTGCAGAATCATCTCTATAAGGAAAGGGAATATTCTTCTATACATAATCAATATCTCATATCAACTGGGGGTAGAGGTTTTCTTTTTTTATTTTTGAATTATTTTTTTATTAAACTATTAAAAAATAAATAAAAATTGACTTTATAACGTGATCAAGGATGCCATGTCTTAATTTCTATGGATATCTAAGATTACGGATGACACTTCAAAATTTTGTGATAACTTTACCGATGCTAGATTGGTAAACAAGGAGAGGAGCGGAAGGCGGAGGCTTTAATCTGCATCTGCTTGGGGGTATCGTCATTCCGCTGCCTACTGAGATCTTATAGCAGTACTTATATAACTGCACTTACCCTGCGATACAAATTACAACAGGAGGTGGTGGTAGGGTCGAGTTTGGTAACAGCGGGAAGAGTGGTAGCGTTTAGTGAGAGCGAGCGACAATGGATTCTGACTATGGAACTCCAAGGGAACTTTCTGATCTCCAAAAGCTCCGTTCCCAGTATCAACCGGAGCTTCCCCCTTGCCTTCAGGTCTCTCTTTTTACCCCTCTTTTCTTTTCGATTTCTTTTTCATTCTTTCTTGTTTACTGCCAATGCTGCTTCTGTCTTTTTCCTTTTAAGCGTAATTCTCGGATCAGAAGTTCTTTCCCTTATGTTTTGATTTCCCCTCTCCCGTAGAAAATAGATCTATTGTTTTATATCGTGTTTTCTACATTCCGTCTTTCGCTCCAGAATTTCCTATGACAGGAGCAATATAACTACTCGAAATTATTTCGTTCTTCCTCTTGAAATGTCTCCTTTCACTATTGCATTTGACTACGTTTTTCCCGCTTTCCAAATTCTCAACTGTTGTTGAATACACAAGGTAACTTTTTTCTTTTTATCATCCGGGTATTATTGGATCTCCCAACTTTCTCTGGTCCGTTTGCGACGATTTTGTCATGCTGCTTACTGCTGTGTTACAGCTAAGGTTGCAATACACTGAACATAACGTATTTTTGCTGGTGAATGGTTAAAATATACCAACCAGTTTACTGTAAACGGCAAAAACTTAAAACCTGAACTTGTAGGTAATAACAATACTTCGCCCAGCCATTTCTAATAGATGCTTTCTCTACCTGTACTTCTTTCTTTATCTTGCTTTTCAAATATTCTTCCTGTGGTATTCTCCTTTACTCCATGTGCATACTTATTTCCGTCTCATTATTGTTTATATGCAATTCTCTAATGACTTCATAGCTTCATCATATTAACATGCAAGCGACTACTTGGACATTAGAACATCATGGCCTAAACGGTTATTTGTTTTTGGCCATTGAGAATTGCTGATATTACAAACCGCTCATTTTTTTACAGGGAACTACTGTCCGCGTGGAGTTAGGTGATGGAACTATAGCTGCTGATCCAGTGGGTGCCCACACCATAAGTCGCTCATTTCCTCACACTTATGGTCAGCCTCTGGCTCACTTCCTTAGAGCAACTGCCAAAGTTCCGGATGCTCAGGTTATTACTGAGCACCCAGCAATCAGGTAATAATTACTTGTAGGCGATGGATTACAACGATTGTGGTATTTTCCTTTAATTTATATGTTTTTGGCTTCAAGGCCTGCACATGCTTGCTTAGGTCTTGTGGACGTTGGAAATGGATTTGACTTCTAGATAGAGCGAATATGTACAATTCCTTGTCACTTGATGTATGTTTTTGGTGCCTGCATGACTGTGAGAATGTGGAATTTCAAATAAGACTTGATGTATCTAGTTGTATGAGTAATATTTATTTGAATCTCTGTTCTTACACAAAGCTCTTTTGTCCATCCACTTCCATAGGGTGGGGTTGGTTTTTTGTGGTCGGCAATCTCCTGGAGGACACAATGTTATATGGGGACTTCACAATGCTCTTAAAACTCACAATCCCAAAAGCACACTGCTTGGATTTCTGGGTAAGTCATTTTGGTCGAATTTTGTGCTTGTTACGTATCCTTAGTATACATTCTCTTGTATATGGATGGACGCAGTATGTTGCTGTATCCATATTGTGAGTATTTTCGGCCAGCAGGATTTGTGAGGAAACTGAATTTTCCTTCATTAATCTTTCCATAAAAGTGTTACAGAATATATACAATTCTTACTATTCATCCCATCATTAAAGGGATATTATCCTCCTACCTTCAATGCAATAAAAACCGGTCATTAAGCCCCTATTTACTACCTTTACAAAACTGAAAATCTTCCTATTAACTACCCTTAATTTCCTCCTACAATTAAGCATCTCATTTACAACATACAATAATTACAAACAATTCATCATGGCCTAAACTCTTGCTGCCGTTTTCCATGGTTGCTGCCCCTAGTGTTTAGTACGGCTGCATCAATCACGGCAAGAGGGTTCCCACACTCCCCCTCAAGCTGAAATGTAGATGTTGCTCATGCCCAGCTTGCTAATTAGTCCCTCGAAGGCCGGCCTGTGAAGTCCTTTTGTTAACACATCCGCCACTTGTTGTTTGGTAGGAATATAAATCATAGTGAAACTTTTGTCATCAATTTTTTCTCGAATAAAGTGACGATCTACTTCGACATGCTTAGTACGATCGTGATGAACAGGATTATGAGCAATGCTTACAGCAGCCTTATTGTCACAGTATAACCGAGTTGGCCCATTGATCGTAACACGTAACTCCTCCAACAGCCTCTTCAACCAAATCCCTTCACACATTCCATGCGTCAATGCTCGGAACTCTGTTTCCGCGCTACTTCTTGCAACCACCGTTTGTTTTTTTGCTACGCCATGTAACCAAATTTCCCCATACATAGGTGCAATAGCCAGAAGTAGATCTCCTATCCACTAGTGAGCCTGCCCAATCTGCGTCAGTATACACCTTTAGGTCTCTATCCTCCCTTTTTGCGAAAAACAGCCCCATGCCAGGAGTTCTCTTTAAGTATCGTAGGATCTGAAGCACAGCCTCATAGTGTTGCATTTTTGGCGCATGCATGAATTGACTCACCATACTTACTGCAAAAGCAATATCAGGACGCGTATGTGACAAATAAATAAGCTTACCAACAAGACGTTGGTACCGTTCACGATCCACATCCTTTCCTCCATCACCGTCCAGTTTTGCGTTAGCCACTGTGGGTGTAGCCGATGGTCTACACCCTAACATTCCGGTCTCCTGTAATAAATCCAACACATACTTTCGTTGAGAGATAAAAATACCAGAAGAGTTTCGTGCTACCTCCATTCCTAGAAAGTATCTTAGTGATCCCAAGTCTTTCATTTCGAATTTGCTGTTAAGATACCTTTTTAAAGAATCTATTTCATCCTGAGCATCTCTTGTCAGAATAATGTCATCAACATAAACAATGAGAATAGCACGTGTACCACTAGAAGTATGTTTGTAAAATATGGTATGATCAGCTTGAGACTGTCTACACCTTTGAGTTTTAACGGCTTGAGTGAACTTTCCAAACCATTCACGCGGAGATTGTTTCAAACCATATAATGACTTTTGTAGCCTGCAAACCAAGTTACTCCCCCTGGAATAGCCAGGTGGTAAGTCCATATATACTTCCTCATGAAGATCACCATTTAGAAAGGCATTTTTAACATCCAATTGTTGTAGTGGCCAATCTAAACAAGCTGCTAGAGACAGTAGAATTCTTACCGAGTTTAACTTAGCCACTGGTGTAAAAGTTTCATTATAGTCAATACCGGATACCTGAGTGAAGCCTTTGGCTACTAGCCGTGCCTTGTAACGACTAATGCTCCCATCTGCATTGAACTTTACGGAGAACACCCACTTACAGCCAACTGGTCGCTTTCCTTCAGGCAATTCTACAACTTTCCACGTGTTATTCTTTTCCAATGCCCCCAACTCTTCTTGAACTGCACCTCTCCAATCCTTGTCTGCAAGTGCCTCCTCTATATTCTTAGGAATTTGGACATTTGCGACCTTTGCAGAAAATGCTACAAACTTAGTTGACAACTTGACATTAGAAACAAAATTTGAAATAGGATGTTGAGTACATACCCTTTTTCCCTTCCGTAGGGCTATAGGTACATCCAAGTCAGTCGAAGTCTCCAATACCTCCTCCTCACTGCAGGAAACAGGAACCGGTTCTGGGGATTGGCACTCTGGAGAAATACCCGTGTCTTTATCAACCCGGATTTGGTTTTTTCGTGAATAAACAATTATTTTGGGTGACTTTCGGCTGTCGGGTGGACATGGTTGACTTGGTTGTGGACTATTATGGTTTGGTTGGCCATTATGGATCGGCTGGTTCGGCTGGCCATTCTGGTTCGGTTGGTTCTGGTTCGGCTGGCCATTATGGTTCGGCTGGTTCGGCTGGCCATTCTGGTTCGGCTGGTTCGGCTGGTTCTGGTTCAGCGGGCCATTATGGTTCGGCGGTTCAACCGGTGCTCCCCCTGTACCGCTGCTGGGGATAGTAGGTAGAGGCAGTGGTTCATTGTATGGAGTGGGCCGAACATCAAGGTGAAAAAGGTTATCCAAGTGGTCTTGAGAGTGAGGGTAAAATGACTCGTGTTCACGGAATAGAAGGTCCATGGTGGTGAAGGTCCGGCGGAGAGTAGGAGAATAACATTTGTATCCTTTTTGAGTAGGAGAATACCCAATGAAGACGCATTTGTGAGAGCGTGGATCTAACTTAGAAGACATGAGATTTCGAGAGTGAACAAATACTACGCAGCCAAACACTTTGAGGGGTAATGTAGAACCTCCCAGAAATAGGGGATATATCTCTTGAAGAGTGGACAAAGGTGATTTGTATTGGAGTAGTTTGGATGGAAGACGATTGATTAGGTGACATGCGGTGAGAACAACTTCTCCCCACATATATGTTGGAACATGCATAGTGAACATTAAGGCTCGGGCAACTTCTAATAAGTGTCGGTTTTTGCGTTCTGCTACACCATTTTGTTGTGGTGTATCAGGACAAGAACTTTGATGTATAATACCTTCCGAGGCTAGATACGAATTTATAGCGTGATTGAAATATTCAGTGCCATTATCAGTACGAAGAACTTTGATGGTGGTTTGAAACTGGGTTTTTATCATTGAGTGGAAATTTTGTATGATAGTGGTAACCTCGGTTTTATCCTTTAGAAGATAGACCCAACATACCCGTGTATGATCATCTATGAAAGTAATAAACCATTTTGCACCTGAAATATTCTTTACACGTGATGGACCCCAAAGATCACTGTGTACTAAATAGAAAGGAGCGGACGCATGGTATGCCTTGGGAGAATAATTGTGTCGAACTTGTTTAGCGAATATACATGCATCACAATGTAGAGTAGACAACTGTTTATCATTAAATGGAAATAACTTTTTGAGATAACTGAGACTAGGATGTCCTAGTCTTTTATGAAGAAGAAGTACATCAGAATTTGGGACATGGGAGGCGTGATGGGAAGAGTTGGAAAAAGAGGCCTGAAGTGCAGTTTTCTTGGTCTCTGGTGGAAGGTCTTTCTCGAGTTGATATAAGCCACTCGATTCTCTAGCAGTGCCAATCATCTTCCCCGACCCCTGCTCCTGCAGAATACACATTTGATCAGAAAACTTAGCCACACACCTCACATCCTTCGTGAGTTTACTAATGGAAATCAAATTGCACATCAATGTAGGAACATATAGTACTGATTCAAGAGTAAGGGAAGGAGACACTTTAACTGAACCTCTACCAACGACCTTCGCATAGGTCCCATCAGCCACTCTAACTCTCAAAGTTCCAGAACTAGGTAAATATGTTGTGAAGTGAGACATATTACCTGTCATGTGATCTGTTGCCCCTGTGTCTAGAATCCAAGGGACAGTTTCCACAAAATTAGCCATACCTGAATGAGGTTGAGTATTAGTCTGGGGCGGCGATTCAGTCTGTGTCTTTAAGAGCGACATCAACTGTTCAAGTTGTGCTTGATTCAGCGTGACTTGACCGCAACTGCTGGATGGAGAACTATGTTCGGTAACAGTAGCAAGGCTGCGGCCATAGGGTTGTGACATCTTTTTGTTCTTCATGTCAAGTGGTTTTCCATGTAGACTCCAACATTTGTCCTGGGTGTGTCCTAGTTTATTACAGTGAGAACACCTAGGTCGAGTTCCAGGACGAGAGCCAACACCTTTAACGGCTAGAGCAGAGACATCACCCAACCGTTCAACATGCGCACTAGGTGGCGCCTCCTTCCTTTCACCAAGCATAACTCGTCGCCTACTTTCTTCTCTTCGTACCTCAGCAAATGCTTCACTTAACGATGGCAAGGGCCTTCTGCCTAATATACGACCCCTCACCTCATCCAATTCCTTGTTCAATCCAGCAAGGAAATCATACAGTCGTTCCTTCTCAAGATGTTCTTTGAATTTGATATTTCCTTCAAGATCTCCCTAGTCTGCCTCATAGTGGAGATCAAGTTCCTGCCATAAGGTTTGTAAGGAATTGTAGTACTCTGTTATACTCATTCCTTCTTGACGCATCTCCTTGAGTCTATTCTTAATCTCAAATACTTGAGAAGCATTCTCAAGATCTGAGTAGTGTTCATGTACAGCATCCCAAATGGCTTTTGCGGTACGCAAGAAGAGATAGGTACGACTGATATGAGGCTCCATGGAGTTGATGAGCCATGACATAACCAGGGAGTTGTTCAGTTCCCAGGCTGGGTAGCGTGCATCATTGACATCCGGCTTAGTGGCTTGGCCGGATATGAAAGCTAACTTTCCTTTGCCTCGCAGCACCATTAGAACGGACTGGGACCATAACAGAAAATTTTTGCCATTCAACTTGTGATTGGTGATTTGAAGAGAAGAGCTCTCACTGAGAGTTTGTTGGAAACTAGTATCATTGGTGGGCGTTGTTGGGGTGGTGGCGGCGGCGCTAGAGGAAGCGGATGGTGCCGCTATGGAGGTAGGTGTTTGGGAGCTCATCTTGCTTGTGGATGAGAATGATTTTTGGTAGTGGATTGTTTACTGCTTTGGCTCTGATACCATGTGAGTATTTTCGGCCAGCAGGATTTGTGAGGAAACTGAATTTTCCTTCATTAATCTTTCCATAAAAGTGTTACAGAATATATACAATTCTTACTATTCATCCCATCATTAAAGGGATATTATCCTCCTACCTTCAATGCAATAAAAACCGGTTATTAAGCCCCTATTTACTACCTTTACAAAACTGAAAATCTTCCTATTAACTACCCTTAATTTCCTCCTACAATTAAGCATCTCATTTACAACATACAATAATTACAAACAATTCATCATGGCCTAAACTCTTGCTGCCGTTTTCCATGGTTGCTGCCCCTAGTGTTTAGTACGGCTGCATCAATCACGGCAAGAGGGTTCCCACACATGTTGGTACTTCAGTGTATGTAATTGTGTGTTCTTATGTAAGAGCCTTATCTGCTATTTTATCTTTACACATGATGTAAGGATGAATTTAATACTTTTATGTAGGTTCAGTGTGGAAAAAATGAATAATTTACTAGGCTTAAAGTGTTCCTGAAAATTTCAAATTTCCTGATGCCAGGTGGGTCTGAAGGTTTATTTGCACAGAAGACTCTAGAAATAACAGATGAAATACTTGCAACATATAAAAATCAAGGTAAAGGTTTACATCAACCTCTTCTTATAACCTTTGTTTCTTTCTCAAACACCTGTTATGCTTTGATTGCTTTCTTTGGCTTAGACTTTTTGTTGCCATTGAAAATTTTCTGTTAAGGTGGTTATGATTTACTTGGACGGACAAAGGATCAAATAAGAACAACTGAACAGGTCAATGCTGCAATGATGGCTTGCAAAGATTTAAAATTAGATGGCCTTGTTGTCATTGGAGGTAATCATGACTTCTCTTGTGAATGGGTGCGTACTGTTGAAATTTTTCTTAAGAATGACACGTCTTTGTTTTTTTAAGGGGTAACATCAAACACAGATGCCGCTCAACTTGCAGAAACTTTTGCTGAGGCTAAATGCCCAACCAAGGTTCATCTCTTACCACCACTTGTCTTTGTGGTACTTATATAATCATTTTCCCTAATATCATAGCCCCATGTATTGTCCGGGACCACTTTTTTTTGGTATTGGGCATGTTTGAGTTTGTTTGAGTCCTAGTTTTGGGCTGTAGGTTCTTGCCTTTTGTGTTGCTTTTGAGGGATTAAGGAAATTATTGTTGTGAAAATCTTGCAGGTTGTCGGAGTTCCTGTGACTTTAAACGGAGATTTAAAGAATCAGTTTGTTGAGGCAAACGTTGGGTTTGACACGATATGCAAGGTATACACCATTTGACCAGGATAACGTATCCTGACAGTGTGTCAATTGTTAGAGATCCTTGATGTTCTGGTAGTATGTGCATCACCGCTCTTGGAAAAGGGGGCTTGTTTTGCCTACATTATCTGGAAAAAGAGTTGTAGATTGTACATTTTATTAGTTGCTGAATAGTTATATTAGTTTAGTTTTCTGACCCTTGACTGTGGCACATTAATGATTATAAGAGCTACTTGGTGTACAATTTTCTCTCCACTTGCCAAACCTAAATTAGGTATCTGTAGAAGATGGCATTTTGAATTGCTGGACTGAAGGTTTAACTACAGCATTTTGTGGTTGTGACAAAATTAGGTAAGTAGATTGCTTACTTTTATTTACCTTTTTCAGGTCAATTCTCAGCTCATTAGTAACATGTGCACAGATGCACTCTCTGCTGAAAAGGTAACAGCCATGCATTGTTTGTAATTCGTACTTGTATTTCCTCTGCTCCTTTCTACTGTACGATTTTGTGCATAATATTGATCAATTTATTCTTCATCCGAAAAATCAACCTATATGCCATGTTAAGATCTCAATTTCTTCTGCTTCTACTGTTCTTATCTTTTGATTTTGATCTTCCTTCTTTTTTGTGTTTGGGTTGGTTTTCCTTTTCTTCTTTTTATGGGGTGTGCGTTGGGGGGGGGGGGTGTTGATTTAATATTTTATTTTTAAAATCTTTCTTTGCTCTTCTATATCATCTTGGTTTTGCTTTCAACTTTCCTCGTTTCATGCATGTTGGTCATTTGCTTTGCTTCTTTCAGTATTACTATTTTATTCGGCTCATGGGTCGAAAGGCATCACATGTTGCTTTGGAATGTACCCTTCAATCGCATCCAAACATGGTATGTTTCCTTCAGTTTTCTGTTACTATGGCAGTCAATAGCTATTTTGCATATGGTGTTAATAATGTTGAAAATACTCTTATTTGATGATCAGCTTGTTCTTGGTGAGGAGGTTGCTGCTTCTAAACTTACCCTTTTTGATATCACCAAACAAATCTGCGATGCAGTTAAAGCTAGGGCTGAACAAGGTGCTGCCAGCTGTCATTCCTTCTTTTTCTTTCTTCTGTTTGTTTGATATCGTGTTAATTTTCACTGACTTCTATTCTTTTCAGATAAAAACCATGGTGTGATACTACTACCGGAGGGACTTATAGAAAGTATTCCTGAGGTTTATGCTCTATTACAGGTATGCATGCAGTAACCTTTGTATTTTAACCTTTAGAAATCACCATGTTAGCCACCTTTAAAATCTCCTAACACCGACCATCAGCTCCATGGTATGGTCGTCTGCCTATTTTGTAAATTTGTCGTTTGGCCCATATATGAAATTTTAAATTACCAAAAAAAAAACTTTGTATTTCAAGTTAGCATCATCACCCCAAATAGTTAATTGTGTTATTTTCAGTATGGATCTTTGGCTATGACGCCAAAGCTTGCCCCTTGCCCTGTCAATCGCATAAATGTACTGATCTCGCTTTAAATCTTTGTAGGAAATTCATGGTTTACTCAAGCAAGGTGTTGCACTGGATAACATCTCCTCTCAACTGTCACCTTGGGCATCGGCTTTATTTGAATTTTTACCACCTTTCATAAGGAAGCAGGTAGAACACTGTGCAGTTCTTGCAAGCTTTATAGCTAATGTAAACATTAGGCGTCATATGTGTTGGGAATTGACATCAATATGATGATGCAGCTTCTCCTACGTCCTGAGTCTGATGATTCCGCACAGCTATCTCAGGTAACCACGGTCATGCCTGCTAATTTTATGTGCCCTTAGATGTACTTCTTTGAAGAATGATTGTATGACTGCTCTTTGCCATATAGATTGAGACGGAGAAACTTCTAGCTCATTTGGTGGAAACAGAACTGGCCAAACAATTGGTAAGCTTTAGAATGAGGCTCAACTCTTTAATCAGCATATTCGATTGATAACAGTAGAGTTCATACTTGAAAATTTTCATCTTACTTTATGTTGAGGTTTATTGCTTTTTGTAATCAGATTTTGCCTGCTGCTTCTCACAACATATTTATTTTTACAGAAAGAGGGAACTTACAAGGGTAAAAAGTTTAACGCCATCTGCCACTTCTTTGGGTATCAAGCTCGGGGGTCACTGCCCTCAAAGTTCGATTGTGATTATGCATATGTAAGTTTGGCTTGCTTGGGGGTTTCCTTTGGCGAAATTCTTTTGGGAATGTCAAAATGAAAGAGAAAATCACTTTGCAGGTTCTTGGTTACATTTGTTATCATATTCTGGCCGCTGGGTTGAATGGATATATGGCAACCGTAACTAACCTTAAAAACCCCGTTAACAAGTGGCGTTGTGGTGCTGCTCCAATTACGGTAGGTTTTAGATTACACTTTTGCTAGCCTTATTCATCTTCTTTGCTTTTGCTTTCAAGACCTGAAAGAATGACTTGAAGCATCCTTTACCTTATCCCCCCTGTTTAGGCTATGATGACTGTCAAGCGTTATGGACGAGGCCCAGGAGCCTTGTCTCTTGGGAAACCTGCTCTTCATCCTGCTACCGTGGATCTAAAGGGCAAAGCTTACGGGTATGTGAATCTTCTGACACTCATTCTGTAGTTGCTGTAGTTTAAAAGAATATTAGCTTTAGAACATCTTTTGGCCCTTGATTTTGGATATTCTAGGACTTCAACATGCACTGATCATAGAGCATCAGTTTTATCATGTCGATCCCTCTAAACTATAACTCTTGTTGGTGGTTGCAGTCTTTTGAGAGAAAATGCCACAAGATTTTTGTTAGATGATATCTACAGAAATCCGGGGCCCCTTCAATATGACGGTCCTGGTGCTGATGCAAAGGCAATAATATTGTGTGTCGAAGACCAAGATTACATGGGGCGTATTAAGCAGCTGCAGGAATATCTTGACAAGGTGGTAGCTGTGAATTTTTTCTCATCCTATGCTATAGTTTAGCTTGTGTGAAGCTTTGATAAATAGTGGCTTGATACGACTCCTTTGTTTTTTTCCCCTTTCACTGTTGTCCAGGTGCGAGCAATTGTAAAACCAGGATGCTCACAGGACGTACTGAAAGCAGCTTTGAGTGCTATGTCTTCTGTGACTGACATTCTTTCTGTCATGCAAGCCCCATCAAACAGCGGAAACACGCCGTTTTGAGCACGGCAGAAAAGCTATTCGTGGCTAGAGATTTTTTGGTTCCCTTTTCTCATCGGCTAGACATGGAGAGTTTGTACTGATTGGTTTTCCTTTTAATATCTTTGACGTGGTAGTTCTTGGGTTCTGTTCTGTTTGATTGGATAAGGATAATGAGCGTGTTAGCAGTTATGTTATTTTGGCAGCATTCGTTTTCTGTTTCCTGAACATCTATTTTGCTTTAGATTTTGTATAAAAAATAATTTGAGATGACTCTTCATCAAGTGTTGATCTCAATGTTTTGTATTGAATCCAATTAACAATTGATCGAACACTTGTGACTGTATCAAATGTCCGTCTTTCAATGATCTTTTTCTATTAAGATCCAGTTTTCTTTACAACTTTTAGAAAACTTAAACCTGAAATGGTGTAAAATCCCAGGATAAAAAGATATCCCACAGTTCGTCAAGAATTGGTCTGGATGTGCGACCGTCTTATCAAACAACTTGGTTATATCCAATCATGTAGACCTTAAAAAATGAAAGAGGAAAAAGTGAATCGAGGAACTAACGGAAGTCCGACAATAAAATTAAGGTGATAAATTATTGGTAGACCAGCACCAAGTATTTCTTAATCAAAGTGGCACACTATAGGGTTCATCTTTAGCGGTATATCTCTCTTTAAGGAAAATATTTTCCCAAAAACACCGCAAAGGAAGTGATTTTTGTACTCGTATAATTG
Organism: Eustoma russellianum; assembly: GCA_036186865.1. Lineage (NCBI taxonomy): Eukaryota > Viridiplantae > Streptophyta > Magnoliopsida > Gentianales > Gentianaceae > Eustoma > Eustoma russellianum. Next base: position 45,006,396 of record AP025041.1, on the reverse strand, counting down.
AATTTTACACTCTGCTCTTAGGTAAATCAATGGTGAAAAAGGAATTCAAAACAATATTTTGGGAAGTGTAAAATTTGGTTAAAAGGAAGTGTAAATATTATCTCTCACATTCCGAAACCAACAAAAACCATATTAGCACGTATTCTGATTTGCATTCTATACTATACTTTTTGGTTGGTTGGAGCATGGAGGTCTCACCGTCATGACTTTTTGCATGAATTAAAAACCATATTACCTGGGGCAAAGGTTCATTTGAAAAAGAAAATGATGGACGGAGGGCCATGAACTAGTTGTGGAGAGAGAACAAAAATAAGAAAATAGTAGACGAGAGAGAAGGGACTTTTGAGGGTCGTTCCAGTCCATTTTCATCTTGCCAACAGGTTCTGGTTCCGGCGGGCCATTCTTTGTTTCCTTTGTTGCAGGTACTAATAGTTACAAGGTCGCAAAGATCTTCTCTCTCTCTCTCTCTCTCTCTCTCTCTCTATACTTCCGAACACAACCATATATGCTTAATGCCGTTCAACTCAGTCAGAAAAGCCACATGGCTGCCTAAATTTGCATCTTAAAGTCGTTTGCGAACAGCTAGAATATAACAGTATTATTAATATGCGTCAACGTGCTTTCTTTAGCTTCTAACCTTAATTTCTGTCAGTGGAATATCCTAATGTTCGTCTTCTTCTCTACCAGCTTCTAAGAGCTGCTACTTTCCCCCTTCAGGCCAATTTATATTGAGCTTTCTTCTTTTTGGCGCAACTTTAGATTGAGCTTTCATTTCTGTTTTCATTTTCCCCCTTATTCTGATTGTTCCTGCAGTAATCTATGAGAGCCTCTGCAGCTAGCTATCACTTTGACCATCTTGACGCACGTGCCATCTCTGCCCAACTTCTTCTCTGCTTTCCCCTGAGTCCCACCTCATTTGCTCGTGCCCGAACTATCCATGCCCGCCTCATTACTTCCGGATTTAGGCCACCTGCCCACATCCGCAATCGTCTTATTGACATCTACTGTAAATCTTTCCAGCTAAATTACGCTAAGCTGCTGTTTGATGAAATTGCCCAACCGGATATTGTTGCCCGAACTACGTTGATTTCCGCTTATTCCGCCTCTGGACAACAAACGTTAGCAAGGGAGATTTTTTATGTCTCCCCACTGCACATCCGTGACACTGTTTTCTACAATGCTATGATCACTTGCCATTCCCACAATAATGATGGAAATTCCGCACTTGAACTTTTCAATGAGATGAAGAGATATGGTAAAAACCCTGATAACTTTACCTACACCAGTCTACTCAGTGGTGTAGCACTAATAGCTGATCGTGAGCAGCACTGTGAACAGCTTCATGGTGCTGTCATCAAGTCTGGTAACGGGGCCATAACCTCAGTCCTCAATGCTCTTGTATCACTCTATGTTAAGTGCTCATCATCGCCATTTGCCTCTTCCTCCTCTTTGCTTGATTCCGCCAAGAAACTGTTCAATGAAATGTCTTACAGGGACGAGTTGTCTTGGACAACAATCATCACTGGTTATGTGAGGAATGGAGATCTTGATACTGCCAGGGACTTCTTCAACGAGATGGACCAAAAGTTGCCAGTCCCATGGAATGCAATGATTTCTGGATATGTGCAGAAAGGGTTTGTTTCCGAAGCACTGCAAATTTTTAGAAAGATGCTTATGCAAGGAGTAAAGCTAGATGAATTTACTTTCTCCAGTATTCTTAGTGCTTGTGCGGTATCAAATTTGCTTCTTCTTGGAAAACAGCTGCATGCTTACATTCTAAGAACAGGGCCCAAGAGCAAAGAAAACTTTGCGGTGTCTGTGAGCAATGCTTTGATCACAATGTATTGGAAGTGTGATAAAGTTGATGAGGCCAGGAAGATCTTTGATCAACTAACCGTTAAGGACCTTGTTTCATGGAATGCAATTCTATCAGGGTATGTGGCTGCAGAACGAATTGTGGATGCTAAATTTTTTTTTGATGAGATGCCTCAAAAGAATTCTTTAACGTGGACTGTAATGATATCAGGATTCGCACAAAATGGTTATGGAGAAGAGGGTCTGAAGCTTTTCAATCAGATGAAGTTTAGTAACATTGAGCAGTGTGATTATGCATTTGCAGGAGCAATTACATCTTGTTCGGTACTTGCATCACTTGAACATGGCCGCCAGCTTCATGGACAACTCATCCAACTGGGTCATGATTCGAGTCTTTCAGCAGGAAATTCTCTGATTACCATGTATGCTCGATGCGGAGTAGTTGATGCAGCATACACTGTATTCCTTACAATGCCTTGTCTTGATTCAGTATCTTGGAATGCGATGATTGCAGCCTTGGGCCAGCACGGACATGGTGCTCAAGCACTTGAACTATTTGAAGAAATGCTTAATAAACATATAGCTCCAGACCGGATAACCTTTCTCACGGTTCTTTCTACTTGTACTCATGCTGGTTTTGTAGAAAAAGGACGTCATATTTTTGAGTCAATGCATGAGCAATTTGGGATAACCCCAGGTGAAGATCATTATGCTCGTTTAATTGATTTGCTCTGCCGAGCTGGAAAGTTTTCTGAGGCAGAAGATTTAATCCAGGCTATGCCTTTTAAACCTGGGGCACCTATCTGGGAGGCCCTACTAGCTGGTTGCCGCAATCATCGGAATTTGGATTTGGGGGTCCTGGTTGCTGAGCGACTTTTTAACCTGATTCCGGAACATGATGGGACATACATACTCTTGTCAAATATGTTCGCTAGCGTGGGACGCTGGGAGGAGGCAGCAAAGGCCCGAAAACTGATGAGAGATCGAGGAATTAAGAAGGAGCCTGGTTGTAGCTGGATTGAGGTGGAAAACAAAGTCCACGTATTTTTGGTGGATGATACTGCTCACCCTGATATTCAAGCCATTTACAATTATTTGGATGATCTGGGACTGAGGATGAGGAAACTGGGGTATGTTCCTGATACAAGATTTGTGTTGCATGATATGGAGTCGGAACAGAAGGAATATGCATTGTCTACTCATAGTGAGAAACTTGCGGTTGTGTTTGGGCTTCTGAAATTACCTCGGAGCGCCACAATACGGGTGTTCAAGAACCTCCGCATTTGTGGGGACTGCCACAACGCATTTAAGTTCATGGCCTTAGCTGAGGAGAGATTGATTATTGTGAGAGATGGAAAGAGATTCCATCACTTCAGGGATGGTGAATGCTCTTGTGGAAATTACTGGTAGCTTGAATGCCGAGATAATCTTGTACCTTAAAGCCGGATTTCTTTCTTCTGCCATTGAGAATTCATCATGAACCTATCATTGACTTTGCGGATAAAATGCTACCTTGAAGTGTAATCTTGTGAAGGTGAAACTCCGATTTGAATTCTGTGGGCTTCTTTTGTGGTGTACCTTCACCGAATTCACCATCAAGTTTTGGAAGAAGTTAAAAGCTTTCCCTCAAGTTCTTGTAAAAGCAATAACTATATTATTCCGAAGTTCATTGAAACCTTCTGCTAAAATATGTTTCAGTAGTTGTTAAATTGATACCTTCTGCTAAAATCTGCATTTGGGAGAAAACAGATTAACTGTTAAGTTTCAAAAGTTGTTTTATGTTGATCAGATCGTAGTTTTGGTATTATCCATTCTAGGTGGCAGGATAAATATATAGTCTAGGTGCTGGTGCTTACAGCATTCTCGCGTTTGCGTATTTTGCTTACATGCATAACACACAATGCTGTTAAGCAAAACTTTGCTATTTCATCCATATCCCTATTCCATTCTTTTAATGTCCTATTGTAGACCTTCATTCTCACCCTTCCTCCTTGGAAACACAATGCATGCACCTATCATATCCAAACAGCTACTAGTAGCGACACCCTTTAATTGACCACCGGTTCATGCCCACTAATATTGTCACCCTCCTCTAGATCCATGTCCAGATAAGTATATGTAAAAACTCACAACTTAAAATATATTCTAAGTACATCTGCAAATGGGTTTATAATGTTTTCCATCCTCAACAGATTTGAAATTCACATCAAGACATTAAACTGGCCAGTGGTCTCCAGGTCTGAGAAGAGCATAAACTCGACGACTTTGAACAAAGTGAGCAGGCAATTGGTAAGATGCTTTCTCTTTGTATCTCATGCTGGTGGCGAACAATTGGGTACTAATAAAAAGAAAGAAAAATTACAGTTTATTTTTTCATGAACCTCTCTCTGGAATGGCTAGCTCTTGCCTGCTTTTCACGTTCTTCATTGTAAAGAGTGTACGTTTTCCTTGCACTAACGGATGTGTCCTAGGGAATGTAGTTCATGATGTTTGCGTGCTCTGTGCCTTTTTCACCTCCAATTGCTAATATTGGAAAAGGATACTAGAAATATTTGACTTGCATTGTAGTTTAGACGATTCTTATTTGCGCTCCTAGCTTAGTCATGACTTCATCCTCCTTATCGTCAGCTTAATGTGTATAAATTGCGGTAGGAGTTCCACTTATCTTTGGGGCATTGAACCGCAATTTATACTTTCCGGTAAGTGAATGACAAAGGAACTCAAGCTAGCGAGTGAAGTTGCTAAGTTGGACGAAAACAAGGTTATTCGACAAAGCCTCCTGTTTTCTAAACGAACCAATTTGGTAATTTGTAAGCAGGAAGACATTTTCCTTGACGATCTCACAGGACAATAACATACTGATCAAGGGATACTCTGATCTTCCTCTCTGGAAGTTTAAATCCTTATTCCTACACTAGAAGTGTGCAACCTCAGACGATATAAGAGCTGAGGTGAAGTGCTTTACTGAACTTCATTGAGACCCTATAGAGTTACCTTGCAGAAACAGCAGGAACAGCAAACTCAAGCACATTAGCAGTAGGTTTAGACTTAGTATCCCCTCACTGATTAGCACCATCAGTTGCTTTATGATTCTGTTCATATGTCAAAACATCAAGGTGTTTATTTAGTTGAAGTTTTAACCTTTAAGTTTGAACATTTTAGAACCAATACTACAAAGTGAGGAAGTATGGTTAGAGAATACTGTTGGCGAAAATCATGTCCGTTACATGGTTGTACACAGTAAACGATCGCAGAAGGGTTCGTGCACCAGAGCAGAGAAAGAAGGGGAAAGAAAACAGGGAGATTCACTTCATGGTAGACAAAGTTATAGACAGGATAAATGACGCGCAAAACAGAAGTTGGTAGACTACAGAATTAGAGATTTTCTATTTATTACAGCTGAGCGAAGTAGTTCTCAAAGCGTTGGAGCTTTCTCCTCCAAACGAAAAAGAAAAAGTCCTGCAGCTCTGTTACCTGCATTGGATTCAACCTTGCCATGACGAAGATCTTGATTCGGAACAGCTACTTTCAAACAACAGGATTGCACAAATAAGGTACAATGATAAGGCTTGTATGAATGTGCTGGTGTCACCCCAAAAGATGAGCTTATCTTAATCCTAGCAAGCATCAATCTTTCAGTGTTTTCAAAAACATCCTCAAAAGGATAACAGTATTGCAAGATTGAGTATATAGCTAGTAGATACACCATATATGACCTAGAAATCCAAGACCGATATGAATCTATTACCTTCTCTCTCTCTGTCTCTCTCTCTACAATACTAAGAAGAAAGAACTCATTCCTCGGACTCAAAGCCTCTATTCTTGTACCCATTCGCCAATCCTGCTTCCTGTCAAAGATCATGAAAATAGAGGGATTGCCTGATGATAATCATGAAAAAGGAGGGGAAAAAAAAGATAGCAGCTTTACCTTTTGGTCTATTTTAAGTTGCTGAGAGGGCTTTATCCAAAGGATGTAAGCCATAGTTCCGGCAACTACCCAGGCGGCCAAATTGGTACCGCCCCTGACGCCTCCCATGGTGGTGCCGATGAATGATCTAACACTTGCCAAACTTCTCTGCCAGGTAGGCCCGCCACCGCTGCTTCCATACGCCATTCCTTGTCGTATCGTATTGAATTTTATCAATAAGTATTACTCCTACTAGTATACAAGGTTATTCTTTTGCAGCATTTTTCCCCCTCCGCACACGCTGCGACTGCAAAGCCGGATATCTGATATAATTTCTCACATTTACTTCCGAGAGATTACCCACTGTTTTATCTTCGACTGGATAAAATTGTCCACTATGCCTAATACGCTTGAAAGGTAAACAGAAAGCATGTGAACCGATCTTCACTGCCTCTAGCTCAGCTCAATCCTCCAACTCGTAATGTTCTCCCTTTTCTGTTTGTTTGTGTTTTTTATATAAATATAACTTTCTTTATGTTTGATAAACAAAGTGAAATGCCTTTTCAAACTTATCACTCTGTTTATACCTCTATCAAGCACCCATGTATAAATATTACAACATAATTATCTTTCATTGACACAACGCTATTGTTTTGTGTAACCTTTAGTTAATGTATGTGTATTTCAATGCTAGTGACACAATCTTCAAATAATATAAAGATGGACAGTGTCTTAGAGATCATTAAATCACGGGTTAATCACCTTTTGCCCCCTGTAGTATACGTAATTAACTCTTTGCCTCCCTGAGGTTTGATATCACACCCTTAACCCCCTGAACTATTGGACTGATTTGGACAATGTCATTTCAGGCAAAATTTCACCGGAAAGAGTGACATGGCAATTGCCCATACCACGTGTTGCAAACAATTGCTACGTGTTAGAATCCCGGAATTCATGGGATAATGATTGTAATTAATGTTGTATATTCTTATAACTAATTAGCATTGATTAGGAATCCTTGATTGATTACTTATCATAGTATAGGAAGAAAAGGTTGTATAAATCAGAGACTATACCATGTACGAAAATATACTAAATACAAAAAAGCTAATTTTGTATTCCTATTCTTGTACACATGGTATCAGAGCAAGTCTCAATCTATTGAACCTGCGGTGAACCTGTGGTTGTGTTGGCTCAGAAACGAAGTCATCACTGCCAAACCATACCCAGTGACCAAGTGTCCAATCTGCCCTACCTGAAGAGGCTCAGAATCTTAGTGTTCTTCATTGCCTACTTCCGATACCTTAATCTCGTCCAAAAACCAAGAGCAGCTCTCCTGTCCTTACCAACGCAATATCTGCAAAACCACCAGCAATATGTCACAAATCCCAGAATCCCTAGAAAAAAGGCCTGAAACATCAGATAATAAACCAAACTTCCCTGGCAATCTGGACTTATCCGAACAATTTGCGAAATTCTTACAGCAAAGCCTCAGTATGCCAACTGTTGCACCCGCTACCAATCTTACATTGAAAGTCAAGTTGAACAGTACAAATTACAACCTATGGAGCAGACTTATGAAAATTGCACTTGGGGGCCGAGGAAAGAGCGCCCATATCACAGGGCTTCCTCAACCTCCTCTACCCTCAGATCCTGCCTATCATGCATGGCAACAACAGGATCAATTGGTCTTCGCGTGGATAATCGATAATATCGATGACAGACTGGTAAACAACGTTTCCAGGTACTCTACCACAAAAACATTATGGGACGGACTTGCGGTGACATACGGGTCAGGCAGTGACCCGTTACAAATCTTTGATCTACACAAAAGGTGCTATACGATTAAGCAGGCAAACAGATCACTGGAAGCTCTCTGGGATCAGTTCCAGGGACTTTGGATGACAATTGATACACTTGATCCTAATCCTATGGAATCTCTAGGAGACATAGCCACTTACGCCAAAAAGGTGCAGGAACAACGCCTTTATCAACTGCTTTTAGCAGTTGATGAACGCTATGGAGATACAAAAAGGGAAATTCTTAAACGGGACCCCAGACCATCCGTTGAAAATGCATACACCGAACTCAGGCGGTCAGAAATCCAGACTGGAGTTCTGAAGGTCACCCCATCAGATTTACAATCATCACTTGGGGTGGGGCAAGGTTTGGCCGTTAAAGGACCAACTACGCATAATAAACCGAAAGGGACACAACCACCACGCTCAGGCCAGCCACCACGGCGTGGTGGTGACGAAAAAGCTCCGGAGTGTACCCACTGCAAACGCAAAGGCCACACTCAGGAGAAATGTTTCAAATTGCATGGGTATCCGGACTGGTGGGAAGAATTCCAGAA
>AP025041.1:44880242-44992190 GCA_036186865.1 Eustoma russellianum | reverse complement strand
TTCAGCCCATATAGGGCTTTCCTTAATCTGCATACTTCTCCCGTGGTGTACTCGTCTGTAAATCCGGGTGGAGGTTCCATATATACTTCTTCCTTTAAATCCCCATGAAGAAAAGCATTCTTCACATCCATTTGATACAGAGGCCATTCAAGATTTGCAGCTATGGAGAATAACACTTTGATTGTATCTATTTTTGCAACTGGTGAAAAAGTTTCTGAGTAATCAATGCCATACGTCTGTGTATACCCCTTTGCCACCAGTCTCGCCTTGTATCGCTCTATAGTACCGTCTGCCCGATATTTTAGAGTGAAGATCCACCTGCAGCCTACTGGTTTCTTCTTTAGGCTTATCGTGCATTTTTTCCAAGTTTTATTTTTCCGTAGTGCATTCATTTCTTCATCCATTGCTTTTCTCCATTCTGGGTGGTTTAGAGCTTCTTCAACTGTTCTTGGAATGTGTACTGTACAGAGCGAAGTATGGAAGGCTTTTGTTGAGTCTGAGAGTCCTTCAGGTTTTTTTATCGGATATCGTGAGCCTTTGGGGGTGTACTCCGGTTCGTACCTCCTTGGGGGTACTCCACGGTTTTTACGGGGAGGGAGCACATATCTGCAATATGAGGGTTCTGGTTGAACATGATTAGATGGTTCATTTGAATCAACAGTGGGTGCGTGAGTAGTGGGAATATTAGGTAACTGAGTGTAGGAAGCAGGTTGACTTACCTCAGGATACTCTTCCGGGGTTGATATTGGGTCATGATCCTGTGCGTACGCAGGCTCCCCCTCGCTTTCTGAGGCTGATCTGGTGGTTTGGCCTACTTCTTCTGTCGGAATAGTATCTGGTAGGATTGGCTTATGTAACCATCCGAGAGAGTCACCCTGAGAAATCTCCCCCTGACTGTGAGGATGGTGGGAAAAATAATACTCAGACTCAAGAAAATTGCAGTCTAAGGTGGTATACAGATGGTGATTCTGTGGGTCGTAGCATCGGTAACCCTTTTTGTTGATGCCACATCCAACAAAGACACACCGGATAGCACAAGGATCAAACTTCCGACGTTGGGTTTTTGGAATATGTACATATACAGTGCAGCCGAACACGCGTGGGGGTAAAGAGAGATAAAGAGGCACAGTATGATATTTAGCAAGGGTATCAAGTGGTGTTTGGTATTTTAGGATTTTGGTAGGAAGTCAGTTAATAAGATAATTAGCCGTGGCAATTGCCTCGGGCCAATATGTAGTGGGAACATGAGATTCTATCATAAGTGCCCGGGTGATCTCGAGAAGTATGCGATTTTTCCGCTCGGCTACCCCATTTTGTTGTGGGGTATCCGAACATGTGGTTTGATGGATAAGGCCATATTTTTGGAAGAATTGTTGAAACTGAGTGTTTATGTACTCGGTACCATTATCTGTGCGGAGAATTTGTATTTTGGTCTGATATTGAGTGTTCACCATTTGGTAGAAGGCCAGAAATTTCTCAAATACCTCAGATTTGCGTTTTAGGAAAAAAACCCAAGTCATGCGTGTACAATCATCCACAAATAACAAGAAATATAAAAAACCATTGGGACTAGGTGTAGGAGAGGGGCCCCATACATCCGAATGAACGAGTGAAAAAGGCGTGAGTGTTTTGGTATTATTTTGTGGATAAGTATTTTTGTGACTTTTTGCAACAATACAAGAATCACACTGCAACTGGGAAATATGACGGAAAATTTTAGGAAATAAAATCTTTAAGTACCCCAGGGAAGGATGACCTAGACGGCGGTGCCATAACCAAGCCTGCCTATCCACTGTCCCATGAGTGAGCGCTGCTGTACCCTGTTGGTTTACTTCATCGACGAAGTAGAGTCCGTCACGCTTAGAACCACGCCCAATTATCTTCCCCGTCTGAATATCCTGCAGAAGACAGAAGGTCGGGTGCATTAGGACAGTGCAGTTTAATTCTTTGGTTATATGGCTAATGGATAGTAATTTATGTGATAGGGAGGGAACATAAAGACAATTTTTAAGGTGTAAGGTTGGTGAGATATGAATACTCCCTGTCCCTTCAACCGAGGAGCAGCCCCCATTAGCAGTACGAATTACATGTTTTATAGGATCAGTCATGGATGAAAAATCACAGATATCGTATGACATTGTGTCGGTAGCACCACAATCAAAAATCCAGAGGGACTTTTGATTAATGGTGGCAGGGGAAGCATTACATAAAGTAGGGTTTGGGTGTAATTTTACAACCCCAAACCCTTTACCTCGGTATCCGCCGCTGTTATTTCCACTTTTCTTTGGAATCTTCTCTTCCCTTGACATTTTCGTCCCATGAGCAGCCCCTCCAAAACTCTCCAGATTTGCCTCTTCCTCGCTGGTGACCTTCTGGTTGCCCGAGGCTGAGGCTGCTGCGCCTCCTCTTTTGCCCCTCTTCCGCGTATCTGGCCACCAGTCTGGGTAGCCAATCAATTGAAAACATCTTTCTGCGGTGTGTCTACTTCCGCCGCAATGGGTGCACCGAAGGTGGCTTTTGTCATCTTCAGAACGGGATGATGACCCAGGCTGAGCTCCTCTCGCCGGATCTGACCGTCCTCCCCCTGTCTTTCCCATGTCCCATCGGTGAGGAGGTCCGGCTGGCTTGCTTGTTCGCGAAAGCAGCCCACTTCCGATGCTTGCTGGTTCCTGTCCTGGTGTTTCTTCCTTTCCTCCTTTCATGATGCTCCTTCGTTTTGCTTCTCTGCGAATCTGAGCATAGGCTTCTTCCACTGAAGGAAGAGGTTCTGTCCTCAGAATGTCTCGTTTTTCTGCATCATATTCGGTACTAATGGCCTGTAAAAACTGGTACAACCTGTTTCTTTGTTGTATTTGATTGTACACGGTCATGTCCTTGGGGCAGTGCATTGGGTTTGGAATTCTGCGATCAATATCTTTCCAGACTGCCTGAAGTTGGCTAAAAATTCGTTCAAGAGGCTGTGTCCCTTGCTTTAAACTGTTTGCTTTAACTGTGAGATCATAGATCTGTAACGGATCTTGTCCGCTACTGTATGTGGATTCGATGCCTTTCCATAGATCCCACGCTGTGGGATAATCGATATATTGGTTTACGAGATCTGGTTCTATATTCTCCAATACCCATGTGAGAACAATGGAGTCTGATTGTCTCCATTGTTCATACCTCGGGTCCTCTTTTCCGGGAGGGGCGGTGGTGATGTGCTTGAGCTTGCCCCTCCCATCGATGGCGAGACTAATTTTTCTGGCCCAGACAGAATAATTGTGATCGTTTAATTTTTCTGTCAGGTTTATCTGCTGATTGGATGAATTTTCTGCAGGGATCTGTTTAGGTGCCCATTTTTGCAGTATTTCCAGTACCTGAGACAGATTCATAGTCTCAGATAATGGTGTGGTTGCCCCCTCAGGCTGGGATGTGCTGGACTGAGGAGTATGGTCGGCCATGGGTGTTGCGTGTGTCAGGTAAGTAATTTGCTGGGTATGTGATGAGCGTTTGAGCTCCACCCCCTCAAGGGTGGAGACCTGGCTCTGATACCATGTTTAAAGATTGAAGTATAGAAGATGGAATTCTGGAAGAAGAAAACTATTATTCATTTCGTGCTTGATTTGTCCCATGGCCGAAGGCCTCTTTAAGTAGATACAAAAGGAGCTATAATTAGGGGATTAGGATAAAGCCTTCATAATTACAATATCAATCACACTAAATGTCTATCAATCAAATATTAATCAAATCTTTCTTTCCTTTTTTTGTGCTGATACGCTAACAATGGCAGCTGAGGTTCAACACCGACTTAATCAATGCCGCAAGTAATTTTCTTTAAAGGCATTATTGTCTCTTCACATGTCCCATGCGATCTAGCTTACCTTGAACACTGTCTAAAAACGAGCCTATACTAATAATTTCTAGGAAACTACTTGTAACCAAAAGAAATATATGCAAGCAGTCCACAATTGGTGTAGCAGAAACCATTGATCAAATGTATCCACATGGATTCTTTTTTTTTTTTTTAACAATCTCAAGAGTAAAACACCATATGTATGTGATATGGGTACTCTCATAGCACTCGAGCTACATTCAAGAAATAATTGTCTTTAAGGTGAAGGTGCATCAGAATAGGAGATTAATCAGGAATACAGATTGAATAACAGCAAAACCAGAAAAGTCTAGCACATTAGCAGTAGGTCTAGACTTAGCCGCCACCCCCCCCCCCCCCCCCCCACCATCAGTTGAAATTGCCTTATGATATTGATTCCAATATTAGAACATCAATGTGTTTATTCAGTTAACGTTTTAACCTTTAAGTTTGAAACCTAATAAAGAGAAGCTTTCTTAGAGAAAACAGTTCATGAAAATCATCCAACGATTGCATGATAATACAAACTTGACAATCAAAGGTTTCTTGCACCATTGCACATAAAAAGAGAGAATCATTTTTTGGTAGACATAGTTATAGACAGGACAAATGAAGCAGAAAGCGGTAGTTCACAGGTAGTAGAATTAGACAATGTTTTATCATTAGAGCAGGGGAAAGTAATTTTCAAATACTTGAAGCTTATTCCTCCCAATATATACATACATACATACATATATATGTGTGTGTGTGTATATATATATATATGTATGTATATATGTGTATGTGTGTGTGTGTGTATATACATATATAAAGCTCAAAACAGCATCTCTTGGAGCTTTGTAATCTGCTTTAGATTCCTCTTTGCCAGGTGGAAGATCTGGATTTGCTACGGATACTGGTGAAACAGAGGATTGCAGAAACAGAAATTTACACCCACAAATGAGGTGAAATGGTAAGGATTTCTGTGAATGCGCTGGTGTCACACCAAAACACAAGTTTATCCTAATCCTACCAAGCATCAATCTTTCACTGGTTTAAAAGCCATCCTAACGAATATAATTTTGGTATTGTAAGACTAGAGTGCACAGCTACTAGATGCTAGACCCCAACCGTATGGCCTAGAAATGGAAGACCAGCATACAGATATCTATTAGCTTCTCTCGCTATGATGCTCAGACCAAATAAGTCATTTCTGAGACTTAAACCCTCTATTCTTCTTACTATTCACCAATATTGCTTTCTGTCAAAGATCATATACACAAGACAATGAAACCATCAGTACACAGCGTCATGGCTGATAATCGTCATGTAAAGAAAAGGAAAAAAGGAGCTTTACCTTTTGTTTTGCTTTAACTTGTTGAGAGGGCTTTATCCAAAGGTAGTAAACCATAGTTCCAGCAACAACTCAGGCGGCCAAGTTGGTGCCGCCCATGGTGGTACCGATCAATGATCTGACTCTTCCCATAATTCTCTCTCCTGTAGTATGGTATTGAATTGTAGCAATAGTTGTATATGAGTATAGTGTAAAACGTTCTTCTTTTGCACTAATTTTTTCGACCGGGTGTTGTTCTTCTCCTTGCTCCACGATTCAATCACTTTGTTCTTTGCTTTGGTTTCTCTTCTTTCCACTGGGAAGGCGGATATGTTTACATTTACTTCCGTAACCACCAGTAATTAGAGGACAAAATTATCATTAAAAAATGACAAGTACAATCAACACGGCATGTTACATTCAACGTTATTTGACTCTACGAGGACACAGATCGCTTAGGGTTCACAATAGCTACTTGGCTTTAAATACACAGTTAAGTCGGCACGGCTCAGGAGACGTAAGACGTCCCGTCGACGTTGGCTAGGATTTCAGGTTAGCATCAGCCAATTTCGACCAGAGACATCAAAGGTTGGTCACCTCAGCTACACGCATCGCGTCGACTTCAACCGTTAGCTTAATCTCACCAGTCACCTCGCCAATGGCGTGCACCTCAGTCAGGTTTGTTGGTCGGCCATAGACATGGTGCCTAAGGCTTGTTGGTCGGGTTAGTCTGTAGATAGGTATAGCATCTGTTCATGAGGCGTTGTCCATGACGTCGTGCACTTGTAAAAAAGGTCACGCTGGCTTGTGCACAAGGACATTAGTTCTGAGATTTTATCTTGTGAAATTATACGACTTTCTTGTTGGAAGAAAGGTTTTATTTTTAGAACCTGGCTTCTGAGTGTATGAAAAAGAAGTGAGCATGTTTGTTACACTATTTTCTTGTGTTGCTCTTCCAAGGAAGAATATGCCTGATACTGCTGAGCTGTGCTGGCTCCTGGCTGTACTGCAACCATGCTGCTCTTTGGATTGCAAGGTTTGTTGATGTATGTTGTTTTCTGTGCTCAAGAGAATCATGTATCTACCACAAAATCTGTCAAAAATTAGGATGCTTACGGAAATGATTGAATGAAGAAAAATCAATTAACAAAATACAGTATGTCAAACTATAAATTTTCCAGAAGTGTTCTCAACCTAGGAAAAAAGGAAAACAAAGAAATAGCAATCTTATCTCTATACAGTTTAACCCGTATGTTATATGTTATCTTACGAAGTTTTAAACACCTTAAGGTTTGTTTTACATCTTACAATAAAAAACAGATTACCTGCAATATTAATTTTAAGAAAAGGGCATAGATATCCTTATACTAAGCTCATTATAAATCTATATTGGAAAGACTAAAAGAGAGTCGGAATTATTTATTTTCTTTTTTTTTCTTCCTCTGTAATTTGGATATACGAAGTTATCCTTGATAATGATAAATTTTATTTAAATATAAAAAAATAACGCAATTCAAAGGAGGAAGAACGTAGATATATAAAGTTTGAAAAAAAGAAAAGAAAAGCACATTTGTATCAAATATGAGGATGCAATCGACCATCATGACGGTATTACATTTACAAATTGACATGTAACACTTATGTGTGAGTAATTTTATGACAAAGGAGGAAGAAAGGGGAGAGATTTTGTTTTTCCCTCCCGCCATAATTGCACAGCTTCTTCTTTTCTTTGTAATTGATTATGTCTACCAAGTCCCCCCTCAAAGATGAACCTCCCGCTGCTGCTCCTCCTGAATCCCCCGCCGACATCACCCCTGACGCCCCTCCTCCGGCCGCCGTACCCATCTCCATTCCCAGCTACTCCCGTAAGCTCCTTTCCTCTTTTCTATTTTTCATGGTCTCTCTTTCCTTTCTTTGTGTTAGGTCTAAAAATCTAATCTTTACTGTTATAATTAGGTTGGTTTTCGTGGGACAACATCCATGAGTGCGAGCTCCGCTTCCTTCCCGAATTCTTCGACGGCAGATCCCCTTCCAAGAATCCCAAGGTTTACAAGTATTACAGGAACGCCATCATTCGCAGCTTCCGCGACAACTCTTCCGTTAAGCTTACTTTTACCCAAGTACGCAAGACTATTATTGGAGATGTGGGTTCAATTCGCCGGGTCTTCGACTTCTTGGAATCATGGGGATTGATTAACTACTTCTCCACCTCCTCTAAGCCCCCCTTACTTCTCAAGTGGGAAGATAAGGATTCCAAGTCTTCCTCCTCCGATGCTGCTCCTCCTGCTTCCTCTGCCTCCACCCCCAGTAAGAGGCTCTGCTCCGCCTGCAAATCCATTTGCACTATTGCTTGCTTTGCTTCAGAAAAGGTCATATCTTTATCATTCCTTTTCATTACATCTTCCATTTTTTGGCTTTTTGTCATCCCGGCGTTGTAATTTTCTGCTTGCGTCTTTGTTTTTCTTCAAATTTCACCATCTTTCTTGATCTAGAAATTGATATTCGCCCTCTATTTTTCTGGTAAGTAAAATTTTCATTGATTGCCAAAGTAGCGCATTTGTAAAATTGTTGCAGAAAAGTGAGCAACTGAAGCTTAGCTTAAGCAAGTATAAATGGCATTTGTAAGATAACGTTTATATTATTTTTTCCTCTTCTTTATCTCTCCACCATCTGCTTCCCTATTTCTGCCTTCCTCCACTTTTTATTAACTTCTTCCCCTTCAATTTCTTCATCTCTTCGTCCCAACGCCTAAAATACTGTCTGGTTCTTGACTTTGTTGCTACCTCTGGCTGCCGAAAAGCGACCGAAAACTTCATATTCAATACTATTCTCTCTGAAATGATTCGATCGTTGTGATTGAGCTACGATCTACAGCATGCAAGCAGGTGTTCGTGCACAATTTGCATGTGCCTCTCTGTTGAAGACTGATTTTACTTTAGAAATAGCAACTACTCTCACAACATATCAAGTTGATGTTGACACAGGCAAGAAATCCTTCTCCATTAACTCGTCTAGAATAGCAGAGGATAAGCTTAAATGGAACACCTCCGTAGTTGAACAAGTAATGGGAAACACCGCCTTCTTCTTCAGTATGAAAACCTTCGCGGAGCAAAGATGGTCCTCCAAAAGCCTGCTAAAAGTTCAAAGAACGGAAGAAGATTTATTTGTCTTCAGATTCCAGTCAGAATACGCAAAGTTAGGTATTCTGGAAATGTCACCAATGGCCTTCGGTGACATAATACTTTTCTTATGGCACTGGGACCTAGGTAAGCCAATTCAGAGGCTGCAACTGAATGCTGTCCCTGTATGAATGCAATTCCCTAAGCTTACCTATTATTTCAATTCACACGTCTTCAGTGGCCTGGGTTTCCTTATTGGTAAGCCCATGTTCATGGACAAGCTAACAACCACTCAATCTATCGTAGCTTTTGCAAGAATATGTGTCCAAATCAATGCTGATGAAGTTCCACCCACATACATTAACTACACTGATGAATATGGTAAAGCTTGCTTACAAGAAGTTACATATGAGTGGATCATTGCCCAATGTTTGAAATGCAAGACTTTTTGGACATAATTGTGATGCAAAACACCAACTGGAAAACCATTTGATGTAAAGGGCCCTCGGAACCAAGTGATGGATAAAAGAACTTTCCAAATTGCATACAAACGGCAAGAGTAGAGCTATGACATCAGGACACAAGGAAAGAAAACCGCCTACTATCTGAGAAATCTTATGCATCCAAAATTGACAAAGCAGAGTTATGTTTGACACTGAATGCCGAGGAAGAAGGTCTAAGCAAGGAGCTAGAAAGTGGGAAGGATGACATCACTCCCTAGGACAAAAGACGCATTGTCAGATGGACACCACTATAGATATAACTAGTAGCCCCATACAGCCAGTAAGTAGTAATAAGGTTAAGTATAACAAAGAAAGAATCAAGAAATTGGTTCCTTTTTAAATCGATTTCGTGACAATAACAAATTCAGTCCTCTTGCAAGTACAGGGAAGGATGCTGATGGTGATAATGCTAGGGGGAATAAAATTACCTGATGATAATGAGGATGATCATGGAAAGTACCTCGATAAAGTAAGTTCAAATGAGAAAGGGGGTTTAGATTATGTTTCCTCCTCCTCCTCCCTAGAAAGTGTGGAGGTTGAAGAAGCATGAGATGAACGTGAGAAGGAGAAAGGAAAAGAGCTAAGCCACAATCTATCTGAAACTGAACCTGTTGATCGCTATGCGCCCGTAGGTCACATTGTTAGGAAAACAACTAAGAATAAGCTCAAAGGGAAAGGAATAGTTCAATGTGATACCATGGACAGTGGTACCCCCATTTGGCCGGCTAATTGAGAAATTCTTCCTTAATGATGGAAACAGTTTTGGAGAGGAGGTTCTCTCGAGCTTTCCAGCAACAAAGACATACCTAAAAGTAGACAATATAACAAAGGTGCTAATAGGGGAAGAGCCAGAGGCTCCAAACTAAATAGATGACTAGGTCAGCCTGTTGGAACGTGAGGGTCCTAAACTCCCCTCGTAGGCAGCACGAAGTTAAAACTTTATCCATGAAAAGAATATAGACTTCATTGGCGTGGTTGAATTAAAAGTAAAAGATAAGAAACTGAGTACTGTTTCCAGATACACTATTAGAAACTGGGAGACGGTTTATAACCAAGTTCCAATTCTATCTCTAGAATCTGGGTTGCTTGGAATCCCAACCTTTTTGAAGGGAAAGTATTGCACAATATGGAGCAGTTAATCACCTGTAGGATTAAGCATGTCGCCTTTAAGAATAGTGACTTCATTTTAACAGTAGTCTATGGTTACTACGAGAGGAGCAATAGGAGACATATGGAGGAAATGGAGGTACTAGAGCCAACTATGGAGTAACCATTTAAGTTCATGATAGGCTGAATGAAGCATCCAAATTTTAAAAGTCTCATGAAAGGAAAGCTGGGATGAGCCTATAAGAGGCAACCCACTGGTTAGACTGGTTAAGAAAATGCAAAGACTAAAATACCTTTTAAAAACACTAATGTGAAATATAGTGACATCACCAATAGGGTTGGATGCTCCAGAGACATTTTAGAAGATGCCTAAGCTGAACTAATATAAGACCCTTGTAACCTCCAACTGCAGGAAAATGTGAGGTATGCTAGAGAAACCTACACCAATTTCATATCCTTTGAGGAACCTTTTTTTCGAGAGAAGTCTAGGATTAAACGATGGAAGGAGATAAAAACACTAGTTTCTTTTATAGAACAGTAAAGATGCGTAATGCTAAGAATAAAAATTTTAAGGTTACAAAACGATGAAGGAGTAATGATAGAGGACTACCAGCAAGTCCAGCAAATACTGTTGATTTCTGTAAGAAGTTTATTCACAACCCCCTATCACAGCACACAATCAGCCAATACTAATATAGTAAAACCCTAAATGATAATCAATTTACTTCTCTCATCCACCCAGTCTCTAGGACATAAATAAAGGAAGTTCTATTCTCTTTAAAATCAGATAGCGCTCCAAGACCTAATGGCTACACTACAGAGTTTTTCAAAACAAAATGGTCACTGATAGGATAGGATTTCATTGGGGCAATTGAATTCTTTTTTAAGCAGAATTTTATTTATTACCTAATGAAGGCTATAGCTATCTCATTCATCCCAAAGGTTGAGAATCCAATAAGCATGAAACAATTTCGACCCACATCCTGTCGCAATGTAACTTACAAAGTGATTTCTAAGATACTGACCAATAGGCTAAAGCCTTTGATCTAACACCTTGTAGAGGAGATCCAATCCGCATTTGTCAAAGGTAGAACTATCCAAAATAACATACTCCTAATACATGAACTTGTTAAAAACTACAATAAAATTGGAGGTCCAAAATGTTGCGCAATGAAGTGGACATCATGAAGGCCTTTGACACAGTCAGCTGGGACTATCTAAGGTGGATACTAAAGGTTATGAAATTTCCAGAGGTGTATATTAACTGGATTAGGCTTTGTATTTCCACATCCTCATTTCCATTAACCTTAAGGGTGCCCTTAATGGTCACTTTCATGCCTCAAGAGGACTTAGACAAAGGGGCCCTTTATCCCCTAACCTCTCCATCTTTGTTATAGAAAAGTTTACTCAAATCCTCAAGCAAAAAACTACAAATCCTAACGTCACTTTTCATCACAAGTGTCAAAATCTAATATTATCCTCCTTGGCCCTTGCGGATGATCTATTCATCTTGGTCAATGCGGATCCACAATCTATCCAAGTATTAAGCATGCCATATTAGAATTTCAAACCTTATCAGGACTGCAACCCAACCTCCTGAAGTGTGAAGTCTACACTTCTGGAACCTCTGTTCAGGAAAAGGATGTACTCTTCAGTATACTGAAGATGCCTCTACGGTCTCTTCCAGTCCTGTGTCTAGGTGTGCCACTTACTGTTGGTAAGCTCTCCTACTTTGACTGTGGTGGTCTGTTGGACATACTAATAGGTAGTGTTCAAAGTTGGGCAACCAAGACCCTATCATATGGGGGGAGGGGGGAGGGGAATTGCAGCTATTTAACTCGGTGCTCACGTCAATCTGTAGATACTGGACAACCTCTTACTTCCTTCCTAGAATGGTCATAAGGGAAGTGGAGAAAATGCTAAAATCCTTTCTCTGGGATGGCACAAAGAAAGCAAAAATAAAATGGTCAACTATCTATCAGCCAAAGGACAGAGGTGGATTAGGAACTAATGACCTAGCTTTAGTAAATAATGCCTATATCTTAAAGTGTCTTTGGAATGTGTGTGAGCACAAGGAAGGACTTTGGGTTAAAAGGGTCCACACCGTCATTTTAAATGGGAAATCCCTATGTGAAGTAAAACCTAAACCCATTGATTTTTGGATGTAGAAGAAGATACTATTGATTATAGATAAATTTGCTAACTATTTTGGCAAATTTATTGTAAATAGAGAAGCAACGTCCTTTTGGCATGACCCTTGGCATCTATAGGTTGTACTTAACAATCCAACACAAAACTTAAAAGCAAACTTGCAATTGGTATAAATGCCAAGGTTTCAGAGATGCTGGTGGGCGGAACTTGGAGGTTACCATTTGGTCGAGGTTGGGACAATCAAGTAATACAATTCTACCAAGCCTGCGGGAATATTGAATTCAAGCATGGGGAGGACTTGTGAACTTGGTAGCCAAATCCTAAGTTCTCAGTGAAGAATGCAACAATAGCCTTACAACCTTCTCTTCCCCAAGTTGATTGGAACAAAATAGTATGGTGCAATGATTATCTTCCATGATGTCCAATCATACTATGGCTTGCATGTTGGAAGAGAATGAATACACAAGATAAATTTCTTCAATGCGGATTTATTCAAACTAATTCATATGTCTTATGTGACAAGTCTGTCGAAGACCGTGATCACCTTTTCTTCCATTGTGAATACTCAGCTAAAGTGTAGGGTGTTGTCTTTAAGTTTATCAAGTGCAAGGACGTGAACAATAGCTGCCAGAATAATATACATTGGCTCAACAACAACAGCTGCTGGTACTCAAACTTTCAAAAAGACTTAGCCTCTTTTTCTTTTTCAGTCACGGTCTATCATATTTGGAAAGAAAGAAATAATAGAATCTATCAACAAACTACCAAAGATCACACTGCAATTATCAAATAGATTCTATTAAACATGTGCTGTGCGGTTGATCCATGGAGGAAATGCAAACGCAACACATTCAACTGGGAGTTGACCCTTAATTTTGGTGTTTCAATGAAGGTCTTCTCTAACCCAACAACGGATGCAAGGTTGGGTGCTTTCCCCTACCACTTCAGGCTTGCTGTCTAACTGCCCCATCTACATCAGGATCTTGGCGTCTCACAGGATGCACCACCTTCCATTCAGTTGTTGTGTTGCTACCTTTGCTCATCTGCTACCCATCCTTCAGCATTGCTCTAAAATCGACCACTACCTTGCTTTGTATTTCTGATCATTCTAGTTGCTTATTGGTGATGTCTACGACTATCCTAGTGATATTTGACCTGTCTAAACTCAGAAAATTTTGGCATTTTGAAATTGACAAAGTTTTTACCTTAGTATGGACTAAAATGTATATCAACTTTGCCCCCTTGTGTTTTGTGAAAAATCTAGGAAACTAGATAGCTGTTTCACACCTACCCATGGTGTTGTATCTCTGTAAATGTGTCTTATATATGAAATTTTAATTTACAGAAAAAAGGTATCAATGGCTTGCGCGTGCTTATTCTCCATCTGTACCAGGTCTTGTAAGGATCTTCAGTGATGCACCCAAGTTTATGACCAACTCCCAGTTAAATTTGGAATACTTATATCTTCTTCAAGACTCCACAGAATAATAGAAATTTTGAAGAATGTCATAGACAACCGCATCATGATCTTTAGCTACATGTTAATGAAGTCTACAATTCTGCTCTCTCCATAAGTGGTAGACCGTGGCCGAGAAAGCAAAGCTTGCCATGTACTTTTGAAGTTTAAAGCCCCAAGAATTCGTAGATTTTAGCCAATCTAGCATCATGCCAACTATCCGAGCTCATTAGGCACTTCATCTTTTTTAGTACAACACTCCACACTTCAGATGAGTAGGTACAGTGGAAGAAAAAATGGTCCTGGTCCTCTATAAACCTGCAACACAAAAGACAAGAGTTACATTGAGACAGTCCCCAATCCATAAGTTTGTCAAGTGTAAGCGTTCTCTTCAGAAAAGCAAGCCACATGACAATTGCATAACGTGGAAGAAAGTATCTACACCAAACCACTCTATGCCAATCTACTGTGGGTGAATTAGATTGTAATGCTAAGGTAGCTTGTTTGGTCGAGAAAGCAACGATATGTTTCCAAACCCAACGATAATTCTCTTGTTTGATGTTTGTACTGTTGCACTCTATATTGAATTACACAATCTGAGAGTCCCACCCTCTTCCATACGGTAACCTCCATCTCCCTCCTCCCAAGATATTCGAGACTTTTGCGTCTTCACTAATACTAAGTTTCCTCAAAAGTTTAGGGTGGTTGCTATATTTACACTCCATCTGATTTTTTTTTTTGTTTATTATTATTATTTTTATACTTTTGGGTGAAAGTAGGAAGCGAGTTAGAAAGAAAAAAAATGGTGCATGAATGAAAGGAGAGTGTGAATATAGAAATAGGAGCTCAAATATAATTTTCTTCTTTGCATCTAGAAGCAAAATAATATGAGGGTGTCTGTTATCATGCTACCATAAGTGCTGATTTATCTTTGCTCTTGAACTTTTGTGCAGTATGACATGATCCTTTGTGCAAGGTGCTATGTTCGTGGCAATTATAGGGTTGGACTCAGTTCAGCCGATTTTAAAAGGGTTGAGATCAGTGATGAGGTCAAGACTGACTGGACAGACAAAGAAACTCTGCTACTGCTAGAAGCTATCTCGTATTATGGTGATGACTGGAAGAGTGTTTCTACGCGTGTTGGTGGTAGAAATGAGAAAGAATGTATTGCTCGATTTCTTAAACTACCTTTCGGGGAGCAATTCATTGGGCCTCCAGAATCTACAGAAGTAGATGGCGAAATAGGATCAAAACTCCCATCCGTTCCAAACAAAAGGATGAAACTTACTCCACTGGCTGACACAAGCAACCCAATTATGGCTCAGGTTAGGCTTCAGGTTCTATTTTGTACTTGCCCAACATCTTCATAAGTCAAACTCTCTGCAATTAGAAGTACAACCCATATTTTTATCATGATTGTAACAGAAAGAGTTATTACATGCCTAACCTTGTCTAGATATGATAACTAAAATGTTCAGCCTCATTCTTCATAGTGGCTCTGGATCTGGAAAAAGATCTCTTCTAGTAGAACTTAAGCTCATTGGTCAGATTCCAAAAGACCTTGGAAAATGGATTCTCCAGAATTGAGCAACATACCCATAACAACTCCTATTTGTATTTGCTGAAGAAAACGTTTATTTGATTTTTTTCTGTATGAGAACCTTGAAGCCTTTCACATGTTTTGATTGCCAGAATTTTGAGTTTGTGTTTTTACTTGTTAACCTTTTCCTTCCCGGAGACTTGCTTCCACATGGCTCTGTTTGGTCATTTGTGCTCAGGCTGCATTCCTTTCTGCTCTGGTTGGAGCGGAAGTTGCAGAGGTAGCAGCCCAGTCGGCTGTGATGGCACTGTCTGATTTGAGGGGTGAAGAGTTAAATGGAAGTAAGAAATCAAGGCAAGGTATGTGACTTCTTCCTTTTAATTTTTTGCTTTTGAATGTGTAAGATTGGTTGTTGTATTGTTTGGAGAAAGGTGCAATCTTACGATGAAACAGGAATTGAACTACTTTTAACTTAAACTAATGAATTATTGTTTGGGGTATAATTGGTCTGACAACAATTTACATTGGCTAATGGTAGTTGTAGTGTTGCTGGAGCCTGATTGTAGGTGATTCTTGGCATATATTGGCTTTTTGCATGATGTAAACTGAGGTCTAAAGAATTTCTTTAGATATATTTGCTGTATTTAGTCTCAAATATCTTTTGCAACTTCTGCTCAGGAAATTTTCGTTATGTGGCATAAGGAACATTAACTCAAGGAGACTTGCAGGATGATCTTTGTTTATTTTTTTGGAGAATCTTTCTGCATTATTTGTCTGAAATTCTTTTTAAAAGCTGAATTTATGATCCCAAGTTATGGTTTAGACATTTGGAGACAACCTGTTTTAAGCTTTCTTTCACTGTCAATACTTGCTACCTTGTGGTTCTTGTTGACCCTGTACTTTCTCATTCTGGCTTCCTCTACCACCATCACAGGTCTCATTCTGCTTTCCCTTACCACCCTCACAGCCCCACCGCACAATCACCCAAAACAACTAAACAACGATAGAAATGTTGGCTTCTCTTAACATCTCCTTCCTAGCTTTCCTCTGGTCTGTGTTTTCCTCTTCACTTCTTCCCTTTTCATTTCCCATTACTCTTTCTCTTGCATGTTGCCGATGGTACTTGTCTACTTGTTAGATTTAATTACAAAATCCAAATTCGTGGAGCTGGAGACCTGGATAACAGCTTATAGGATCAGGCTGCATTGTGCTGGAGAAATTTTGCTTCTGAGAGAGAACACAATCTAAGAGAAAAATAAGTTGGAAATGTTACTATCCAAGGATTATCTCAGTTTTACAGCAATTTCATGTCATTGACTTATAATTTATTACCTTTTTTTCACTTTGCTGGCACTTTATGTTGTGGGACTGGGACGCCGTGGAGTAACAGATTTTATTTCCTAAGAGCAATTTTTCACGTGTGTGAATTAGTTAGGCTTTTGAATCCATGTCATTCAATTTAACTTAATAGCAATAATAGACTAAATGGAATGCTAAACCCTAACAACGTTAACCAGGGAAATGCCATTTACTGTGGGATTACAATTTCAGTAGATTAGTTGACTGATGTTATTCCTTCTACTATGGATCAAAGGCAAAATATGATCTGTCAATTGTCATATAAATAACTACAGTGCCCACTAGCTTTATAGTTACATCAATTGCATAGATAAAACAAGAACTGATCGTACCAGTTTTCAGTAAGCAATTGTAAAAGAACAGCGAAACCTCAAGAAAATGGTTCCAAAGCCTTCAATCTATAGATTAAGGGATCCATGGTAGGGATGACAATAAGAAACATGAAGGTCGTTGTTCTAAGAAAAGAAAGAAGAAATGATGAAAAATCCGAAAGAGAACTCTAAAAGGAAAAGCGTGGAGTTTCTCTTGCAAATTGCAGCTGAAATTCCTATTCATGTGAAGTCGTTGGTCTTAAAAAAGTGTCACCTTCAAATCTTCTATCTAGAGCTGTTGATTTGATCTAAAATGTGTCAGAACGCTTATAACTCAGAAATCACTACTTTGATGATTTTTTTCTTGCGAGCGATGCAGCTCTAGCTTGGTGATTTAAAGCTTATATTTTGCTTCCCTATTGGAGCTCACATTCTCCATAGTGCCTCAGGCTGTTGTAAAACGCTAGACACTTGTGCTGTTTTTCCATCATGTTTAGTGTTTGCGATATCCTTTAAGGTCGCATTTCAGATTCCTGTAATTTTGTTAATGAGACGAAGTTCCAGTACATTTATAGACAGGTAAAACTGTGTGACAAGTCAGTTTATCCGTGTTGAAGAAAACTTATTTTACACCTTTGGCTTTTGTCGTGGATCTATCTATCCCACAACTTGAAAAATTTTCATAGTCATTCATGTCCTGCGTAAATAATCTAGAAACGTGCTATGAAATAGCCTCTGATAGTCTAATTAAACCCATAATCAACTTAAGAATAAGAGTTACAAAACATGCAATTCCAATGACTTCAACTCGATGCAGTCACTAAAACATCTAAGCATAGTGAAATATATATGAATTCCGTAGGCTTACATGTTAAAAAATAGCCTTTTCTGTTCATTCTGATCCTTAGTTATTCCATATGCCCTGAGTTGGTCCCTTTGGTCTATTATAGTTACTGTTTAGTGTTGACTCTATGTTAAAGATTGGTAAGTATGACGTGTAGCTGCAGTTGGAAAACCCTGAACTGAAAGGGCTAGCCACTAGCATCAGTTCTTTGCTTGGCCTTAGGTTCGTACACATTGGCAAGGTATGTAGGAAGATTCAATCATAATAATTTTCATTGAAGTAATTTTACTATTTCCAGTATTCCTAATGTTCTGCACAAGATAGTAACCGAAGGGAATGTTGCTAGGGTCTACAGTGTTTGCTGCATGTCAGCAAGAATTCCTTGTTGGAATCCTGCTTGTGTTCTCAGTCAGTGGTCAGAATAGGATAAAGGAATTTAATGGAACCATAATCAATGGACTTCTAGGTATCAAATCATGTGCTGATGATAAATAAAAGAACTCAAGGAATGTGCTTGTTTGTGATGAAGCTTATAATATATATGCTGGTGATAAATAAAAGCAAAAGGGAAATCATATGGATCATTGTAGTCTGTAGAAGAGTTGGATCCTTTAACATTCCTTTTTAAGCTCCATAAAGATGCATCATATAGACTAGTTGTCTTTAAGATCCATTTGGGAATTTGAAGAAGTGGGTGCAAGGTGCTAGAGGTTTGTAGTAATTAAGTTGATCTAGTTAACTGTAGTTGAGATGTTTCTTCAAGACAATCATCTCTTGATTGTTATTTAGTTCAGTTTTTAAAACTAGACTGAGGCGGTTTACTATTTTTTCATTATTTTAGTTTTGGAGTTACGCTAACTTTGATCCAAACTGGGCCGTGTCAAAACTAGTGTGGTTCATAAAGCCACTTGTAAAACATTAAAATGGAAAGCATAAAGATCTGCTTCTGATTGATGTCTTACTCCATTTCCTTTCTGATAGTTCTTTAAAATCCAAAGATGATGTCAAACTATGGTATATACAGGATGAACATAACAGTGCTTAGAACCACCGTCTCGTTTGAACACAGACCTGCCCACAGATGTAGGGGCAAAATGACGTATGGTTTTCATTCTTAATTAGGAGATCTCGAATTTAATGGATTTCCGGCTGATTTAGAATTACCAAGTTACACTTCCAGAATAGGAGGGATGGAGAATCCTTTTACCCTTCTAGTAGGCATTGATCCTTGTGTTTGTGGTTTATTTATGATATGAAGATAGAATTGTGAGACAGAATCCAGTTGTTACTCTAGCTTTGTTGGAGTAGTTTGCTTTTATTTGAAGACGATGACTGTTTTTTTGCTATGCAGAATCAGAAGCCCCTAATGGTAGCCCTGCAAATAGAATTGACGATGCTCTTGCTGAAGCACAATTGCAGCTTGATAAGGAACAATATGATCTTGAAAGAGCACTAGCCGGCATCACTGATCAGGTCGATACCTAATAGAGTATAATATATGTTTGGATCCTTTTATCCATTTAAGTTAGGAAAGCCTATCGTGAACAGCGATTATGCGTCTCTGATGCTTCAGGTTTTTCTCGTTGCAGATGAAGGAAATTCACGATAAGATAGTGCACTTTGAGAAGGTAGATATACAAGTAGAAAGGGGGTTGCAACAACTGCAGCAACTCAAGAATTCACTCTTAAATGATCAGCTCTCCATGACGTTGCATAAATCTACTGTGTGTAGAACTGCAGAGAGCGCAGTGAATGATGTGACAAAGGGTTGACATTAGGGGAAAGTATCCATTCTGGCCTGATATAGAAATAGATTGACTTGTAGGTTTCGCCTCCTATTTGATTCTGGTACAGGTGATGTATTCCTGATGACACATTAATATTTAATTAGTTGCGCTAGAAGGCCCCATAAGGAGAGTTTATTTATTGAGCAGGATTTGCTTGTTAGGAGCAAAGGTCTCATCCATCTTGATTTAGTTTTTCCTTTTGTATCAGAAAGAGCAGTTTTTTTTAATTATTCTCAATTTAGATGTATTATTCTCAATCTAGAACTTGGAAGTATGAAGTCAAGTAACTCTGTTATTGCTTCCTAGGATGGATGTAATGTTGCGGAAATTCTCCAAGGAGTTAGTGAAATGCGCATTGGTTGTGAAGAAAATTGATTTGGAAAAAACGAAGCATGCCAATTCATTAGACAACTTAAAATGGTCTTTAACCAACTAATTGTAATAATTTTATGACACACTTCTATAAAAAAACAGGCAAGAGGAAATAATATCTAAAACTTACCAAACACACGGGTCTTGCAAGTAATATCTCATTAACTGTCGATTAACTAAATAATGGATTAAAAACTTTAGGTCTAGCGTTTGATTAGTATTTTTCTCATCCGAGTATCAAGTTGAATTCCCTTCTTTGTTTTTTAAATAAAAATAAAAATAAAATAAAATAATGGGCATAGTTGACTGCCTGCTTTATTCAGTAGGCAACATGACTAACCGGTCTCCGTATACATTAGGCTCTGAATTTAAGAGGTTGGCTCAATGGCTTGCTACCTAAATGCATGATTTTCCCTCACACGATAACAGCGTTTCCACAGCGAGAAGAGATCCTAATCCATCTCAAAGAACACCATTTCATGGATTAGAAGCATACAATTGGCAACATATGCCAGCAATTATGGCAAATTCGTATTTCCAGTGATTGACTGCCTTTCAGAGCATTTGAAATAAGCCCACCGATGATTGAATGTTGGCATGCCAGAAGATCCTCACATTTCGCGAGAACTTGTTTGCTACTTTCTGAATGATATAAACTACCATCCCTGGTTTCCCAGTTTGAACAATTTGATTCATGTGGTTACCTGGCCTTCAGCTTTGACAAACATTTTATAGTTAGAAAAAGATTGCTTCAGCATTGTCTGACTTAATATCAATCTAATGCTCATGCTATGCCAAGTAAACAATCTGATCCCTCA
The DNA here is from genome assembly GCA_036186865.1 of Eustoma russellianum. Taxonomy (NCBI): domain Eukaryota; kingdom Viridiplantae; phylum Streptophyta; class Magnoliopsida; order Gentianales; family Gentianaceae; genus Eustoma; species Eustoma russellianum. Next base: position 44,971,661 of record AP025041.1, on the reverse strand, counting down.
ATGAGGCCTTGCATTTATAGCAGTGAAGCCGTCATACCAACTAGGAACTATGAAATCCAATCCAGGTACTAGAGACCTGTCTGTATCTTTCCTAAGAAAGGGCTACTAGATTCCTTTCCTCTTTGATCAACGTAAGGTGATTAACCCTGACAAAATGAAATAAGAAAGAACATCTCCTAGCACTGTGCAAACTTTTCATATGGCTCGTCATATTGGAGATCGAGGATGGAAATTGAATCCAGAATCATGTAACACCTCTGAAGCATATCTAGCAATCATTTCTATAGAACTTGAGCTAATAATTACCAATTGTGCCTCGTCAAGACAATTGCTCTTAGATGCCAATGCAGTAAGAAGCAAAATTGATGCATCCATTGAACAGGTCGATAAACATCCATTTGCATGAATGCATATAATGACTTCCCCCATTGTGTAAATTCCATCATTAACAATGGAGACAATGTTCTGACGTTGTGAAAAATTAACCCATATGTTCTACAAGTACGCCATAGGACTTTCTCCAAGTCCACCTCTGTTCTGTAATGTTGGTAACATACTCATCAGAATAATCGGAAGGAATCAACAGCCTGCAAAGAATCATGTACTGAGTTATATCCCAAGTTGTGTTTTGAAAGTTCAAAGCTTAACAAAAAGTCAATTAATTCAGATTTGATACAGGATACTTGTGTCATAAGCAAATCACTACATCAGCTACAATCAAAAGAAGTGTGCGACTAGCATCTCTTTGCTATGGTTATACAACATGTAAAACAATTCAAATGCTTGCAATGCACTTTAGTCATACAAACCCGCTAAATGATTACTTACAAAGACCAACCAAAAAGGGCATAAATGAATCACTGCTGATGGTTGCATCAAGGCACGATATAATTACAGGAGGAAATGTTTAGATGTCTCCCTCAAGCTGAAATATGTAAATATACTTAGATGCAACAACATTCAACTATTTCACTAAATAGTGTAGATTGCGGACATCCCTTGTCTAAGACAAAAGGACAGAAGGCTTGTAAACTCACCTTTTCAATCTTGGTACCATATTTCGCTGCCTCTTCTTCAACAAACTACACAACATATATGTTATCAGGCCATAATGTTGGTGTAACATTAAATCTCAATTGTAATTTCAAGTAATATTAATCGCAAACACTAGAGAACATATTTTCAAGCAAAAGAACAAAATTACTTGAGGAGAGGGTTGTAGTTGCGCTACACAAACCTGACCAGTGAGAGTATATAACCTGTTGTACCAACCATTGTTTGCTATTCCAAGCACAGAATATAGGTGTCGCAGACTTTCACCAGGCTTTTGGAGCGTGTATTCAATATAATACAACCCTAAGATCACAAACAATTAAGTGTCATTAGCCCTCAGGTTTTCAAGTGACAAGACTTCTTAAAACTTGTACACAAAGAGTGTCTTGACCTAGACTGCAAAAGAATTAGTATAACTACAAATGTCTCTATTGGCAATAAGAAGATGGAATACGCAGGCTAGCTGTCTTTTTTGTGATCATCAGAAGGGCTGAAATATGAAACAAAGCAATAGCCCTTTATGACGTACAAAGAAGACACACGTACGCCTTCACTCAACAATTAAATATTAATAGTTGTTCATTTTTGGTACATGAATCTATTCACCAGTTAGAATCTCCATAAGAATGAAACATTTGGTACATATAGGTCCATGCATTTCTTTTACCATTAGCAGCTTTACAGTCTACAAGTTTTGCTGCCACCCCTGGAGGCCTCTGCCAGCTTCTATCCAATCCACCGACCTGTTTAAGATAGTCTAAATCTGTAAGGCAATCCAGCCACTTTAACTACCAAAGCGGCGAAGGGTGACTAACAGGGGCTTCTAGAAGGAGAGGGAAGTAAATAGAGTAATTTTAGTTGGGGGATTTCATAGAAGTAAATAGAGTAAATAGATCTTCATGTTTTGCAAAAACCAGCTTGAGGAAATTAACCCACAGGTTTGGCTGGGGAAAACCCCAGAAAAGAAAGTGAAAACATATATGCCCACCAGAGTCTCAGCAAAAGCATCCACTTTCCCAAAAGATTCCAATCTGGTGTAATCAGCTCCCAGACCTGTAATCACTACCGTGACTGCAGAAACAAATTGTATGATCAAGTTGATCAAAATATTGTTCATGGAGTGCTTCCTGTCTAAGTAACTCGAAGAATTTTACCATTTGAATCCGAAGACTCTTGAGGGTAGAATGCTGTTAGTGCTCTAACTCCATCACCTTCCCCGTTGCCAACTTGCCAATCTGCACCAACATGGAAACTCAATAAGATTATTATCTGCTTCTCTCTATCTGAATCATATGGGTGGAAGTTTAATTATTCTGACAGTTAAAGAATATGCATGCAAGAAACTACAAACTAGGAAAGCAACTACGATTAGCAGTCCACAAGTTCCATAGTAGTTAATTCATAGAATGAATGAAAGGAAGAATGAATAATGCGAATTAAGGGTGACATAAAGAGAAATATCTAGTCTGATATCAACACACAAGCAGCTTTAGCAGATGGCAAGCAAGTCTCTCACAACCCGTGCTCAAGATGGAACAGCTACAGCTTTATACATAATGTAAATATATAGTATAAGCTACGATTGAGAGAATATCTTGCGCCTGATTTTTCTGTTTTTAAAATGATCTAAGAACCCAAGAACTGCCATAAGAGATGCACAGTTATGAAAAAGCAGGTACAAATGTAAAAATAAAATGGACAGCGAAATTGATTTCCAACAGCCATTCTCGGGTACTGAATAAAGGAAAAGATCAAAAAAAAATACCTTGAGGTATGGTAATCTTGAACTTGTTCACCTCATCGGAGTAAAAACGGAAATCATCTGTCGGAATATTCATAGATAGAAGTTGAAATAGGGAGGATAACGACACGTGGTATGCAATTGAAAAAGAAGATAACTTTAATAGCTTACCAATGTCCGCTAACGCAACTGAAATGGGGGTAAGAGAAAATGCAGCTGCCACAGAAAAAGCATTAAGCAGTAGCTTCCTCCGAACCACCAGTGGTAGAGGTAGAGTTTGATTGGGAACCCAAGCGCCTCTTTTGACAGATAGATAAAAGTAAAGCAATCACTCATATAAGAAAATCTATGGGGAAAAAAGATGAAAACTTCAATTACATAGGGGTGGTAGGAGTGTGATCGGAGTTCTGACAAGGGGAGACGATTGAGCAGGTAAATGTTGGGTGGGACGTGGCTGTGCAAAGCCGTTGAATCTGCGACATAGCGGTTAGGAGCGGAGGGACAGCAGCAGCCGGTGCGGGAGGTAAGTCGCAGAGGTGAGGAAGATGGAACAGTGACCGAGCCATTTTAGTATCCAAATTCACCCCTTGATGGTATTAGTCTACTTCTCCTGCTTTGCATTTGCTGCTCTAGTTTCTGTGCTTTTCATTTTGTGTGTGTTCAGGATGACATGGACAGATAGAATATCCAAGTCATCCTTGCTCCTTGTTTTGTGGCCTCAATTTACAAGTTAGAGAGATATAGAAACTACATCTAAACTCAAAGTTCGTTATATGGTCCATGCCAAGAGGTTCTTCTCTTAGCAATTGGCATATGTTATTGCTGAATGATTACATTTGCGGATTAATTTGTCACCTGTAAATTGATACTATGAAAACTGCGAGACAATGTCTTTACCGGCCAGTTTTTTTTTTTTTTTTTTTTTAACCGGCCAACTTATTACGCGTGTTTATATCTTACACTCCTTTCTACCTATACTGTATAGCTAGGTACACTGATATTACTAGACTCAAACCTACATACATCCCAATCAACAAAGTTTTTCTTAACCATGAATGGGCAACATTGATATGTAAGTATGTCTCAAATGATAAATATCAACAACGATTAATCCATTTATGTCTATCAAAGATGAGGAGTCCAATCCAGTTCATTACTTACAATGACGTTGCCGAATATGAAAATGTGTTAGATCTAGAATCGACAAGCAAATCTAAGTCGTTACGGACGTGGTCAAATGTCTAATTTTGTCCGTATTAAACCTAAACAACATTCAAGTATCAATCAATCATACTCAATATATTCCAACCATAGCAAAAGCTATCGCTAGGGTCAGGGAGGGTGAAAGGTAGGCAAACAATACCTCCATCCGAAGGGATAAAGAGTTTGCTTTCAGTGAGACCCCCGGCTCTATATATACCTGCATAAATGACATAATAATATGGATATGGCGTGCTAGTGTGTCAGTGAGGGAATTCAGTAAATACAAAAAGAAAGCTTTCGATATTAAAATAGTCATAAACGTGTATATGCACAAATAATGCAAGAAAAAGACAAAGACAAAAACAAAACAAAAAACAAAAAAGTGCAAAGTCAACCTAAAGTGTAAATAGTATCTAAGCTCCTAAATATATTTAAGATGCCCCTATATCCTGTCTAAACCTCGTTAACCTTAATCCTCTGCCTCCATGAACTCCTATCCTGGACTATATCCTCAGAGAGGTACAAATCTAGTAGGTCATGTCTAATCCGCTCATCCCAAGTCAGTTTGGGCATGCCTTTACTCCTTTTCCCCTCTACAATGAGACTTTCAATTGCTCTGATCGACGACATTGTCTGTCTCCTCTTAACATGCACAAACCATCTCAGGCTCCCATCTCTTATCTTACCTGCTATACTAGTCACCTATAACCTTTCTCAAAATACCTTATTTTTGATCCAGGCTAGCCTTGTATGTCCACACATCCACCTCAGCATGCTCATCTCTGTCACTTCCATTTTCTGCGACTGAGGTCTCTTGATGACCCAGCAGTCTGTTTCATATAGCATTACGGGCCGCAATGCCACCCTATAAAAATTTTTCTTTAATCTAGTTGGAAAATTCTTGTCACACAGCACTCCTGAGGCCGCCATCTACTTACACCAGCTTGCCTAAACTCAGTGTTACATCAGTATCTATGTCCCCATCTTGTTGTACAAATGATCCTAGGTACTTGAACTTACTTACTTGTGGTACCACTTGTCCCTCGATGGTAAGCTGGCTATTCTCATCGTCGGCTATGCCGTTGAAGTCGCATTGCAGATACTCTGTTTTAGAACGACTAATCTTTAGATCTTTTCTCTCTAAAACACCTCTCCACTTCTCTAGTATCATACTCATGATATGTCTATTCTCTACGATTAATACAATATCGTCAGCAAAAAGCATACGCCACGGAACTAACTCTTAGATCGGCTTTGAAGACTCGTCGAGGACAACTGTGAAAAAAATGGGCTCAACGCAGACCCTTGATATATGCCTACATCCACCAGGAAGAAGTCTGTATTCCCCACAGGCGTACGAACGGTTGTTTTCGTCCTACCATACATATCTTTAATTATGTCTATATACGTTATAAAAACCGCTATTGCATTCAGGCTATCCCAAATGAAGCTACGTAGCACAATATCATACACTTGAGCCTCTCCCTTTAAACATCTTGAATTTTCACAGCTTTCAAACAACCTGTCGAATACACCACAACAAAATGGTGTAGTCAAAAGAAAAAACAATATCATCCTCGAAATGACACGAGCTACGTTGCTTGAGTCACATATTCCTAAACACTTCTGGCCCGAAGCTGTCACTACTTCAATCTATCTCTTGAACTGGCTGCCCACAAAATCCTTGACCATAAATCTCCATTACAAACGTTAGCCCTCAAACAACCATTCCATCATCCTTAACTCTCCCTCTTCGCGTTTTTTGTTTCTCTATATTTATACATATCCTTAAAAATGAACCCCCAAATCTGAACTCATGTGCCGATAAATGTGTGTTTGTCGGGTATGCTACCCATTATAAAGGCTATCAGTGTTATAATTCTATTACCCGTCGAATCTGGACTGTGTATTCTTTGAATCCGAGTTTTTTGATACCCATCCTAGGCCTCAGAGGGAGGATCAAACGTGTCATACCCCGTAACTTTACGTTTGGCTTTTAAATAGTTAGAAAACAAATTTAAATACAATTTAATTAATGGTATAGGTTAGGAGGCTGAGTTAAATAAAATATAGGAAAAGAAAAGGAAAGGTTAAAGTGAGAATTAAGGAAATTAGGCAAAATTACCAAAACTCCCTCCCCACTTAAATGTTGGGGGAGTTACACAAAGGAGTATAACTCCCCACAAGCACCAATTGGTGGTTTTCAACACAAAAGAACAGGGGGGAACGGCTGGAAGAAAGGGGAGGAGAAAAGAGAGAGAAAAGAGAAAGAGAGAAAGGAAGAAGAAGAGGAAGAAGAACGTGCGGTCAACCTAGGTTCAATCCTTACCGAAATTCTGCAGTACACTCGTAAGCCTAACTAGAAACGAAGGCAAGTAATCTTTCTATACGCTTTACGCAAATTTTGATTCAATAGGCCCTATGTTCTTATAAAGAGAAAATTCGGATCACACATTAGTAACTTTGATTTGTTTAGTTAAATGCTTTACTATATGTAATTGTTGTTGTTGATTGAGTGAAGTCATGTTCTTTGGGCCAATTTCTGAAAATGGTTATGTTGTGATCTTTGTTGTTAAATATGCCCATAAAAGTGTTATCCATGATGTGTTCATTGTCTTGGTATAGGTTCTTAAGTTTATTAACTACACTTTAGATGTTTTGAGAGTATTTGCAGAAAGTTGAAGGATGAGTGATGGATTGTTGTAGACTTGTTGTGTTGGAAAGTTTGAAGATATATATTGAAAGTTGTGGATGATAGAAGGTTTAATGTGGATACTATTTTACATGTTTGAGAATCAACTCATGTTGGTTGTGTTTTAAGCATGATGAATCTAGGTGTTAAGATGGATCTTGAAGTGTTAAACATGAAAGGGGTGAAGGAGGAAGGTGATGGGAAGAAGTTATTGCAGAAAATTGCAGTTCTAGAACCGTCAGAACACTTCGAACACCTACTTTAGGTGCTTCAAGTCACATTAGGCGCCTAAAGTAGGCGTTCAATGTGTCTCAGTGTATCTCTGTACACTTCGAACACCTACATCAGGCGCTTCATGTCACATAAGGCGCTTCATGTAGGCGTTCGATGTGTCACAGCACATTCCAGAACACTTCGAACACCTCCAAAGGCGTTCGATGTCACATAAGGCGCTTCATGTATACGTTCGATGTATACCAACACATTCCCAAACACTTCGAACGCCTAGTATAGGCGCCTCATGTCACTTTAGACGCCTCAAGTAGGCGTTCCAAGTGTACTGGAAGTCTTTTTGACCCAGTAGGCGCCCTATGTATATGTAATAACTCTATTCTCTTCCTTTGATCATAAAATGCAAGGGTATTTGAGGTGTACTTGAGGGATAGATGTTAAGTTGGATTAAGTAAGGATAAGATTGGATCCCAAGTGAGTTGGTGATACGAACAGACTTAGAAAAGTACAAGCATAGAGTGTCTGAGGGGCAAGATCATGTATTTGATATGTAAGATGTGTATGTATGTTACATGTTTGATATGAAGTTGCATGAGCATCCTACATCATGACATGAACACTTTGCACTTGACAAGAGAATCGCTTTGCGAAAGAACATGTGTTTACAAGAGAAGATTAAAGTTTTCAAAAAGCAAACTATGGCTGCTGGTTGATCGCAGGGTATAAAAGTCACGCATGTGAAAGCAGGGTATAAAAGCGTGACCTGTGAATCAACAGCAGGGAATAAAATATTTTATGGGACCGTGGACCTATCAGCACGGATATATGATATATGTAATGGGACCGTGGACCTTTCAGCACGGTGTATAAAGTTATATGAGATGGGGCCATGGATCTTTCAACACGGGGTATAAAGTTTTGTTTGCTGTGGATTGATCACCCATAGGGTATAAAGTTCTGCCACGCGAAGAATATGAAAAGTTTTATGAAATGACATGCATAGCATATTTACAAAAGAAGTCATATGCATGGGTTCTGTATGTGGTTTTGAAGAAGTACATGCATCATGATACATGAAGCATAAGATTTGACATGCAAGAATGTGACTATTTTATGTTCTGTTTATGTGGTATGTTATTTTAGTTAACTGGTTGTCCTTGTATCTGCGTATCACTTATGTGATTTATTTGTTTTAAGGAATTGTATAAAGATGCTATTGCTAACCCGAGCACCTTATTTTGGGCAATGACTTATACACTGGTGACTCGTCGTGTGTGATCCCTTAAGGTGTATAGACAGGTTACTTGCTGGCGATGTTTTCGCTAAGAACAGATCCTCCATTTCCTTTTCAGGTGAGCCAGAGTATGAAATGATATTTGTCGAAGACGATGGCGAGTGGGCTCAATGGGATGACAGTCATGGAAGTAGATAGATTTTTGATTATTCTCTTTAAGTTGGAAGACTCGATGTTTATTATGTTGTACTGGAGGATATGTTAGACCGTTAACTGAACACATTTTATTTCCGCTGTATTTCTTTAGATACATTGATGTAGTGAAGTTTTAAATTTTACGATGTTTCTGCTGATTTGTCTTACGTCATGAATGACATGCACTTGATCTGCTTTGACGCTTTGTAGTCCTCGTAGTAGACTACGGCGGGTGCACTGGTCCCGATGCCAGTATCGGGCTGGGGCGCTACAAGATGAGTCCTTAGATTAGTTACATAACTTCAGCCGTCCAGATAATGTCCAATAAGAACGAGTAGATGATGCTATTGGGTGCATCAATTGTCCCGTGGCGCGTAGGCTGTGTGGACCAAGTCATAGTCGAATACTGTGGGCCCTTGTGTGTGTTGAATGCACTATAAGGCTAGGGTATGCGCATCCCTTATTACCAATTAGTTTTGGGAGAGTTGGGAGGGTCTGAGGTCCTACAAGTGGTATCAGAGCCAAGGTCAGGGGTTCGATTCCCAGCGGGGCAATTGCTGAGGGGGAGATTGTCGGGTGCAGCGATTGTCCCGTGGCGCATAAACCGTGTGGGCCAAGTCACAGTCGAATGTTTTGGGCGCTTGTGTGTGTTGAATGCATTATAAGGCTAGGGTAATGGCTACATAGTTGAAAATGGCTGACTTTGGGGTCAAACTTTCAGCCTTCACATGTCTTATTTTCAAGCCTAGAAGTTGATGTATTCTTGTGGTATTATCCCTCTTATTATCTTTATTTTGCAAAGGATAATTATGACATGCCAAGGTGTAAATTTCGGCCAGCATGTTGATGCCAAGGTGGACCAATTATTTTGCTTTATGTTGCCAAGTGTACAAGGCCAACCAATGATGTGAAGACACTTAAGCTTGATGATGAAGATGGTGACAAATGTACATTCTTATCTCCAAGGCTCACTTCACACCATAAATAGGAGACAATTGTGAAGAAGATGAAACACACTTGAAGCTCACTTGAAAGCATTTGCTAATTTGTCTAGCTATCATCTTCTTCTTGTTGTTCTTGTTTCATTCTTTGTAGCAAAGGTGTTTTTATTGTATTTGTTGAGCTACAAGCCTCTTGAGCTTCATTTGTAAGATTGATTAGTCAATTCTATAAGCCTACATCAATAGGTGATAGAGGTGTTTCAACTAAATGTTGCATAGAAGGTGTTCATCCAAGTCTTGAATAGGGTTGGTGTATAACCCAATGATCAAGCTTGGTTATTGTTGTAAGTTGATTCATACCATAGTGAAATCCAAGAAAAGGTGTTCCTTGGGACTGGAGTAGGTCACATTGACCGAACCAGGATAAATCTTCGGTGTCTTGTCTTTTTTCTACTTTTCTGTTTTATGCCCGTTTTTACTGCAGTTTTCACACAACTTCTCACGATTTGAAAAATAGCTAAACACTTTCAAAATTCGCGATTTTTGGTGGAGTTATACTTCAGACTATTAGCTTTCATTTGCAACAAGAATCACTTGATTTAAGCAAGGGAAAGTTAGTCTTTCAGTCTTTGCAAGATAACTGCTCCAATCTGGCTGCAATCTGATGAGTTTTGAGAAAACATGAATTCTGTATTAATCAAGAATTGTTCAAGGTCAGAACCTTTTAGAAACATAAAATAGACATCCTAAGGAGTGTTTTGACATAAAGTTCAATCTTTTTGGTTAAGTATTCAAAGAGAAACACGTTTTTCAGTTTCAGCAACATTCTGTCCAATTCTGTCTAGATTGACCGTCTGAATCTTTTCATTTGTTTGAAGGGCCAACGATCTTATTTTTGTCTGATTTTTGGACAGAGTCTTGTTAACACATTGAAGTTAAGTTCTGAAAATTTTTCATAATTTTTGGAGTTGTGTATAAGGATTTTTGAATTTTTTAAAAACGGGTTCTGAATCTGAGGTAGTCTTAGATTCTATTTTCAAAGGGGATTTTTATCAAGGGTAGTAGTGTAATTTCCGCTAACCACTATTCACCCCTACTCTAGTGGTGTTTATTGCAGTTGCATGGTCCAACAGATGCCACATCTTAATGTATAACTCTCTGCTTTGCCTGAGTTGGAGAATACTAATGATCCGCTTGAGGGATAGGTACAGGTTCTTTTGGAAAGAAAAACAGGGGTATACTACCAGACAGGTACTCACCGGAATGGGTATCCCAGATTTCTATATCCTGTCAATATAGCAAGGAGGAGAATTGAACAATGTTCAAAGGTGTTCTTTGCTACTGTATGCTTTGAATCTATTCCACGTAAAGTTTAGGAGGCGAGTAAGAATGCTGAGTGGAGGGAGGCAATGAAAGCAGAAATAGCCGTACTGGAAAAGAATGAGACATGGAAAAAATATGAGTTGCTTAAAGGAAAGAAACCGGTGGATTGTAGGTGGGGTTACCATCAAGTACAGGACAGATGAGACAATCAAGCGGTATAAGGCTTGACTTGTGACGAAAGGATACACACAAACATATAGGATCGAGTACTCAGAGACATTTTTCTCGATTGCAAAGATTGATATTATCATAGTGTTGTTCTCAGTCGCAGCTGACAGAGATTGTCCACTTCTTCAATTTGACGTTAAGAATGTATTCTTACATGGGGAACTGAAGCAGAGACACATATGGAAACTCTGCCAGGTTTTTCTGATGAGTTTAGAAAGGGTGAAGTCTGTCGACTCTGAAAGGCTCTCTACGGTCTAAATCAATCGCCACGAGCATGGTTCATAAGGTTCACTGTGTTCATGAAAAAGAACAGATACAAACAAAGTAACGCTGATTATACTTTATTCTTCAATAAAAGAGGAGACCTACTATAACAACACAACAACACATACCCAGTATGTCCCGCCGACAGCAAAACTTATCGCTAGGGTCTGGGGAGGATGAGATCATCACATGAAGTGATAAGGAGGAAATCGCATGGATCTGGGAGAATCTGTTTACAGAAATTAAGATTAAGGACTTAGATGGACTGAAGTACTTTTTTGGAATTGAAGTTCTCTAATCAATGAAGAGAATCTTTAGATCGCAGCGAAAGTACATTCTTGGCTTGCTAGCTAAGGCTGGGATGATTGATTGCAAACCAAGTGAGACACCGATATGTTTTAATCATAAACTACAGATAAAGGAAATAACACTAGGAGCAAGTCGAGAACAGTATTAGAGACTTGTAGGAGAATTGATTTATCTCTTCCATACCAGACCAGATATAGAGTTGTGAGTCAATTTATGCATCAACCACAAGAAGAACACATAGAGGAAGCAATGAAGATAGTACGATATTTGAAGGGAACATCAGGCAGAGGAATAGTGTTTCAAAAGCATGAAAACTTAGACATGGAGGTATATACAGATGCTGATTGGGCATGTAGTCTTAATGCTAGGAGGTCCACTTCTAGGTACTTAGCCATGGTTGGAGGAAATTTAGTAACATAGAGAAGCAAGAAACACAAGGTAGTGACGTTATCAAGTGCGAAAACTCTATTCGGAGGAATTGCAAAGGGTGTGATGGAGGTACTTTGGCTAAAGAAGCTAATGCACGAGATTGGTTTTCCTCTAAGACGGCCCACTAATCTGATGTGTGATAAAAAGACGGCAATAAGTATCTCTGAGAACCCAGTGCAGCACGACCGAACTAAACATGTAGAAGTGGATCAATATTTCATCAAAGAGAAGCTCGAGGAAGATATTATTGAGCCCCCGGTTGTAAAGCCTGAAGATCACCTATCTGATATCCTCATAAAACCCGTCACAATAAGGATCTTTGACTCAATACTTTGCAAGTGAGGCATCGGTGATCCACTACCTAACTTGAGGGGGAGTGTTGATAAAGAAGAAATCGTAGAATCATATTACTCTAATTAAGGAGAATCACGCAAGTTAGAAGGCGTAATATTTTGTATACTTAATGTACTTTATTATGATTGATTGTAAACCTAAAATAGATATGGGTGTTATACTATACATAACTGGGATAGCGTACGGTTCAATTCAATAAAATACGACTTTCATTTACGAAATCCATATTTAACACTCCAGTAGCTTTCGTTAACGTTTATACTCTTATTGCTGTTGTTGTCTTGTTCATAGACGGGACATCTGTTTCAAATTGATGTGAAAAGGGTATTTTTTCATGGCAATATTGTTCATGAATTTATACTAAGTAAGAATTATAATATTACAATAAATATCATCATCATCATCCGGACCCAGTATATCCCAACGACAGCAAAAACTATCGTTAGGGTCAGGGGAGGGTAAGTGGTAGGCAGACAATACCTCTATCCCAAGGGATAGAGAGTCTGTTTCCACTGAGACACCGGCTCTATATGTACCTGCAGAAATGACATAATAATAGAGATATGATGTGCTATTGTGTTAGTGAGGAAATTAAAGAAATACAAAAAAGAGACTTTCAATATTAAAATACACATCACGTGTATATATACATGTAATGTAAAACAACGGTATAACATATGCAACCAAGTAGAAAGTCAACCTAAAGTGTAGATAGTGTCTACGCCTATCTATGTCCCTAAATATACTCTAAAGTCCTATATATGACCTATACCTCGTTAACCTTAATCTTATGTCTCCATGAACTTCTATCCTGGACCATGTCCTCAGAGAGGCGCAAAACTAGTAGGTCGTGCTTAATCTGCTCATCTCAAGTCAGTTTGGGCCTGCCTTTACTCATGTTCCCCTCCACAATGAGGCTTTCAATTGCTCTGACCAACGCCGTTGTCTGTCTCTGCTTGACATGCCCAAACCATCTCATTCTTCCCTCCTTTATCTTACCTGCTATACTAGCCACGCCTAACCTTTCTCAAAACACCTCGTTTCTGATCCGATCTAGCCTTGTATGTCCACACATCCACCTCAGCATCTTCATCTCTACCACATCTATTTTCTGTAATTGTGACCTCTTGATGACCCAGTAGTCTGTCTCTTATAGAATTGTCGGCCGCACTGTCACCCTATAAAATTTTTCCTTTAATTTAGTTAGGAAATTTTTGTCACACAGCATCCCTGAGGCCGCCCTCCATCTACACCAGCCTGCTTGAAGTCGATGTGCTACATCATTATCTATGTCGCCATTTTGCTGTACAAATGATCCTAGGTACTTAAACTTACTTACCTGTGGTACCACTTGACCATCGATGATAAGCTGGCTATCCTCACTGTCTGCTACGCCGTTGAAGTCGCAGTGCAGATACTCGGTCTTAGAACGGCTAATCTTTAAGTCTTTCCTCTCTAAAACATCTCTCCACTGCTCTAGTCTCAGACTCAGAGTATGTCTACTTTCTGCGACTAATACAATATCATCAGAAAGAGCATACACCACAGAACCGCCTCCTGTATTGGCTTTGACAACTCGTCAAGGACAACTGCAAAAAGAAATGGGCTCAAAGCAGACCCTTGATGGAGACCGACCTCCACCGGAAAGAAGTCCGTATTCCCCACATGCATACGAACGGTTATTTTTGTCATAGCATACATATCTCTAATTATATTTATATACTTTATAGGGATCCTCTTGCATTCAGACTATCCCATAATAGGCTACGTGGCACACTATCATACGCTTTTCAAGATCGATGAAAACCATATGTAAATCGCGCTTCTTCTCCCTATACTTCTCCATTAATCTCCTGAGAATGTGCATTGCTTCCGTAGTTGATCTTCTTGGCATAAAACCAAATTGGTTCACCGTAACCTGAGTTTCTCTTCTAATTCGAATGTCGATTACTCTCTCCCATAACTTCATGGTATGGCTTAGCAACTTAGTCCCTCTATAGTTCCCACAACACTGTACGTCTCATTTGTTTCTATATAGGGGGACCACGACACTCTTTCTCCACGCCTCAAAATACTCGTAGTTTTTTTTCTTTTTTCATAAAGAAACAACCAATTGAACCTCTTCAACGTGGACTCAAGGTGGCTAGATGGTTAATGACTTACATGGTAAAAGTCGGAGTGTGACCTATCAGAGTGAAAGACAATGCTATGTAGTAGTATAGTTCAATGATGATATATAAATAATGAATATGAAAGCAAAATGAAAATAACTAGAGAAGAAGATGGTCCTTTGATGTACGTCATTTATGCATGGTGGGTTCAATTTTTTTTTAATATATATTTTTTAATTTAATCTTTTAGCATACAACCGAATCACTTATGCGAATATATGAGCCTTTTATCACATATTACAAGGATTTTTTTGTATAATTTTATCTAAATTCTTTTCTGTTTTATTAATATATCGCTTCTTATAAGATTTTTTCCCCTAAATGGACTTCTTTACGTTTGGTTTTGTTATGCCAGTATAAAGTATAAACAACAACAATCATATTCAGTATATTTCAATAACATCAAAAGCTATCGTTAGAATCTAAGGAAGGTGAGATACATACAATATTTCTATCTCAGAGAGTTTGATTCTAATAAGACTCGGACTCTATATAAAGTATAAACATAAAAAAACAAAAACGATCGCTAATAAAGAACTAGCTGTGCTTTCCGGGGAAAAAAAAGAGTTAGCCATTATTGGCAGCATTAACCTTGTTGCCAAAAAGCGGAATCTGAAAGAAAACATAGATTTAACCTTGAAATTTCCCTCGGGTTCATCGACTTCTTAGAAAGAGCATAATCTTTCGTACATCTCATCTTCAGGCGATAAATAAATTTGCTTTATGATCTTTTGCATCAAAATTGCAGAGCTTTCTTGTCGCTTTACATGACGTTAATAAGACAGATCAACTCCTTTTTCCTATTCTTGTTCCATTTTTTTTTTGAACCTCGCGTTTTTAATTGATTAAGTTTCACTTTCTTTTCTTAAACAATTAATTTAGTTTGGTAATAAACACGTCAGTTTGTTTGTTTATTAATATAGTCAATGATTAAAACTAAACGTTTTAGCAAACATATGTCGTCATAATTGTTTATTCGATCTTTATATCAAGAAAGAACTAAAGGTAGGAATAGTGTTGATCAAAAAGTTTTACTTTATTAAAGTCAAGTTAAGAATACTTTTTGGGACGGAAGGGTTAGCATGTTACAAAAATAAAGGATACTATATTATTTCATTCGTCTTAAAAATATTGTCTTAAGTTGACTTACGTATAATTTAAAGAAATCAAACTTTGTGCTTATATTTATATATAACCTTTAGTTAGTTCAGGTAAAATATGAAGATATGCAATATTTTGTGGCACACTAAAATGGAAAGAATGATATTATTTTTGAAACGGACCATTCACGTTAGTAATTTATCATACGCTTTTTATGTGAATATGATTGCTTAAACTAAAAGTCAAAAATCATAGCCATAACCATAAAAACATGGTTATACTCATCAAACTAAACCGAAACCGATGTTTCCAATTTTGGACAGAGAAATGAACCAAGTATTTTAATAGGAAGGACCAATATGACATATTCATATAATATGCTGTCCTAGATAGAAGTCACTATCTCAGATTATCAGGTCTGGTTGTTGTTTTCTGATTAAATTGATGAGATTTGATTACCACAAAAAGATACCCTTTTGCCGCCTCTCACTGTCTCAAACATCTCAGAATCTCGTCTTGATGACAATTCAGACTTTGTAATATCATCAAATTCAGATATTTTCACCACTCCTTGTGTGATACAACCTGATTATCATCATCATCATCATCATCATCGCATTCAACTCATTTTCCAATTTCTGCACCTTTGTGGACTGATACTTCCCCACCAGCCTCCATTTCTAGGCAATGAATCATCTCTTGTTCCTTTTAATTTTTCTCCCAGCTAGATGTTATGTCAGCTGAGGTCAACAGAGTTTGTGGGCTGTTTCTTCTAGAATGCACGTGCTTTGGATCACTCTATCCTTGTGCTTAGTTTCATTTGGAGAATTTTCAGACGTATTGGCTTCGAGTTTCTCGTCAAGGCCACCACAGGTCAGACTTGGAGCTATTTTGGCGTTTAACTCTACCATTGGAAAAGTCGCCAAGATTGCCATTGAAGAGGCTGTCAAAGATGTTAACTTCGATTCCTCTATTCTCAATGGAACTCAACTTTCTGTGGATTTTCAACACTCAAATTGCCATACCTCTCTTGCCACAGTTGAAGGTACCCATATCTTTTTTTTTTCTTTCAAATTTTCCTATGTGAATCAATCTACTCATTTGAGATAATAATTTAGCAACTTACATACATGCTATTAATCTTGTCGCCGCTGTCTTTATATTTCATATATGTCATTTTTTTTTTGTGTTATGGCAAGTTTCATTCTAGATTTTTTGTGAATGTTTCTTATTAAAATATATTTAGACAATAAGCAAGTTGCTAGGTTGTTTTTAGATGATTATCATGTCATGATTTGTTAGTAGAAGATCAAGACTTCAAGTAATTGTGCTAGGATTTTCTTGTTTTAGTAGATATACTCATATCAAATTATTTTTTTCCTTCTGTTTTAGTAGATACACTCATATCAAATTTCTTTCTTGTAAGAATGTGTTACTTATGATCAAAATAGAGGTAAGCTTTTTTCAGTAAAAATGAACGGGAAAAGCTTTTCTTAAATTGGCTGAAAGCTTGCTCAAATATATACCCATGTTCGGAAGACGAATCTAAACTATGCCAAAAAAGTTTGGTTCATAATGAAAAAAATGCCAACAAACAGAAGCATAAAATCAAAGAGGCGTAAAAAGCTCAAGGCAGCTTGCTGATAAAGGCGTTGAGGCTTTAAGATGTCAAAAGTTGCTTGTGTACGAGGAAACTGAGGATTTTGAAAGCCAGGCAAGTACACAGCACGAAAAAGAAAAGGCTCAGAAAGAAGGTAGGAGGACAAGAGGAAAACAGAAGATCGAACCACAAAGGAAAAATGCAGAGAAGAATCAGAAGAGAGAGGAATCCTCAACTTGAGGCTCGTGCAGTTGGTCATATGCCCTATTTGCAAGTTTCAGCAAGCAAATGAAAATCAATTTGCTAATCACTATGGTTCAAAGCCTCAAAATGGAAAACTTTAAAGCAGTTTAGGGGAGGGCTTTTTTACGCGAAGAAGACAAACTGAAAATCTACAACAAAAGTAGCAAGGAGGAGATTGTTGGTTATTACAACTTCGATTGTAGATTTTTTTTTAAATGTTTTTTATTAAAATAAATTTAGACAATAAGCAAGTTGTTAGGGTGTTTCTTAGATGATCATTTTGCAATGATTTAATAGTAGAAGATCAAGACTTCCAAGTAGGTTGGATAGGATTTTCTTATTTTAGCAGATGCATGCATCCATATCAAATTTGTTTCTGGTAAGCACTATAAATAGTGCCATGAATAGTAAAGAAGTATGACCCATATTTCCTCCTCAAATTATAACTCTTCATGTTTTTATGCCATATATATTTTCCTACAATTTTCATAATTTTTCCCTGTTGAGCTATTTGCTTTTGTAATTGATTGGCTGATAATGGAGTATCCGAGAATTGTTGTAATTACAGCTTTGCAGTTTGTGAAGAATGATACGGTTGCAATTATTGGACCACAATCTTCCATGTTGGCTCATGCCATTTCATCTGTTGCAAACAATTTCCATGTACCTCTCTTGTCATTCGCTGCCACCGATCCCACTCTCTCATCTTCTCAACATCCCTACTTCCTTAGGACAATACATAGTGATTTCCACCAGATGGGTGCAATAGCTGACATAGTGAAGTATTATGGTTGGAGAGAGGTTATTTCCATTTTCGTAGACGATGATTATGGAAGAAACGGTGTTGAGGCTTTAGATGATGCGCTTACAACCAGGGACTGTAAGATATACTACAGAGCTGGTATTCCTCTGGCAAACGGTACGAATTGGGGTGTCATAAACCATATTCTTGTTAAACTTGTGCAAATGGAATGCAAGGTTATAGTTCTCCATGCTTGTTTTGATGTCGGTGATGTGGTGTTCTCTGTGGCCCAGTCCCTTGGAATCATGCAAGATGGCTACGTATGGATTGCTACTGACTGCCTTTCTTCGGTTATGGATTCCTTTCCTTCAGTATCTCAAGGCAAGATGGAGTCTATGCAAGGGATTCTTTTTCTGCGTCAGCATACTCAAGATTCTGACAAAAAGAGAGCATTTACATCTAGATGGAATAACATGACTAGGGGTTCTATACGGCTGAATTCTTATGCTTTATATGCTTATGATACCGTTTGGCTGGTTGCTCAAGCATTGAATTCTTTCCTTGAGCAGGGTGGGAATATTTCATTCTCTAACGCCTCTAAGTTGTACGCTTCTGAAGGAATGAAGTTTTTTGATGGAGGGGAGATGCTTTTGAATAATATTTTGCATAGTGATTTTATTGGTGTAACGGGATCAATGAAATTTGATTCTGATAGGTCTCTCATTCATCCAGCATATGACATTATGAATGTGTTTGGAACTGGTTTTCGTAGGATTGGTTACTGGTCTAATTATTCTGGTTTATCAACTCTGTCACCTGAGTTACTCTACTCGAAGCCTCCAAATCTTTCACGGCCAAATCAGACGCTGTATACAGCAGTTTGGCCCGGAGAGACTACAATAAAGCCTCGAGGATGGATTCTTCCAAACAATGGGAAGCAGTTGCGAATTGGGGTACCCAGAAGGGTAAGTTACAAAGAATTTGTTGCTCAAGTGCCAGGAACTGACATTTTCGAAGGATTCTGCATAGATGTATTTACTGCTGCTCTAAGCTTACTGCCATATGATGTTCCATATAAATTCATCCCCTATGGAAATGGAACTAGCAATCCAAGCTACAGCAACCTTGTGGATATGATTGCTGCCGGGGTAAGTTAAAAGTCTAGAAGAAATGTGTTCTTAGAGATCAGAAGTAGAAAAGGAATTTTTATCTCATTTATTTTACTCTTTGAAGGAGCTTGATGGCGCTGTTGGTGACATTTCAATTACCACAAATCGCACAAAGCTTGTCGATTTCACTGAGCCGTATACTTCATCAGGACTTGTGGTACTGGCTCCATTCAAGCAGCTAACATCTGGTCCTTGGGCTTTCCTAAGTCCCTTTACCACAAAAGTGTGGGTTATGATCTTTGTTTTCGTCCTGATCTTCGGATTATGTATATGGGTTTTGGAACACCGAGTCAATGATGAGTTTCGTGGGCCACCACATAGGCAAGCGCTGACCATCCTGTGGTAAGTTTCACGTATATACTCTGTTTGATGGCATAATTTGTTCCCATGAATGCTCAAAGTGTTTTTTGAATATTAGGACATCCTCTTGTTAGTTCTTAATTGTCTTCATCTTGTACTCCACTCTGTTGCTACTTATAGGGGTCGTGACTGTACCTATTAAAATAGCATCTCCTGGTGAGAGTTTTGCGGCATTACATTCAAAAAGTTGATTCAGTGGATTATGCATTTGGATCTCTAGTGAGAAAATATGGAAAGAACTATCCGCATTATCACAGTACTTGTGCTCAATGAGATCAGTCTGGTGATCTCCATTTGGTCAAACACAAAAATTATTGCTGCCTACCCTGAGTTGTACAGCATGTGCATCTAATATAATGAAATAAGAGGCAGCGGCATCTGTAGAAGAAATTTTTGTGGTGAACAGACAGGCCAAATCTGGCCATTGTTTGTGTGTATAGTAATATATATTATATATGGTGACGCGATGTAGTAATTTGGTACAATAACCCTTCTAGCTAGTATATACAATAAGATTGTTCATTATCAGCATGACAAAAGAAGGAAAAAGTATCCAAGCCAAAGGAGTATCTCTTCTCCTCAAGAGTCGGAGGGAGCCTTGTGAAACTTCTAATTTTTAGAGTTAATGACTGAGAAACGTTGTTTTTCTTGCAGGGTTTGGGTCACAAGCATATATATTCCACAAAGTAAGATTACTTTTGAAGTACAATCTCACTTTGTATTTTGAGGGATCTAAATTTCACCAAGAATCAACTTAATGAAACCTTTTTTTTTGGAGTTCAGGAGGGAAAAACATCATGGGCACACTTGGCAGGGTGGTTATGCTAACTTGGCTTTTTCTGGTTTTGGGAATTAAATCAAGTTACACAGCAAGTTTAACCTCATTTCTCACTGTGCAAGAACTATATTCTTCAACAAAAGGAATTGACAGCTTAATAAGTGGTAATGAGCGTATTGGATATCAAGTTGGCTCTTTTGCAGAAGCCTACCTACTAAAGCTTGGTATAGCACAGTCCAGGCTTGTCGCGCTTGGAACACCAAAGGAATATGCTGGCGCACTCCTCCGAGGTTCTAAGAATGGTGGTGTTGCTGCAGTGGTGGATGAACGCCCTTATTTTGACTTATTCATTTCAGACAATTGCGAATTCGAGGTTGTAGGTGGAGAGTTCACTAAAGGAGGATGGGGCTTTGTAAGTATCTCGCTTTTTTACTGTTTTTACAATTGGAATATATTTGATTCTAATTGTTAGGCAGACTATCTTATGAACGAGCATAAGTTAGTGGCACAGTGGATTGACACAAAAGTGGTCGAGTATTGCTGTTCGATAAACTTGGTAGGACAAAAATGCGATATATTGTAGAGCGAATTATATAATGCTGCAGGGTAAACTGTTGTAAAAATGAAAATATACATAATAATAAGTAAAAGGTGAAGAAAACTTCACATCATGAGTATACCGAAAAATTCGGTTTAATATGTATCTCGTTGTAAGATTCCCTGTTGTTCTCAACACAGGCATTTCCCCGTGGCTCTCCTCTGCCAGCAGATCTCACCACCGCGATGCTGACTATGTCAGTAAATGGGGAACTCCAGCAGATCTACGACAAATGGTTAACTGTTGGTGATTGCAAAGCAGAGAGGACTGGGTTGAACACGAGCGTCCTTCATCTGAGAGGCTACACTGGGCTTTTTAAAGTGTGGGGAATTATTACTGCCATTGCTGTCTTGGTGTATTTCTTGGGGATTTGCCGCACCTGGTGTCTTAAAGGTGAAGCTGCCCAACCTGGAACAGAGCATGAACCTCGCATTTCAGGTTTTAAGCGTCTCAGGAATTTGATCTCTCCAGCCAGTAATAGTGACACAGACACTACGGACAGGTCAAGCAGAGACGCAGACACTACAGGCGCCGACACAGACACAGACAGAGAAGGAGAAAGAAAAAGAGACAAGAAAAGAAGACGACTTGGCAAATCATTGTCCCACTTGTGCTTATTGAATGATGCCAGTTAGAGTACCTAAGAAGACAAAATCAGAAAACCTTCGGCATTCAACTGAGCAACTAATCTTATATTTGGATACAATATTTTGAATACAAATTTTTGTTTAGCTAGGTATGGAAAATTAGAACAGAATAATGTTTGGGTTCTATCAAATTATGTAACACCCCGAAATTTGAACATAATTTATATTGCAAATATATGATAATAGGAAATTATAGACAGGGAGGGAAATCCTTTTCATGCCTGAGCGAATTTAATGAAGAGAGGTAATCAGGGCGAGAAATTTCAAAACTGGATATTAAGATGATACCTCAGATAGAAACGAAAAACCAACTTCTCCACCACCAACGTTGCTCCAATGAGGCTTGTCATAGCGGTTAAAAGCTCAGGCACGCAAGACCATATCTTGGGTTCAATCCATTGGAAACTAATGCAGATTTTCTCCTCAACTTTCAGTTTCATAGTGGTGTGTATATAATACTCTTCATGCTAGTTAGGTGTAGTTGTTGTCAGTCTTTTAGTCATCCTGAGTAGGAGGACCCAGATGTCCTCCATCCACGGATTTTCTAAACCCAAGACAGCAATTGCAGTTCGAACTGCATGGATTTGAACATCTAGCATAATGGTGACTTGATGTACACGTAACCTTTGGGATCACGTGCTTGCATTTGTTTGTAATTACGCTTGTTTAAACACCGGTGGAGTTATCCCTGTAATTAGAATACGGTTACGTGTATCCTAACCTGAAGCATTGTTAAAAGAAAAAGGTTGAGTGAGTGGAGAAGTGTCAACTGGATCTGGAATGCAAGCACCAAGTTACAAGGGCATTTCCTAATGTATATCATTTTCATTGAGGAGTAACTACTGAAATAACTAGCAGTTACTCCCAGACTACAATAAAATTATTGATACATGACATTCACTTGATATCTCCTGAAAGTACATGCCTTCTGATGGGAGTTGAAATTGAGAGTTGAAACAAAACCCTCACATTGTGGGTGAAATATACAGATGGGATCAATGGGTACGGCTTATATCACTGCAAGCATGGACATCCCTCCCAGTAAGAATGCTGGCAACCGCGATCAACTGACTGGCCCATGATCATCCAAAGAACAAGAGATGTGTCCTAAAATCTGTGAACATTATATGTGTGTTGTATATGGCACAAGCAACATGCTGACTAAACATGGTTTAGAGATGTTGGCTTCCAACATAGTGATGGAAAGTTACCTTATTTGTGAAATAGAGAATATTGTGTATTGATGACAGTATATTACCAGTATCAAATCATATTAATTGTGATTGTAAACATGATTGTAATTACCAAAATTAGCTTGAAGACTAGCACTATAGATAGGACTGTTGTACACAGAAATCAATCAATGAGAACAAAAAAACTTTTTCATTCTCTTTGTTTAAGCTATCACATATGGCAGCTAATTAGGATGACTAAACATGGTTACTGATGTCAATTTCCTTGCAGTGTGGAACAAAGTTGTGAAATATTTGTAACGCATGTGTAACGAAATAAGTATACCTTGGTCAAAAAATATGATAGATACATGGGGCGACATTCAAGTTTTCCTTAAAACTGCACACTTGTCAATAGCAAATGTTGAGTGCTCAGAAAGGATAGTACTTGGAACATAACACACATTAGAGAAAACCATCGGGAAAAGGTGATTACCTTCTCAAAAACTTTGCGACTAGTATGTCCTTGAGCCTTAAATCAGGAAATAATCTTAAAGATAAAGAATTCTTCAGGAAAAATGGATAAGCCTCTATAGACCAAGAGGACCCTCAAAGCCTAAGGAACATCCCTTATCAAAGGTCTCTTCTAGTGGGATAATGTAACCTAGTGGAAAGAGGAAAAACAACAAGAAGTTCGCCCAAAGTTCCTCCCCTTTGTGATCATGCATGGAGGTGCATATATTAAGAAGAACGTAAACCTAAAAACTACTTCATTTGCTGTTGTTTGAGATGAATTATACCGAGTCTGTTTTAGCGTGCAAGTCCAGTAGTGAATAGTAAACCACTCATGTTATCTCATATGGTAAATGTAGAAATTATAGAGGAACAATTTCTATGAAGGAATTGAAGAAGAGAGAAATGTGTGAAGGAAGAGGAAAACTAAATGAAGGCAAGCATGTAGATACAAAGGTGAAGAAGAATCACTGTATTATGGAATTCTTGCTTAAGAGTAAAAGACTAAAACTAGCCTACTATATATACACGGGTGGAAGAAGGTTTTCCCTTTCACAACGGCTACATTTGTATCCTAACGCCTCTATGTACGAGTATATCTATCTATTATACAACAAATGTGCAGTGTACTTTTCTACACTCCCCCTCAAACTTAGTGCATAGCCAAATGCAACTAAGTTTGTGCTAACTAAGTTTGAACTATGTATGCTTCATTCTTTAGGGAGTCTTCAATAGAACATCAACCATCTCTCTTCAACTCTTTTCTCCTCTTTCCATGGTTACCCTTCAATTGTTGAATTCTTTATGCCGCCGGATAGGTACCTGCACAAAACATTAGTATAGCCTCCAATCATTGGTACCACCTGCAAAAGATATACCTGCAAAAAATATATTTTCCATCCCTGCAAAATAAAGATCAGTGATAAAACCAATTCCTGCAATCAAATAGGATCACCTGCAGTTAATAAAGCTTCCTTTGAAGGAAGATCTTGAAAAGAAAAAGTTTGTTAGTACAGAGAACAAGAATAAGATTCACAAAGTACAAAATGTATTGTAATATTAGAAACGACTCTAAATATGGATGTGAAATAAATTGTTTTGAATCAGAGACTTAATCCTTGAATGCTGCAAATACATCACCACAAGGCTAACAATTAGTGTGAAAGGTGTTAACAGCATATAAACCTTAACTTAATATATACATAGACCTACAAATAAAGAGGAGATGAACCAAATATAAGGAGGAAGAAAGGATAAATTTAATATTATATCATGCAAATTGTAATAATATGTAAGGTTTGCAACATTTGAGCAGCTAAAGATAAACAACTTTAGAGGATATACTAGCATAGCTTTTAACATGCCGAAGATTATAATAAGAACAGTAGATAGACATTCATGACAAATATCAGAATTAAAACAAGATTTTCATGATCACACTATTATTTATTTATTTATTATTTTTTCCGATCAAATATAGGGGTAGGAAATGCAACTGACAACACAGATTGGTATTTAGGAAACAACATCTCACAAGTGATATAAAGACAATGCATGGCACCAGGAATAATTAAGAAGATTTCAGCTCTGCAGCTAAGGCTCTTCTAGCCTAATTCAAAAATGACTCAGAGGAATTCATGTCTATGACTCAGAGGAATAATTCAAGATCATTCATGTTCATAGCTCAGAGGGACTCTTGTCCATTCAAATAATATTGGTAACATTAAACTGGATGCCAAGACAATTGTCCGATATCAATATGTAAGATGCTTCCAAAACAACCTTATCACCATATCTCACTTGACATATTTAATTTTTTTCACAAACCTTTTACTTAACATGTTTGCTATTGAGATTAGATCATAAACACTTAGTCACCCTTAACTGAGCAGAGAATTCACAAAGATCAACTATAATACTTGAATTTCCAGCTACTATGCCATTAGGTTTTTTTTAAACATTATTGAGAAAAGAAAATACTTACAACTAGAGAGTAGTTCCTGGACCGGGATCATATCCACAGATTTATATAGCCAGCAAATGATCATAAGAAGAAAGGAACTAGAGATATATGACAAATAAAATGATCATAAGAAGAAAGGAACTAGAGATATATGACAAATAATAGAGATAAATGTAAAAGTTTAAGAGCTCTTAACAAAACCGGAAGAAGTATTTAACAAGACATTTATTAACATGATCTCATAATGATTCCCATTATTTAAAGGACCCTGAAAGTCGATGGTATAACTGAAGCCAAATATCACAGGTTATAGCATCATGCTCAGAAATCACTTGCTTGAGAATCACTTGCCCATAACATAATGTAACATGATCTCATAATGATTCCCATTATTTAAAGGACCCTGAAAGTCGATGGTATAACTGAAGCCAAATATCACAGGTTATAGCATCATGCTCAGAAATCACTTGCTTGAGAATCACTTGCCCATAACATAATGTTAATCATAACACATGCTCCTCCTCAAGTGATAACTGGGCACAAAGATTATAATACTATTTCAGAAACAGATGCTCAAAAAAAAATACCAAGGTAAAAGTTCCCAACCAATCGCAAAACAACAAATGATAATGCTTATTGAAATGACTTGGGCTAACCAGGGAATAAATACAAGATCATTGCACTTAGAAGATAACACTGGTGAAAAAGATATGCAATCAATAACATAATGGACGGATGGCACAAAAGCAATCTTTAAACGCTTTAGTCATGACCTGGGTTGAGAGAAGGCTGAATCACAACTTGTACTGCATGATGTGAAAAGGTGCAAAAGTGATGTGAGTGAGAGAAAAAAACGTGCAGAGTAAGTGGGAAGGTGGTAGAAAAGATTTTATGGGAAGAGATAAAGTACACTTAGGGAATAATAAACAATTGGGAAAAACAGAAGGTTGGGGAAAAGTGAATGAAAAAAAAAACATTAGGGGAAAAACCTGTAAGTGGGGTATACGTATCTCTTTTAAAAAACAAAGCTGCTGTTACACGGAAGAAACGAAGCTTTCCGAGAGAAATAAATATTAATAAAATAAATAGGTAAAATTAACATGCATGTATCATAGATGTGTCGCATACATATGTGTCTACGAGCCAAAGGAAAAAATTTGGTGGTAGAATTTTGTAGATTTTGTCTTTCTGAAACAAGAAAAAGACAAATTCTGAATGAACAATCAAAGACTTCAGTCACAGAAGGAAGACTTATACTCAGCCAATAATGTCCACCATTTTTGATAAAAGAGAGAACCTGATCAAATGAGGCTTAACCAAGAATCCCCTTTAAATGATCTTTAAAGATGACTTAATGGCCTTGAGGACAGCCATATAGCTTTAGAAATTTATGGCTTTTCATAGATAAATAGATTGACAAGATTTCAGCTATATTGCCAAAGCTCTTCACAGCCTATTGAGAAGATTCCGGCTTTATGGGCCAAGGCTCTTCATAGCCAATTGAGAAGATTCCGGCTTCATGTGCCAAGGCTCTTCATAGCCCATAGGAAAGATTTCAGTTTTAATAACCAAGGCTCTTCATAGCCTGTAGGAAAGATTTCGGTTTTAATAACCAAGGCTCTTCATAGCCAATAGGAAAGATTTCGGTTTTAATAACCAAGGCTCTTCATAGCCAATAGAAAAGATTTCGGTTTTAATAACCAAGGCTCTTCATAGCCAATTGGAAAGATTTCGGTTTTAATAACCAAGGCTCTTCATAGCCAATTGGAAGTTTATAGATATAAAGATCTGAAGAATTGGCTCTCTGGCCTTTGATGAGATTTTGAGGCTCTGTGGCCTTTGAAGAATAGTCTTGAAGTTTCTTTCTTAGGAGTTCTGAAGAATTGGCTCAGTTGAATAGGAATCTAATAAGAGAAATTAATAATTGTCTTAACAATTTGGTTCAAAATCAGTCATCCAACACGGATGTCAATATGGAACCAAAATAGATTTTTTTTTTTGCAAAGAAATATATTGTGATATTTACTATGACTGAATTGCATCTGTTGATGGACAAATAATGTGACCCATGGTATGGACAAAATGAGCAAGTTTCTTTCAGTAGAGTGAGGAACGATAAAGTGAGTGATATTTACCATAGGAAGATGAACAAATAGTGTTCTAATAATAACATTTAATACCTCACTGAGACCATTTGACAAACAGGTTGTAGGCAGCAACCACACAGCGCCACTCCCTGCTATAATCAGCCTCACAATCAAGGCCTAACTATGGAGCAGGAGGAATAGCTCCCCCTTAAACTGAAAGATTGAGCGATAATTTCTGAAGAACAGAGAGTTTTGATAGAGTTGCCAGATAGAAGATATAACTACCAGAAGACATCGATTGTCATCTTCCTTATCCTTAAGTTCTGCAGTCTTCACTTCCCCAACAAATTAGTAGCAATTTGATAAAAAAAAACACAGAGAAGATAACATGCAGCACAATAAATTTTTGCTCTCAGACTGAAGAAAAATTTAAATTAGTTGATTCTTAAAATAAGGTTTTTTTTTAAACCTCAGAAATCAGCAATCCCGGGATCTAACGGACATACCTGAAAAAACCGTATAAGCCATATATAGTGATCCACCAAACACTGCCGGAGCTGGTTGTAGTGGCGTTGAGTTCACAAAAGAGAGTATTGAAGCTTTACTCAACAAGAAATCAAAAGTTAAGAACACTACAAGGAAAGATGTGAGCAAATGTCGGATTACATTGAAAAGCTTAAGGACTGTATTAAGTGATTTCAACAGCTTGAACGCAGTTGTGTTTTAGAGATTGAAAGGCTCAAGATTTGTTAGAAGTTTCTGAGAAGAACTATAATGACTTAGATATGCTGATGAAGGCTAAGATAGAGGAACTGAACTCCGTCATAATGGAGTTAAGGAAGGAAGAAATACAGTTGAGTTGAAGAAGATAGAAGTACTTTCAGTAATAAAAGAGGAAGAAATGTGGTGGCGTTTGGAATGGTATGAAAATAATGTGGAGTATGCAAATGGGTAAAGAAAAGCAGTGATGTGATGGGATTTGCTTTGGAACCGAGAAACCCTCTGCCAATACCCCTTTTTCCTTTTTTCTTTTTTTTTTATATATATATATTTTTGTTTTATATTTGGTGACATATGGCAAAAACCACGGGGCCACTTTGACACCTGTGAAAGGAAATTCCAGCTGTCCACCACTTTTGAACTTTCTGGATCTCCTTCCCAACGTTTTTCCTCTAGATCTCATTACTCAGATTTCTTTTCCCCTGCTTATCCTGCAACCTTGGTGAAAAACTCTTTTTCTGCAAATGAACCATACAAGGTTTGCCTTTGGTTTTTTTTTTCAGTGGATATTTTCTTCTGGAAACGAACCTTTCTTCATTCTGTTCAATTGTTGAAACCCAGAACTTGAATAGTATCAATCGAAGAAAAAAAGGATGCTTGAAGAAGCTGGAAGTGAATTTTGTTTACTGAGAAAGTTTTAGAACTGAGGCTCTGATACCATGTAGAAATTATAGAGGAACAATTTCTATGAAGGAATTGAAGAAGAGAGAAATGTGTGAAGGAAGAGGAAAACTAAATGAAGGCAAGCATGTAGATACAAAGGTGAAGAAGAATCACTGTATTATGGAATTCTTGCTTAAGAGTAAAAGACTAAAACTAGCCTACTATATATACACGGGTGGAAGAAGGTTTTCCCTTTCACAACGGCTACATTTGTATCCTAACGCCTCTATGTACGAGTATATCTATCTATTATACAACAAATGTGCAGTGTACTTTTCTACAGTAAATTGTCACGTCAAAAATAAACAAGACGCGTAGTGAACAAAAATAAGTCTCGTGGAGAATAGCACACATCCATGTACATACTTCCCTTTGGATTATCTTTGGAAGGAAAATTGCCGAGTCAAGAATAAACAAGACGGTAATAAAGAAATGATCACAGGTCTTGTTAGTTTGCTAACGGTTGCAGTCCAATGTTGCTTCATGAAACGAAAGGAGAAAAAAGGGCAAAGCAGTAACACCAACACGGTAATAACATACATCCAAGATGTAATATATCGGCTTATCATGGAGTACGGTTTTGATTATGGTTCAAGCGCGATTATGTAGAGTACCCGAGAGTTGTTGCTATACAAGTGTTTTGTGAAACACTGCTATATATGGCAGCGAACTTATTCATAGACTAATATGGTTGAAGGACGCATCTACTTGTAGAAAAAAATTTTGATTGCCGCAGG
Source organism: Eustoma russellianum (assembly GCA_036186865.1). Taxonomy (NCBI): domain Eukaryota; kingdom Viridiplantae; phylum Streptophyta; class Magnoliopsida; order Gentianales; family Gentianaceae; genus Eustoma; species Eustoma russellianum. The sequence goes on along the minus strand of AP025041.1, from coordinate 44,942,140 downwards.
TACTTTAGAAGGTTTGTATAGTTTTAGAGCACTAACTTGACTGCATTTCTTATATTGTGAAGTAGCAGTTGATCAACATAGTTTGACGCAATTTTTATTATCGGTCATCGAAAAACCAACTTTACACTAGTCATAGACTGAAGCCTCTAAATCAATGGAGTAATGTTGTTGTTGTTGAATACCTTTAGAGCACACTCACGCATACACATCTAACCTAACCATTTTCTTTTAATGCATATGAAATACATGATGAGTGAAATGTGAGACATGAATAGAAACGAAGCAAAATAGTAAATCCATTATGGTTTTCGATTGCGGATGTCATTGCGTACTTTAATCAAGGCTGTCGTGTCATTTTTTTCCCCCCGGTTTTAGAATGACTTTATTTTCGTTTTCTCTTTCATGCTTTGTTTTTATAGCATAATTAAGATAGTAGAAAAACAAAAGAGTATTACTTCTCTGGATCTGTCTGGTTTATCATGAAACTGCAAATTATAAAACTTATGATAATCTTTTGCTTTTCAATTGGTACCGACACTAGATTATGTTTTATAAAGAAAACAAAAATATCAAATTTGTGAGTTCTTGTTTCACAAAAGAAAGGGGAAAAAAATTTACGTCGAAGCCCCGTCGTAGGAACTGACGATTGCTAAAATACTCTTCCAGTAAAGCGCATGTTAGCAAGAATATTAACACAGACAATGGCATCGTCATCAAAGTAACCTCAGTCTCCCCTAGCCTGTAAGCTTGTTGCGAGAAGACGCCCGTGGCAAGGGTGGTCGGATCGTTTTGTTATATTTTGTCACTCAACATTTCAATCGTCCTACTGAAATTGTGAAATTGAATATGAGGATAATTAGGTGGGATCTGCTGCTGTTATTTTTGGCTGCTTTCTCCGTACTTTGCTCGCCTGTGTTATCCGATCTAATCATTTCCAAGGTTGATCGAAAGGTATTTTATTTTTTCTATTGCACTGCTCTTTTTTTTTCTCTCGCTTTTCCATAGGGTTTCGGGTTTTTGAATTCTCACATCCCTATACGCATCCTCATTCCTTTTTGCCGTGAAGTTTGAATTTTTATTAAATTTTCGATTCGTTTCTTACAGCTCTATTGCTTGTTATTAAGTGGGAATATGTTTTGCTGGATGTATTTGAGAATCCATACCAGTGGTAGCTTGATTACTCTGATAGCTGTTTTCGTAGGAAGTTGCAGTTTTTAACAGTTTCTCTTTGAGCTTAATCTTTGTTTTGGCAGAAAGTTGAAGTTTTTAACATTTCGTCTTCAATCTTAATCTCTGTTTTAGCTGAAAGTTTTGTTTTTTTAATATATTTATCTTTGAGCTTAATCTCTGTTCCGGCAGAACCTTGCAGTTTTTAACGTTTTATCTTTGAGCTTAATCCTGTTTTGGCAGAAAGTTGTAGTTTTTAACATTTGAGCTTAATCCTGCTTGCAGATTGACTTGACCTCCCAGATTGTTCGCTCACACGCTACACTGAAGGTTGGAATAGGATCCTCTTGACTTTTAAACTCCCTTTTCCAATTAGAAGTTCACATTTCTGAAGTGTGGGTCTTTTGTGTCCAGGTGCAAAATTCGGGCCCTGATGCTGTGATAGAGATTTTGCTGCCTTTTCCTGATCACCAGGCAAAAGACCTGGCATTTTTTGTGGTAGGTACTGTTGAAGACAAAGGGAAAACGAAAGATACTTTCAATGCTCTTCCTGTTAAAGCTGTTTACCCTGATGGGATGCCCCAAGGCTTAACTTGGTATTCAATATCTCTGTCGAAGGAGTTGGGCAAGGGTGAAAAATTGACTCTGTCAATTAAGTCTGTGTTCACCCATTCACTGAAGCCGTTTCCTGAGAAAATAACTCAAGCAGATGTCCAACTCCTTGTGTTCCAAGACAGTGCTTACTATCTGTCTCCTTATACTGTTAAGTCCCAGTCACTTACTATTAAATTGCCCGAGCCTAGAGTTGAATCATATACCAGACTTGAGAATACCAAGGTGTCTGGTTCAGAGATTAAATATGGACCTTATGAGGATCTAACTTCTCTCTCGTACACTCCTATTGCCGTTCACTTTGTCAGCAATACACCTTTTGCTGTGGCTGAGCAGATGATACGAGAGGTAGAAATTTCACATTGGGGAAATGTGCAGATCACGGAGCATTACAACATTATGAATGCTGGGGCTAAGAGTACAGGGGAGTTCTCTAGGTGGTCTAGCAATCTTTTTTGTATTGTAATTTCATTTTCCTTTTCTTTGTTTCTTTTAACCCCTGAACTTTGGTTTTGTGAAATCTTTAAGATCCTTCCTTTTCTAATGTTACAGGCTTGATTATCAAGCAAGACCTCATCTTAGAGGGGCATCAGCGTTCAGGCATTTAGTGGCAAGGTTGCCTCCCAGAGCCCACTCTGTTTACTACAGGGATGAGATTGGCAATATTTCAACTTCTAATTTGTGGAGTGATTCATCAAAGGTGGTGATTGTATTTGTCTTTGGTATTGTCATGGAGGCTATAGTTTCCTGACCTTATTTTTTCATATTGCAGACACTTCTTGAAATTGAACCCAGGTATCCGATGTTTGGTGGATGGAGAACGTCCTTTACCATTGGTTATGGGTTACCCCTCCAAGATTTCTTATTTCAGGCTGAAGGAAAGCGTTTTCTTAATATGTCTTTTGGATCTCCAGTGGATGATTTGGTCATTGAAAAACTTATCGTGAAGGTACAGCAGTCTTATATCTTATGACAAGGGGTTATGTTTTTAGACGCTTGCTCTTTGATGATGTAGGTTTTTCTTTTCCTCGAAAAAAGAATTTCAAATATCTGCACATTTGCAGGTTGTTTTGCCAGAGGGGTCAAAAGACATATCCACCTTTGTTCCATTTCCTGTCAAAGAATCGCAAGAGGTATGCCTTAGGGGCAGTTTTCTTGTTTCTTCATTTATCTAAAGCAATGCGTGTCTCATTCAGCTGCTTACTACTTGTATTTTATTTACAGTTCAAGTTTTCCAATCTGGATGTGGTAGGTAGGCCTGTGGTAGTACTGGAGAAGGCAATTGTTGTGCCTGAGCACAATCAATATTTTCAGGTAAACTTTGGTAATCTTTAATGCTGAGGGAAATAAGAGAATTAAGTACTAGAGATAACAATAATTTGAATAAGGCTTTATCCCAATAAACGTCATAGAAGAACAGTTGTTGATTAATATATCCAACATACTTCTTGGTGTGCATGCTGAACGTGATCAGCTTGATTTCCGCTCCTCATAAATATATCCACTGAGATCACAGAGAAAGAACTTTGAAACAAGCAATTTGTCACAAGTGGTTATTCACTTGAAAATTCAAACAAGACCTAGATGAGTTATTAAATTATTAGAAGCCAAGGATGAAAGCTGGAAGACAAGAACAAAATTAATCTATTATGTAGAAGTTGCTTATATTACTTCCTATTGTTTCTTGTACACCCCAGTCAAGTTGGTGGGATGAGAATTTGGTAGATGGTACTTGTCCTGTTTTATGATCAACCGTCATAATACGTGTTGTCAATCAGTTTTTCTTTTCCAAAACTAGACATTGGCCATCTGTGTTTTTCTCTTCCCTTTGTCCCATTTTACTTATCGTTTTTTTTCCTGCAAATCTCAAGAGATGTTGATTGAATGCATCGAATGCTATGAATTACTGTTTTTTAAAGTAAAATTCCATATATAGCCAAAGTGGCACATTTACAAAAGGTATTACACTGAACTGAATAGAGAGGTTTTGCTTTAGCTACTTAGGTAGCTTACATTTTGCTATCCAAGCTCTAATGCGAACCTTTACAAAAGTTATCAATAAATGACATTCTATGCCAAGCAAAGCTAGAACTATTTAGAGTCTAAATTAAGGAGAGTGTCATCCTGTACAAAATGGTTATCGTAATGACAACCCTGGGTATAGTGGTTGCAAAATAAAGGTAATGTACGATGGGGAACAGAGAGCTGTATGTAAATCGTAGTAATCAACTTCTTCAGTTAGGTGAGCAATTTGACGAAGTTCTTCCGGGTTGGGGAAATTTTCTCCTAGTAAGCCAACGGTGATACGCCAGAGTCTAGGGATGTATTTGGGCAGCCAACCAGTATTTGGTTTCATAGTAGCTTTCAACTGTCCTTTGATTTGTTGAAAATCTTCATTGACATTCCAGTATTTACCACCAGTTCCCAATTGAACTTGTTACATTTGTATCCTCTCCAAGAAGTGGTTGCGTAGTGAATGCTGTCCAACGTTTCCTTCGTACTGTTCTTGGGTCCCTTTTGACTTTTTGGTGTATCCTACTGTTACGTTCTCTCCATATATGATAGACAGCTGAAGCAAAGCTAAAGTAGCCAATTTCCTTATGCAGCCTTGTTTTCCATGTGGTTGATGAGTTGAGCTATGAATTACTAGTGTGTCCTTAAAAAGGTATTTGCGGCAGACATATGATGTATGTTAATGTTATGGTGTGGTTGTGTACAAGTTGAGCATATTTAAGGACAAAAAGGCAATTAATGCATTTTTGGGTCTTTCCTCCTGTGCAAGGGAAGCAACAGATGCAAAATGAAATATACGGAGATGCAAAATGAAATATACGGGAGTATCAAGTTATAAATATTTAAAACCTTGGAGAGATCAGTAACTTTACATAATATATTGAAGCTCTTACTAGCTTTTACTGATTGCGTTAGTACATAACATTAATGCAATCATAACATTTTCTGTTTGTTTTTCGTTTTGGCTACCATGTACAGGTCTTTTACAGGTTTGGCAACCTTTCCTTGCTGCGGGAGCCATTGATGCTAATCTCTGGGTTTTTCTTATTCTTTGTCACATGTGTCATATACGTGCATGCTGATTTGACAATCTCCAAATCGTCTGCTTCTTATATTGCTAAATTGCAGTGGGATGAGGTATGTGACGCAAGATCTGATCTATTTCTCTCTTTATACCTGGATGCTGTTTGTATGACATGTAATTTTTCTGTGACCATATTTTAGGTGCAAGCTGCTATCCAGCAGTTCCAGGGTGTTATGAACCGCTGCTTGGCAATCCATGATGCACTTGAGGCATCTCTACGTGATCTTTCAAGGACAGGTGATGTTCAAACCTGCAAAACAGCTCGAAAAGTAGCTGGAAGCTCACTTAAAGAGATTCCCAAGGAGTTGAAGCCTTCGTTAACAACATTGCAGTCATCTCCACGGGCTTCTCAGATACTGCTGAAGGTTTCATTTTGTCGATCTTAGTTTTCTTGTAATGATATTGGCTTCTATTCTTATGCAGCTCACTCGCGTGTTTCCTCTCCTCTAACTATATTTTATTTCTCTTTCTCAAGTTCACAAGTGTTAATATTATTATTTCTGACTCGCATTTAATTTCTTCTGTCTCATATGGTTTCAACTTTCGGCGTACCAGGCTACAGTTGCATTCGATATTCTTTCTCCCAGTACTAAAGTTACTCTTGGTGTTAATGCAGGTGGAAGAAGTGGTTGCCAGAGAAAAAGACCTGCAAGAGAAGCTTCTGTTGAAACACTCCACGGTTGTTGATTCTTTTGAGAAAAAGCTTGGTGGGCAGGATATTGAGAACCGCGTTGCTTCAATCCAGCAAAAAATCACAGCCTTGAGACAGGAAGTTGATGATCTTCTAGAAGTAATTGATGAGATCTAATACGGGTTTTGAGTTTCGCCCGTCTGATCAAATTTTTGTTGTTAGTTGACATTTACCAGGAGTTGGTGCCATATTAATGGTCCTTGGCCATTCTCCAATTCTCATAGACTGTCTTTAAAGACGAGTTCATGGATTTTTGTTTAAATATAGTGACCTTTTTTTTAAATACCTGTTGGCAGTTTAGCTGCTTGCTCTTGAAATCATTACTGCAAATTAGTCCTAGGATTAAAGTTTTTCCACTGTTCCTTGCCTTGCCTTTCTAGTTGGGTAGCTGCTGAGCTGTCATGGTACCTCCCACAGTCTTTGCATGGATTTTTCTAGTCATTAGGCTTCTTTTGCAATATGTACTTGCACTTTCACAGCTTCAACTGTTCGGTGCTTGCATCTACCGAGTCTGTTGTTTTGCGAGCTGCATATTGTGATGAGCTCCAGCTTCCACACCAACAAATCTCCAAACTATCTTCAGTGTAATAAATTGTGCAACTCGGCTATAGACTTAATGGAAGCAGCAGTAATAAATTGTGTACTGATTGAAGTTTTCAGCTGCTTGGGCAACTAATTGCCTTCTACTTTCAGTTTATTGATATATGGATGATTTCTTCTTAAAACATAGATTTATACACAGACGCGCACACAAAGAGAGAACGACCGTGTTTATTGTGCATTGATGTAAATACATAACCATCCACTTGTAATAGTGGTAAATGAAGACCAATTTTCACAGGCGAACATGATTTGGCACATTTTGCATATACTTTCAGTCCACGCACACTAGACTAATCCCAAATCTCCCGACTCTGGACTTGGTTTACTAATTCAGCTGCTTGTAGATTTCCTCAAGATTCACATAGTAAACACGTAGTAAACCTCACACGCACATAATTTGACAACAGACTACAAAATTATTCCTACTCTAATTGGGTTACTTGCAGTCAGTTGCTCGATACGTACGGGAAATTTTCTGGCATTCACGTGTACTTGTAAGACTCATTTGTAACATGTTGGTTTGCAGAAACCAACAAAATCAGTTGAACTACATAGCGAGAGATTGTGTTGAAATTACTGGATAAGGAAACCAAATTTTTTCTCCTTCCACTGGTTGTCCTCCAAATAGGTCTTCCAAATAGGTCTCATAGAAGCTTGCTTCACCGCTCACGCTCACTTGTAAGGCAGCCGTGCTCCTTGTCCCGTAGCGTCCCTACAAAAGCACACATAGTAACTCATATTACCACGTTGCACCTTGTTACTGGAAAAGATTACATTTTGCATTGTGTATGAGAATATATTCAGCCATCTTAAGACAAGTAACGACAATGTTCAAAAGTCAAGTGTTGCAAGCTTCATCAGACTCGAGTTCTGAGATGTTCTGTGAAGAGTGAGGATGGTCTTATCAAAGGAGTGTCGATTTGGACGAATATGGAGCTGAGGATCATCTCCCAATCCTTGGGACAAACACAAGGAAACTTGCTCTTATCAGCTTCATGTCCGTCATCAACATTTCCACCATCTTTTCAACATGAATAATCTTCTCTTGGTCTTCTCCATCATGACACGCTCCTAGAAGCTTTTGGAAATTAGTCCTCAGTCTCTGAGTCTGAAATTAAATCGTTTCGTGAGTAAGACTATGGCAGATGGTGTGTTTTAGTGCGTGCATATGGAATTTCAAGTAACCTTTGGCTAAGGAGAATCGCGTTTTGCGTTGGGAAGGACATGGATTCCTGGATGAACCTGTTGGACTAGAACAGAACATCTTACGGGCCTGTTGGATACATAGAACATGGTCTTGGAGACATAGTCAGCGAAAATGAGATTAAATCCGTTGTACTGACACGCCCTCTTTTCCCACATTTTCGTGAATGCCTCGGGACTCAATTCACTCTGAATCGGAACATACTCTATGATGTTATGATGAATGAAAAAAGGTACCAATCATAAGTATACTGAATGAAAGAGTATCAAAGCTTGTTATACGATGTTATGTTATATACGATCTATATAATTTAACTCTGTGAAACTGGTGGCAAACAAAAGTATTACCTGGAGAAAACTTAGAGGGAGTTGTCCTCTGCTATTTGGCTGCGAAACCTGAAGATTGCGAAGCACAAGCACATTGGTTAGAAAAGCGATTCTACCGTTTCTTGAACATGCCATCCATGTTCCTCCGCCCACGTTATCTCTTCCTCCCAATATGTCACCGCCGTCCCACCACTCTACTGGCTTTGTAGGCCTTAATTTAAGTCCATGAAACTAGTTTAACTAAGAAGGGCAGAGAGCTAAAGCAGCAGTTAATTAATATAGAAAAAGAAGGAAAGCTTATCGGTGGTGGAACTCATTCCTATTCAGCAACAAGAGAAATGGGTAGTAAGGATGATTTTGCCACATAAATACTGCAATACACATCTTAGTGTTTAACTGAAATCAATTTTGACTATAGGAACCACTGGAAGAAAGCAGAATAATAGTAACAAGTGCAGCTCGATATATATAAACATAGTATATACGGCCAAAGCAAGAACCCGAGTGGAGTAGTATTCTTGATCAGGTAACCTGTGGGATTTTGTTGATTATTAAATCCTAGTAATATTTATCAGGAATGAATATATTTATGGCGTGCAATCTCACACTCTGTTTGCAACTTCACTTGATACCGACACTCATGATGCTAACGTGTAACAATTCTTGCTTTTTATACATGTGCCAGCAAAATGATGATCACTTTATGTTTATTCAAGAGTATAACTAAGCAGATTGTCAAGTGTTATTTTTGATTAACCAAGATGTGAGGGGAATAAAACCAAAACTGGAAGGCAAAATCAAAAAAGTTCCGTTTTATGATCGACTTACGAGAATATTACATATTCATGAAATAGAGGCAAGTCTTACAATACAAGTAATCCGAGTATAGCATTGAAATGTTACAATACAAACACTGAACCTCAAAACAGTAAGCCTTGGTCTCGCCTTTGATCATTTTAAGTTGGACATTGACAAAACAACAAAGTAGAATTATTAAACATTACCATTTGGTATATACTTAAAGTCTTATCATAATTTGTATACTTTTTGGGTAATAAACATATTGCGTACATTTAAATTCCTATTACCCAAAGTAAACATATGGCGTACATTTAAATTCCTATTAAACTGTTCCACGTACATGAATTGAGACGAGACTTGCCCATTGCTCGGCTGACCGCAGGGGGCGGGGAGTAAAGTTAAGGTTTTTAGGTTACTGTTTATTCAACAAAATCAGTTTGTCCACCTCAGACATCACACATACCCACGTCATCTATTGACTAAAACAGTTATTTATGTTTCCAGTTTGGAGTAGTAGAATGTGTAAAAACACGCAATGCACCTATAGCCTTACTGTTTCAGACTTATCCTTCCTCATTGCTCAAGTCGTCAAAGAACTTAACCCATCTCCTAAACATAAGTTTTGCAATTAGACAAGATTTTATTGTTAAAGTTGAACAATATTTCTCCACTTTCATAATCAGATGTTACAATAAATGTCTACTTCTTTACCCAAATACTGGATACATCTCTGTACAATTTACCTTCTTTTATCCTACACTTAACCTAACCATCGTTAAGCCCCATCTAAACGTTACCATGCCCTGAGCATCACATGACACTTCAGCTAAAAGCTAATGGATAACAATGAAAAATTTTTCCCTTTCTAACAAAAACCATAAAAACTCAAAGCTGTAAGGCTAAATCCGGTTGCTGAGGTGAACCAATCTTCAAACTCGAGCTAGGTGAGCCTGAAGTTTGGACTCTAACATTGAGATCCGGTGGAACTGAAAGAGGCCCCTGCCGAGAGGGTCTAGTAGCAATCCCCAGAGAAGGTTCGACAGGTAGTGCAGGGGCTTGCGCAAATAAGCCCCCATAATGAGACGCGCTCTCTGAGCCAGCCTGGAAAAAAGGACCTAAATTCATGGGTGACATCTCTCTTGTCGTTAACAAGCCAGGTGTTTGATGTGAAGTTGAGCCCTCTTCCATGGAATATGCTCTTCTAGATAGACCAGTTTGACAAGATGGATCGTGATGGAATATACTATTAAAACCATTCCTGTTATTTTGAAACAAAGATTTCTGCTGAGCATGAATTGCTGATCCTGGAGTTCTCCAAGATATATCATCAGGTTCAGCTAATTTATTATGCCAATTCAGTCTCTTGACAGTTTCAGCCATTTCATCTGGTGGTTCATGTGCACTGGTGGAACTCAAACCAGAAACAGGAGTCAGTGGGTTACCAGAATCATGGTGAAGAATGAAGTCATTCATTGATTTCTGCTTTTCACCTGCAAAAGATGATGTCTGAAATGGAGCATCATTTTCACCCACCCATCCAGGACCGAAGGGTGTTCCATCAGAGAGGACAGACTTAATTTTCATGAAAGCCACTTTCCAAGGGACGGGGCCAAGGCTTGCAGCGTATCTAGCTAGGCTCCGAGCATATCCATGCGGTTCCAAGTGTAAACCAACCTGCTTAAAACCAAGTGATATTTAAAAGACTATCACCAAGCCATGCACTGCAGCAAAAGGAAAAGAGCACACATATGACTGGACCAACACTTCCCATTCCCGGCAAATGATGTTTCTTATGTGCTAAGACCACAAAACCCCGCCCGAGAAGTACAAGCTACAGAATTTTCCCTTCTCTCTTAAATTAACACTAGAGACTAACGATCTTTTAAAACAAAAAGGACGCAACACGACAAAAATCATAAGCAGATAACTTTTAAAACTACCATCCCCATTTCTCTAAAAACACTCGTCTTTAGCAATGCATTTTAGGAACCAAAAGAAGACAAGCGAGGAAGGCCAAGAGGTAACAAGTTATCCAAAGAAAAAGTAGAAAAGAACACATAAAAGGGATTCTAACGAACCGCTATTAACTGCTTTCTGTCCCCAGCATTAGACTGGTATGGTTGATCATAGGAAGCGGCTAAAAGTTGGCTTTGCCTGTAGGTGTCACGCTTGTTCTCATCCACTGAAAAATGTTTCTTCCCGTACTTCATGTCTGCTCTCAAAATTTTAGCTACGGAACAGAAAGAGCAAACATCAAACTCTTGTGGTAGGATTGATAACATTAGTAAACACTGATAAACTGCACAATACTCGATTTTTATACCTGGAAACTCACTATTCCAGTCAACCAACCAATCAGAATAACTTTCACCATTACGGGAGCCATAGTTAGTCATAAATCCATCATTAGAACGAAATTTATACATTGTAGCCCCTTTTCTTAGATTGTAAGCATTAGATCCAATTGATTTATCTTCTCCACTAGCAAGGGTAGCACCAGAAGAGTGCTGATTGCCAGCACGATCAATAGGTGAACTCTCGACAGGCTTTTTCACGTTCTTATATACAGTACGATCAGCAGGCGAACTATCAATAGGCTTTTTCACATTCTTGTTCGGAGGCCTTCCTCTCCGCACCACCTTTGGTTCACCATTGTTGCCTTCATGCCTTAGATTTGCAAAGTCTCGCTTCGCCAGCTCATGGATAGAGCGAGCCTGTGGCCAAGTAACAATCATGAAGTGAAAACAAGCTCGAGAAACAAAAGTATCAAATACTTCAAAGGCTGGGTTTACCTGCCGATAGTAAACAGTGTCAGGAGCATTGTACTGCATTGCATTTGAACATATCAGGAATACATCAGCCTGCAGACCGTTCAAGAATGTGATCATAATAAAATCAATTAAGATATCCAGACCTCGTAAAGTATAACCAAAATACAAGGTCGGTCTGATCATACTTAACATTTCCATCAGATCAGAACATTTTTCATAGTTCCTAATGATAAGATAAACAACAAGAAAATAGTCATCATTCTAGCAGCAAATTGCGCAATATCAATGACTATCTGATGAAACCAGTAATTTCCGGCTGAAGGTTATCCTGCATAATAACTTTGAACTCCAAGTACTTTCTTCAGAATAAGATAACACATATTATCAAACAAAAATCTATTGTATAGCTACGCCACATCCATTCTTCTGAATATGGAAGGCAAATTTTTTTACATATGCAAATGATACTCAATATTGAGTCAGCCCCATTTTGCTTTAGTACTTCATAGAACTGGAGATTAATGCATTTCAGCCCAAGCACATAAGAATGGCAAGACTAAAGAGTCGTCACCAGCAGTGTGGCCACCCTGTTAACTAAGGTTAAAAACAAGTCTAAAGTTTGACTACCCTGTTGACTTCATTTTGTAACCTTTTCAATAACAAACCAAAGAGAGATAAAAAAACATGTACCCTCAGAGAGTTCAGTTTTTCAATTCAATCTTATCAAAACAACTTGAATATGTACCAGATCTTACACTATACCCTGTAAGTGAAGAAAACATTGAATTTCACCACAGAGACAGGAAGGATGAAATTTGTGAGAAATCAATATTAAGTATTCAGATATATATCTCAGCTATCAGCCTCAGACAGAGCCAAAACAACAGGGAGAGCTGAAAGATTTCATTAATAATGAACCAAAGGAGATTATGTACTAGAGCTGATGTATAGAAAATAAGAAGTACAGGAAACCACAAAACTAACCTCCAATTCTTCCAAGTTCGTGTAGGCTCCACCATCAAGCTTCTTTCTTACAGTTCCAAAATCCATTGGGTGCTCAACAATTTCAAAATAATCGGGAAGCTGCAGAATAGTCATGTAAATATCAACAAGCGGAAACAAACACAAGAAGTGGGCTCTGAATTCATAATAACAAAAGTACCTCATCAGGATCCACAGGCTCAGCAAAAACCCCGTAAGTATCCTTCCTGTATTTGAATTCCAACAGCCATAATAAGCACAAAACAAAAAAGCACGACTGGCTAGTATCAAAAAAGTAGCAAAATCCAGACTAGCTAAAAGGCCAATTAACATCATACTTTTGAAGTCTGTCAAGAATGAAGACCAGAAACTTTTTGTCTGGCAAAGGTGTTGTGGGTCCACATCCCAGTGGCGACCCTGTCCAGAAATTGAATGCCCACAATTAAATAGGAAACAAAAGAATTCACACGAATGGTCAGAAAGCTCCAGCCTCCAGACAAATGATATCCCCTCTCTCTTTAAGCATATACAAGCTGTGAATGAACTAACCGTGCAGAGTGTCTGTCACTTTCATATCCTGCTCCCCCTGCAAAAATCAACCCAGCAGCCAGTTCTCAGTACCATAACTAAGCAATCAGATTTGATGTACCAAAACGGTAGCTGCATAATAAATCCCCAAGAAGCAGCAGCTAAAACACCAAATAACAGCAAATTTATAGTGCTTCCAGCACAGTAAAGCATGTAAATGTGAGGAAATGGACAAATCTCAACTTTTTCCAAGATATGACTTTCTACAAATATATTATACGGCAAAAGGTCATACTCTGACCCTGATAGTCCCCACCACCTTAACCACAAGGAACTTTTTTGCTCAGCAACTCCTATGTGGGAGGTCCTTACTCAGTGGTATCAAGCCTAAACCAGTTCCGCTGTAAGAAGTTGACAGCACCACGCTAACACCCACATTGCAGCAGCCAAAAGTGGAAACGATGACTTCTTTCAGTGCACTATACACCAAAGTACTAACTGAATTACGATCAGCTCCACAAATATCTTACACAACGGCCAATTGTGCACACCAGCAGGGACAATAAAAAAAAAAAGCCAAGATAATAATATTTAAATCAAAATACAATGACCAAAACAAATGTAAAGTACTGTAACCCAGCTGACATTTCTTTTTCGTATGCGCATATGTAAAGTACAAATACCAACAGAAAAATTGAAAAAGATTGACTGAGTTGGATTTCAGGGGGGTCATTAATGGTCCACAAGCGAAAGAGGAAAAGACAGAAAAAAGAAAAGAGGGAAAAGAAAAGAGAGTAGAAATAGAATAGGTCTTCTAGAAAAGAAAATTTAAAAAAGAAGGTAATAACGCGCGAATTCCCAAAAAATTTAATCATCCTACCTCTTCAAAAGTTAAAACCCATAAAATCTCTCAAACACTGAAACCAGAACAAAAAAAAACGCCGCTAAATAGTTTTCCAAAAATAGAATAAGTCAAGAATTTGAAATTTCAAAATAGAGAAAAAAATCCCAGATCAAAGAAAAGATTTTCTCTCTCCCTCCACCTTCAATCCTTCTTGCAGATTGATATGTACATAATATCTGCATGGAATATGCCGATTCATAAGGGAAAAGAAAAGACAAAAAAAAGGTGAACAAAATCTAATTCTGCAGACCTGATCCATAACTGCATCGCTAGATCTACTATCAACGACATTGACGGTTGGTCCCTCGAGGGAAGCATCATGATCTTCGGCCTCTTCGGGTTCGGAATCCCAATTGGAACCCGAATTTTGAGAAGAAGAATTTTGGGAATGCAGTTGGGTAGACTGAGGCAAACGGACAACGAGCTTAACTTTCTTCTCTTTTCTTTCATCATCATCATCATCGTAGCCATCGCTAACGAATTCGGAAGACAAGGAATTGAAATTGACGGAGCTCCTGCGGCGGGAGGATCGGCGAGAAGGGATAGAATCGTTTGATTTGGGGGAAGGGGAAGGGGTTAGGGATCTGAGCTGACGCTTTTGGAGATCCGCAAGAGAAGGACGACCCTTCTTCTTCTTGTGGTTCGTCATGGGAATAAAAGAGGTTGGGGGTTGCAGAAGCTGCCGTTTTTGGTTTGGCACTGGTTGCTCTTGTGATTGCTGCCTTACCCATTCCCCTCTCGGGGGAAGAGAGAGACGGACAAACCTTTTTCTCTTTCGTTACTATTTTTCTTTTTTTTTAAAAAAAAAATGTATGTAAATAAATATTTGGGTGACTAAATTTTTCTTTTTTAAAGAAAAACTAATAATAAAATATCTTTTGCGTTTTGTTTAAGACATGACCACGGGTTGAAAAGGGTTGCTGTTATTTAAAACCGTTGGTTTAAAACTAGACCTAAGTTTTATGTACTTTGGTTAATTGGTTCTTTATAACCGTTGGTTTAACTTTCAAACCGGTTTCGTTTATGGTTTTGTGGATTATTTACCTTATCACTATGAATTCGTTTTAGAATTCACTTCATACTTTTGCTAGCGAATGTCTAACAATTAATTTTCCTTCTGAGCAAGCAATGACCATGTGTATTTTTGATTATTCGCTTCATTATTATAGAATCAGAATGTCTAAGATGTTGGAATAGGTTTACTGCACAATGTAAGACACAGAAAAGTTCTGCAACCTCATTCATTTATTGACATTACCCTGCTTTAAATAGCAACACCATTACAACCGAAACCTGAAAACTAGGACATTTACTACAGCACTAACTAAGACTCATAAAGACTCCTAAAGATTCTGAGTTCGGGAACGTAATATACGTCTTTGATAATAAATGCAGTACCTCCAAAAGTTAGCTTCACACTTCCTTTTCCAGCCACAATCATCCTTGTGTCATTTCCACATTTGACTGAATGAGATGGCTCAGGTGTTAGTTCTTGAAACATACCTCTTTCTCCACACATGTGATTCGAACATCCTGAGTCTATAAACCATGTATCCTCCCTCTTTGTTTCATTCTTTTCATCATAGGCCATTAACAGCAGCTCATCTTCTTCTTCAAGTTGAGTGTAATTGGCTTCTTTGCTCCAGGTAGGACATTCATACTGGAAATGGCCCAAGTTGTGACATTTGAAACATTCGATTGTTGCTTTGTTGATGAATTGTCTTCCACGTCCACGTCCTCTTCCTCGTGATGTGTATGCTCTTCCACGTCCTCTTCCTCCTCTCTGATGTTCCATTTTGAACACTTGATCACCCTTATAATTGGCCACCCTTTTGAATTTCTGCTCATGAATTACAAGAGAACTTTGCAACTCATCAACTGTGAGAGCTTCTATGTCCTTGGATTCCTCAATAGACACCACTACATATGTAAATTTTTCAGTCATGGTACGAAGAATTTTATGAACCACCTTGGTATCCGGCATCTCTTCTCCATTGCTCCTCATTTTGTTTGCAACGGCCATCACTCGGGCAAAGTACTCTGCTACTGTTTCTTCTTCTTTCATCTCTAGCACCTCAAATTCTCTCCTTAGTGCATTTAACAGTGCCTTTTTGACGCGATCATTCCCTCCATATTTGCTCTTTAACGAATCCCAAATAATTTTGGATGTGCTCCTATCCAAAATTTGCTCAAAAACGGCTCTGTCAAGAGCTCTAAAAAGGTAATGCTTTACCTTATGATCTTGCATCCTTCTTTTCTCCAGCTCCTCCTGTTGTTCAGCTGTCAAAGTTGTTCCTGTTGCTGGTTCCTTCACACCTTCTGCAATCAAACTCCATAAGCCTTTCGCTTTGAGCAGATTCTCCATTAACTCACTCCAATGATCATAGTGTAGTCCATCAAAGTGTGGAATCTTAGCGGAAACCTTTTCATCACTCATGATAACCGGGCTCTGATACCAATTTGTTGGAATACGTTTACTGCACAATGTAAGACACAGAAAAGTTCTGCAACCTCATTCATTTATTGACATTACCCTGCTTTAAATAGCAACACCATTACAACCGAAACCTGAAAACTAGGACATTTACTACAGCACTAACTAAGACTCATAAAGACTCCTAAAGACTAGGAATAGATAACGCAACTGCTTCCTAACTTTCCGGAACAAATTAAAGATAAAAAGACTTGGTCAATCCTATCATAAGACAATCATGCCAAACTATAAAATCATCGTGATTAGTAGATTTCTAATCTACTAGGTGATGGATTTCAGATGTGTTTAGTTTTGTATAATTTAAATCGGATGATAACGACTGTAGCTTTTCTAACATGTATTTTCTTCTGGAAATAGTTTTTGTGATCAATAAGCATTTAATATTTTTCTCATTTATAGTCTCGATATAATAAATAATTTTGCGGATATCTTGAAAATTCCACAAATTTCTTCAAGACTTGGGAGATAGTACTGTTATCTGTAAACATTTTAGCTCGTTCTAAGAGAAATACATAGATCTTTCTGTTAGGAAAGTAGCCGTAAAACAGCCGTAATCAAGATATTGTGTATCTTGACTTTAGTAGAGAATATTGACTAAATCATAGTAATTGATATTTTTTAGCAGAGATAGAAGACTTGATGGTAGTATAAATAGCAAAGCAGTGTACTCATACAAAATTAAGGAAGAAAATATTTTTCATTCAAATCATTGTTCAATTCTTCATGGTATCAGAGCAGGTTATGATCAAACCTATGCTCTTGATTCATGACTGACTCAGAATTGAGAATTCATCACTGTCATAAACTACCCTTAGGATCAAGTATCCTACCTGCCCTAATCTGAGTTTTTCTTTCTCTTGTGAGGCTCAGAATTCTTCATCACTGCCACACATACCTAAAGCTTCAAGCTTTGCATCTGTTCTTATCGATTTTGTTTTGGGCTCAGCACGCTGGTCCTCATTGCCCCAGTACCTTTCCAGACCAAGATAGTCCCTGCTCAATCCGTTCCTGCACATAACGAAAGATATGTCAGAAACACCGAATACCCCTGAAGGAAGTTCTGGAACATCAGAAACCAGAACCAACTTCCCTACAAATATTGACTGGTCAGAACAATTCGCCAAGTTTCTTCAGCAGAATATGAATATCTCACCATCACCACCTGTGACGGCAAATCTTGTCCTGAAGGTTAAATTAAACAGCACAAACTACACACTGTGGTGTAGATTAATGAAGATGGCATTAGGGGGAAGAGGGAAAACTTCTCATATCACTGGAGTTCCCCCTCCTCCATCTCCTACGGAAGCCAACTACTCAACCTGGGAACAGCAAGATCAATTAGTCTGCACATGGCTAATTGATAACATTGAGGACAGTCTCGTTAATAACGTGTCCCAGTATTCCACTGCAAAGGCTCTTTGGGATGGCCTTGCAGTGACCTACGGATCTGGGAGTGATCCACTCCAAATTTTTGATCTCCATAAACGGTGTTATACAATTAAACAGGACAATAGACCCCTTGAAACTTTATGGGATCAATTTCAAGGACTTTGGTTGACAATTGATTCCATGGATCCTAATCCCATGGAATCACCAAGAGACATTGCTGTCTATGCCATGAAGGTTCAGGAACAAAGGCTTTACCAGCTTCTACTTGCAGTTGACGAAAGCTTTTCTGACACCAAGAAGGAAATTTTAAAACGAGAACCAAGACCCACAGTAGAAAATGCATACAATGAACTCCGCAGATCTGAGATCCAATGTGGAGTCTTGAATACCCTATCAGATCTGAGATCATCATCTGGGGTTGGACAGGGTCTGATGATCAAATCATCATCAGAGACAGCCAAGAACCGAGGGACAGCAGGGTCTTCTACCCGCTCAGGAGGCCCATCACGGCGGGGAGACCCTGATAAATCACTGGAATGCACTCACTGCAAAAGAAAAGGACATAGTAGGGATAAATGCTTCAAGTTGCATGGTTATCCCGATTGGTGGGACGAATTCAAGAGAAAAACACAAACTGCTGCCGCCCAGAACACTAGAGATAGTGTATCTGGCAACAGGAAGGGAACAGAGGCCCCCAATCGCAGAGGATCCGAAGAGACTGAAGGGACAGCCAAGGCCGCCGTAGGAATTGCAGAAGAATTCACCAGCGGCAGCGAAGGAGGTAACGGGGCTGGGGTTCTAAACCCTAGCCCTCTTCCACCTTTAAATACCCCCTATATTACCAAATGCCCCCTGAATATTTGTCCTGTTATACTACGGTCCCTACAAACTTAAAAAATCATGATACTAACCCTATATTTTCCCTTATATCCAACCGTGCCCCACAGAATTTCCAAATATCCGAAGCAGCCCCATGTTCATCAATTTTACCCAAACAGCCCCCGAATTCCCAATGTCATACCATCCAAGCCCCGCCACAATGGATATTTGACTGCGGTGCTACTGACACAATGACCTATGACCCGTCTGACCTTCTTACACCAACATTACCCACTAAAACTATGGTTGCCACAGCCAACGGAGCCTCTCTCCCCGTAACAAGTGGAGGCACCATATCCATAACACCTCACATGACACTTCCAAATTGTCTCTATGTCCCATCCCTATCCACCAAGTTACTATCTATTAGTCAACTTACCAAGGCTCTTGATTGCGTAGTCCTTATGTATCCTAATTTTTGCCTTGTGCAGGACATTCGTACGGGGGTGATCATTGGGCGTGGTACTGAGCGCCAAGGTCTGTACTATGTTGATGCGGTGGTGCAACAGGGACAGTCTAATCTTGTCACCGGGACGACTGAACGACAAGTGTGGTTATGGTATCGACGATTAGGTCATCCGTCATTTAGTTATTTAAAACATCTTTTTCCTACTTTATTCAAATTTCCCATTACCAATTTGTCATGTGATACTTGCCTCCGGGCGAAACAAACTCGGGCATCCTATACTGCTAATAATACACGAGTTGATCGTATGTTTTCATTAGTTCATTCTGATGTCTGGGGACCTTCACCCTATAATACTCCCTTTGGTTTTCGTTACTATGTGATTTTTGTTGACGATTTCTCTCGTATGACATGGCTATATATCTTGAAGCATAAGTCCGAAGTCTCTCAAAAGTTTGTACAATTCTACAATATGATTCATACACAGTTTGATACTAAGATCCAAATCCTGCGATCTGACAATGGGGGTGAATATCTGGATACTACTTTGACACAATTCTTAAATACACACGGTATCATTCATCAAACAACATGCCCACACACACCTGAACAAAATGGAGTCGCCGAACGTAAAAACCAGATCCTTCTCGAAATGACTCGGGCTATGATGTTTGACTCTCATGTTCCGACTAGTTTCTGGCCGGAGGCAGTATCTACAGCCACTTATCTCCTCAACCGCCTTCCGACAAAAATACTAAACTACCAAACACCCATTCAGGTACTCCCTTCCCAACATTATGTCACTCCTCCCTTGTCTGACGGATGTTCCAACACGGCAAGTAGATGGCGCCGACTGCACTACAGCTCCCAACACTGCACAACCTGAGGCGCAAGTACCCCTACCACAGGATCCTCCGGTAACGAATGAACTGCTCAAGGTAACAAATCAGGGTATAAGTATTATTCAATCTGGCCTTGATAATGATACTAATACTGATTCACATAACCCAGATACTACTCTTGAGTACCCCATTATCCCCGAAATGTACACAAGAACTAATATTCAGGTGGAGCAACCAGGAATACGAGTGTTGCCTCCAAGGACCAAGCGAGGAATTCTCCCTAAAAGATACTCCCCTGACCGAGTTTCTAAGACATCCAGGTATCCGGTGGACCTATCCGTAACAGGAGTATCTGATATAGCTCAAGGGTTCTTTACGGCTTTGTGTACGACAGAGATTCCGCGAACAGTTGAAGAAGCTCAGTCTCGACCAGAATGGAGAAAGGCTATGAATACTGAAATGGAAGCCTTAAAAAAAACTGTACGTGGGAGAAGTGTGCTCTTCCCGATGGAAAAAAGGCCGTTGGTTGTCGGTGGGTATTTACTGTCATGTACAAAGCTGATAGGAGTATTGAAAGAAACAAAGCTCGTCTTGTTGCCAAGGGTTACACGCAGACTTATGGTATTGATTATTCAGAAACTTTTTCTCCTGTAGCCCGAATTGATACAATCAGGGTACTGTTTTCTGTTGCAGCAACTAAAAATTGGCATCTACATCAATTTGATGTTAAAAATGCATTTTTACATGGCGATCTCAAAGAAGAGGTTTATATGGAACCTCCTCCAGGTTTCACCATAGGGTTTGAAAGGGGAGAAGTTTGCCGACTAAAGAAGGCTTTATATGGACTTAAACAGTCTCCCCGAGCGTGGTTTGGCCGGTTCACCCAAGTCATGAAGCAAGATGGCTATCACCAGAGTAATGCAGATCATACGCTGTTTATTAAGAAGAGGAAGGAACTAGTGACGTGTTTAATCATATATGTAGATGACATGGTAATCACGGGGGATGATCTTGAGGAGATTGCTCGTCTTCGGAACCATTTATTTACCAAGTTTGAGATGAAAGACCTAGGAGGTCTAAAGTATTTCTTGGGAATTGAAGTGTTGAGGTCAAAATCTGGAATCTATATATCACAAAGAAAGTACATCTTGGATCTTCTCGCAGAAGTAGGGATGCTAGACTGCAAACCAAGTGATATACCCATGGCAACTAATCATAAGCTTCAAATTGTCGAAGAAGAAGTGCAAGTTGATCGAGGGCAGTACCAACGCTTGGTGGGAAAGTTAATTTATTTATCACATACTCGACCCGATATTGCATACGCGGTAAGTGTGATTAGTCAGTTCATGCATCAGCCTCAAAAACACCACATGGACGCAGTAATGAAGGTCTTACGCTATCTGAAGAAGACACCAGGAAGGGGAATTGTGTTCCGGAACAATGGACATCTAAATATTCAAGCCTATACTGATGCAGATTGGGCTGGAAATGTAGTAGACCGCAAATCTACCTCAGGATATTTTGTACTTGTAGGAGGGAATCTGGTAACCTGGAGAAGCAAGAAACAGAAAGTTGTTGCACTATCCAGTGCCGAGGCAGAATTTTGTGGGATTGCAAAAGGGATTGCGGAGGTTTTGTGGGTTCAGAAGTTGCTCAGAGATATTGGACTACGATTTGTTTTGCCTACTCCACTTTTTTGCGATAACAAAGCCTCTATCAGCATATCAGAAAATCCGGTACAGCATGACCGGACTAAGCATATAGAGATTGATCGACATTTCATCAAGGAAAAGTTGGAAGGAGGAATCATTGAGCTACCTTTCGTAAGGTCTGAGGATCAGCTAGCAGAAGTCTTGACCAAGGCGATCAATGGACGGGCATATGAAGACATTTTGCGCAAGTTGAACGTTGTGGATCCCACGATTCAACTTGAGGGGGAGTGTTAGGAAAGTAGCCGTAAAACAGCCGTAATCAAGATATTGTGTATCTTGACTTTAGTAGAGAATATTGACTAAATCATAGTAATTGATATTTTTTAGCAGAGATAGAAGACTTGATGGTAGTATAACTAGCAAAGCAGTGTACTCATACAAAATTAAGGAAGAAAATATTTTTCATTCAAATCATTGTTCAATTCTTCAGTTTCGAAGCCATTATCAATAAGACAAAAATCACTGTCACCATTATTTAATCCCAACTGTTTGACCTCCATTCAATCTTCAGGAAAAATGCCACATAAACGATATATATAAGTAAACACAATAAAAGATGCTGGAATTTCCTTTATGAAATTTATTTTATGAATGTGTATCCAGCATCTTTTATTCAAAGCATATACAAGGTATTCGGGTGCTCAAATAAATCAACTACATCAAAATGAGTCACATCTTCATCAGCATTATTAGGAGCATCATTGTCATCAATGAAATTTATCTCATCATTTTTTGTCTTTCTTTTTTAAAGATGTTTGATAAAGATTGACAAGATGGTCTGATGTTCAACATATACGAGACCAATGAACTTCTATCCACACCGGTAATATATTTTCTCATTCTTTTTCTTCTCTCCATAGTCTCTCCTCTGGGGATATTTTGTTTCTTGTCATAGTCATAGTATTTATTATTATATGGAGTATATTGACCACGACTGTGTTCCTGATTATGTCTATGTCCTCAGCCTCTTTCATAGCCACGTCTACGACCACGTATAGAATTTTAAGATTGAGTCGTATTCGTTTTAGAGAATGGACTAGGACCAGCGGATCCGGACTCATGATGTTTCAACAATAACTTATTATTTTGATCGGCCAAAAGAAGACCAGCAATTAGTTCAGATTATTATCTAATAGGAGATGATGTTTGAAGGAGGAAGAAAGAAAAGGAAGGCATTAGGTGAAGGCGATGGTGGTGGAAGAGGTAGTGATTGAGAAGAGACGATAGAGAAGGGACAGTGGATTTCATTGGGTTGAGATCACGATGGCAAATGTGAGGTAGAACATGAGGCCTCCAATCACACACTGCATATAAAATAATCTTTTTTTTTAAAAAAAAATAAAACTCGACGCTATTGGAGTTCTCATATTTTACTTCTCACTTTTTACCTTTTATGATCTAACCGGGGTTTCATTATTTATTAATGCAATACGATCCTTTCTTCGAAAAAAAAAGGAAAGAAAAGCCTTTTGGTATTTGGATGCCGCAGTAAAGGAAATCAATCCATGTTTTTAGCCAGAAGGATTTTGTTTACATAGAATTCATTCGGTTGATTCATAAAAATAGCCGACACGAAATTTCACGTGATGATTTTCGAAAAAAAGAAAAAAAAAATTCACGTTATTGAGATTTTTAAAATATTTTTAACCATATGAGCTAAAAGAACGTTTTCTGTTTCCCGTTTATTCTCTTTCATATCCATCCACCATGTGTGGTACGTTCTTTCGTCAACTTAGATATCTAAATAAAGCCCCAGAGCATAGTACATGGGCATAGTACAATTGATATGTGATTTATTTCGAGAGGTTAAAAGTTCGATTCCAGATATACATAGTGTGGGTGTTCATCCGCTGTAAGACCGAATACCTGGTTGCAGAGGATACCTTGTGTGCATCACTGCGTAAGATTTTAATTAATCTAGGAGGCCGCTGGACTCCTGATTTACATCCTTCATATATGTTCCTTAGGAATGGGACGGAGTGAGGAATTTCAACTTTTGCTCCAGATACCTTAATAAAACGTATACTTTTACAGTTTTTCTATAACATCAATGATAAAAATATAATATTTGCGTTTAACGTATATGGTAAATAGTGTATTAAAAGGAAAATAATTTCTACGCGCTCCAACTTGATAAACATATACCATTATCATTTCAATATAATTGTCACCCTCTTTATATTTTATTATTTTTATTGATTAAATAAGTACGAGATGTGTCTATTAAGTTAGAATGTATAAAAATCAAGTCCATTTAGAACTATTGACTTGGAAATTCAGATAAGACAGCCACGGGAAAATTTATGGAAATATTACAGTTAGTAATCTGTCAAACTACATGAAATATAATAATGGGAGGGAACCTAGTTTTGCCTACTTGTTTATGTCAAAATTAATTGTTTCTTATCTTATCGATTAATAAATGTCTCATACAACAACAACAATCATACCCAGTAATTCCAACGACAGCAAAAGCTATCGTTGGGGCACTGGGGAGGGTGATAGGCAGGCAAACAATACTTTCATCCCTAAGGATAGAGAGTTTGATTCCAGTGAGACCCCAGCTCTATATATACCTGTATAGATATCTCAATAATAAGAATATGCACTAGTGAATGGATTTTATTAAACATAAATAGAAAGCTTCCGATATGAAAATAGTTATAACAGTGGATATGCACTAATAGTTAAAAGACAAAGACCAAAACAAAAAAGTGCAAGTCAACCTAAAATGTAGAGAGTATTTAATCCTCTAAGTATACTCTAAGCCTCTATATCCTGCATATACCTCATTAATCTTAATAATCTGTCTCCATAAACTTCTATCATGGACCATGAGATGTGCAACTCTAGTAAGTCATGCATAATTTGCTCATTCCAAGTCAGTTTGGTTCTGCCTTTACTCCGCTTCCCCTCCACAGTGAGGCTTTCAACTGCTCTGATCGCACGGTTGTATGTCTCTTTTTGATATTCCCACGCCATCTCAGTATCCCATCTGTTATCTTATCAGATATACTAGTCACCTCTAACCTTTTCATGTATAGCTCATTTCTTAATACTAGTCACCTCTAACCTTTTCATGTATAGCTCATTTCTTATCCCGTCTAGCCTTGTATCAGATAACAGATATACTAGTCACCTCTAACCTTTTACTGTATAGCTCATTTCTTATCCTGACTAGCCTTGTATGCCTCATATTTATAAGTATTTGTGAAAATTCTTATTTCAAAAGTAACTAAAACAAAATATGGTTTATATGAAAATAATATTAAAGTATCTTCTGTTTTATTTTCATATATAGAATATATATATAGATATATATCATATGATTTGGTGAGGGCGGTAGAATAACAAATCTCGGGCTAAGAAGATGACAAGTTGACCACGTCTACCAAGATGCATGAATATCAATCATCTTTATTTCATCTTCATAATAATCCCCCCCGCAGTTCTTATCGTTAACATGGTCCGCAACGTACGCAATACCTTCCTTTACGTACTCCTCTCCCTTCTCTTCATCTTCGCTTCTCTCTATCACCATCATCTCCATCCTCCTTTCCTTTCCCTCTATTCTGCCACCGCCACTGACACCGACCTCACCCCCGCCCACCTCCGCCTACACCTCCACCGTCTCCCTCCGCCTCCCCTCTCGACCAATCTCTCGCCTCCAATTAATCATCAATCTGACAACAATCATGTTCTATCTACGGTTTCTATTCTCCTACCTGCTTGGGAAGTTCTCGTGATCGTCTCTCCGGATGATACGGCATCCTATATTGGAAAATATGGTGCTGCTGAATACTCCTGCTTTTATCCGAACGGCGATATTTCGCCTGCAAATCCATCGGGGATTCTGACGTCACCCGATCGGGCAACTTTCAAGTGCATCCTCCCGGAAAGGTCGCGACGGAAATTACCTTTTCCTCAACCGACTCTAATAATTAATCAAAAAATCCCGCCAAGGATTTCTCGAACGCCGGAGCTCCTGCGATGGTCGCATATAGTCTACGACTCCTTAACCACCGATGAAGATGACGTCGTTTTGTTCACCAAGGGGTTAAACCCTCGGCAAGGATCGAGCCGTGATCCCTCGGAATTCAGGTGCGTGTTTTATTTAGACGATGACGTGGCAAACGGAGCCAGAACCGCCGTCACAAGCTCCATGCAGGAAGTATTCCGATGCAGAAGGCCGGAAATAACGGCGTTGCCTTCTTCTTCCTCTTATGGCGGCAGCGGGAGAGAGGACTTGATCAAAGTCACGATAGAAACGGTCCAGGATCATGTGGTCCCCACACTTGCCTACTATTCTCCTGAGCGTAAATTAGCAGGCGAGGACGGGAAATCGCTATTGTGCGCATGTACTATGGTGTATAACGCGGCCAAATTTTTGAAAGAATGGGTAGCATATCATTCTGGTATTGGCATACAAAAATTCATACTATATGATAACGACAGCGATGATCGATTGGAGGAGACAGTTAGACAGCTACAGGTTGAAGGATACGACATCAAGACCTATTTTTGGTTATGGCCAAAAACACAAGAAGCTGGATTTTCACATAGTGCAGTTTTCTTCAAGGATTCTTGTACTTGGATGGCATATATTGACGTGGATGAGTTCATATATTCTCCATCGTGGTTTTCTTATCCTACCCCATCAAAGTCCATGCTACATTCCCTGATATCAAACCGTAGGACATCATCAGAGCTGATTTTAGGACAAATAAGCATTGGCTGTTACGAATTCGGACCGTCAAATCAAACAGTTCATCCTGTAATGGGTGTCACTCAAGGATATGATTGCCGAAGAAAATACGAAAATCGGCACAAGTCCATAGTGTTAATGGAAGCAATCGATGATTCATTACTTACTGCGATCCATCATTTTCGTTTGAAACCAAGGTACAAGACCAAAAAAGTGGAAACTCGTAAAATAGTGGTGAATCATTATAAATATCAAGCATGGCCCGAGTTCAAGGCGAAATTTAGGAGAAGGGTTTCGGCTTATGTGGTGGACTGGACGGATCAAGTGAACCCGCATTCGAATGATAGGACACCCGGGTTAGGGTATAGTCCGGTGGAGCCTCCAGGTTGGCCTCAAAAGTTCTGTGAGGTTCATGATTATGGGTTGAAAGATTTGACCCGAAAATGGTTCGGGCAGCTTCAATCTCCATCTGGTTACAAAATGTCATGGCAAAGATGATAATGGGTTTTTTATTTATTATTATCTTTCTTGGGGTTTTCAAGATTCTATGTTGTTTTGTTTGTTCGATTCATTCGTTGATTTTTTGGCAAGGAATTGAGGTGGTGCACGACACGTTCAACTTCAACAATGACGAAAAGAATCTGCATATAGGTTGAGTTTTGGACAAGTCTCTTCTTTTTGTCTTTTTGATTGTTTATGATGATAGAATCTTTTTAATATTCGATTTGTTTGTGCGGAGAAATTGTTGAATTGAAACGTGGGTAGAAGTAAGCGTTCTTTGGGATTGTTGAGGCTGTCATGTCAGAATGTTCTCTTCATTTTGTTAATTGTATCATCTAGTCAAATCTTTATATCCAATTCCACATTATTTATCTCTTTTCCTTTGATATCTTTCCTTCCCAGGGTTCAACTGGGGTTTTATGATTGGTTCTTAGATCTCCTTTGTCCTCTTACGTTTGCAAATTGTCTTCCACCGCTCCAATCTCCAAAAAGCATATGTATAGGATGCAAATAACTTGTAGGTCCCACCGATTTAAGAAGCATGTGTGGAGGATGCAAATAGAACCCAGCGGCCTCATAGATTGGGTAACATCTTACGCCTCGACTCATAGATTGGGTAACATCTTATGCCTTGTATGATACAAGGCGTACCCCCGCAAACTATGTCTTCGTCCTAACAGCAGAGGAACATCCACACTGAGTGTCCCTGAAATCGAACTCTTGACCTCTTGGAACAAATCTCAACCCGAATACTAACTGGACTATGCCATGGGACTCCGCACATTAAATCTAACAACATTTGGAAATACATCCATCAACTTATGAAAGTTGTAAACATCCTAGAACTATCTTCGTAAACATTTTGCATACTATCTATAATGGACAATAACAGAGAAACCGTCTATAAAATTAGTTCATTAAACCTTGTCTAACTTCGAATTTAGTTTGAACGGGTATTTGCATTAATTCCTTAAATTTATATCATATATCAAAGTTATGTGACTAATCTTGTAATATTCGATAATCTTTGGATGACACTCCATCTTAGATTTTGTTTTATCATGTTCCCATCAGATCTTCCTAAGTTTCTTTTATTGGAGTTAAATTCATCTATGCAAATAGGGAAATGATCTTGCTAAAATTTCTTTTATTGGAGTTAAATTAAGCCTTAGTTGTTACTTAAACATCACATAAACGTGAACGATCTATATTTGGAAACCAAAACAAGCTCAAATAATTCTTATAAAACCTGTCAAATCAATGAATATCTACTAAACATTTATAGACCAATAAGCTAAACAAAAATTGACATGTGTCTGTTATGAATGTGCAAAGCAAGAGATCCACCTCCCATTATTATGTCTTCTGTTGGTAGTTGAGTAACTAGATTTACTCAACAATCATCATAAAATTTGCCGATAAACTTATACTAACTATTGATACAAAACCAAGTATATGTTTCTCTTTGGACATTTCAAAAGAGGCAAACTAGATATCAAAGACAAAGATTGCTATTTATCATTAAACTTTGACTAATGTTTTATAACGTTAAATTGAGAAATGTGAACTTGAATGATATGGACTAGCGAGAAGACATATAATATATTATAGTGTAGGCAAGTACCTTATCTTTTTATTTGGTTACGTCTGTTCTTAAATTCATGTTGTTTCATTATACTCTTACTCTTGTGAATCATGCATTGAATTAAAGAAAATACAAAATAGAATGAAATGGATCAATAGAAAGTATGAATAGAGATGTTACCTAGAAGTTATCTTATGATATCATAGTTTACTTCTAAATTCTTGCAAATTAAGGAGCCAAAAATAGCGAACTTGACCCGTTCAAATCTCACCTTTCGTTTTCTCTCCTGAGTTCCCATTTCACAACACTTGGTTACCGACCCATTTATAGATATCTAATGACATGTTCTGAATCTTATTATTAAATTATGTTATATGTTGGTGAGACCAAAATCTGAATTGCTCGGATAAAGACCAAAATACCGGACTCAAACTTCCCTGACCAGGCCTCAGCCCGGCCTGGACGATCTCGGCCAAGGGAGAGGTCGGCAGCAGATCCACTGCACTAAAAAGTGCTCAACAATATTAAGTTGCCAAAATGGCATCTCGGCCACAGATAGTTGGCATCTCGGCCATTCTGAGGATCTCGGCCAAACCTTGTTTCTCGGCTAGGCTTCATCTCGACTCTTGTCCTCACCCAGGGGTCTTCAGCAGTTCATTCTCAGCCATGGGTCTTCGACTATCGATCTCAGCCAGACCATAGCTCAGCCACAATACTCCTTACGTGGCCTTCATGCAGTCTTATATTTCCATATGTCAACCATGTAAGGGAGAGTTGCCAGCACATCAACCCCCCCAGTTGCCACGTGGCTATCATGCAAGCCAGCCAGGCGGCATCATCTCATCCATTTGGGACACTTAGCTCCCAGCTTTGCCAACTATAAAACAAGAGCTTCATCAACAGTAGAAGCACAAGTCTCTGGTGAGTCATCAGCAGACTTCATCTCGGCTCGGCCTACACCTTGGCCGACCCCCAAACAGGTTTTATACAGCCTTTATTCCAGCATTAGCTATACGCTAAAATGCCCGCAATTGACTTAAGCGTCGGAGGGTTTTTCCCGGGGCAGCGCCCTGGGACCTCTAACGTTTCTCTTCCCTCTTAGGTTCCAGCGACGGAGTTAGATGGAAGATTAACGGTACACTACCGGATCGTCTCCGATCCACCCGACGAGCAAATCCGGAACCAAAGAAGTGTACGAGGAGTTCTGGAGAAATACAAAAGGGTGTTTTAGCCGGGTATTACAGGAACTGCATTTCAGAAATACAAAAGGATATTTTAGCAGGAGTATTACAAAAACTCAAAAAGAATGTGAGGTTTCACATCAAGCTCCAAAAAAAAGCTCCTTGATTGACCTCTCAAGCAGGACACCAAGCAGACTTCGACTAAGCCATACTGCTTTGGATGCTTCCTGTTAAATAGATCGACCCAGTTGTATCAATACAAGGTATATTCAAACGACATCAAAAGCTATCAGTAGCATGCATTTAGTTATTTTCAATTTTGTGTGTTTTGTTCAACTCATTTGGACAAGTTGCATTAGAAACAAAGGATGTGTATAACCTTCTTATCAACTCTCCTGTGCCTCTCAACGATGTTCAAATGCGTATTTAGAGATCAAATATTAACTACCTTGAAGGCTAGCTATCCCGATTAACATTTTTTTACTTGTACAATTGATTGGATGTTTACAATATCCAGTAACCCTTTTGGTTCATGTTTGAAAACGTGCCTAGTTACATTTAAAATAACTGAAGGTTGGCAAAGTCTCTCATCTCCTTCTCTTATAATTTCCTATTTTTCCTACTTCTAATGCCATTATAACATACTTGTTGGACCATTCCTCGCTCCTTTCTCTACTCCTTGTTTTACAAGAAGACAAGGCTCACCTGACTACATGAAGTTGAAACTTCCTATCAAAGAAGCTGGCTTTGCCATGAAGAGAGAGCATCAACAATATATTGTGCACAAGGAAAATGATGTTTTATTGTAAGAGCAAGAACAAGACCGTCACAGTTTATGACAAGTTTACAACACACATGAAAGCCTGCACGGCACATGAAACAACAAACACAACCCAGAGCTCCACCATTCCACTTGCCAAAGACCGCGTCTCCTGTAAATTTGCTCTCTTTGAATCATATATAGATGCAACACAGTTTTACATTGTTGGCCTGACATTAAGGCGGGAAGCCAGCTTCTGACCCAGAGACTTGTCAGCCTGAAACACAACGATACCGGTCAATTTTCAACAAGACAAAAAGAATCCCTGCATATCTGATATAATCAACTTTTATACATATTATTTATACATTCTACTATTTATATCGAGCAATATTTGGCTAAAATGACGTTAAAAAGTAACAATAACAATCAAATTGAATAACTGAAGTGTTCATGTGATTAAATAGAAAATATTAATTATTTTAGCTAAATTAACTTTATTTTCTGAGCTTAACTGAGTTACTATTTAAATGATGTAAAGTATATGTTATTTAGCTAAATGTAATATTTATTTATTTTTAGTTGGACACTACACATTTTTTTAATATTGCAGAAAAAAAGTAAAAAAGATAGAACCTGGTGCCAACCGGCGCGATTTTCGATGCAGGATAATGAGGAAAATAGAGATAAACTTCAAGAGAAGATTATATCAAAGCTGTTGAATCATATCAGATATGGCTGTTGCTGATCCGATGACCACCGGACTTTGAGAAAAAAAAGGGGAGCTTCTTATCATTTCAGTCCTATAAATAGCAGCCCTCAGAACAACTATCCAGGGCACATTTACCGAGATCAGTCAATTCTCTCACTTAGCCGCACGGTTCCCGAGGCAGGCTTGCCTCTCCACTAACGTCTCTATTTTCAAAGTCCTCAGAAAAGTTCTAGCTTTATAGTGGAAAGAAATTATTATAAAAAAGAGGAACTATTGGGAGCATCACGTGGAGTTGGAAGGAAAAAAAGAAGACTTGCTTCGCACGCTTTCCGAGGCCAATTTTCACTTTCCTATCTCTCCATCAATATCCAGCATAATTAGAAAAAGGAAAAAGCATCTGTCCCAGCGCCAGCCAGGACAGAAAGTAGAAAAGGGTCAGCAGCTGCAGCCATCCGCGCGGATTCCGAGGCTGCTGTGCAGTGTAATTCTATACACGGTTTCTTTTTCTACTGTTCTTTTATGCACTTATACATGGATATGATGGATAGTATGGATTTGATTTGTGGCTAAACTTTTATTTTCTTGACTAGTTTTTGTGACAGTTGAATTGTTTTGGTGTTTTAATGTATTAGTTTTCCCTCTTTGATTTATTTAATTTACTAGTTTATTATCCCAATCGTTAATTGTTGTTGGTGTGTTTATTGCGTCAATAGATTAGCTACCTATTGATAGAACATATAATTAATTTCGAAGGACCGGGAGGTGAAGATTTTAATTACGACCGTGTCAACAACGGACCTGTAGTAAAATTGACTAGGGATAGATTCGGTTTCTACGGGTGGATAAGTAGAAAATTCTAAGGAAATTAAATGCGACTCGATGGATTAAAATTTGCGTAGGGATACGGAGTTTGTCACACCGAGTTAGGTTTCTACGCCAAGGGATTGGGTAAAAATTAAAATAGGGAATTTCTTCCTTAGCGGTTCGGAATAGAAACTAGATAATTATTTTGGGTTAAAGAGTGGATTACACTTTAGAAAAGGATTCAACTGGAACATAAACTAGTCAAGAAAATCTTTAAAGGGAAAAGTTAAGGTTTAGTAATTTAATTAGCAGTTAGTTTCTGTTTTTATTAAATTTCATTGATTAGGTTTAAATTAAGGCGAAAAATAATTTTGATACTTAAGGTTAGTCCTCGTGGGATCGACAACCCTCTTGCCTGCTACGCTACAATTGTACCTAGTGCACTTGCTAGTTAGTGGTTAAGAAGAATCCCTGCATATCCTACCTGGGTCATGTGATATGTAACTTGAGTAGCAATCCTACCTGAGACCAGTATGATATCCAAATGCTGCGGATCTCATGGGTGACTCGAGGGTCAGATAAAGCTTCCACCCATCTTGTGATGAATCGCTCTTGCCTAAAATATCATCACCACCAATTAGAATACTACAAACATGCATAGTCAAATTCGAGAACTACTCCTGGCATACACATATACCTTGCAGGATCCCAGGATCGGAATCTCTCTCCAGGCTGCTTGAAGTTGTTCTCCTTCTCAATCATGGTCTGCATGGGTTGAAAAATTTACTCGTCAGTATCTCACATAGCTTAAATAAGCCCAGAGACCATGACTAAGAGAACATGTACACACATAGGAAAAGACTCCTCAATCTACAATCTATTAATAGCATCACCAGAGCAAAGCAGCAAGAAACACGAACATTAAGCCGAATATCTGCCGGGTTATAAACATAGATCATCTAGTCGAAATATCCAATTCTGCTCAATTTATGGTCATCCCACATGAACATTTTCAAAAGAACCTAGGATCCATATCACATTGATCAACTGTAGCTCACCCTAAACTTTTTTGTACCAAAAACACAAAAAGAAAAAAAAAGACTGTAGCACAAGATAAAACTACTACACATTCAATACGACAACAGGATCATCTGTTTCTACTTCAATTACTCCCCATGCATCACTGATAACCTTCACCATCCACTCCCACTAATCCCACATGCATAATGAGCTGATTGTTTCTGATTTCTGTTGCTTGCTATCCTTCACATCCGCCCAAGAAAGGCAAAAGGAAAAACAAGGAATGTATGAGAATTGCATATGGGAATAGTTCAAATATGCAAGGGCTCAAACCAATCAGCTAATGTTATTCACATCTTTATGTTTGATAATTAACAAGGTTCAAGAAGAGAGATGGCCCTTCAGAAAAAAGAAGAGAACTACAAAAAGGTCGCAATTAATATATACTAACTAGTGCAAGGAACAGCAATCTCAAAGTACGCTTTTACGGTAGGTCTGAGTACTAGTTCAGCACGAAGACATAAAAACTTGCACGATATTCATCTCATTATAAGCATCAAGAAAAATCAAGGCATTTGAAAAGCAAACTAACCCTGTCACGCCTTCCTGTCAAGACAGGAGGAGGAATCGGGTGTCTCTCAGCATGACGAACAGGGTCAAACCTTGAGGGGAAATAATTGACCTGGAAGAGAGAAATTTTGATTAGAGCAGCCACAGAAGAGAAGTTCTTTTTTTTTCCCTAACAAGGATTCAGATCAATAAGAAAGTTTGTTGCCCCCTGTAATGTAGTTAGTGAAGGAATAGCAATTGATATATATAGAAGGACAAAACAAATATACTCAAAACCAGGACCAAATAACAATAATCATAAATATTTAAATAAAGAACATGAGCTCAAAGTAAAAGTTGTATCATGAACTATGTTGCAAACAGAAACCTTCATTCTTTGTGAAACAGGAACTAGTATATTTCCTTTACCTCCTCATCCCTGTGCATCATATTCATAAAACCTTCATGATGATTGTTGTGATGAGCACACTTGGGAGCATTAGCTGGAAGCTGCAGATAATTTGGCCCTAGACGATGCCGTTGAGTGTCTGCGTATGAAAATACTCGAGTTTGCAGGAGCTTGTCATCAGAATAATACACCCCAGGGACAACGAGAGCAGGGCAAAATGCAAGTTGCTCATTCTCAGCAAAGAAATTGTCAATGTTCTTGTTCAGAACCAAGCGTCCCACTGGTTGTAGAGGGATAATGTCCTCGGGCCATATTTTTGTCACGTCAAGTGGGTCAAAGTCAAATCGGTCTTCATGATCAGGATCAATAATCTGGATGAATAGCTTCCACTCAGGATAATTTCCAGCCGCAATTG
This sequence comes from Eustoma russellianum, assembly GCA_036186865.1. NCBI lineage: Eukaryota > Viridiplantae > Streptophyta > Magnoliopsida > Gentianales > Gentianaceae > Eustoma > Eustoma russellianum. Next base: position 44,908,092 of record AP025041.1, on the reverse strand, counting down.
AGTCATAGAGATCCTTGGTGGCATGACTATGGTTGGATCCTCCAACTTTGATTGCTTCATCCTCCAACAAACATTTAACACCACAAGTCGGCTTCCAGTGAAATTTCACATAATGCGCTTTTCCAGCCTTGTTGATTAAGGTATAAGTATTGACACCAGAGCCCTCCATGTGTCTGTAATCTTGTGGAACACCAAGATCGTCAAAGAGGAATGTGAACATATGCAAACTTTCAGGATGGTGCGAGAAGAAGTCAAGGATTCTCCAGTTCTCCTGAATGTGGGACTTCGGGTTCGGCTTCAAAGCATGAACCATATCAGGGAATTTCATCCCATCACGCACAAAAAAGACAGGAAAGTTGTTCCCCACCAAATCGAAGTTACCCTGATTCAACAGTACCAAGATGACGATACATCAGACTAAAGGCAATCAACTGTTAACCTAAAAACACAACGTATCTAAGCAAGCACAATAGTTTTATAATATTGACCTGGGACAGTCGGTATCAAATATAAAATTGACAACGTTCACTCATGTACAGTTACATTATCACATTCAACAGAGGAATGCCTCATTGCTAGAAATATAGAGGAGCCCACAACAACTAAAAACAAGTACGGGTGCGGATAAAAGGACATTCCAAGGGATAAATATATTGAGGGCTCTAGGAACAAGGGAACCAGTTGCACATTATTGGCAGCCTTAAAGAAGGTCCCAACGGGCACAAGGTTTTAAAAAACATCATGTAGATACATATATTTAACACTGGAGGAATACTGCTAGAACAGGATTATTTTAGCCTGACATCAGTTGGTTTAAAACCCACATGCGACATTTTAATTTGTCAATATGTCAGTACAATATTTTGACGGGAAATCTACTTGAACACAATCATGCAAGCTGGGATTTCAGCAAACAAAAGATGACACCTACCTCACGTGTGTAAAATTTAACTGCAAAACCTCGAGGGTCCCTAAGGGTCTCAGGACTTCCACGCTCATGGATGACTGTTGAGAATCGGACAATCACAGGAGTCTGAACTCCAGGAGCTCGGAGAAAATCAGCACAAGTGAGACCAGAAATATCATGAGTAACCTCAAAGAAGCCCTTCGCACTAGCACCTCTAGCATGAACAACACGTTCTGGTATACGCTCGCGATCAAAATTCGCAAGTTTCTCCAACAGATGGTAATCCTCAAGCAAAATTGGACCTGTACAAAGTCAGAAAAATTTGATATTGAGATCATAGACTTAGAAGGAATAGAGCACATGGGATCTGCAATAACCAGACAGTTGGACACTGATGTTGCTTCTTCACACAAAATTCTTCGATTGCAAGTTGCCACAACATTGCAATCCCAAGAAAGATAGAATACTTGGAACATGTAAGAAATATAGATCCAAGTCTCCTACATAGATTTCTACCTAAAATCCTCAAGAGGATTACATTATAAGTTTACTTTACCAAAGCAACCGAAGGAAGGGATACCAATTGCATGACATAATAGACAAATATAATCAAGACCAGGGACCAAAAAGAATCAACAGAAACAGTAAACATTAGAATCGATTAGTGGATGAGTAAAAGCCCTACAACGTCAATCGCTACTGAAAAAAGGAATTCCAGAAGGGCAAAAGATGCGAAAGATGTGAAAGAAACTTATGACTATGCATCGATCAGGCAGGCAGAGGAAACCGACACAAAAAGAAAAGAGGAAAAGAAACAGCAACTAGAGTATAGATCGTTCAACCAAGGCCCAAAAATTCCAGCCACAGGTATATCTAATCTCTAAAATGGCATTCCTTTGGTGGCAAGTGCACGTCTCACGAGCAAAGCAGGAGGAAACTCCAAAGTCCAAGTAGAAAATCCATGTCAGCTCAACGTATTCCACTTAAAAGATAATAAAGACCGATGCTTTGTATTACCTCTGGTTCCAACGGTCAGCGAAGAGTTGTTGTTCCAAACCGGGGCGCCGGAGTTCGTGGTCCAGAAGGGAGAGTTAAAAGCACTTGAAGGGCGGTGCTGCATCCATTTAAATCAAACAACAGAGGTCAAATCTCACGTAAACTAAAAACAAAATTATCCATCTTAACATCGTTTTCAACGCAGAATAAAAGAATCAAAATCAAAATCAAGACTTCGTATTTGTTTCTCAATGATTGAACGATCATGAATCATCGGGAAAAATTGAAGTTTTCAATGACCGGAATAAAGAAATTAGATGAAGGAATCAGCCAAATACCTTGTAAGGATCCATGGTCGAAGAAACAGGGATCAACAACAGTGGTTTCCGGCGAGAGAGTCTACAGAAGTGCAGTGCCGAAGGCGTGTAAATCAGCGGAATTAACTGAAGAAACGCCTATTTATAAACACGTGGGGCCCACCTTGGCTCGCACTTCTATTATATTTTGCAGCTTAATAAATATTTAAATACGTATCGCCATTATATTTTATTTCATATATATTTGAAACAGAAATGTTGCACATATTTGAAACAGAAATGTTGCACTTCTTTTATCCACAGAAATATAAAAAAAACCTTGAATATGTGTACAAAAACTTGGATAATGTATTAAGGGAGGAGAATTTTTTACGAATTTCGGATGGTTACAATTAATCGAGAATTCCGTTTATTGGCATAATATCCACAAATTTTTATTTTTGCAAAAGAGAATAAATGTTGTGAATGAGCACGTCAATCATGTGCGGGTCCTTATCCGGTATTTGGAGCTTATCCACGGCAACCACAAGCTCCACCTGCTTGAAAGCTGATACGGACGGGTCTGATTGGGCCACGTAGGAACATACAATATAGAAGCGTGTGCCCAAGGAGAGCTATTTTGGCCAGTGCAGTGTGAACGCATGAAGTTTGCGATTATTCCTTTTCTACTTCCTACCAACATATGGTCATGGAGGCTTATCTTGGATCTTGTTCCATCCATTTTTAATATGTTAGTATATGTTCTTGTTACTTTTTATATTTTCTTGTTATCGTGATAACTTAAAAAATCGAAACATATCTTCAGAAAATAATGTACTGAACCCAATTTTAAAGGAGACAAAGTGTCTTCTATCTCGTTTTTTATCACATCTTCCATTAAGTTAGGGTAAGAGACATGATTATGAAAATTTTTGGAGACGAGGATCCTTTCGTTGTCTAAATAGCCGTACATGCAAGTCGTATAAATATAACATTACAAGACCAACAATCTATTACCCAAGTTCACCATCCTATTACATCCATAGAATAAGAAAACGCTTGTTTGATCAATAAGGAAACTAGCATGAACTTGGGTTTCTAAGGCCATCTCCAACTCAAAACACCAAATTTTGCACCAAATCACCTATTTGGTACAATAAACAGTAAAAATTACTCCAGCCACAAACACCAAATCTAACATCAAATAAGAATATTCCCTCAAAGATTCTTCTATCATTCTATTTTTAATTCATTATTATAAATATTTTAACACAAATTTAACATTCATGTAAATTTAATTTAATTATTCATTCCAGATTTTTGTTATATAATTTTTTCTTATAACGAAATTAACGAAATTAAAATTTTTATAACGAAATTAACGAAATTAAAATTTTTATAACGAAACTAATAAAATTAAAATTATTATAACGAAATTAATGAAATTAAAATTAAATTAATATTCTTAAAATGATGATGTGGAGGATGAATAGTGATTTGGTGCAATGAATATTGTTCCACCTATTTGGTGCAACACTATTCATTTTCACCAACTTGGTGTAAGCTTTGGTGCTTGGTTGGAGTGACATTTTGCACCAATTTGGTGTTTTGGTGCTCCCATTGGAGATGGTCTGAGGGGACTACCATTTCTAAAGCAAAATAAGATCCACTCTGAAAGTTTCAGAAAAGTAAGCCACAAATAGTGTCTGATCGTCGCTTTTGGCCGCCTTATTCTGGAATCATGATGTATATTGATACAAAAGGTCTAACTTGAGTCAGAATTCCAGGACATGGCTGATCGAATTAACGACCCGAATCATCAAATGAAAAACAATTATTCAATTACTAATTTATTCTCAGAGCCTGCTAGTTAACCATGCTATTTTACTAGAGACAAAAGCAGGAAAAACTCAAGTCCAGTCCAATTGAGCTTGATTACATAAATCCGGTTCTACTCTGCAAAGAAAAGATAAAACAGTACCCTCAGAATAGAAATCCATGCAGAACCATGCCCCATATGCTAAGTTGGACTTGGACAGGAGTTGATGCTTAAGGAGCCAAAAGCAGTTTACACAAAAACCTAAATGCTAATCCTCCAAGCTAATTTGCTGAACATGTGGAACAAGAGACAGCCCCGTGTCACTTTCCACAACTTTAATCCATCATCATATTAGTCCATGGCTTCTCCATGTGTCACCATATTCTAACCAAATCGGCAAACTGGCTCTACGCATTCGTATCACTGTTCAACCTGGTGAATACCCAAGGTAAAATGGGCTAATATCGTGAAAGCCACTGCTGTGAGAGCGCCAAACTAGAAAGAAACATCATTTTCGGGCCTGCAGTAGATGTAAAGTTTGCTGGAAATTACTCGTTGAGAAGGGCTTCTCCAACACTTTTAACACGTCCGCCCTGTGCATTTCTTTTCCTGAAATTCATAAACATGTATCAGAAGAAGCCAACATTTCCACCAGCATGAAAAGAGTATCTTATAATACATAGCATAATTTTCTATTCTCCAAGGTGAGCCAGAATTGAGACCAGATTCGGATACTTGACATGAATATTCTTGAAAATATGAGTATCCGCTTACCAATAAAACTGCCAATACAAAAACAACTATATGGATGCTGGCAACAAAAATTTGCGTAAACAAGCTCAGCCGAAGTGTACGAACTCAGCCAAACTACACCGACCTGATCTAAGTAATGACGGCTGGGAAATAAGATTAAGTAGACAAAGTCAATCAGCCCAGCTGAGCTAAACTAAGTAAAAGACCGGACCAAATAAGGCTGTGCTGAACTGAAGAAGAGCTGAGGTGAAATGGATGAAGCAAGACCGTGCTGAACTGAAGATGAGCTGAGGTAAAGAGAAGCACGGAACTAAGACGAGCTGAGGACAACAAAGAAGCTGAAGTGAAGAAGGTGTTAAGTCAAGGTGACGAGGTGAAGCACAAGTCAGGCAGCAACACTAAGACCGAGCTGTTATACTTGTAAATATTGTAACTTAGATCTCTTTACTGTACATAAGGCCGAGCTGAACAGGTAACTAGCCGTTACTTTATAGCCGTTAGTTGTCTAGTCTAGTTAATGTAGAAGCACTGTATATAAGAAATAAAACCGTTTGCTCGCAAAACAAACTCCTATATAAGGAGAAATACTTGTATCTTTTCAATTAATTTGAATAGATGCAAATTCTTTGGATCCTGACAAAAATGACATCAAAAACAAGGCACACAATTCAAGTCTAAAAAAGGTCAGCCTCTAAACATACATAATTCCATAAGGAATAAATTCAGTATATATAGGAGTTTGGAACTTGTTTATCAGGAAACTTAACAAGGAACATAGTAGCAAAAGAAGAAAAGAAAAAGAATAATGAACTTCTATAGCTAACAATTAATTAAATTAAATGCACATAATATCCTGATCTTGAATGAGTAAATTTGGCTGCAGGAATTGAACAAACCAGGCGGGCATTGAGTGCCATAAATGAAAACATCTTGGGAGCTCCACCTTTCCCCTCTTTTTTCCACCAGAGAAATGCTTTCAAAGAGTAGTCTTGAACTCTAGTATTGGGAAATTACTTGTTTTCTTCTCTTTTTGTTTATAATTATAATTATATATGTGTGTATGTGTGTTAGCTTGTAAATGTATTCTCTCTTTTGAATGCTTCCTATACTTAACGTCACAGGCAAAATGCTGTTACCTCTGAGAATCCTCTTATTCCGGTCCATTGTACAGATGCTGGGTTGTCAATGTTCTTTTCTTCAAAGATGTTGGCTTTCCTTTTTCGTGACTTATTTAATTTACTCTCTGGTGGATTCTTGACAATTGATCAGAGAGTTTGCTGCTCAAATGTCTACCAAGCAGCAACTACAGCCAGTAGTTCAAGTATATGCATTATAGGATTTGATCACGGTCTCTGTAGCATTTGTTCAACAAGATGATTTTGAAGTTGCAAATTAGGTCACCATCAGCTTTACTAATGTAGGAAACAAAACAGCGGTGCCCTTTAGCCATGAGCGCAAGTGCCTCATATGACTGTACCATTATTGATGTAGAGGAGAAGTATAAGTCCGGTGATGATTTTCCAGTCCAATGTCAGTTCAACACACAGAAGCTTTGTTGGATGAAATAGATCAAATGGTAGTTTTCTTTTTTACAAATAGTTGAATTACAAATTGCTGATTTTTGTCAGGACGGATTTGTTCATTTTGTGTTTGTTCTCATAGGATGCTGAAGTTGAAAGGCAAGATGTAGCAGAGGAAACGGTTGTTGACATAGACCACTGTGATAAGGGGATCCCACTTGCATTTGTCGACTGCATCAATGATATTTATGCTTGCTACGAAAGAACAGAGGCCATATTTTTTCCCCTTCTTTCTTATTTAGTTGTTCAGTGTCATAGATTCTTGAAGAAATTTGAACTACACTGCATAAAATTGTCTTGAAAATACGCCAGAAATTTTAGCTTCTGTAAGCTTACTAGTGTATATACCGTTTGATTATGCTACATTCAGCAATAATCCGACCCATTTAGCTTGTGATGGTGCATATGTTTCTTTATATATCCTCTTCATAGTCCCATTCATGTAACAGATGAAAGCATGTTCATATAAAGTGGTACAAACCTTTCAAGTCACTTCTTAAAATTTGTTCACTTGAAACTTTTACTTCAAATACCATAGTAAACTAGTCCAACCTAAGCGTCTTTCGTTTAGGATTTCCATAGTACTTCTTTTGTTTCCTTTTGTTTACAGCAATAAAGCACCAACCTTTAACTAAAAGCCCTGCCTGCATAATTGTCTTGATCTTTTAGTGACTCTTGCAGATATCTAGCTATGCTCCTCCTGACTACATGGGACATCAATTTGACATAAATGAGAGGATGAGGGGCATTCTCATTGACTGGCTGATTGAGGTATAACAGAATCTTGAAAGTTGAACTATTCCGAATACACTGCAGTCAATAAAACAGGAGAAGCCTTGTGGAATGTGTAACATGATATTAATCCACTATCTGCAGACGCATTACAAATTTGAACTGCTGGATGAGACCTTGTACTTAGCAGTCAAGCAAATTGAGATAAAGAAACTCCAGCTTGTTGAAGTGAAAGCTATGCTTCTTGCCTGCAAGTACGAAGAAGTTTTAGTTCATGTTATAGAGGACCTCATACTAATCTTTGACAAGGCGTATACAGAAACGAAGTGCTTGATATGGTAAGTCTAAAATTGATTCCACACTGGAACCGTCTGATCAGGCATTAACTGTGATTGGACTTACTGCAGGAGAATTCAATGATTAAATACCTTACAATTTAATCTGCCAGCGCCAACCTCATACGTCTTCATGAGGCGGTTTCTCAAGGGAGCTCAATCTGATAAACAGGTTATATGTTTTTACTTCATTAACCTGTTGACATAGACTGAAGAGATTTGATTGCAGCAGGTGAAACGGTAACTCGTGATTTTACAATTTCTTGTAATGTGTTTCAGTTGGAGCTTCTGTCCTTCATGACTGAGCTATGCCTGATGGTGTATGAGATGCTCTTGTTCCCACCTTCCCTATTAGCAGCTGCAGGAATCTTTACTGCACAATGCTCCCTATGTGGGTTTAAACTTTGGAACAAGACGTGTGAAACGCACTCAACCTACGCTCAAGGTCAGCTACTGTAAGTGGTTAAGGATCTTTGCATGTTATGTATCGAAATAATCCATTTATCAAGATATCAAGATTTTTTTTTTCTCATCTCACTTGCACAACCGCATGGGATTGATTGTCTGACCTCTCTTAGTCTAGCAGTCCCTTCTACCTGTGGTATCACAGCTCTGGATGGAAGATATGCGTACTAAGTCTATAAATATATGAATTACTCTTTCCTTTAATCCTGCTTTCTTATTTTCTGAAAAATAATGTTTGCTACTATTTCCCCACATGCTTGTACATTTGTATGCTCCTACAGGGACTGCTCCAAGTTGATGGTTACTTTCCATCAAAAGGCTTGTGAAGGGAAGCTTACTAGCATTCATAAAAAGTACAACACAACTAAATCTGGATATGCTGCTAGATCAGAACCAGCTCTCTCTTAAAGTCTATAAATACCAGGACCAAAAGGTTTTGGATATATACTTCTGAAATGGCTTTTGATATACTTTGAAATGATTCTTGAAAAACCTTTTTCAGTCTTTTGTGAAAACCTGCATAATTTCTTCATTGTCTTTCCTTCTTCGTCTGGTATTAAACACTTTAAATAGACAAGTTTAATCTTTCTCTTGTAGAGAAAACAAACGGAGGAAGCTGTTATATCCTGGGAAGCATTTGTCGTGTATTCTACCTTGTTCATTGGTGAAGGCGAAATTGCTTTTAAAGACGGTGCAACATTTATTACGTCTCGTTTATTCTATTCGTGTTGTCATTTCCAATGGAGTAAATGACGCACTCTTCCTTGATTTCGGAATATGATGAAATAAAGCAAAATGACTCACTAAATTGGCTGCGCTTCTTATATTGTGAAGTAGCAGTTGATCGGCATAACTTGACGCATCATTATATGTCATCGGGAAACAACCTTTGTGTGTTTCTAACATATGATTATGGTTGCGTATATCTGACCCTCCTCCCATACCCTGCCATAGACGGGAGCCTCTATGGCAATGGAGTAATGTTGTTGTTGTCGTCGTCTATTCAATTCGCCTTTGTTTTCATTTCTCTCTATTTGGTTACCATATTTTTTCTAAATTTTCAACAATCTTGAAAACAATTTTTTTGGTTGATATAGGTACCAAACAACCCGCGGTTCCCAATATGCACAAGTTGAAACCATATGAAGATATAAGTTCTATCATGAGATTTATTTGGGGATGTCGTTGTATTCCAAAACTCTATGATCGACTTGACAACAATTTTAAAGCAGCCTTGTTTTAGAAGATGATATATTTAAAATAGCCAATCATGTAAAGAATTCTATGTTGTCATTCTATTGGCATTCTTCATTCTCTATTTTGGCAAACTATAGGGGTTGAATCTTCGAAGAAAACAACATAGAAAATCATAGAAAGTGCCCAGAAATCAAAGAATTCTATAAAGTCATATTGAGTTTGAGCAAAATAATCGCTCAAAGGATGATGGTCAAAAGAAGGAAGACATGAAGCTTGGAGCCACGAGGACCACATGCACATGAATGAATTTTGGGCTATTGGTTGTGGATCAATCATTTCAGAAGTACCCAATTTTGTCAATATTGGATATGGGTGAAAACAATACCAGAAAGCCCAAAAAGATGAGATGAACATGTAAGAAAGGAAGCATCATCATAATATTGGCAATGAATGAAGATGAGAAATCAACAGAACATCAAGTTGGTGAACGGAAAGAGGATCACTACAATCATCATCTTCTTTGAGGTAACCTTGTTGGTAGTACAACGGAATGGATGATAGACGTTATGCCTAACAAAAACATTGCAACTATTATGTATTTATTTCTTAAAATTCAATAGATAAATAGTGGTAAACAAATTTTTTTTGAGAATGCAAAAGAAATCCAAATAGTTGGATAGTTGAAAGTGGTCTTAAAATTAACTTCGTCTATTCATCCGTTCTATAAATACTGTTACATTTAACTTTTTAATGTAGTATAATTTGTATTATATTGAAAAGTCAAATATAACAATATTATTAGTACAGAAGGAATACAGAACTATGTACAAGTGAATAATGATTAAATAATAGAAACATGGAGTATATTATACCTCAGCAACAACCCTAGTCGATATAATTTCTTAGGAATTAACTGATGGAATACAGTTTTGAGTGAATAGAATGTTGGTAGCCATGGCTCCAAGAGAGTCATCAGAGAGTTGTAAGATCAATTTGTTACTTTTCGTTTCACATGTCTTTCACTGATTGGTCGATCATTCAATGGATCAGCTCGAAACAAGTTTCGACTGATCATGAAGAAAATAGTTGTACTAACGCATAAGGGTGGTCTATGATTCCAAAGCGAGTGCGTCATAGAGAAAGTCATAGACAAAGAGAGCGAAGGAGAGTTTGAACCAAATGGTGTGAACCAAAAGCGAGTAACAACTCTTTTTGCATTTTTATATTCAACAACCTTTACCATTTCATTTTAACTATCATGTGAACATCGGTAATCACCGATACGATCTGTTAATATGACACAAACTTACATACAATTCTTGCGAGTTTAGATCAAAATCAGATTGAAACGAAAATGAATCACAAAGCAAGGGTTATGTTCATATCAACTCGCATATGGACTTGCCAACCTGTAACTTTTTTAATTAATTTAAATAAAGTTACCTAACTAAACCAACTCGAACCGCAAAAAACCTTTACATCAAGCGGTTGAATGGCAATGTTTTGACTCTATCAAATAAAATTTCTTAAAAAGTCAATCCGTCAAACTCACCTAAAAAACCCGCCGACCTTGACATGCAAATCGAATACTTGAATAATTTTCAAGTTGATAGGTCAACTGGGTTAAAGTCGATAAACCTGAATCTGTCGAATAAAAGTAGGGGTGTACATGGTCCGGTCCGGCCGGTTTTTAGGCATGTTGTAAACCAAACTGTTTGTAACGGTTTAGAAATTAAGGAACCAGAACTGGACCAGAACCGGTCAACAAACTGTTTGACCGGTCCGGTTTGGTTTGGTTTGGTTCCGGTTTTTCCCGGTTTGAAATCTGCTTTTGGAAGACACGCATACCTAGAAATGGAATTGTTAGTTCATTAGGAAATCATGGAAGGGTTTAAACCCCCGATTTTATGATTCAGTAAATAACCACATCAATTTCAGGTGGTTACTATGAGAGAGAGAGGAGGGGATGGGAGGTGGTATGATTAGGGGCGAGGAAAAAATTGAAACCGTAAAACCGGATCGAACCGAACTGAAAATATATTTCCTTGAAAGATTCAATAACACAAACATGAAAGATTCATTAACACAAACATGATTGATATCAGATAGCAAGACATGCATTTTTACCAAAGGTCTAAATAGCAACAAATACAATATACGACGACTTCCCGTTTCACTCTTCACCTCAATCTGAAATATCAGATAAACAAAAACTCTTGACCATTTCAGACACTAATTCAAGCAGCAAATCTTAAAATACAACGTCCACAAGAGCAAACTGCAAACAAATACAACATTACAAAGTCTGATAACATACTTGATTTATTGTCTTTATTTAGAGGGAACATGATAACATACTTGATTTAACCTTAATTTTACATAGTCCTCGTCCTCAATTTCCCTTCAAACAAGAGAAAACCTTAAATTAATATTCATGAACATATTAGAAAGGAAATGCAAACAGCCAAACAGGGCACATTTTTGTCTTTCTCTTTCTATATAAATTTACTTCACCATTAAATATATTTCAGAGAATATAGCATTTATGAAATATAAATCTGTAAATAAAGCAGTATGAAAGTATTTACTTGTAAATATACAAATCTAGATAGACCAAACAATCATGCAAAAAAACGCAAAGCCAGACAGATCTGAGTAAGAAAAATACCAGATTTTAGGAGAAATTGAAGATAAAGCTTGGAAAAGGAGATTGAGGTTCAAATCTCCTTCTGGATTGTATGTAAGCAAAGAGATGATAGAACTGCATAATAGCAGAAGGCTAGAATAGAAACACTGAACAGAAGGCTGGGGTTTAGAAGGGAAGGAAGCTTAGGAAGGGATGAGGAAGGACCTGGGAAAGGGGAATTGGGGGAAATGGAAAGGTTAAAGTGAAATGGGGAAGGGGAATTGATAAACGGAAATGGGGAATGGGGAACTGAGAAAGAGACAGAGAGGGTTGGGAGGGTAATAATTAATAAAAGTAATTATAATATATTAATATATATATTATATTAAATGGATGAAAATGAGCTGGGAAAGGAGAATCGATAAACGTGAAAGGGGAATGGGGAACTGGGAAAGCAGATGAGATCAGAAAAGGGGCAGAGGGAGGGGAGGACTGGGAATGGGTGGAAGGGTAATAATTAATAAAAGTAATTATAATATATTAATATTTAATATATATTGTTACGCCCCGCACCCTCCGTAGAATAATTAAGAGATAAAGAAGAATTAAATGAGATTAATGACGGTCAACCGTAATTAATTACGAATTAAATAATAGGATTAATGGGAATTAATTGAGGGTTTAAATATTGAAATTAATGAGGATTTAATTTTGAATTAAATATTAGGACTTATCCTTTAAGATAAATAGGGAAATAGGATATAATTTAGAAACTCCAAACTTTTCCCTTTCCTTATAAAAACTCACATAGCGTCAGTTTTCCCTTTTCTCAGAAGAGAGAACGACGCAATCCTCTCCTCCTAGGCGGCTCTCATCTCCCCTCAACCCTAGGCGAAGAACTCTGCTAGATCTTCACCCAATCTTCGTCCGTTCTTCGTTCTTTCTCCGAGTAATCAAAGGCAAGTAATCTACTTATAAGTTCCTACGTTTTGCGAAAGAGAAAGGGGCCTATTTTGATATCAATTTGGATCACCATGCAGTAATTTCTCTATGTGAATCTACTTGGGAGATTTATGTGTTTTGGTTTGAGATTTGGCCATTATATGTTGAAATCTTGTTCGTTGATTGTTGTTTATATGAAATCATGTAAATCCCAATCCCTTGAACCCTACTTTGTTGATAATGGTGGTTGAAGGGAGGGGAGAGTGAAAAGATTTGATCTTTGGGTTGATTTGATAAGTACTTTGAGTGCTAGGCTTGAATCCGTGAATCGTATGCTAAAGATGTTGTCTTGGGTGATTTTAGGATGGATTGATAGCGGGAAATAGGCTTGGAATGGTTTTGAAGGAAGTTGGGGTCGAATTGGGGGTTATTTCTGCAGTTTCTGCTGAAAATTGCAGAATGGTGTTCTGGAACGGGGACGTCGATCGATCGACGTCAGGGTATGACGTACGTCGATCGATCGACGTATAGCAAGTGAGGGTATGACGTGCCTCAGAAGGACGTAGATCGATCGACGTAGGATGAGTGAGAGTTCGACGTGCCTCAGATGAACGTCGATCGATCGACGTAGATTGAGTGAGAGATCGACGTGCCTCAGATGGACGTCGATCGATCGACGTCAGGGTATGACGTACGTCGATCGATCGACGTCAGGGTATGACGTCAACCAGTTTTTTGGGAAAGCAAGGGAAGAAAGAGGGAAGCTAGGGGATCCTTTGGGTGACCTTAGAGACTTCTTAGGACTTGATTATGACTAGTCTAAGTCTTGGGAACATGACTTAAGATGGTGAATCAAGTTTGGAGAATTTGAAGGGTATTCGAATTGGAGTTCAACGTGGATGACTTAGAAGGGTTAGGAGATGAACGTACGAGGTGATTGAGAGTTCAATGATGGATGGTTAGGGATACTTGCCTTAGGTTGTAAACCCTAGAATCAAGATTAAGGGTTGACGAGAGGGTTGAAGCCTAAAGTTATGATGTGTAAGTTAGTAAAAGCTTGTGTGTTACTTATACTTGCGCATGTGCACATGAACTACTTATGTGAACGAGATACGAGAATGAAACGAGGAGTCTTGCATCATGGCACTTGCATTTGCATATTGATTTGAAAAGAGATGTGCTTCGGCACAGATTTGCGAAGGTGACCTGCAATGTTAACCGGGATGGAAATTTAAGCCGGGGTGCATTGCAGGGCACAAAAGACTGTAACGTTAACCGGGATGGAAATATAAGCCGGGGTGCGTTACAGGGTATAAAGTCCTCTGCAATGTTAATCGGGATGGAAATATAAGCCGAGGTGCATTGCAGAGTTTTACGAGTCTGTGATGTTAACCGGGATGGAAATTTAAGCCGGGGTGCATCACAGAGCATTACGAGCCTGTAACGTTAACCGGGATGGAAATATAAGCCGGGGTGCGTTACAGGGTTACGAGTACGAGACCGGACATTGTGACATGCATTGCACTGATTTGAAAAGAAATGGCTCATGCATTTGTGATTGTGTAGTGTAGTGCATATTTTGACATGCATCACGAGAGTCAATATGGTATGAATGCGAGTGTTAGTTGATTGCCAGTAAATTGTTATTTGCGTGCAAATTGCTGTACTTGCTTTATTACGTTATTCGAGTATATATTTTGAAGTTTACAAGACATGTGCCCCACAATTCCCTTGAAATATATATTACTCATGTCTTGCCATGTGTTGATCCCGTATGTCTTATAAGCGGGTTGCTTGCTAGCGTTTTTCGCTAAGGGTACTACCTTTGTGAATGCAGATGAGCCTAGCTACGACATGATATTAATAGAAGACGATGGCGAGTGGGCTGAATGGGATATATAGAGACATGTTGGGAGCTAGATGACACAGTTGTTACTTATTTCAGTTCTTTCATACACTTGAGGATTAGTTCGTTACTACTGTGACTGCCCTTAGAGATGTCATTATCATTTGGTGTATTGAATTGATGGTGGAGATTTATTAGATACATGTTCCCGCACTTATTTCTCTTACGTCAGTGATGATGTGTATTCGAGAGATGAGACGTCTTGTAGTCTTCTCTGTAAGCTACGACGGGTGCACCGGTTCGGATTCCGCTGTCCGGGTCGGGGCGCTACAGGTGGTATCAGAGCCTAGGCTTCAGATCTACCTCGGAGACCTAGGTTATGACATGTAGAGTCTTAGGTTATGATTTTCACCTTAAGTTGATCTTTAGGTCTAAGTATGTGATCCTATATGTAAGTTTGATTTGGATGGGTGTGTGCGAGCGCGATAAAAGTTAGTCAATAAACGTTACTCTATTTAGGGTACAAATCCTACCTTGTACAACGCATATGGGCTTTCAGTACGTATGTTTTTGGAATTGCTGAATGCTAATAAGCGTTGATTTTGCAGAAAAATGCCTCCCAGAAGAGGTAACCAAGGAAATGGTGGCAATGGGGACGAGAACCCTCCACCACCACCACCAGTGTTAGTACCCCAGGCACTGATAGACGCTATCACAGTGATAGCGCAAAGTGTTGCTCAACAGCAGCAACCACCCCTTTTCTACCACCGCTTTGGCGGGACATAAGGTATTACACTGGGAAGATGCGAAGCGTGGATGTCCCAACCTTTGAGGGAACCACTCCGAGGATACGGCCCCATCGCATGCAGTGCTTCTCCAGGCCCTGATGTTAGAAAATAACTTACGATTTTGCCTTAAGACACACTCTTGGACCTATGTGAGGATTTGAACTTAAGGCGATGATTATGAACATAGGCAAAGACCCCAGTTATAAGCGATGATTCTGAACATAAGTCACGATTTTAGACGTAAGTAATGATATTGATTACGAGTTGACTTTAGACATAAATATGGAATTAGTAATAGGTGTTGATTATGTACTAATTATGATTGGGAGATAAAACGCGATCTTAGAGGTAAGGAGGGTGATGCTAGGAACGATCCTAGAGATAAGATATGATCCTAAACTATGGAGGGCCAACGGTTTTGGAGACACATATATCTAAGATACCCCATGCACTTCTCCCTTATGTAAGGTTGATCACAACTCTCTAAGCAGTAATCTTAGCAACCCTAGTTGAACATTATATAATTGATTCGAATGAATTATGATGTTAATCAGAACATTCTAGTACAAACCTTAGATCAATATTACCGGGTCAGGCAGTAACTCGGCTATCTTACCATAATTGCAACATAGTACTTGACGCTACTAGGGTAAATTAGAGAAGGTCCATATTCTTACCTGGACGGTATTACCATAGTAGGCTTAGGACTAAGTTGGGACCATAGCTACTAAGAAATGAAAAGTAATAGTGGAATAAATACTAAGGGATGATTTATATTAGCATGATAGAAATTAAGCAACGATTTATGAGCATTATGATCAGTAGAGTTAGTGAAAGATACTGTCAACGGAGTTTATAGTTTACAGTTAAGATGCTAATTTTAGAATTACCAACATATGCCGATCATATTAGTCTTATTAGCGATATGGATCGGCAGTGACATACGAAACCCTACTATAGGATACACATTGGAACGATAAAGCGTCACAAAATCTTTAGCTAAGCGATGAACCCCTAGAAACATAGAGTTTCTTGGCTTGAGTCGAGTAGGCTTGAAGTTGCAAGGAAGCAAGCTTGAACAAGTAATAATTACGGTTCAAGTGAGACTAACTGAATTAGAATTAGCGGTTAAAATAACTCAGTAAGAAGTGCGATGGATTAGTGTGGCGCACGGAAGTACGGTAAATGAGAATACCTTAAGACGAATAATATTGAGTTTCCATGCTAGGATTGGAGTGTCTCAGCTAAAGATGTTATCATGGGTAGACGAACATTAGACCTATAAGATACGGTACTTAGAAAGATTTATTCCTGACCGTAAGAGTGGATTATAGAAACTATACGAAGTATGGATAAATATGTTTCAAGCGGTTAAATATTTATACATGAGCACGTACACCAAGATATACCCTATATTTCAAAGATTTTTCAATTTTTTTAACTAGCTTGCTTATTTATAGTATGCTACCTTAACCATGTTATATATTCTTCCGTATTCGTATTCCAACCTGATGGAATTTCAACTACTATTGACAAGCTCTGAAAAATAGATACATTTTAAAATGTTGAGGGTTTGAAAAACAATATGTCTATATATTTCTGATATTATTTCCCCAAATTTTCGTTTAACTATGTTTATTTTGATAAAATAATGTGAGTTGTTGATTATCGATATCGCAAGCATTTTATTCTTGGAATTATCACCTGCTTGCCACGAAGTTACCTAATATTTTGCGAGACAAAAAGTAGTTGCAAAACGTACATTCTTTTTGGAAAGAGATATACCACTTCCAAATTATTTTATAAACCTTTATGTCGTTGAGTTTCAAATGGTTTTAAGGAGGTCCTACCTGAAACACTCTTGAGAGTAGGATATACTCATATATATTCTTTTCTTCCTTGTTTGAGACATTCTTGCGAACAAGTTAGTCTTTCTTTTTATAAGAGGTCATGTGAATCAACCTCTGCGAAGACGATTTTATAACACTTTAGCTCACATGTTTACAAAAAAAAATTAGAGATACTATATAACTAATTAAAGCTATATTTTGAATTATAGCCACTTAAACTGCATTTTATTAAAAAAAAAAAGAATGTCCATACATATAGTTCGTATACTAGGTTTATGACGGTATATCTGAGAGATTAAGAGCATGATCATAGAGCTAGTTGGTAAGTATATAAGAATTGCTTTTGAAGACTTAGTTGCGTTAAGGAGGGGCAACGGTTACCGTATTGGCATACACAAAGGAGGTTAGTATGGTTGAGTATTTAAGTGATAAATCATATGGGATAAGTTTATGAATCGGGGATCGTAGATTGCGATAAGCTGGGTGATACACGTCAAGTGAGTAAGTGGAAGATTGTAAGCACTCATTAGTGAGGACTAAGGATCGAATCGCATAAGGGCTAGAGCACCTTGAGAGACGTAGTATCGACTAAATTAAATCGTACTAGAGTACATCTATTTCGGAAAAAAAAATACATATGGCTTCAGGGATGAATCTTGTGAGCAGGGCGTAAGTTAAAGATTGGGCTACACTTAAGAACTGACTTTAGAAGGTTGTTCATGATAACCAATATAAGTTCGATATAGACCGACGGTTAAGTCATGAAGCATGTATATTGACGTTACCCTTAAGGTTGATTCGAGGACTATACAGGAATAGGTTACGATCTATTAGGCGGAGGACAATAGAATTAAAGAGTACAGGGTGTGCTTACACACTGAATGATTTGAGAACTTAGTCCTGTACCGAGGAAGTGAAATGAGTACCATATCGGAATACGCAAGGAATACTAATTTCGGTCATGACCTTAGTAAATAATTTATGAAAGGCCATACTAGGTCATTAATCTCGTAACACACAAGTTTCGAGGACGAAACTTTTTGTAAGGGGGGTGGAATGTTACGCCCCGCACCCTCCGTAGAATAATTAAGAGATAAAGAAGAATTAAATGAGATTAATGACGGTCAACCGTAATTAATTACGAATTAAATAATAGGATTAATGGTAATTAATTGAGGGTTTAAATATTGAAATTAATGAGGATTTAATTTTGAATTAAATATTAGGACTTATCCTTTAAGATAAATAGGGAAATAGGATATAATTTAGAAACTCCAAACTTTTCCCTTTCCTTATAAAAACTCACATAGCGTCAGTTTTCCCTTTTCTCAGAAGAGAGAACGACGCAATCCTCTCCTCCTAGGCGGCTCTCATCTCCCCTCAACCCTAGGCGAAGAACTCTGCTAGATCTTCACCCAATCTTCGTCCGTTCTTCGTTCTTTCTCCGAGTAATCAAAGGCAAGTAATCTACTTATAAGTTCCTACGTTTTGCGAAAGAGAAAGGGGCCTATTTTGATATCAATTTGGATCACCATGCAGTAATTTCTCTATGTGAATCTACTTGGGAGATTTATGTGTTTTGGTTTGAGATTTGGCCATTATATGTTGAAATCTTGTTCGTTGATTGTTGTTTATATGAAATCATGTAAATCCCAATCCCTTGAACCCTACTTTGTTGATAATGGTGGTTGAAGGGAGGGGAGAGTGAAAAGATTTGATCTTTGGGTTGATTTGATAAGTACTTTGAGTGCTAGGCTTGAATCCGTGAATCGTATGCTAAAGATGTTGTCTTGGGTGATTTTAGGATGGATTGATAGCGGGAAATAGGCTTGGAATGGTTTTGAAGGAAGTTGGGGTCGAATTGGGGGTTATTTCTGCAGTTTCTGCTGAAAATTGCAGAATGGTGTTCTGGAACGGGGACGTCGATCGATCGACGTCAGGGTATGACGTACGTCGATCGATCGACGTATAGCAAGTGAGGGTATGACGTGCCTCAGAAGGACGTAGATCGATCGACGTAGGATGAGTGAGAGTTCGACGTGCCTCAGATGAACGTCGATCGATCGACGTAGATTGAGTGAGAGATCGACGTGCCTCAGATGGACGTCGATCGATCGACGTCAGGGTATGACGTACGTCGATCGATCGACGTCAGGGTATGACGTCAACCAGTTTTTTGGGAAAGCAAGGGAAGAAAGAGGGAAGCTAGGGGATCCTTTGGGTGACCTTAGAGACTTCTTAGGACTTGATTATGACTAGTCTAAGTCTTGGGAACATGACTTAAGATGGTGAATCAAGTTTGGAGAATTTGAAGGGTATTCGAATCGGAGTTCAACGTGGATGACTTAGAAGGGTTAGGAGATGAACGTACGAGGTGATTGAGAGTTCAATGATGGATGGTTAGGGATACTTGCCTTAGGTTGTAAACCCTAGAATCAAGATTAAGGGTTGACGAGAGGGTTGAAGCCTAAAGTTATGATGTGTAAGTTAGTAAAAGCTTGTGTGTTACTTATACTTGCGCATGTGCACATGAACTACTTATGTGAACGAGATACGAGAATGAAACGAGGAGTCTTGCATCATGGCACTTGCATTTGCATATTGATTTGAAAAGAGATGTGCTTCGGCACAGATTTGCGAAGGTGACCTGCAATGTTAACCGGGATGGAAATTTAAGCCGGGGTGCATTGCAGGGCACAAAAGACTGTAACGTTAACCGGGATGGAAATATAAGCCGGGGTGCGTTACAGGGTATAAAGTCCTCTGCAATGTTAATCGGGATGGAAATATAAGCCGAGGTGCATTGCAGAGTTTTACGAGTCTGTGATGTTAACCGGGATGGAAATTTAAGCCGGGGTGCATCACAGAGCATTACGAGCCTGTAACGTTAACCGGGATGGAAATATAAGCCGGGGTGCGTTACAGGGTTACGAGTACGAGACCAGACATTGTGACATGCATTGCACTGATTTGAAAAGAAATGGCTCATGCATTTGTGATTGTGTAGTGTAGTGCATATTTTGACATGCATCACGAGAGTCAATGTGGTATGAATGCGAGTGTTAGTTGATTGCCAGTAAATTGTTATTTGCGTGCAAATTGCTGTACTTGCTTTATTACGTTATTCGAGTATATATTTTGAAGTTTACAAGACATGTGCCCCACAATTCCCTTGAAATATATATTACTCATGTCTTGCCATGTGTTGATCCCGTATGTCTTATAAGCGGGTTGCTTGCTAGCGTTTTTCGCTAAGGGTACTACCTTTGTGAATGCAGATGAGCCTAGCTACGACATGATATTAATAGAAGACGATGACGAGTGGGCTGAATGGGATATATAGAGACATGTTGGGAGCTAGATGACACAGTTGTTACTTATTTCAGTTCTTTCATACACTTGAGGATTAGTTCGTTACTACTGTGACTGCCCTTAGAGATGTCATTATCATTTGGTGTATTGAATTGATGGTGGAGATTTATTAGATACATGTTCCCGCACTTATTTCTCTTACGTCAGTGATGATGTGTATTCGAGAGATGAGACGTCTTGTAGTCTTCTCTGTAAGCTACGACGGGTGCACCGGTTCGGATTCCGCTGTCCGGGTCGGGGCGCTACATATATTATATTAAATGGGTCCGGTCCGGTTTTACAGTTTATTTATTTCTAAAACCGGAACCAAACCGGAAAAAACAGTCCGGTTTATTCTTTACATATAAACCGACTGTTAAACTGTGGTTCGGCTTGAAACGGTTTGGTTCGGCTTGGTTCGGTTTTTTGGTCCGGTTTTAAAATTTTTTGTTCACCCCTAAATAAAAGGGTCAAGTTTACTGACATGATTTAAATTCGAAGATGTGTTCTAAACCTTTAATATACATATAGATTTGAAATAGAATGGACGCCAACGATGCGAGAATTCCATTTTACTAAAGAGCCACGCCATTTAGGGCTAATATGCCGTGGTTCACAACCGGACTATGCTCCTACAATAACCCTATGAATTAATATGGTTAACTTATAGGGTATGCATTTAAAATACAAGAAAACAATATTGAAAATATTTGACAAACCTACCAAAATGCCCGATGATGACAAACGATCCAGGGGACCAGTCTTAGATTGGATACACCTCAATCTGACGTGGATGATAACAAAGAGAAGTTAGATTTTGCCGGCCTGGTGGGCCATGGCATTTGCTTGCTTTCAAATCTCATCATCGTAAATCAACCTCACCCCTAATCACATACTGACTGATCTTGGGCGTGTCTTATTTCTAGTAGTAGGTTTCTATTATATGTTGGACAAAGTCTCATTTTGCTCTCCTTTTCATTTTAGTTTCTATATCTACATGGTACCGTCTTTCTATATCTACATAATACTTCTTTTGTCTTAAAATATAAGTTCATTTTTACTCTTTAACATAGTTAAATTTACATCGTGTCTCTAATTATGAAGGCTAGTTTTTGTTTTTTGATAATTTGTTGAGGCTAGTAAAAAAAGAAAAGTTACAGATCCCGATGTCACACGTTGCGGTGCTCGAGTGTAAACGATCTGAGCCGATCTGAATATTAAATTATCAAGTTGAAAATTTTTAATTTTTTTTTGAATTCGAAGTTGAACACGACCTTTAAATGTTATTCAGTCTCAAGATCGAGATTGAACGTCTTTGAACTCGAGTCGAACTCGAACAACAATTGAGCCTATTCGAGCAAACATAAATATAGTTTTTTTATTTTAAAAATTGAATGTATCAGACATAAACATGCATTTTAGCTTATTATTGAAGCTTTATTAGTTTTCTACACAAAAACTTTATCATTAAAATAATTACTAGTTAAAATATTTAATTTATTGTAAGTATCAAACAAATATACTAATATAACACCAATCATATATAATTTTCATATATGTATATAAGTTTGATCATGTTCACGAGCTAACAAATCAGAAATCAATATGTCTAATAACTCGTTTAATGTTCGAGTTATGTCGAATTCAATCTCGAATTTTATTGAATTTAAACAAAAACCAAATTAAACAATTGGCTTACGAATCCTTTGGCCATTTGGATCCCGACGATCATCAACCAATTTGGTACTGTTCTTTTTCAAAATAGGGGCAGCTGCTTGATCCGCTCAATGCCACGTTTCAAGTTGCTCGATTGGTCATCAATTCTTTTTCCTTTTTCTGCTCAACTGTGTCATAGTATATTTTTAAGATTTAATAACAGTTGGAATAAATTTTACGTATCATTATCACTCCTTGATCAAGAGGAAGTAGCAAGAATAAATCTTTTTTAAATGTAAATTGGTGAAATTTTACGAATTCAATACTCAAAGTAAGAAAATCTCAAAAAAAGATCAAGACAACTTGTGGGTTGTTTTTTTTGGGGGTGGTTGCAACACAGGTGGAAGGAGGCGGGGGGTTGGAAGAATGAGACCATGGGCTTTCTAATTTCACTAGCACACATCAACTTTTTCAGATATCGAGACAACTTGCACCAGCAATTGTCATCAACCTGATCTCCTTTTACTGTTGCAATGGTATTTCCTACAAGAATATATCGTACAGGCTAATAATATATCTATATATGCATGTTGCTGCCCAGCTGCAAAAATATCTTGTTGAAGTCAGATTGATATCCTCGTCAAGTTCAGTTTTTTTTTTTTCTGATGTACTTTTGGTCATTAGCTAAGGTAAGATCAGACCCACTTCTAGATTCTGAGCATTTTACACGTTCTGAATCTGTGTTTCATATGTTACCATCATTCCTATGCCTTGTTTTCTTTTCCCTTTTTGGGATTTAAGATATATTTTTAAGGTAGGATATGTTCTGGAAAATGGATAAGAATGTGGCATGGCAATACTGCAAGTTGAGTTGCATACGTTGTTTTCTAAATGGGGCCTTCCTTTTCTGGTTTCCACCAATATCTTCTGTGTAAGATAGTGTCGTCTGCCAGAGTACAGAATATTTTCTCCAGTATCATTTTTTTAATGATTTGGAAGATGTGTATTAATATATCCAGCTGATCATGTTTGTTTTTCCTGCTCTCCACTAATGTTACTTGTCCTTCCATGATTCCTTCAACTTTACATGCTTAATGACTTCTTTTGTTTGATACTTGGTCATTTTGATAGTACCACTTATTAAGTACAAAAGGGGGAGATTTGCAATTCCTATAGTAGCAACTGATGATGGAGAAGCAGCAGAAAGAATTCCTTACAGTTGCACCCTTTGAGTGTGCTTGGAGAGATGACTTAAGGTTTCCAGAAGCAGGAAGAGGATGTGTGGCTTTTGATGCCTTTGCTCATAATGATGTAACATTGTGTTCAGAGAGCATGTTGGTAGTCAGCAATACCATTACAAAAGGGACACTCTTCCTCACTATACTGTCATCATTGGTAGTCACAAGAACAAGAAATTAAAGATTGAGGTTGATGGTAAAGTGGTAGTGGATGTGACTGGAGTTGGACTTTGCTGTCCTTCCACTTTTCAGAGCTACTGGATCAGTGTTCAAGATGGATTGATTAGCATTGGCAAAGGAAGGTATCCTTTTCAGAATCTTTGCTTTCAATGGCATGACTCCCACCCCAACTGCAATGTACAGTACATAGGCTTGAGCAGTGGGATAAGCATGTCGGCTATCGAAATGTTAGTGTACTACCGTTGACTCAGAACCATATGTCCTTATGGAGACATGTAGAATGTGAATATGAAGCATCTGATGATGGAGAAGAAGAGTTTGATGATGGAATAGAAGGTTATGAGATGTGGGGTTTGAAGAATTTTTTGTATGTTGGGATCTTTCCGACTTGTTTCTTCATTGTTGGGGAGGAGGAAAGAGTTTGTTTCCTGCCATAAGGTGATTATGGCTGCTTCTGGAAATTGTGACTTCAATGCTGAAGAGGAATCTGTCATCCACCTTCCTGATGTACCTTAGCAGTTCTATATCATTTCTTGAGTATATTTTACACAGGACATACCCAGGTAGCTTTATTGTGAGTTCTATGTTTAATTCTTCTGTTGTCATTCTTTTCCTTGTTTACTTTAGGAAGAACTCAGTAGATGAGCTTTTTTTTTTGCTTTTGGTAATTTAGTTAATTGAAAACACATCTCCTTCCATTGGCCTTTGGTTTGTGAGAGTTATTTTTACTACAAATGTGTGCATGTTGGCTGTCCACTGGGTGAAAGATGCCTGCAAATTGTCTTTAATTTGAGATCCGGCTATGTGGATTGTTTTCTAATAGTTGTGTTACTCATGATTATTGATTATTGTGCATCTTGTATTGTGTTTTGTGCAATGAAGCAGATTCTGGAGTCTCAAATTGCTTCCCTGAGAGATTTGAGTTCGCAGTTTGAAGTTGTTGCCTTGCTAAAGCGGTGTGAAGAAGTCATTGAACAGCTTAAATATGACAGGAACGGTTTTGACTCACAAAATAAAGTAGAAATTTCATACCCATGCTCTCAGTACTGCCGCAATGCTGCCTTTCCATCTGGCCTACCCATCAGTGAAGAGAGTCTTCAACAATTTTACTTGGATGGTCTATACAGTGATGTGGACATTATTATTAGAGGTCATGGTTTGGTCGCACGCTCTCATAAAATTATACTCGGTTTATGGAGCGTACCTTTTACCAAGGTATATTGATGTCCTAAATGCTCTTCTGGTTATCTAGAGTATAGTAATTAAAACCATAGTGCCATTGCTTCATCTCACTTATGATGCTGAGAAAATAGTTTTTGTCCCTGATGAGGGTTTTTACATTTTACACTCTGTTCACGAGTAGACACCGATAGTGTTAAATCACACACTACAGGCGACTGATTGCATGTGTTCCATGTGCCTCATGAGCTTTCCCCATTTGCCTGCCTGAAGTTTTAGCATAACTTAAAAGGATACAATGAGATTACTCCTAATAGTTTGTGTTTTGATTATCTAAATCTAGCCAATGAAAATTTGGCAGATGTTCACCAATGGAATGAGCGAGATGCCGCCGGAAAAGTAGTCTTGAAAGATATCCCTTTTGATGCTTTCCAGATCATGCTTGACTCATGTATAATGGGAGGTTCATTAAGGGACAGAGCGTAGAGTTTGACACTCTGTTTACTCCAGCTTCTTTTGTTATCCGATCAGTTCGGGGTTGGGCCTTCTTCATCAGGAATGTTGCAAAATTCTTCTGAGTGTCTCTCTGAGGTATTTGTGTTTCTTTGTTGCTCTGTTGGATATTAGTTTTGATCACGTTAATTTAGTGCCGTTTAGATGTGCTAATGAGTTTCATGAGGCCCAAAATTTATTGAACAGGAGAGGACTTGTGAAAATGAATCGAGCCCTTAGTGGCAATGAATTATTAAGTATGAATACTTCTCATATCATCTGTGTATTTATATGCAGGAGTGGAGTTCTATTGGATGAAGGTCACACTGCCAGTTTTACTATTATGCCAAGTTTATTGGACAAGGAAGCAGGTCACTTTTGGGAAAGACCGTTTGCCTTCTGTCTGGCTAACTGTTGAACTTTGTTGCAGGACTCCTGTATGTCCAATTCTTCAAGTGATTTCATCTGTTCCTTCATGTGAGCTTATTCAAGAATCATGCAAGAGGAAATTCGCCATGCATTTTGATTATTGTACTACTGCCAGCATGGACTTTGTCAAGTTGGATGAAGGAGCATTTTGCAGTATCTTGCAGGTGAACCATAAGTTTCTTATCTATCTAATCTACTTGGGTGTATACATTGTCTTCCAAAGAAATGCTTCAAATGCCCATGCTTCCCTTTTGTTCGAATATCCTTCCATTCCGTTCAAATAACCTTCCTCTTCGCTGAAGATGCGCTGATGGAGGGTATTCCCCAGAACCAGAAAATTTTTCCCTGGTCGTATAGAATCAAGAATGAAGCGTTGGACCTAGAAATCAAGATGCATTGATTAGAGGGGATTGACAAATGGAAACTTTTTTCGTAGTTACTTTAGCTGTTTGCACTGCATGATGTAGCTTATGTTTTGCAGCATCCAGATTTGACTGAACATCTGAGGAGAGAGTTTTCAATGCAATCTTACTTTGGTGGTTACAAGCAAAGGAATTATGTGAATGGGAAAGGGTTGAGGGTAATGCTGCTAACTTCAACGTCTGAATATCTTCTCAATGAGAGGTTCAACTCTCTTGAGGCTCTTTTGCCTCATGCGCGCTTCCCATTGCTTCCGTGTACTCTACTTAAGAAGGTACGCATGTCTTTTGCCATTTTATCTTTCTTTTGCTACTTGAAAATGATAACTTTGTGGTCATTTTCTGCAGTTGGAAAGAAGTGTTCTATGCCAGCATATTCCTATTTTGGATTATCTGGTGAGTCAAAGTCAAGTTGCTTATTAAATCAAGAATGATTTGAAGACCAGAGAATTTTTAGTGCTGTTACATTGTAAATAATTTTTGCTTGCAACGATGGAACAGGTAAAAGAGGCCATTGCATTTGTAGAATTCGGACTCACTGCTAACCAATAGAGATCCACAGTAAGTATCAAGAATTGAATTCCAAGTATCAATATGACTAACCTTGAGAATTGCAAAATTGTTCCTACTAGTCTTGATTGTTTGAAAGCTGACGGGTGAGCTTTATCTTACCTTGCAGTAGTGTCAGATTTCAGCATAGACGATCTAGTTTTAAAGAACTGCAGTACATAAGTGATGGGGATAGCAATGGAGTTGTATATTTTGCGGGGCACATCATATGGTAGACACCAGTGGTAAATCCTGTGCTATATCAGGTACACTTTTCGCATATTTTCATTATGCTAGGTGGGTGTATTAGTTTAGCAATAGCTTGTTGGTACTTATCGCCATATATAATGAATTTTCAGAAGGTAATCATTACTGCTAGCAGCCCTGAGTCAAGATTTACTGGTCCTAAAGTTTTGGCATCAAGGACCTTTCAGGTATTTGCTTTAAAGAAGTGTTCAAGCTATTTCTCATAATAACGTCCTAGAAAGGGCAATGGAATTTGGTCTTATTGGTTGGTTATTAGGGCACATTCTTTTGCTGGGCCGCGTGTTGAGGATGGTAGAGAAACCAGTCTTGGTGGATGATTGATATAGGCCAAGACCACCAGGTTTGATTGTTCCACTGAAAGGTGTCCTGAATCGTATATGAATTGGAAAGCTCGACGATCTTTATCCTGATTTGCATATTCTTATGTGATGTGGCAGCTCATGTGCAACTACTACACCCTAAGGCAGGATGGATCAAGGGCTTTCATGAGACATTGGAATTTCGAGGTAAAGCAAACATTTCAAACGATATGTCAACTTGAATTGGTGACCAATATTTAGCTAAGAAGTTGTGGATGGCATTTTCAGGGATCCCAAGATGGGAAGAGCTGGACAACTTGAGACATCATGAGAATGATAACACATTGAGCAAGCCTGGACAGTTTGCGTCGTGCCGATCACCGGGCCTGGCTCTCTGCTTCCCTTCAGATACTTCAGAGTTGCTTGACTGCTCCTACAACAGAAAGTACGAATTCCTGGAGCTGTTGCATATGCTTCTTCGAACTCTATGGTTACTTCCGTTAACATGGCATAAATGCTAAGGAAAGCTGAGTTTTTGAGGTTGTCAAGAAATGACGAGA
The DNA here is from genome assembly GCA_036186865.1 of Eustoma russellianum. NCBI lineage: Eukaryota > Viridiplantae > Streptophyta > Magnoliopsida > Gentianales > Gentianaceae > Eustoma > Eustoma russellianum. The sequence goes on along the minus strand of AP025041.1, from coordinate 44,880,341 downwards.
GGAATTGTGAATAATTCTGAGCTTTTGAGGTTGTTGGATGATGTTCAATAATTATGATTTGCGTTTGATCAGTTCAGATGGCAAATTGCTCTGTTGCCT